>CM059273.1:20982178-21034678 GCA_030347295.1 Setipinna tenuifilis
GCGGGGGGCGGATGACGTGGCGCTCCTGTGGGGGCGAGGAGGCGGGGGGTGAGCGCGTGAGGTGGGGGCGTGGGGCGGGCGATGGGGACGGCGATGGTGGTGGTGGGGGGCTGCGGCTCCAGCCCTGCGGTGACAGGGACGGTCTGCGGGGGGCGCCACCGTTCCGCTCGTGCCCCGTGAACAGCCAGTCGGCCAGGTCGCTCCCGCTACGCCGGTGTCCGTGTCCGTTACTCAGCGGCTTCCTGTCTCCGTTCACCCGGCCGCCCGCCACGTGTCCATGTCTGTGCCTATCTTCATCCTCGTCCTCCTCATCCTCACTCTCCGGCGGCTCTGTTTTGATTGGCCGCCGGCCATTCTGTCCGTTCAGAGGCTCCTCCTTAAGCTGCACTTCCTGTTTCGGCTCCCGCTTGACTGTCTTTTGCTGCCGAGGCCTCTGATTGGACCTCGGCTGGGTCCTGTCAGCTGATTCGCTGCCGCTAGGCCCCGCCTTTGGAGAACTATGCTGTGATTGGTCACGCTCCTGCTTAGTCTTCCTGGGCAGTAGGCTGGGAGGGACCTTCCTCCTCTCTGCCTTCTTCTCATCTTCCTCCTCCTCCTCCTCCTCCCTCTCATCATCCCCATCCTCCTCTTCCTCGAATATGCCTCGCTGTCCTTCCCGCTCCTCCGAGCGCCCGTACTCCTCGTCATCCTCCTCTTCCTTCTCTACTTTGACAGACGATAAAAGCTTGCAGGATGGTGGGTTCTCTGATTTTATGGTTTTTTTCTACAACAAAGTAAAAGCACACCAGTGTTCACCACAAGCAAACACCCCTGCTTCATCGAGCCTCAGAACTTTTGTCAAAAGAGCCAAGATCATTTTTTTCACATTATGCAGAGAAGTGTAAAACACCTTGGGCTTTGGATTTACATACAGCTACAACATAAATTACTTTATTATAATAATCAAATGCACTAAGTTCTGAGGATGGGGGAGCCGTTGGCAAAATGACAGAGGACAGAGGAGAGAGAGAGTAAAGCTTCATTATAAGTGGAGCAGCAACAGAAACAGCTGATAATAGGCGCTATGCTGATAATAGAATACCTTCTGCTAGTGTACTTAATCCCATAAAGTGTACTTAATCATTTAAAATGCAGTGCGTTCTGTACAATACCTTTTTCCGGGCACTGGGCTCGGCGTCTGCGTCGAAGAGTTTCCTCTTCTTCCTCAGCGGGTTCTCCTCCAGCTTGGGGCGTGGGTGGGCCTCAGGGTGTGGGGGCGGGGCACGCTTGCTCTGAGGCTCCTCCCCCTTGGCTCTGGCGGAGGAGAAGGAGGAGGAAGAGGAGGGGTCGTCTCTCTCCTCCGCCTTCCGCTTGTCGAGGGGGGGCACGGTGGGCGAGGCGGTGTCGGTGGCGGAGGTGGGGCTGGGCTCGTCCTTGAGGTCGCGACCCGGGGTGTCCCGGCGAGGGTCCTTCAGCAGTGACCCCGGCAGGTTGGACGCGTACTTGAAGCCCGGCCCCCTTTTTTGCTTGATGGCCAAAAGGTGAGGAAAGGGGAGAGACAACTTTATACCTCTCATCTTTTTTTTACCTTCCATCTTCATACCCGTCATCTTTTTTACCCTCCATCTTTGATACCGGCGACAAAGGCACACTCACAAATCCTGAATTTGTACATTTTATATATTTTCTCTGGGATTGATAATGTATGTATGGCTGCCTGTCTGTCTGTCTGTCTGTCTACCTACAATCATGTTTATCACAAATCTGTTTTAAAAACTCAACTTGTCATCGGTGATATAAAATTCCAAAAAATCTGTATTAAAGCAGACATTCCACATTGTACTCCAGCTGATAATGTATTAAGTTTATTCCTTTAGGCCGAATCTTGGTTGACCCCAATATTATAAATTGGTTGTACCACTGGTGCCATGGTAAGCACAGGCCTAATTGGTGAATTAATGATACTATTTGTATAGTAGTCTACCTGCTACAGATGGTTTGCTGAAGTTCAACTTCATTGCATCTGATGTTCACTGAACTTCACCTCAACCAAACTCAGCTCCTAATCCTGACCTTAACCCTACAAGGTAATTAACAGAGATTCAACAGACCGTTTGTCATGAGTGCTTCTAGAAATAGACAGAGGCAGGTCATGCTTTACTTGGACGGTCACCTGTAGATATCAATTTGACTGCACTCTCCAACAACAAAAATTAGCCTTTCAACCAAACTTGTTATCAGTCATATAACAGTCTGAGAGCTCTATGGACATTAAAATATCATTACACAATATACTGTAGGTGATGATTCATTGACAGAATTCTGCTTTATTTGGAATGAACTCTGACTGAACTTCCAATGACCTTGATTACTCTGATTGCACAGAACTGAAGCAAGTGACCGACTGCTTAAGTAATTCCACTCCCAACCACTTCCTCCAGATGACTCCCCCGGCCAGATGCTTACTTTCCCTGACTTGCCGGCGTGATTGCACTTGGGACACTCCCAGCAGTTGGGCAGCTCATCATTCACGATGCCGCTGGCGTCCTTCACCTGGAGAAGACAGAGAGACAGAAAACATCACTTTTCCAAACATCAATGTTTCCAAACACATCATCAGTGTTTGTTGTGTTATGCAGCCACTTCAGCCATGGGTGCAGGTGTAAGAGAGCGCTGGTCATTCACTCCCCCACCCACACGTTTTTCCTACTGGTTCAGGAATCGAACCTGTGACCATCTGATCCCAAGACCAACACCCTAACCACAGCTGTGTTGCTGTATTATGTACTCTGGACTGGGAATGGCTTCATATTGTACTGTATGTCTGTGCATGCTAGCTGGCAGAGACAGAAAACACAACCTACTTGTCCAAAGCCATCAGCACTGGTCTGTTGTGTTATGCACTAATGCTTTTTGTTATGACTGGCTATGATTGGGACTGGCTATTTGGAAGTTTGTCTTTAGCTATTTAATTTTGTTTCGATTATATTTTATTAGTGTTTTTTAAGTGTACACAGAGACACATACAGGCAGACACACACACACAGTTCTCTAAACTCTGAAACATGATATCCCTCATCTCTCTTCCTCCATGCTATGCACAAGCGCACGCACACACGCGCACACGCGCACACACACATACACACAAACACACAAACTGACTGACACACACTGACTGACACACACACACACACACAGACACACACACAGCAGGGCTGAGGTGCTGACCTTGAGGCAGAGTGGGTGTACGATCTCGTTGCAGATGGAGCACTCCATGAGTGTGAGGTTGAACTTCTCCTCCTCCTGTTCCGCCGAGTCCTCCTTCCCCGCCTCGCCGCACACACCACACACCGCAGTGTGAGGGAGAACCGGCTGCAGAAAACACACACACATATGCACTTACACACACATACACAAACACACACACAAGCACTTACACCCACATACGCAAAGACTCACACATATGCACTTACACACACACATACACAAACACCCACACATATGCACTTGCACACACAAACACTTACACCCATACACAAACACACACACAAGCACTTACACACACATACACAAACACTCATACATATGCCCTTACACAAGCCATACACAAACACACACATTTATATTTAACACACATACACAAACACACAATATGCAGTTACACACACATACACAAACACACACATACTCTATCAGGATGTGTACAGGTTTGTACAAGTTATGCGTTGTATAAGTTTATGTGGTTACCATCCTGATTTGCTCAAGGGCTTTGGACACACACAGTAGCATGTGGAGCAGTAACGAGACGCTTTGTCTTGTCAACAGTTACTCCTTCATCAGTGCTTAACTCTGTAGCGAGCTAGCTTACATTTAGCATATCTTGTTTACCACATAGCTGTATAAATGCCTTTTTATTTAATAGTTGCTAGTGTAACTTTAAAGTCCATAGATTGAACATCTACCTCATAATATTATCAAAACATACTTGAGGGGGTGTGGCCTCAATAGCCCTGCTTTAGTGGGCTATATATGCTTGTGATTGAGGGGCAACACAAAATACTCTTTATTTACATTAAATGTCACTATTCAACCCAAAAAATTGGTTTAATATATTTTACATGCTTTGTTTAAGTACCAAACCAGTTTAGTCCCGTTAATGCTCATAAATTTACATAATTTACGGGCTAGGTTGGGGCCTGCAACACACACGCACATGCACACACACACACATACCGCGATGCACTGTCTCATAATGCAGGACTGCTTCATGCGTCCCGGCCCCCCAAACTTCTTCATGTCCTTGCAGAAGTGGCATTCGCCGCACTCTGTCCGCACGCACGCCTCACACTTCCTGCATCGCGTCCGACGCCGCCGAGACCCCGACGAGACACGCCCTCCCGACAGCTTGGCTCCGCCCACACCTGGGGGAGAGCCCGTCTTGGCTTTGGGCCGGTTGGCTGAGCGCTGCAGAGGGAGGGGGGGGGGGGAAGGTACAAAGCAGAGGTGAGTATGGAGGAATAAGGAAGGAGAGACACACAGAAAGAGAGACAGAAAGAGAGAGACAGAGAGAAAGAGAGGAAGAGAGAGAGACAGACAGAGACAGAGAGAGAGAGCGAGAGAGAGAGAGAGAGAGAGAGAGAGAGAAAGGGATTTTCATCACTCATTTATTATATCATTGTCCCTAGTTTACAGCATGACATGTTACAAAGTCAATAAAAGCATCCATTCAGCATATGAAGAGAAGAAAACATCTCCTTCACAGCACCATATCAACCCCCCCCCAATAAACCCACCTTATCATAACAAAACAAACATGCACCAAAACTTATCATCACCAGAGAGAGAGAAAAACAGAGAGAGAGAGAGAGACAGGCAGAGAAAGACAAAGACAGACAGAGACAGACAGAGAGAGAAAAAGTGAGAAAGGGCAAATAGGTAGAGAAACAGAGAGTGTGTGTGAGAGTGCATGAGAGTGAAAGATAGATAAAGTGAGAGGTGTTGTGTAAGAGCTGCTAAATGACAAAAGCAAAAAAACTGATCAGGTTCCAGCAATTTCACTTCTGTTTTTCACCCGATCTTATCTTTCACTTTAAACTAACGAGAACCAGATGCCTGGAAACAGAAAGAGGTTACGTGTGAACACAACTCCTTGACCATGATTATCATCGGCCACCAAAGCCAATCCTCCCTCCCAACCCCAACTGCACTTTATGCACTTTACGCCCCCCTTGACCAGGGTGCTCGTGACCTTAGAGTGAAACTCTGAATTGGACACACATAACCTTAGAGTGAAAGTCTGAATTGGACACACATAACCTTAGAGTGAAAGTCTGAATTGGACACACATAACCTTGAAATGCTGTGAAATGCTGAATGGCTCGATGCTGTGGCACTTTACATCTAATCATTTACAGTGGTAGACACATATGCACGTATATATATTACATTTTCAAAAGAAGATGCCAACACTATTAGCCTTTTGTGCATTTTTAGAAATAGGAACTGTGATGCTAACTATCACTATTAGCCTATATGCACTTCTAGGAATGGGAACCGATGCTAACTATCACTATTAACCTACAGGCACTTTTAGGAATGAGAACTGTGGTGCCAACTAGCACTATTAGCCTATATGCACTTCTAGGAATGGGAACCGATGCTAACTATCACTATTAACCTACAGGCACTTTTAGGAATGAGAACTGTGGTGCTAACTAGCACTATTAGCCTATAATCACTTCTAGGAATGGGAACTGTGATGCAAACACTGATGATATATGTATGGACTTCCTAGAAAAGGGACCTCTCCACCTCTGGTTGGCTCTGGCCCTGTGCATAATCTCACAAAATATCTCATGTCATGTCATCTTATCCCTAAGCATCCCTCAGGCTATGGATCATTAGGGTGGGTTTCTCTGAGTTTTTGTACTGGATGTTACAGGAAGCGTGCCTGAAATAAACTCCACATTCTCTAGGAATCACACACTTCAAGACTTCATGTTTTACACTCATGAGGAAGTGTAAAATGGCATAAAGGGCAAGGGCCAGGGTTAAAGGCTGGGTTTTAGCTCTGCTGCGGGGGAGTGTGTGTGTGTGTTTGTTTGTGTGTGTGTGTGTGTGTGTTGAGTGTGTATGTTTTTGTGTGTGCGTGGTGTGTGTATATTGTGTGTTGTGTGTGTTGAGTGTGTATGTGTGTGGTGTGTGTGTTGAGTGTGTGTGTGTTGTGTTTGTTGAGTTTGTGTGTGTGTGTATGTGTATGTGTGTGTGTGTGTGTATGTGTGTGTCTGTTTATGCGTGGGGTGTGTATGTCTGTGTGTATATCTATGTGTATGTGTGTGTGTGTGTGTGTGTGGAAGAGAGAGAGATGGGTGGGATGGCAGAAGGGAGAGCAGGCCCTGTGATGTGTAGTAATCTCCGAGACTGGCTCTGTTTCCCTCTGACAGGCACTTCATTTTCCCCCTGTTATTCTTGGCCTCCAGTCAAAACAGAAACAATGTGTTTAAGAGAAGCCCATAAATCAACAGGGCATGCTATACACAAACACAAACTATGCGTCACACGCACATACATGTTCACCGTCACACACAAGCGCTCTCTTGCTCTCTCTGACTCCTCCCGCACTCACTCTCACACTCACTCATACTCTCTCTCTCGCTCTCTCTCTCTCTCTCACACACACACAAACACACACACACACACACACACACACACACACACACACACACACACACACACACACACACACAAACACACACCTCTGTAAAGTTCCTTACAGGCACGGTTGCCCTACAGAGACACTAATTGGGATGTCTGCATTGACTGCAGGACTCTCTCATATCAGAGGCCATAAACACACACCAATCTCCCTCTTCACACTCAATGGTGTGTGTGTGTGTGTGTGTGTGTGTGTGTGTGTGTGTGTGTGTGTGTGTGTGTGTGTGTGTGTGTGTGTGTACTTAGGGGGTCAATACAACTGCAAAACAGTCTGACACACCACTAGCATTTCTATGCTAATCTAATATCAGAGGGCCGAGGAGTGTATCAGACAGAGAGGTCTTGAGTTGGTGCTTCGGCAGGGACAAAGAGCCCTCTCACACACTCCAGAGTCAGACAGAGAGGGGCCTCCTTATGACCCTATGACAAACTGCTTCCTACATGCACAAGCATGAACACACACACACACACACACACACACACGCACACACGCACACACACACACACACACACACACACACTGATGTACACACCCACACATGCACATGGTACATATGCGTACACACACACACACACACACACACACACACACACACACACACACACACGCACATGCACATGCACACACATGCACCCTTACACATGCACCCTTACACATCCACGCACACACACACACGTCACAGGGACAAACACACACACACACACATACACACACATCACAGGGACAAACACACACACACACATACACACACACACACACACACACACGTCACAGGGACAAACACACAAGCTTATCTGGCAGGAAGCTGGTGAGGGGTGGGGGGGATCTGGTCAGGGAAAGACCCACTCCCATTGTGCCCAGAGAGCCAGCTGCAGTGCCACTCTAACATGCCCCCCCCCCCCCCCCCGTGATGCCAGCAGTGACACACTGCAGTAATATTATTAGTGCTAAAGTACCAGCAGGGCCTATGTTCATAATTTAGCTACCAGCAGGGCCTATGTTAACACTAAAGCTACAGTTGTACAGTGTGTTTATGCATGTACATGTACAGTTGTGCTCATATGTTTACATACCCTGACAGAATTGATGATTTCTTAACCATTTTTCAGAGAATGTGAATGATAACACGAAAACTTTTCTTTCACTCATGCTCACTTGTGTTGGCTGGAGCCAATGTATTGTCAAATACCTGTGTTTACTTTATTTAAATCATAATGACAACAGAAACTACCCAAATGACCCTCTGAAAAAATGGTTAAGAAATCATCAATTCTGCCAGGCTATGTAAACTTATGAGCACAACTGTATATTAAAGTAGGACATTAATGTTTGACTCAGAGCTCAGATGTAATCGTTTCTCTTTCATTTGTGCTAGTTCTCGTACTCATTCAGATTGCTCCAACTGAAACCAGTCGAAAGTATCTTCACTCTAGTTTCACTGTAATATGTGATTGTGTGTGTGTGTGTGTGTGTGTGTGTGTGTGTACTCACAATCTTGGACTTAGTTCTCCTTTCTATTCACAGGATTTCAACTGAAAGAAGTCAAAACGTAAGACATCTACTAGTATCACAGTAATTCAATGCGTGACCTGGTGTCAGTGTGGTGCTTTGTGTGTGTGTGTATGCCTGTATGTGTGTGTGTGTGTGTGTGTGTGTGTGTGTGTGTGTGTGTGTGTGTGTGTTTGTGCGTGTATTACAATACTGCAACATGAAACATTAACCTGTATCTAAACACTGGTGTACTGTATGAGGACAGTAGTGCAGTAACGACCCCATCAGTGGCACCTTGCTGCCCTCCCACAGCATCACACACACACATGGGGCAGTTGTGGCCTGCTGGTTAGGAAGTTGGTCTTGGGATTGGAGGGTAGGCAGTTCCAATCCCACCCTACCCATGGTTGAAATGCCCTTGAGCAAGGCATATATAACCCCACACTGCTGCAGGGACTATAACCAAAACCCTGTAAATATCTGTTAGCAGCTCTGGATAAGAGCGTCAGTTAAGTGTAATGTAATAGTAATAATGTAATAATAATAATAACACAGGCCTGGTCCATATGGGCTTCATGTAAACACAGAGCACAGAGCATGAAGCTGGGGCAGTGGTGGCCTGGTGGTCAAGGTAACGGCCCTAGGTAACCGACCAGAGACTAGGGTCAGACTTTGACAGAGACCCTACTGGTACCAGAGTGTCGCAGGTGTAAATTCACCAAGAAATGAGGTACCCTCAGCATGGTACTGTTCCCACACACACTGCTGTCATGGCTGCCCCCTGCTCATGTGTGTGTGTGTGTGTGTGTGTGTGTGTATGTGTGTGTGTGTGTGTGTGTGTGTGTGTGTGTGTGTGTGTGTGTGTGTGATTGGTTGAATGCAGAGTTGTAAATTTCCCCATGGGGGGAATACAGGGAATACAGCGATAATCAGTATGTTGCTGCTGTAAACACAGGACTGGTGGGGGTCAGCCCTATACTCCCGGGGTCATATGTTTCCACATTTCTCAGATGTACACAATAGATCAAGTCACAGGGTCCTAAGTTCCCAGGCCTCCATCCAGCTCTTAGACCCATTGTTCCCAGGTTCCAATGTTGCCCAGTTCTAAAGCCCTATGTTCCTCAGTCCTAAAGTCCCTATGTTTCAAGGTGCCTGTATTCCACAGTTCTACACTCCTATCTTCTCAGGCTCCTTCGCTCCACAGCTGTAGGGTGCTATGGCCTCGGGGCCTTATGTTCCCTAGTTGTATGGTGCACATAATAAGTACACATAAAATTAGTACATAGTCAAGCCTGGGGACACAGGTATGCTCCCTGTTGGTTAGTATACTCCAAACATAAACACAGAGCTGGCCAGTATTAGTATGCCATTATTATGAACCAGAGGGCTGGAGGGTATTAGTGTCACTAATGTAAACAGAGGGCTGGTCAGCATGTGGCTACTGTCACCACTACATCAATATGATGAAAACACTGCTGGGCTGTACATTGTAGAATTCTAATGTAAACACACACACAGGGTTGAGCATTGACACTGGAGACACCAGCCTGCGTGGGCATGGAGTTGTGTGAAATGGCACGTGTGTGCAAGTGTGTGTGGTGCCACGCGAGTGGCACAGACTGGCAGCTGATGGCACACACGGCACGAGTGAGATTAGGATTGCAGATAAAGGCCTCTCATAAAACCCCAACAGATTAGGAAGGGGGCATTCAGATTACACCTCACTGCTGGGGGGACTATGGATGGGGTCATACAAAGTACTCTTAGCCACAACACAACACACAGCAAACATACACACAACACAGCATACTGTACACAATTGTGCTGTAACACAGTTCAAACACATAGAGTACACAGTGTATCATAAACATGATGTGTAATAAACACACTGCCTCACAACACATTTACAACATCCTACAATAAACACAGAAATCAAAACCAACGTCAGGCATTAAGCACACACAGACACGTGGACACACACACACACACACACACACACACACACACACACACACACACACACACACACACACACACACACACACACACACACACACACTATATCTATAAGACCACACAAAAACAATGTAGTCGTGTGTGGTGTCAGTGTGGTGAGCACTCAGCCCATTCTCTGAGTGTTGCTCTCTCTTTCTCTTAAAGATGGGACGATGCGTGCCGTGTATGCGTCCACCCTCTCTCTTCTCTCTGCCTTGTTCTCTCAGTTCAATTAAACTAAAGAAGTTTTATAGGGTTGACAAAAAAATTTGCATTGCAAAAGGCACAACATTTAAATACTTACATGGTGCAGTATTGCTGGTACATTACTGCCCCCCCCCCCCCTCTCTGTCTATCTACGCACAGCCACACATGAGTTATTATACATGATTATCATATATACTATATATATATATATATATTTAATCAATTTTATTAAAAAAAAATTATTTCATTTTATTATTTTTTATTTTTATTTATTTATTTTTCAAAAGAGAGACACTGCGGACTGAAGACAAATTCCTAGTATGTGCAAGCATACTTGGCCAATAAATCTGATTCTGATTCTGATTCTGATGAGTAAGGAAGTGAGGTGAGCTCTTAGCTCTTAGCTGGTGTGTAAGTGGTGAGCAGGTGCACTCAGTCGACACATGTGTGTGCATCTCTTATCTAATCAGAATGGGACTTCAAGTAGCTCATGATCCTGGGCAAGGAACAATGGTTAACCCGCAAGAGCAACACTACTTGCATCTGCAAACTTCACTGCAAGAAAACGCACACACACACACACACACACACACACACACACACACACACACACACACACACACACACACACACACACACACACACAAACACACACACACACACGCGTGCGCGCACACACACACACACACACAAAGAAGTAACTTGTTCCAGCGAATCTCTTAAGAGTTTCCTGTTTTAGACTTGTGGGGGTAAAATTAGAGCAAGTGTCAGGGAAAGTGTGTCGCTAGAAATCTATCGTTTTGTACCCAACACACACACACACACACCGCCTTTCTGCTGAGTCTTCAGAAAAAACCCCCTGGCTGGTGGACTGCTCTGCTCTGTGTGCTCTATCAGGTCCCTGACAGCAGCCTTGGCTCTGGGCTCGGTGGTGGCGCAGGGCTGCATTCCTCCAGAGCGAGGGAGCGAGGGAGGAGGGTTTAGACGGCCACTTAAGACCGGGGGTTCAAGAGGTGAGCGTGTTTCTCAAACCCAAATGCCCCATCCCATCTCAACACACTGGAGGCCCCACAGGGCATGTTTCCCTCGCAAGCATGCAGGCCAGTGTGTGTGTGTGTGTGTGTGTGTGTGTGTGTGATAGAGACAGAAAGAGAAAGAAACAGACAGACAGACAGAGAGAAGAAGTGAGTGTGAGAGAGAGTGTGTGTGAGAGAGAATGACAGAGACAGAGACAGGGTGAGAAAATGAGGGTGTGGGAAGCTAGAGAAAAAGAGCGCAAAAGAAAGAGGGAGAAAAAGAGAGAGAGAGAGAGCGAGAGAGAGAGAGAGAGAGAGAGACAGTGAGAGAGAGAAAGAAAGAGAGAGGCCTGTGCTGCTCACTGGCCTACAAAGGACCTCTTGTAGGAGAGTGACAGGAAGGGTTAAAAATACTCCCCGATGGAGGAAGCTGAGGAGGTTTTGTTTAGGAGGCTCACCGCCTCTTCTGAAAACCCCCCGAGTCTCGACAACTACTACAAACCACACTACACTCCTACCAACTACTACTTCTCAACGAGAAAACTACAATTACTTTACTGATCTACCACATCTGTAAGAGTCCTTCACAATACTATTTAGCCTGCACAACAGTGTCATAGCAAGAGTATAAATCTTTAGATACCCTAGAGTCATATACACACACAGCCTGTAATCCCGGAGACCAAAAGATTACAACACCATGTCAAGTTTAAAGCTTCAGATGATCAGATAACATTGTCACTTGACTGGAATGCATTCCTCGAGTACAAATAGGCGTCACATGGAGTAACATGACTGAAGGTATCCGCATGTCCTATACTGACCTCACAGTGTGTATGTGTGTGTGTGTCTACACATGAGGGGCCTTAATAGACAGGGGAGCATGGCCCAGATGTGGCCCACATGTTAGCCAGATGTGGCCCAGATGTGCTTAGGACAGGCAGGTTCACTTCAGATTGGAGCCTCCTGCTTTCTAGGGTGTGCAGAAAGCTGTACAGCAGTTCGAAGCCACACACACACACACAGGCACAGGCACACACAGACACAGGCACACGCAGACACGGGCACTCACAGACACACTCACACATTCACACATATACACACTCACACACACACACACACACACACACACACACACACACACACACACACACACACACACGCACACACACTGCATTACCCTTCAACTTCTAAAAGGAGGTGGATGAGAGTGTGGACAGACTCTCACATGGGTGGTCATGCTGTTTTGTTTAGCTCTTCCTGTCTCTACTCTCGCTGCCTATCACAAACAATGCAGCACCGTTAAAACTACCCAAGCAAGACCAGCAAGAATGCAGTCACGCTCGCATGGGGACTTACTGTATGCCACTCTGTTTAACACCACACACACACACACACACACACACACACACACACACAGGAGATAGAGAGAGACAACCCGCATTCCAGAATCCACAAGGCTCGAACAAAAACGCATGCAAATCATGGCTTAATCATTAATGTGTCAAGTCAAACAACAGCGGCAGAGTCAGAGATAGACAGGAGTAATCTTCCAGAGGTGTAAGAGCCTAGGGCTAAGGCTAAGAGCCTACAGGGCTTTTGCTTCCAGGCCCCTCTGCTTCCTCCTCAGACGCCCTGGCTTCCTCCCTCAAAGCCCTGACGGCGTTGTGAAATAGCCATGTGATCGCCACACCACTGCAACACCTCAGAGGAGCGACAGCCTGTCAGTCAGCCCAGGCAGGCATGGTCATGTACTGTACTGTACCAGGGCTAGCCTTCCATGCTGTAGCTGCTTCCCTTCCCAGGGCTAAGTGATCTTGGCTGCTCTACAGTATGGAAGGACAGAAGCTCTTATTCCGTCTATGAAACAGTGTAACAGGGCTCTAGGTTCTTGGTATTGCTAGAAAGCTAGAGAAAGTTAATTACTCTTTCTGTTGTTTTTTCACTTGACAATACGGCTAGCAACCTCTACAACCATCTCTCAGGCTCAGCAGGCTTCGAACAGGACTAGCAAGTTTATGTTTTGCTCTCTCTCTCTCTCTCACACACACACACTCTCTCTCACACACATGCTCTCTCTCTCTCTCTCTCTCTCTCTCTGTCTCTCTCTAATATTTCACAAGACCTAGCAGTTTTCTCTCCCTCTTTCATATCTAACAAGAGTAGCAGTTCTCTGTCTCCCTCTTTCATGTATAAAAAGGCTGACAGCTCTCTCTCTCTTTCTTTCCCTCTCTCTCTCTCTTTCTCTCCCTCTCCTTCTCTCTCTGCATTTTCTGGAACAACTGGTAGGTGCCCTGGGGCCAGACGCTGCTTCTTCTTCAGTGTCATTTGACTAAAGGCAGTTTATAAACCAACACACCACGCTACCTCCCCACCCCCCCACACACACACACATTCACACATACACACGTTACATGTGTGACAACTGCACTCAACTTATCTCACAATCCTATCTACTATAACCCACAAGAAACTCCCACCCACGAGGAGCACAAGATAAAAACACTTACACACACCGACCCATCGCCACATGTTCTCTTACACACTCACACTCACTGGTCTTGTTCTGTCATGTGCCTGTTCTGTGTTTGGGAGCCTTGCTGTCAGTCAGTTAGATATGACTGCTATGAATTTTTAAGTCTCACTGAAAAGTCTGTAAGTCTGTAAGATCTGCTCCAAAGTCAGTTACTTAAATTGATTGTTATGAGGTTCTAAACCTTGTTATTATTTACCTAAAACATGACTGTTTTGAACTAGTAAACCAGTTATGTGCTCGTACGTTAGTTGACGTCTGTGAGCTAGTAAGTTAGTTGAATGTTATGCGCTAGTAACTCCGTTGACTGTTGTGAACTCCTAAGTCAGTTCACTGTTATGTGCTGGTCAGTCAGTTGACTGTTGTGAGATAGTATTCAGTTCAGTTGTGAGATAGTAGTAAGCCAGTTGACTGCTGTGAGATAATAGTCAGTTGTTGTCAAATGCTGCTCACCTGCTGCTCAGCATCAGACTCATAATCCTCATCTTCAGCGCTCAACGACATGGCCAGAGCTCCTTCTCTCCCTCTCCCCTCTTCTCTTCTATCTCTCTCTTTCTCTTCCTCTCCTCCTTCTCTCTCACTCACTCTCCCGTGCTGCACTCAAAGTCCACGCCGCTCACAGAAAACTGACATGGCTGAAGTGAAGACTAGACTGAGGCTGCCTGCCAGATGGACCTCCTCTGCTCTCCCCTCCCCCTCCTTCCCTTCCCTTCCCCTGCTGGCCCCGCCTCCTGCTCTCCTTCCTGCTGCCCACGCAGCCACAGGCCCCGCCCAGCACCCACACACAAAGCAGGCCTGGGGGCAGAGACAAGGGAGCAGCACAGCCAATAGGAACTCTGTATGCAAATGAGGCTCATGCATATGTGGAGTGTAAGGTGTTTCTGACCAGTGGCACACTGAATATTGATGAGTGAGTGTAAGCTGGCGTGTAGAGCTGGTGTGTGTGTGGTGTGTGGTGTGTAGTGTGTGGTGTGTAGTGTGTGTGTGTGTGTGTGTGTGTGTGGGACAGATGGCTCAGGATTAGAAAAGACACAATAAGGCTTCAGATGGAGCAGCTGGCTTTTAAATGGGCCAGACACCCTCCCTGTCCCAACTGGGGTGTGGGCAGAAAACAAGACACAACACACACCACTGTCTCACAACAGCAACAAAGCACACAGGGTATACGACATGACTGGCTCTCTGGCACGAGTAGCAACGCTCCGGAGTTCCATGGAAATGCCAAAAGGCTTCCAGGGAACTGCCTACAGGGACATACAGGAAATTACATCAAACCTTGCTGCCCAAAAACCAGCAGATGCAGACACACCCACTGTTGAAACGGCCACTTCCCTCCCTAAACTCCCCCTCCCACACTGTACTCTGCCAACACACACACACACACACACACACACGCAAACAGACAATGCCAACAACTCTGACTCAGAACTCACCTCAGTGACACACACATGTTAACAGTTGGGATAGTCATCTGAATGGGCATGGTCATGTGTAAAAAATGTGAAAAGATGTAAAATGCAGAAAAGCCAGCAACCAATTTCCAAATGTCAAAGTGCCCTCAAATACAGTGCCAAAGCAAAGTCCAGCATTGCACAAGTCCAAAAATCAGGAAACACATCATTACTGATAGCACAAACACACATATACACAAAATAAATGCACACAGATTGCCGAGCTCACAAACAGTTTCAGTATGACATACACAGTCAACCATCACCCTGCATATGCAAATACACACACATACACGCACACACAAGAACCAGAGTTGTATAAAGTAGAAGTAGAAGTACTGTTTTGGATGTAATTACAACACAAGTAGTACGGTACTACGCAGTTGCAACTGCATAATACCATACTACCAGTGTTGTAATTACATCCAAAACAGTACTTCTACTTCTACTTTATACAACTCTGACAAGAACACACACACAAGAACACACACACACACTGATCACATGACAATTAAAATTACACCCTCCCTAATCTTAAACGGTGCACAAAGACCACTGGTTTAACCCCTACATCTGCATTTGCGTGGGTGCTACTGGAAAGCGATTAGGTGTTGGCCGTTAATGTTTTTGCCGTTACACCTGGAGCTTGTGCCAGGAGAGATAAGTCGCTGCCAAACAGGAGACCAGAAGCATGCAGGCCACACAGCCCATATGGCAATGCTGCTACATTCGTATCACATGATTAACAACGAGTGGCCACACACACGCATGCCAACACAGTCGATCCACCTTAACGAGGTCCAGTGCTGACATTTCACCTGTGCTAATGTCCAACATTGACCTCTCTCACCTGAACAGATGTCCAACAACTAAAGGTGCTCACTTCTGAACATCTTTTATCATGTTAGGATATCATCTATTCATGATTCACGGGCTCTCCATTCTCCTAGTGCTCCGTTTGAATAAAAACACTTATGCAGCACAGAGTCTAACTGAACTAGACATGAGGGCAGCTTGTGCCACAGAGGAGTGTGTGGAGTTTCTTGGAAGGCACCGGAGGTAGGGGTAGACTACCTCTCATGCATATTTTATACAACCCTTGGTTCACATTTAAAATTAGCTGTGCTGGACAGAAGTGGCTGCTGAGGACTTTAAAAATGAACACAAAACAATCTACATGCAATATGGCAAAAGGAAATACCTGGCGGCATTACTGAGAGCACATGTCTTGCCTATAATTGACAACATAAAGGCATACTTTCTTTCAATTCTCTCAACTCACTTTCACCGCTACTCTCCACCCCTCAGTAAGTGCATAGGCAATAGTATCAAGGCCAAAAAATGTCTTCCTTTTCAAAAGGACAAACCTGTCCAACAGTAGCTTCCTACATGAAATGACGTCCAAGAAAGTTATTTAAGTAATGTCAAGCGTTTTGGACTACTTATTATGAAAATTACCTACCAGCTTTCTACTCTTAAATAGGCAAAATCGACAATACCAAAATGCCTTAAGCATTATGCTGCAAGACCCCTACCTTAACTGCAGTCTTCGGCCAGCCCACAATAGGAACACCGGTGACGGCCATTTTGGGGTCATCTGCAGCGTGCTCCTTCAGCACAACCTAGGAGGGAAAACAGAAATGCAGTGAAAAGCCATTTGCCTGACTGACTCACCCGATTTGGTGATTGTGGGACTGGTCAAGTAAATTCGTATGTACACGCATGAGTGTACAGGAAGGATGGTAAACCATGTTTTTTACGAGGGAGACTGTTGTGTAAGAGTACATCCCACCGTCCTGTCCCAGACACAACACATAACAAAACAAATGCTTTTTTTTTTCTAACAAAGGCTCCATTTTAGAAGCCGAAGCAGTGTGAGGTGTGTGTGGTCCATCTCCAGTGTCCCGTCTTGTTTTAACGCAGTTCCGCAGCAACAATGGGAGGACATGCGAGCCGGTGCCAGATACAACCGACATCAAAGGCGGCCACTACAACAGGCCTTTTGTGGGCATACGAAACAGGAAACACTTCCAAGATGAGCGGAACAACTGACTCACCCTACTCATTTACAGTAAGCACTTTACTGAAACAGATGCCCTAAGATTTTTTGCTGTGTGTGTGTGTGTCAACACTTTCGACACTTAAGGAGTGTAAAAATAAGTTATAGTTTTTCCTGAAGGCAGCTGTGACACATCATTCACCTTAGGTACTTGCTTTAACACTTTATTTTACAGTTCCATTTTTAATGAATCTACACGTAATGCGTAACACGCAATATTATGTACTTACACTGTAAATACCTAAACACTAACCCTAACCTTATGGTACAGTGTAAGTACAGAATGTTACATATTGTTACACACTTTGTTACACTGTACCTAAGTGATGTAACAGGGACAGTAAAATGAAGTGTAACCCAAACTAATAACTATCCAGAGTCTGTGCTTCACTTAGCTATGTGAATCAATACATTTTAACCACCACTGGCTGGGTCTCGACCAGCTGTGTGGGGGTTAAGGGTGTGTACTACTAAAAGGTTCTGGGGGCGAACCTAACTTGATATTCTGGTTATATTCTATTATTTAGTATATTAGATCTAGCTTTAACAAAAAGACCTGCAGTGCAGTGCATCTGGCTTCAATCTCAGTATGACAACTGTCCATTTACTGTCCCCTGATTTAAGAAGTCTCTTTCTCTGTCCCCATGTGGGAGTATGTATGTCTGTAGTGTCCCTGCTCTGGGAAACTACTCAGACACATGCACCTCCCTGTATGTATAAAGGTTGCTTGCTTACTCAGTGTCCCTTTACACCTCTGTCACCTTATGTCCTCCTCTTTTGTAAGTCGCTTTGGATAAAAGCGTCTGCCAAATGCAATGTAATGTAATGTAAAGAGAGGGGCCATCACCTGAGCACCCTGGTCACACATCCAGGCCTGTGGGGTAATGATCACAACTCCAGTGTAAAAGAACTAGGCTTTAGGAACTAGACTAGACTAAGTCGCTTTGGATAAAAGTGTCTGCCAAATGCAATGTAATGTAATGTGATGTAATGTAATGCAATGTAATGTAATGTAAAGTGGGCGGTGTGTCTGCGCTGACCTTCATGTGCTCGAGCAGGGCGTGCGGGTCTTCGATGTTGCTGGGCACGCAGCGCTTGTTCTCCGGCAGCGCCTCCAGCTTCTCCACCAGCGCCTGCAGACCCTGCAGCTCGAACTCCGTCAGGTGGGTCCACCGAGAGCCGACCTCTGGCCTCGGGGAGCCGCAAGGGCTTCTGGGAAACTCCGGCGGGTGAGTGGTGGAGTCCTCGTCAGAGTGGTTGGGGGGAACATGCTTTTGGGGGGGTAGCGCGGTGTCACTACCGAGGGGAACTCCTGAGGTGGGTGTCTGGCTATACTGAGGGGAACAGGGTTTGTCTCCAGCTATGCAGACACCCTTGCTCTTAGTGTCACACGAGTCCTCATCCAGCTCGTCCAACTTGCTCTCTGAAGCAGGGCTCCTCTTGGACTCTGGCTCTGAGATAGAGAAAGGGGGGTCAGTCTTTAATGGTTTCTTTAGACCATTAAACCACTCACAGAGATGTACAACTGTAATACAAAACCCTAAACCCTAAACTTAACCCTAAACACAAAGACTCTACTCCTACTCTAACAGATGTTTCACTCTGCCTCACCCATTATAGCCCAGCTGTTAGCATTGTGTCTGGAAAGAGGCTATAATATCTGCAATAACTCAGTCATTAGCAGAGCTTCTAACATTGTGTCTAAGCAGAGGATCCTTCTATTACCTATTTCAACCCACCTAGTAGCATAGCAGATAGCACTGTGTCTGTTCGGAAAGCGTATGCATTCTTTGTTGTAACTCACCTGTTAGCGTTGTTTCTGGACAGAGCTGTGGGGTCAGGTGGGTGCGTTGCGTGAGACAGTGGATGTAGCGCTCCAGCACGTACCAGCACATCTCGTAAAAGAACGGGTAGCGGAACTTGGAGCGGACCTGGAGGCAGTAAGAAAAGACGCCAGGCCGTAAGGTCAAGGCCGTAAATACTAACAAAATATTGTCAACATCGAATTAAGTCTTTGGGGCTCTGGGGAAAACACAACGTGACTGAGGCACATACAGCTGTGATGGTAAGCTGTTTCTACAGCCTCTTGGGGACACTGAGAGAGAGAGTCTAACAGTATTATAGGCCTACATCTGCACTGGTGTCTGATACTGATACGGCAGTATTAAATGGCTATTGTCACTGTCAACAAAGACGGCTAGTAAGACAGTAAGACAGACAGATAGTGTAGGACTTTCTCTACTGTAGACAGAGAGAGTGAGAGAGAGAAGAGATGCAGCGGTATTCTAATGCCATCTCCACTGCGGCGCGTGCGGTGATATTTTAGGGCTTTGACATTGAGAGAGAAGAAAGCCATGTGATAGGGTAATTTCTGGAGTCTGCTGCAGACAGAAACAGCAAACAAAGCAGTATTACTGGGCTACTTCTGAGGACACTCTGAGAGGAAACAGCAGCGTTATTGGATCATTCCCACAAAGGACACAGAGCCAGTGCAGTGTTTACAGCAGGATTGCATGGCTGCAGTATATCTACAGTAGTTCACAGCACTGTTATGAGGTCATTTTTATAGAAGTGCACGCACAGTAGAATACAGAGCTATTTCTACTGTAGTAAGGCACACCAGCAGAAGAGCACACAGCTGTGATATTAGGCATCTTCCACCAGGGACACACAAACAACTTAACAGCAGTATTATATGATCATTTTTACAATCCAGTACACAGCAGTACTACAGTCATATCTACAGTAGGAATATCTACAGCAGTGCATGTCAAAGTCAAAAGTCAAAATCAAGTCAGCTTTATTGTCAAAAACCATATGTACAGGTTGCACACACAGAATTTCACACAGAATTTCAAATTGCAGCGCTATCTAGGCCCACAGTGAACATTACACATCTTATAAACAAGACAATAAAACATGATGACGAAATATAACAATATAAACACAGCAAACTGTAGCAGTACTATTGGGCTGTTTTTGCAGTAGTGCATATAGCAGTATTATGGGGATAGTGTACTACAGGCTGATGTGTACACTGAGAGCACACACTACACTGTAGCATTACTGGGTCAGTGCTCTGTGGCTGGCCTCTGCTCTGCCCCGATGGCCAACAGAGTCCAAATCCCATCGTTCGTCACAGCTGGCAGTGTTTTTAAATCCCAAGTGACATAATGATTATGTTTTCCCAGGGTTATCTCTCTCTTTCTCTCTCTCTCTCGGTCTCTCTCTCTCTGACTCACCTCACACACACACAGACACACACACAGTTCTTCCACAGCTCATATCATCTCAACACATGTAAGCACACACACACACACACACACACACACACACATATATATATATGTTCTGCAGTAGTCAGTACACGCTAACGCCTCTTCGAGAGGTGCTACTCCTGTGGTGACCTCAGAGCTGAGGAATGCTGGCGTCTGACAGAGAAACTAGCAACCTTTGGATAACCTCTGGTCTTACGCAGTTTCTTTCATTTCTAGTCTCATTTTGTTTTACTTTGGACCACATCTGTATTATTTGTGTGTGTGTTTTTATTATTTAGGATTATTACAGTGGATTAAAATGCACTGCACTATTCTTCAAAAAGTATTATTCTTCTTTCTTTCTTAATATTCTTAGCAACACATTTATTTCTGATAGTAGCTACCATGGATACCCTAGCAACAACCCTAGCCATCACTTCCACAGTTACAACCTAGCCCAGCAACCAACATGATTAACTTAGCAACCACCATGACTATCCTGGCAACAGCCTAGCAATGGACTCATGTATCCTAACAATATCCTTGCAACCACTTCCACAGTGGCAAACTAGCAACCAACATGATTACCATAGCATAAATAAACCATAGCATATCATTAGAAGAATTAACTTGCTTTTTGTCCTTTTAGATTGTAACGAATTATTGCCTGGCAGTGCACTGTGTTGCACAATAGGCAGGTTTGTAATTCTCTTCAGTTAAAGAAAAGCACAACAGCATCTGCATTTTCATGCACTGGAATTACATTCTCTAGTTCCTACCTTGCTCTTATGTTTTCCTTGCCCTTAAGATATTATCATTTAGCTATCTTGTACTGTAAAGCACTTTGTGACGGGCTGTGAAAAGCACTATATAAACTAATTTTTCTTACTTACATAATCTGTCACAGAGACAACCCACTCACCCCTCTATATCTTCATATATAACACACACTGAGAAATGTAAGCAGAGAGCTACTACCTGCAATTACAGGCCCAGCCTTAAACACACAGACAGGCCCACAGTACCTTTGGGTCATATTGGCAAACAGACTGAGCTCGACTGAAGGCAGAAGGAGGGAAATCACTCCATAACAGGATATTAACAGCTCTTTTGCCAGAATTGTTTGAACGATAAGCCATTATAGTCTATGCACTTGTAAGCTAATTGCCTTGAGTGTCTCCACAGAACATATTTCACGCTGCTTCAATTAATATGAATTCTGCAAACTTTGCCCAGAGATTTCCATCATTAGATATTTTACGGCTTCTGGATGCACATTAGCATCTAAATGGTCTAACCCCCCCCCCCCCCTCGCTGTCTTAGTTCCTCAGATGAGTCTCTGCTGTCTCCTTCTTCTCTCAGCGACAAGAAAATTACTGCCTAAGCCTTATTCATTGGTGAAAGATTGACTAATATACCAAATGACAATATTTTCATGAGCGTTAATACTGAAGAACTTGAAAACACACCTTTTACACCTAAACACATCTACGCATTCACCTGTATTCTGTGTGTGTGTGTATTAGTTTCTCGTATTGAGTTTCTTGTTATTATTGTTGTTTTTGTTGTTGTTGTGTTATTACTGATGGCGGTGTTAAAAGTGGTCATACTATACTATTTTTCTGTTATTCAAACACTCCTTTTTCATGTTGTAGGTTACTTTACATAAATTCAGACATGGAAAACACCCAAGGTCTCAAATATATGAGTGGCGATGGTGGCTATATCCAGGTTTTAGCCCTGGACTAACAAACAGTGATAGCTGAAATACCAGTCTGAGTCGACACTAATCCCGGTGTCATGTTTATATATGACTAGAGATAGTGGCTGTATGGAGTCCTTTTCATCCTGTTCCTGTTCCTTCCTGTTGTCATGACGACTAGTAGTGGTCTGGAGCTGTTAGACTCACCCTGGTCCTGTTCTCGATCTCATGGATGCTCAGCTGCATCGGAATGTTGAAGCTGTGGAGAATGTTCCCACCAAACACCAGCGTGTCCTCAGGGGTGTAGACAGCATGGATCCAGCCTGGAAATGAATACACACACACACACACACACAAATGCAATCCATGTGTATGCAATCCAATGCTTCTTCGCATTATGTGTCAGACTCATATCACTAATAACTAGTTTAAAACACTACATTGCTATACTTCAATTATCTTTCTTTACCACAAGGTATCCAAACACTTTGCAAACTTCTTCATCTTCATTGTTTATGTTTGTGAATTTTCCCCAAACTGTGTTTTTTGTTTTCACACAGCTGTCAGTGATGAGTCAGTACCAAATCTACAACTCATGCATTGTTAAACTATTATTGCTGAAATATTAACAGATTTAAGCTATATTTGGATAATCTGCTAAAACCGACCTGCCCATTAATGATCCAAATGTCTATGGTCACCTGCTCATTTCAGATAAGTTACTGATTCACTGATGTGCGTTTGTATGTGTATGTGTATGTGTATGTGTGTGTGTGTGTTATGGGTAAGTCTCTGTGTGTGTGTGCGTGCGTGCGTGCGAGCGTGCGTTGTGTGTGATGTGTCTCACCTGAGGGGATGAAGAAGGTGTAACCCTGTTTGAGCTCTACCCTCTGACAGCCATCTGCTCGGTCACCCAGGAAGACATCACTCTGTTTCCCCGACAACACCCAGTCCTCGTACAGGGCCAGGTTATGGGGGGTGGGGGGCACCAGCCAGAAGATCTGATGGACATCACCACGGAAACAAGCAGAGCTACATCACATCACACCGATCACAACAGTAACAACAAGTAAGGCTAAATCAAATTAGCCCAGTCACTTCTGAAACAAACACAGGACTCACTACTAGCCACAACAGACTAATAACCATGACAACAAGTACAGACAAGTCACACCAGGCACACCAAGTTAGTTACCACAGAAACCATCACTATCTGTCTAGAACCACACCTGTGAATCTCTTCCATCACATCACACCTAAATCATCACCATGGAAACGCCATGTTCTCCTCTCTACCCTCTCCTCTCATGGCCTCGTCTCTATTCTTTGTCATCTCTCTGACTGATACTTATAATCGTCCTCTCTGAGCTGCAGGATAAACACAGAAGACGTCTGAGCAAACAGACTCAAGTCTCTGTGCTTTCTGCTTTCCAAGTGGTGAAATACATTTCAGAAACAAGAGCGGAGCTCAGAGACAGCCTGCAGCCATCCATCTATCTCATCAGAGGTTACGTGTTCATGTGCTCTTAAATGCCATCCACTTGACTGCCATATTGGGCCTCTCATCTTCCCACAATCCCCCTCCTTATCACCTCCCAAAGTGATACTTTTGAGTGAGCATTATACAGTCTCCCCATAACACACACACAAAACACACACACACACACACACACACACACACTATGATAATATCTCACACCCACACACACACCCCAAGAAACACACACACACACAACATGAGCTGCAGTACCCAGCAGTGCTGCACAAAATCAAAAGAGAGGTTCAGTAATGACAAGGCCTCACCTTGCCTCCTTTGAAGACATGGTACCACACTGATGTCCCTCCGAAGTCAATGTGGAAGTCTGTGAAGCAGCCCTTCACACTCATCAGACAGTACCTGCGTAACAGGGGAAATCAGGCATCAGACATCAGACATCATCACAGACACCATCTGTGTTCTTACTTCTTGTATGGTAGTGTAGTGTAAATTTGAAAGACATTAAAATGATCCATAAAATCACTTGCTAAATGCAATTATACGTAGCGCCATTGCCCTGCACCTGCAGCCTGAGTTAGTGTAAGTGTAACTGCAACACAGCGACCTCATAAAATAAATCTTCACCCTATAAATAGAATCGGACCCATATTCCTGGAACCATCTGCTGCAGACAATACTTAGGAATTTCTGCAGTTGTCATCATCGCTGTTGGGTAACTTTTCAGGAAATATATATGCGATTATAACCATGGACCATGGAAATCTAAGCCTTGTCATGTCATTTTGCCAAGAGATGTGACCAACTCATGCTTCCAGGGAAGAAGGAAGGAGGGGGGTGGTATTTTGACTTTGACTTGAGGCGTTATATCTTAACCATTTTTCAGAGGGTCACTTGGGTAGTTTCTGTTGTCATTATGATTTAAATAAAGTAAACACAAGTGTTTGACAATAAATGGCTTCAGCCAGCACTAATCATAAAGTGAAAGAAAGGTTTTTGTGTTATTTTTCATATTCTCTGAAAAATGGTTAAGAAATCATCACTTCTGCCAGGGTATGCAAACTTATGAGCACAACTGTATGTGCTATTCTTCATACTTAAATCATAATGACAACAGAAATTACCCAAATGACCCTCTGAAAAATGGTTAAGAAATCATCAATCCTGCCAGGGTATATAAACTTATGAGCACAACTGTATGTGCTACTCTTCATATTTAAATCATAATGACAACAGAAACTACCCAAATGACCCTCTGAAAATGGTTAAGCAATCATCAATCCTGGCAGGATATGTAAACTTATGGGCACAACGTGTACACCCTCTGGCTCCTTCTCCACTGCTGTGTGAGAGCCAGACCAGAGGGAGGGAGGGAGAGAGGGAGAGTGTGCTGCCCAGACGAGCTTACTGCAAACAGGAGAGCACACTGCACCCCGCCCTGGGTCAATAATAGCACAGCAGCAGCGATTAGGAAGACAGCGATCAATAAACAAGTAATGGGCACCATAGCTTCAGCAGCGGGATTTAAAACAGAGCCCTAGGAGCATGCCAGCCTGCCCACACACAGACACAGACACACACAGGCACGCGTGCACACAGACACAGACACACACACACACACACACACAATAAAAACTCTCACCACAGACTCAGGCTCATATCCATCCCAGACCTTATGCATGGGCAGGTGAACACACGTTTTACTGGCCACACTAAACTACACTGGCAACAGTAAAATTTGTAAACCATTTGAAAACCTCTGTTTGTAAACCTCACTCATCATATAAAACTAGACTGAGCATAGTAAACAACACTGAAAACAGTAAACTATACTGGTAATATTAAACTTCACTGAACACATTATACTACACTGGCCAGACAGCTTACTGCCACATTCGATACGAAAAGCCCACAGCAGAAAGGGCATGAAGAAATAGAAATCATTGACAGAGAAGAGAGTATGGAGAGAGAGAGAGAGAGAGAGAGAGAGAGAGAGAGAGAGAGAGCGAGAGAGGGGAGAGAGAGGGGAGAGAGAGAGAGAGAGAGAGAGAGAGAGAGATAGAAAGAGAGAGAGAGATACAAATCAATAAGAGGAAGAAGGACAAGAGAAAGAAAGAGAGCATGACAGTGTTTGATTGGTTCTGAAGTCCTAGGAGCATTTTCTTGCAGCTATCTGATTGGCCAAGCTGGTTTCATGGGTATACATTGTAGTCTGTCATGACCAACTTTCCTGCTGCCTAGCAACCCCTGTAGTTGCCAGTCTGTGTGTGTATGTGTATACGTGTGTGTGTGTGTGTGTGTGTGTGTGTGTGTGTGTGTGTGTGTGTGTGAGAGAGAGGGAGAGATGTATACAGCTGTTGGCTTAATTCATGCATCATCCACATCAAACCAAATATAATGGCCTACCAGAAATGTGCCTATTTTCATATACAGTGAAGCTGTCTAAACTATGGCTTGTCCCTTGTTTTTTCAAGTAACTGCGTTCCTGTCCATCCCAGCCCCAGGTGTGTAGTGGAGTGCAGCACAGAGAAGAGCTTACTTCTGCACTTTGGGGTACTTCATCTCCGTGATGATGTTTGTGGACTCCGTCTGCTGTTTCTTCAGGTGAGGAGGCCACATGTTATCCACCCAGTCCACAAGATCCACCTGGACACACACACACACACACACACACAAACACACACACACACACACACACACAGACAAACACAGACGAACACACGCAGACACTGTGTGAGTGATAGCTGTTGTGTGTGTGTGTGTGTGTGTGTGTGTGTGTGTGTGTTTGTCACATAGATTTAACAAGCTCATACTTTTTAACCTGAGCTCTACTCTTTTCTGTGCATAGTCCCCCGCCATCCTGTCCCTTTCTCTTATCCACACTATCCTCTCTATCTTTCCTTCTGCCACTTTTGTACTCCTCTCCTCCACGATTACACTCCTATCTATCCTTTTCTCCTCTCTGCTTCTCCACCACTCCTCCTCTCCTCTTTCTTCACTCCACTTCTCTTCCTCACCACAGTGGGCCGTTTGATTAGGCTCTCCAGCTTGGTGTGGCTGAACTCCAGGCTGATGACGTTGAACAGCTTGTCTCGCTCCTCCTCGGGCGTCTCGTAGTAGCGCACAAACTGCGCCATGCTCATCTCCGTCCCCTTCTGGGTGCTCACGTCCATTACGTCCAGGGCACGCCGGCTGCCTATAAGAGAGTGAGCCAGGCACACACACACACAGACAGACACACACACACACGTACAGACACGCACACACAGACACGCACACACAGACACACACACACAGACACGCACACACAGACATGCACACACAGACACGCACATACACACCCTTTTAGACAGTTACATGGCAGCTACTTAGGACACATAAATTAAAATACAAATCCAAAACGGCTGGGCCTGTGGTTGACCGACATGCAATTCTATTCCCACATCACTAGAGGGCAGTATATCCCACACAAACTTGAGACTGCATGCTTACATCAACAGAACTCAGGCTCTGCTGAGCAACTAACAACAGCCAGCAATGTGCCAAAACCTGTGTAATTACAACTATATAGCAACAGTAATTATTATTGTTACTAACTAACTACATTTTACTATTATTAACCTTATGTGTTTTGTAAACTACAATTATTATTTTGTAATTATTCAAATGTAAGTATGCTACTGTTATTCCAACGCGGCACATCATTTTGGCAAAACAGGCATGTTCTAAACATAACAGCATAAACATAGACATAAAGTTTTGATGTATAGGGCCTCTGCTGGTCTACAGATGCAATTGCAAGCTCTGTGACTATCACTTTATATTTTCATACAGACTTCTGACACACAACTTATGGTATTTATCTCCATCGTTTGTAAGATACTGTATCACACAGAGACCACTACAAAGGCCCAGGGATCAGTGGACTGCCTCCACCCGAAATGGACCACAGTCCAGTGCCATGAAACAGCTTATACAATCTCACGGCATTACAGACATATCTGCCTACACATAATGTAAATAATTGTCATATTAACAGTTCCTCCATGCAGCAACTTAAAGAATATGGGCCTTCAACTTCCACATGAAATCTCAATTTGTTTTATTTTTACCAAGCAAATCTATAAAGGCCTTGTTCAAAAATCTGCCAATCTAGGGACAGGCTGCGCAATTTGATTGCCATGCGTGGCTTTGAGCACTTAAACACACAACAGCATGGCCAGCAAACAATAATCAGAGCTCCTCCAGGAAATGAGAGGTGATGTGACACATGCACTTCCTGTGAAACCTTCCTATCATCTGTGTGTGGGAGGAAAAGTGTGCGCATGTGTTTTTTAACACACTAGGGCAAAATTATAGACCTGACAGACGCCAAGGGTTAAACCATGATAAATACAAAGTCTAGCAAACAAAAAGGGGTAAAGGAAAAGACGTCTGACCACCTTCAGAGAGCCTATTCATATTCTGAAACTAGGTGGGCAACAGATACAATTCCCCACACCTACAGACGATTTATGGCATCTCAGCTGCTTTCATGTATGTGTTACTAATGGCAACCAGACTGCCTCTCTGCTCTCATCACCACTTCCTCCCCTCTGTCTTAGCCCACCCACGACACATGTGAGGCCACCACAGATTCCTCTCCTAGTGTTAGCATCTGCCTAGAAATATCACGGTTTAGTCACAGTATTTCTGATGACAGATCATCTGTGCGTGTGTATGTGTGTGTGGGTGTTTGTGTGTGTCACAGGTTGGCCCACATAACTCCATCAAGGTCGCAGATCACACAAGTGCATTCCACACGGTTTGGTCCGTCACTCATATCAGTGCTGTGGGTTGCAGCAGACATCTTGACCTCATGACCTATCTTGTGGTTTGCACCTAAGTCAAACTAATGTGCACCCACTCATAGGATGTAGGCTGCTTTAAAAAATAATTTATGAGCATTCTGAGACGTCAATGTGATGTTGAAGCTTTCGTTGTGGTTCTCTGGAGGTATGTTTTAGCACCTACATGTGCACAGTACCACTATAGGTTCTGCATCCTATGAAAGCAGCAGACTAGAAGGCAGAGCACCATCAAACAAGCCCTGATCTGTTTAGAGTCCATTTTAGACTCACAACTCAAACCCACAACTTTCATTGAAAACTACATCGCCACCACTGTAGTTTAAAGATCGGCAGGCATTCGAGGACCTTTAGTGGCCTGGGGGCCCCAAGCAGTTGCCTGTTGACTATGTATGCCACTGGATCTGTTCATGGTTAGTTACTCTCTGAAATGCTTTCACGCTCCCCAAGGGTCGAGGCCAGATCTCGCTCCCTCAGTAAACAGGGTGGGCTGGGGAGATTTTCTGTTAGGGTGAACCAGCCTTGTAATTAGTTTGGGTAGCCCTACACTTGTCCTGTGTACCACTACCACCCCCACCACCTCCTTACCAAGTTTGCTCTTTCATGGTGCAAACCACAGATTGATTTAACTGCACCACACCAAAGAGAATGTAGAAGAACAGTGAAGGAATGTAAACTTACCCACCAAAGCTTTAATCTCACTAACGGTGAAGTCTGGGTCGGGCATTCTGCACAAGAACAAATACGGACTTTGATCACAACAGTGTTCAAATGCATGACATATTGAAATGTGTGGCACTTTCTTACCTGATGCCTAGTCCATCTTTGACCTCAAAAATTAACGGTGTTCTGAGTGCCTCTCGTTGAACATATTCATAAGTGAAATCTAGGAAACACCATGCAAATTAGATTAAGACAGCAGAAGAACGGAAGCAATCTGACAGTTTCCCTATTGTAATGTGTGTGTGTGTGTGTGTGTGTGTGTGTGTGTGTGTGTGTGTGTGTGTGTGTGTGTGTGCTTTAAGGAATACCACTTAGCATGAAATCAATCAGGGATTGGTGTGCGTGTGCTGAAGCCACCCATCAATGGACCTGCCAGCATCCTTGGGACCTACCCAAGACACAGGCTCGTTTCGCCTTGTTTCGGAAAACCCAAATGACTAACAATATTCAAGTTACCTTTTCCATCCATGCGTTGTACAAAGCTGTGATTGTACGACTGGCTCTCAAGTTTCTCTTCCAAGCTGAAACCTCTGACATTTACTATTTCCTCCACATCAGAGAAATCTTCATTCTCGTCATACATTCTCCGACAGATGGAGCGCTGGGGAAAGACAGAAGTAAAGGCGGGGTGTTAAAAATAGACATTTTACTAGTTGACTTCATGTATTTGGTCAGGTGGGCTAAATTTTGAATCCATCGTCATTATATTACTATCAATTTGCACCAGGCACCAGCGCTTTCGCAGGTGCATTTCCTTGTATCGTTTGTTTTATTTCCCACGTTTCAATTATTTTAAAGAAACGTTGATGGCTCCTAAATTACAGCAACAATTGACGTCAATTTCTTACCAGTCATCTGCGTTACAGTTAACGATGAAGGTCATAGCCTATCGCAATATAGCTGCGAGGGCAGTTCAGATGAGACCAATAATGTCAATAGCTTTATACTGATAAACACCCATACACACTACCGTTTAGTACAACAGCGCAAAGCCATACGATTGCTCTGAAAGCGCTAGGAGTGAGGTCTTCGGACAAGAGGCAGATGGTGCACAGCATGTTATAGGATCTGGTAGCAACAATACAGATTTACCCATACTCAAAGTCCCGTTCAAATGCTATCAATAAAAGGGCGAATCTACACACCAGTTTGCGTCCTCTCTCTGCGCACGCTTCCATGTCTTGAAGTTCCTGGGCGTCTGCGTTCAGCCCTTCACTTGGTCAAATTGCCACATTTAAAGTTGCCAGCAGTTTGTTTTCCGAATCAAAACTAAGGGGAACCATTTTCGTGTACTGGTAGATGACGTCACGGCCCAGAATCAAAACAATGTTGTTTAACGTAGTGCGTCATGTTTATTCAGAAGTTCAATCCAAAAATCATTCGCACTTCACGCCAGCAGCGATACAAAAAGGTCAAGTTGGGGCATTCCCCTGAGTAAACGTTTTCTAAAAGCGATATATTGGCTTGTTTTTCCCTCTCCTTGTGTCACGAGTCTGCAACGTCCTGCACGCACGCGCTGATGCTTGTACTGGTGATGCTTGATCACGGATGGGCTTGGATGCTCACTCTTAAACTGACGTTTATGACATCTAATTAAAACATTGCATTTTTCACACTAAAAGCCGCTTATTGGCATATATATTCTATTGAGTGATGCAGCTGTTTTGTCATTGAAACAAATGGTACAACCTACTTTAGGTGCATAAATTATTTATCAGGCTAACAAGTTGCTGTTTCAGTTGACTCTATGCATTTTGCATTATTTAAGCCAAACCAGTGTGAAACGTTTTACATATATCTTTTTAAATCCCTTTATAAAAATGTGTACATATTATGTGCTCTGACTTTCACTGACTCCATTGTGCATAATTTATAATGGCCATAGTATTTGATGGTACATTCGCGTTACATAAATGGATTAAAGTGGTGTAAGCCTTGGGTAAGACCACTGGGTGGCAGAATTGACTGCGGAAGTGCTTTGCACGTTCGCATGGCATTTTGGGTAATTTAAGGTGCAGGTTTCTCAGTCAGTTTCAGCTGTTGTTCATTCACCCCAGTTGGTCGACGGAGTCGGCAGATGCAGCTTGACCAACATTGTAAAATGACCTCGCATTATAGGGACTGCAGACCTAATGGATATTAGATCTTGCGTATTATTCGCAAAGTCTATAAGTGGACAGTGTAAGATTGTATATATTGATAGTAAAAAGTTTGTGTCCTCGCTCTTCCAGAACAATGAGTCGGAGCGAGCACTCGCTGCAGGCACTGTCTTGGAGGAAGCTGTACTTGAGTAGAGCTAAACTCAAGGCATCGAGCAGGACCTCAGCCCTTCTTTCAGGATTTGCTATGGTGAGTCTCTCGAGACTAAACTAATTTGGTCAGGCAATAGCTTGGTGTAGTGTACCAGACACGTATTTAGGCTGTCTGTACAGTGTCCTCTTACTTAATTTCAAAGTTCATCCGTCAATTTGCGAATTTGCTTTGTCAACTTGACTGCACGTGGATCCACGTTGTCAGTGTTGCATAGCGTGGCTTGAGGTACCAGAAATGAGTTTACATTTAAAAGTGTAATGAGCTGAACCACAAGCTGCCACTGACTTGTGCTTATATACTTGTGGGTCTCATGTTAACACTGACGTTGACGCATATTCAGAGAATAACCAGAGAAATAACCAATGTAGTTACCATGTAACTAACATGCTTACCATTCGATGTATATGTGTAACAACATAACTGACTATACGAGAGCAGACCATACACTCCTTTAACCATAAACTTTTTCTTAACCTTTGACGTTTCGTTTTTGAACTTTGGTCTATGAAGCGGTAACCGTGGGCGCTATGACAGTTAGCCTACTCGTGTTTAGGGTGGAAAGGTTGTGTGTTGCCATCGGTTGAATCATGCGGACGGCGTCTCCACTTTAGCACCCTGTACGCATAGCTACTGCGTTTTTCTAAAATCCGCATACTTCGGGTTGGGTAGTGGATGAAGCAGTAGTTTGGGAGGGGGTGTCTCGGTAGCAAGCAGTATTTTGCATCTCGCACAAGTTCTATACAGAATGCTTTTTTATTTAACAACAAATCATTAAACAGGATCTGTGCAAAGTAGTTCTTGAGGTTGCAGATAGATAGACCTTTACAACAACCCCCTTTTTGCCCAACCAGGTCGCAATGGTAGAGGTACAGCTGGATAACACCTATGATTACCACCCTGGTCTGCTGATCGCATTCAGTGCCTGCACCACCGTCCTCGTGGCTGTTCACCTGTTCGCCTTGATGGTCAGCACCTGCATCCTGCCCAACATCGAGGCCGTAAGCAACGTCCACAACCTCAACTCGGTGAAGGAGTCCCCTCACGAGCGGATGCACCGGCACATCGAGCTGGCCTGGGCCTTTTCCACAGTCATCGGCACCTTGCTGTTCCTGGCCGAGGTGGTCTTGCTCTGCTGGGTCAAGTTCCTGCCCGTGAGAGCCAAGGACAAGACGGCGACGAAGGAAGCGGCCCAAAACGGAACCACCAGCACCATCAGTGCCGGCGTGGCGGCAGCCATCACCTCCACGTCCATCATGGTTCCATTCGGCCTGGTCTTCATTGTGTTCGCCGTCCACTTCTACCGGTCGCTGGTCAGCCACAAGACCGACCGGCAGTTCCAGGAGCTGGAGGAGCTGGAAGATCTGACGCGTCTGCAGAACGAGCTGGACAACAGGGGTGATGTGTCGGCCCTCCAGTCACCCACCTCCCACTACCCCTGAGAAGGTAGAGGAGATGCAGAGGAGAGGAGAGAGGAACAGAGGAAGTGGACCATCCTGCTCACCCACAGTCCACATGGGCATACTGCTTGTTGCCTGCACTCATTAGACCCCAAAAGGGGGGGTCTTGTACAGCTGCTTTGACTACTGTGTGAACACGGTAAACAGTGGTGTGTGAAGGTGTCAGTGGAAATGTTGAATTCTCAGTAAGTGGAGATGATTGACATAACAAGCACAAACTTTCTCTAGTATTCATTTGTGGTAAAACCCTGGTGGGTGTTCAAAGGAACTTGGTTTACTGACTGACCCAGATAGGTTGACTCGAAGGAAGTACTAAATCTCCTAGTAGAAGAGCCCTGTCTTTTTATTTTTTATTTATTTTATTTTTTAGTAGAAGAATAAAGTCACAGTGCTTTTCTATTAGGAGATTTACCACTTCTATTAGGAGTTAACCTAGCCAGGTAAGTGACTAAACCTGCTCTCTGAAACACCCCACCAGGTGTTCATGTGCTTTGATGAGAAGGGCTGCTGAAGCTGGTGGTACACTTCAATCCAGCATGTGTAAATGTTTAACCACGTTAACATTGTGCCACCACCTTTAAATCAAAATGAAGACCTTTTTGTCTTACATGAAGAACATGTATTCATAGTGCAGTTTCACCCAGGGTTTTGGACAATCAGACCATTCAGTCATAATGCACCTAAATTTGACCACGAGTCCATAGTTTCATATGCTGTTGTTAATTTGCTCTTGTAAAAATAAGCAGCTCTTACTGCTGTTCTTGGTAAAAATCTATGCATGGTAATGCATGCAGTTGTATTTTCTACACTGGATTATTTGCACACTTTGTGTATTTCACCCGTGATATTTTTTATAGTGAAGGAAACGCCTGTTGGAGACTAAATTTTGTTATAATGTCAGAATTTCTTACAGGTTCTGTAGTTGTTCTCATCCAAAAATATGCTGCTTAAAATGCTTTATGTGACTAATGTTTATTTATTGCCAAGAAAAACATTTAATGCACTGGTTTTGCATGACTGATCATTTTAAATGGCTACTTTTATCTTATTGACCACATTTGTGTGTTAAATTGTGGAGTTGAGTCTTTAAGAGGCTGCATCTTAATTTTGACAAATGTGAAATGATCAGTGTTCATATTAGTGATTCTGAATTATCATTATTTTTGTTTGTGAAAGGTCCCATTATTTCATGCCACAAGTACTTTGCCAGGCATTGTTTTGTGGTTTTGCCTCTACTGACAAATATGACCATTTCTTATCTGCATACTTATATTCTGCTAAATATGTATCTGTTGTAAAAATGTATGAATGACCGTCGTATGAAGTGATTTTGATAAATTGGCATTTTAGTTATGAGTCTGTGAGTTATTGGTTCAGTAACTGACACATGTTGTGATGTTTTATGGGCAACTGGTATCATCACCTTTCAAGCGACACTGAGTCTATAGGGCTCTTCTATATTTATCACTACTTAAGTTAATTTTTTGTTTATTTACAATTTGAATTTAATTTATTGTCACTAAATCCTTTACTTGCACCAGAGCTCATGCCGCAAGCATGATAGACCAATGCCAGGTGTCTGTTTGTTGTTAGGTGTTTGTCTTATATGAAGATGGTTCACTAGTTCTGCATTATGGTTTCTGTGAGATGCAATCATGCACTGGTTCTGTGTGTGCAACACAGCATGCAGTATGGCAGGGTGACTAGTTGAATTTATTGTGACATTCACACAAACACGCAATGTCAGGGGATTGTACTGTATTGGGGCAAATTATGATATTTGCACAAAGTTTGTTCTTGAGAATGCGTATCACAAATCCAACCCCAGGCACATGGTGAGGGTTAAAGGCAGACCATGGGGGGCCTTCAGGGTTCCTCTGGGTCATCTTCCATTAAAGACCTTGAGTCTATCAGAACTGAATTCATATCCGACAGGCAAACCTTTAAGCAGAAAAATAATGGTTGTTATATTGCCAGCATGGGTGCATATAGAGTTACAGTCTATGAGCCTCCTAACAAGTCCTCACCGGTGGGATTGGGTATGTTGTCGGGTTGGATGCTTCTTCCCTCCCAAAATCCGACACCGTTCCGTATTTTGCCACTCCATCCTTCCAGAAGCCCTCGTACAGCTGACCCTTGTTTAGGTAGAAAAACTTGCCAGGGCCGTGCTTCTTGCCTTGCTTCCAGCAGCCTTCGTACCTGTTGTCATTGGCTTGAGCATGGACAACGCACAACTATGTCACTGACGCGAACGAAAACTAATAATGATAATGTTGAAACAGTGAAAGACACTAATAACTAATGCTGTGTGAACATAGTACCAAATCGGAGCATGCCCTGCCCATGGTGTTTATCTTCCAGCCATTCCCCCTCATACACATCTCCATTGCTGTAGTACATTCTGCCCCATCCACTTCTCAGGCCTTCATGCCACTCTCCCTCATACCAAGAAGTCTGGCTGCAGAAATGTGTCCCAAAACCCTGAAAGACAGAAGTGACACACAGTGAAGTTTTTAAGCAGTGGAAGCATTTCCTCAAAAGCTAAAATACAGGATAGAACGTAATTAGGTCTTAACTATATTTTACTTGACACCATTATTTTAGTAATGTCTGACCAATTGTGTTACCTCGCGTGTCCAACACTTACATCTTTCTTGTCATTTTTCCATTCCCCACAGTATAATCTTATATAGTCATTCGTTGCAGAATCTAGCTGACTTAGTGTACCATATCCATCTCGTTTGCCATGCTTCCAATCCCCGTCATAGATAACTCCAGATTTTTTCCAAACCTGGGTTCCTTTACCTTAGGTGCATAAAAACAGAGTCAACGTCACCAATTGAGTTAGAAACATTTTGAACTATCATTCAGAAATTCTGTTGCAGACACTTATGAAGTTAGTTACCATGCTTCTTGTTATCAAGCCACTCTCCAGTGTATTTGTCTCCGTTGACAGCATAAACACCGTGTAGCAGTCCACACTTTTGTGCTTTCTGCTCCCACACCTTTACGAGGGGCACCGTTGTTTTTGGTGTCTTCTTATGAGGCATTCCTACAGAACAAAAAATCCTTAACCGGCAATTGGTGTTCTAAACTATGTGCTACGCTATTGTGTGGCTCTCTCTCTCTCTTGGCCATTTACCAGGCTGGCTAGCATTCACTGATCAGCATCTAAAATACTGGAAAAGGGAAATTGTTACCTTCTAGACACCAGAGGGGTCGATCGGTGTTGGTTCAGTGAACGACTCTAATTAGCTCAGTTCACTGTGGAATTGAAGAAGGCAATCGAGACACAAATTTACACACTAGCTTTGGCCAGCGCCAAAACAGCTGTCATGAACGCGCGTCCCCTGGTAGCCTAGCAACAAGACACCAACACTTGATTCTCTGTCTGGATCATGTTTTCTAGAATCTTTAAGCTGGCCGTCACACAGCTACAGCAACGATCTTAGATTCTACTCCTCCCTCAGTACTCTGGCTACAGTCTCTGTCACAGTCAATGCACCACGGGCCATTGCCCGAATGTCCCCAAAGAAATCCAAGACACGTTAGAACCAGCTTGTTTTTTTTTTTGTTAAGACATGCAGTAATGCGTCAGTGAGAACACGAGATGCATGACAATACGTCTTACAATATTGAGTGCAAGGGTTGATGCAAATTACTAGAAAATGCAACATGCTTTTACAAGGATACAAGAATGGTGTATTGCCCATAGGTATTGCCACATGCATAGACATACTGGGTGAAGTAGGACAGTGAATTTGGTGATTTTAATTCTCTGTTTCAGATTTTTTAAAATTAAGCAAACACTTTTACTTAAATCAAATTACCTCTCAGCTTTCATGTCACCCTTGTTCATTATCATTAGTCTGTCTCATCATTGCCATTGTTGTTTTCCTTACATTGCAAAAATTTGATTTGTTGGAGTGTTCGAATGTGAGTAAGAAAACTCATACATAACCCTAACTGAGTTGACAGAACAGTTATGTAACTCTGTCCTCGGATTGGATACAGTTTATGTTTGTGATGGCTCAGGGTGAGAGAAATTGTAACTATGAAACACGCATGCGCTGTTCGAGAGCATTAGGACAGCCAGTCATCGCTGTGGTTCTCGAGTGGTGTGAGAAGCAAGGAGAGCGAGGGGAATCGGGGGACGATGTCACTGGAGAGGTGTCAAACTGAATGGGAAGAAATCGACAAAGAATATCAGCAATTACAGGTGAGGAGCAGGATGGAACACACGTCTTTCTGAACAGCGAAAGAGCTCCACGTCTTGCAATGCATTTGGAGTAACGTGGGAAGGTTCAGTGCTGTTGAAGTTAGCTAGCTTGCTAGCCACAAGGTTATATTCCTATTGTTGGACAGTCTGCGACTGCTTGGCTAGTGTTTTACCACCTGTATTGTCTTTCTATTTAAAAATCCTGATGGATATGCGGGTGTTTGACAGCATTCCCATGCACTTGTCCACATCCATACAGGTGCCGTTGTTAATAATTCAGCCCTAAAGTTACCTCCATTTGGCTCAAATAGACAAATCTTCACCTATTTGACAAGTGGCAGGGGAACTAGCAATAGCGGCTAGCACAGCTAGCTAGGAAACAGTGTCTAACCAAACCAGTTTATTAAAAGGCCTCTGGCTATTCACCTGTGATTTACAGCAGGTGTGTTATAGCCTAGTAACGTAGCCAACTAGCGTAGTAAGATACATTTTGAGTGTTGTGCGAAGGGTATAATAGCCAGGTACCATAGGTTAGCCTGCCATTGGAGAGTTAAGGTCTGTCAGTGCCTCATTGGGTTGTGCAAGTCAGGTGAGCGTGTCTGATCTTGCAAGAGTGAGTAAGAGAGGGCATTAATCAGGAGGGGATGTTCTGTCCAGATGTCCATAACAACCGGTTTGTGTTATGTCATGTTAAGTCATGTTTTATTTCAAATATTTTCAAGTTTTTGTGTTTGTTTGTATATCAGCTGGTGTTTGTTGTAGGATGTAAAGTGCCTGTGATATCGAGAGCAATTTATAAATACCGTGTCTTTGTTCTTTGTTTTTTTGTTGTTGTTGTTGTTGTTGTTTTTGTTTGTTTTGTTTTGTTTTTTGTGTTTTTTTTTTTTGTCAGGAAACTCACAAGGTGTACCGACAGAAGCTCGATGAGCTGACTAGTCTCCAGGCAGTATGCAGCAGTGCCATTAGCAAACAGCGGAAAGGTCTAAAGGACCTCAAGCTCAGTCTTCACAAGTACGTGAGCCAATGATGGTGGCCCTACTTCAAGCAGAGCCACCTCTTTAAGCCCAGCTTGGGGTCTCACTCCTGTAGAGCTATCTTTACAAATATGTTTGTGAAATAAGGATAACTATTGGAAAAAAATGTGTAAGGACCAATGCTTGTGCTAGTGGTTTGATGGAATTCATCTTTGTGATTGACAGATGCATCCCGACATTAGATGAGAAACAGTCTGAACAAATAAGGGATATCCAAACACAAATCAAAGAGAAGCAAAATGTGTTCTTTGATATGGAAGCATATTTGCCAAAGAAGAATGGGTATGTTTATTAAAATAATAATATAAACTACAGAATCAAAACTCTTTGTGGTAACCTGTTTAAAGCACTTTCCACATGGTGTCGTCATTGCTTGTGTGTGTGTTTGTGTGTGTTTGTGTGTGTTTGTGTGTGTGTGTGTGTGTGTGTGTGTGTGTGTGTGTGTGTGTGTGTTTGACCCCTCAGACTGTACTTAAATCTGGTCCTGGGAAATGTGAATGTAACCCTTCTCAGCAATCAGGCAAAGTAATGTTCACATTATGAATATATTTTGAAACATTCTCATACTCTTCCTGAGTTCAAGTTTAAGTGCTGATATTTTTGTTGTTGCCCCTCTTATCTTGGTCAGGTTTGCCTACAAAGATGAATATGAGAAGTTCAAACTTTACATGACAATTATTCTGATGTTTGGTGCCATGGCCTGCCTCTTCCTTTTCAACTATCGGTAAGCTACTACTACTGCTATTATTATTATTATTATTATTATTATTATTATTGGCAGTAGTAAAAGTAGTAAGGTTCCATGCAAAGGGCAAAGCATGATTGTTATGACAACTGTGACAATACCAATAAGAATGCTGACAACAACCAATAACAGTAAAGAGTGTCTCACTCATGGTTGGCCATCGTTGTTTATGATGGTGATATATATACGCTAATGCTTTAATGTTTTTAAAGTTGATAATATTAAAAACTGTTTGGTATTACCTTTTTGTCAAACACAATTGTTTTTTTTGCCCCCAGTGTCACAGATGAAATCTTCAATTTTTTACTGGTTTGGTACTATTGCACACTGACAATAAGGGAGAGTATTCTGATCAATAATGGGTCACGGTAAGCACAGCTCTTTTTCAGACATTAATTGCTGCTCATATGTTTGTGTGCAGCTGAGAGTCAGGAGGTCTGAGTTGTGGTGTTATGGGTTGTATTCTGTGGCTCACTCCTCAGATTTGCTACTGCATTTACCCACGTTTGCATGAAATGTCTGTCTCAGATTAGGTCCCCTTAAGCCATACTAACTGCTTTTTAGTTTGTAAAAATGGTCTGTGGTGAATCGATTTTTGTACTGTATATACTTGTCAATTATCTCGTCTTTAAAAAATTGAATGTGATGTATTGGTGTGTTTTCACCTCTGTGCAATGTTAAGGTGAGTATAATGGCCAATGTGTGATATGTATTTTTTGTCCCCCCAGAATTAAAGGATGGTGGGTTTTACATCATTATGTGTCTACTTTCCTCTCAGGGGTCATGTTGACCTGGTAAGGACCCCTCCCCCCACACACATGTCCTCCACTTAAACACTCTGCTACTATGAGTCAGTTTATCCATTGTCAAGGCATTTACAGACAGCAGTGACTGTTCCCCTATGTTCATACTCGTTAACACTTTATTTTACAGTCCCTTTTTTAGTGTATCTGCATGTAGCAACATGTAATATTATGTGCTTACACTGTACATACCTAACACTATCTGGACCTGTACTGTACCTAATTGGCGTAACAGGGGCCATAAAATAAAGTGTAACCTCATACTCTTACTGTCATGTAGCCTGTTTATAGTATGGCCATTTACACAAGACAGTGTTTGCATTGCCTGCAGGACTGGTCATACATGCTGTTAGTTACACATGCAGTGTTTTGTATAATCTGTGAGACTGCTCACAGCTGCAGACACACATGCAGTGTGTCTTTGTGTCCACACTGGTACTGCCAGTAAGCCTGTCCACAGTGTAGTCATTATTCCAGGACAGTGTCTCCCTGTGGTCTCATAACCACTGCCAGACATCCTGGTCGTGAAGTAGGATTTGTGCACATCCACAAGCAAACTCATTTTACCCATAAGACACAGTGTTTTTCAGGCTGTGTTTGGTACTTTGGCTAGGGTGGAGACAATCACTCAGGATGGGCTAACTAACTCGCTGTCTGTTTCCCAGGCCAGAGGGGTCAATGTATCAAATGTTTAGAAGCCAGTTTCTGGCTTTCTCCATCTATCAGAGTAAGTCTGTTTTCTGGTTTTCCTACACGGTCTGTCAATTCACCAGACTATGAATAAATGATTTGCTTTAACCATATATAGTCATTTGACCACCATATTATGTCTGTCTGTTTGTCATCTTTAACATCATCGATTAAAAAAACCAACAATAATGATTAGTCACGTTGGGGGTGTTTGTTGTTTTTGCTGCAGGTTTTTTACAGTTTCTTCAGTACTACTACCAGAGTGGCTGTCTGTACAGGTTGCGGGCATTGGGCGAGAGGAACCAGCTGGACCTGACTGTGGGTAAGAAGACAGGAGAGAGCCTTTGCTCCAAAATGGATGTTTGATGCTTCATTGGGCTTGAGGGTGTCTCATGTTAGAGCATTACTGACCAGTACATTCCTGGGCAAACAAACCCAACCCTAACAAGCCCCATGTTGTTACAAAGCAGTGCTATCACAGTTATCCAGAGGTGGACTTCAAGGGTGCTGAGAGTAAATTAGTGAGCAGTAATTACTGTACCACATCGGCAATTAGTGAATCTCATAACAGGAGTCCACGGGAAAAACGGGCATGGACACAAGATGCAGAAACTGAGAAAATGTAATTTGAGTTTGATAAGGAAATGCTATTTAAAATGCTTGTAACTTGAGACTGTGGTTGTTTATTCACAGGATTATACTTGACCAATAGGAGGAGTAACTTGAAAAATGTGATTTTGTGACTATGCCTGTTTTTCCTGTGGACTTTTCATATGTCAACCGCAAATGCAGAAGGGAGTACTTGGCAGAATTTCTACTGTCAAAAAGCAGGGGGTGTCCACGCCTGCACTTATCTATAGAGTTGGGCAGTTGTGGTCTTGGGATGGCAGGGTCACAGGTTTAAGTCCTGTACCAGCAGGAAAAATGTGGGTGAGGAGAGTGAACATCCAGCGCTCTCCTGCACCCTCATCCGCTCAGGTGGATGAGCTGAGGTGCCCTTGAGAAAGCCATTTTAAACCAAATTGCTCCAGGGGGACTGTCCCTGTACCCTAATTCACTGTAAGCTGCTCTGGATAAGAGTGTCAGTTAAATGACGTACTGTAGTAAAGTTCCTCTGTCATGGTAGAGCAGCTATAGATGTGTGTGTGACAGGCTGCCTCTACACACTCTGCAGGTGTGTCAAGGCCAAATCATAGCCCAGGCAACAAGTGTCGCTTGACAAAATATGACGTAAAAGAAATAAAATTTCTGTCTGCGAGGATGTGGCAGGGCTTCTCGTGTATATAAAAATATTTGAGAGCGCACAGACATAGTTGCTATCCAATTAGAGCAGGCAACAAAGAGTTCTGCATTCTGGAGTGTTGTGCTTTGGGCATACACAGCATGCGTCCTGTTCAGATCCGTTTGAAGAAAGGTTTGATTTTGTAAGGTGTTTTTATTTTTTTATTTTTGTTGCCAGCGCAGAACTATGAAAGCCTCTAGCACCACAACATCTGTCAACAACTTTCTTTTTTTTTTGTGGAATGACTCTTGTCACCCAGACCTCTAATTGGCCTTCCTGCCCTTGTCGTTACCTGCAGACTCCTCTCACCCCTCACCCTGAGGCCCAGTGGGCCTGTCCTGTCGCTTGTCCACAGTAATGAGGATAATTAGTCAGACTGATACTTAGGCAGCCTTTACCTCTGCTCCTGGAGTGGTCATCCATCCCCAGCCATGGGCAATTCCATGTATGCACGCCTACAGAGATTTTTTGAAAATGTCCTCCTAAACAGGGTTTCTCAACCTCTTCTCTTTTCTGTGACCCACTTTTTGTATGCATGTCAGTCACCCGCGACCCACTCAAGAGAAATCATAAAATAAACTCTAGCCTCTCTAGACCTATGGGGAAACATATGCTTAGTTTAATAATTGATTTAATGCAACCCACAAACATCTTTAATGAGGCACACTAAGTTAATTTACTCACTTTTAAAAGAACTTTGCATTAATTTAAACTGACATCTAATAGGTAGTATGATGCAGGAGTCATCCAGTTAGTAATTACTGAGAATTCAGAATTCAGCTTTGCAACTTCTCTATGGAAGCTGAAACCAACACATCTATGAGCCTTATCATGTTAATTTCCTCGTCTGTCAGCATCCATTTCAACATCCTAAAAAATGATCATCCTTACTTCCTATCATTTGGCTTGTGGTTTTGGTGTGAATTCATGTTGGTGTAAACAAACAAAAAGGCTTCTGCTTTATTGTGAAACTTGTGACTGCAGCTGTGAAATGATTGTGTCTGTATCGTATGCGTGGGAATTGGCGGCAGAATGACAGTATGGTAGTATGTGTCACACTTAGACCGATCACTGCCAGTCTGTTTCTGCTGTTAGTTTGGGTTGCAGCAGCTGTGGGAAACAGCAGACTGGCAAAGGGAAGTGGTGCTAGATGGCAAAGGAAACCCTACCGCACACTACACACAAACAGGGGGCCTCTGAATATCTGTGTCTAGCGTGCATCCAGAGAAGGACTCGCGCTCCCCTGAAAAATCTTTTGTAACCCCTGGGGGGGTGAAGTTTGCGACCCCCACCCCCATCGTGGTTGAGCAACGCGTGAAAAAAAAAAACACTCTGGATCACGTGTATCTGCAGGGATGGCGAAAACAGTGTGTGTCAGTGTGTGTGTGTGTGTGTGTGGGGACTAGGCCTGAAAGGTAACCCCGGGCATAGACAGTGAGCTTCTGCATTCAGGGGGGCCTCCGGGGCGGAGTGGGGGGGGGGGGGGGGTCGCTGACTAAGAGTGCTGTCATTACTCCCGTAAGCCTCATAGTAATGTGGAATGCCAGGGGAGGTGTGGGTGCGTTAACTCACTCACGTGTCTGCACTGACTGACAAATTGACTGCTGTCATACCAACGTTACATACGTAGGTACTGAGTGTATGGTGCATTCAATGTCCGTGTGTGTATAAGTCAATACTTGGGGACATTACATTACATTACATTACATTGCATTTGGCAGACGCTTTTATCCAAAGCGACTTACAATCAAGGAGGACATAAGCAATAGAGGAGGACACAGAGTAAAGACACAACAGATATAAGTACTTCTGCATAGGGATAGAGAGAGAGAGAGAGTTTTAGATTAGTGTTTGTTAGTTATATTAGTTTTGTTAGGAAGGGAAGCAATCTCGGAAGAGAAGGGTTTTTACAAGCTTTTTAAAGATAGGGAGGGATGTTGCCGTTCTTGTTGCAACTGGTAGGTCGTTCCACCATTTGGGGACAACCACAGAGAAGAGCTTAGAGTGACCTCTCTTTGTGAGAAGTGAGGGTACCATAAATGTATTATTATTATGTGTTATTATATAATTTATTCCATTTGATGTACATCATGTTATAATGTAGAGTTTTTCCTTAGAGACATTTACCATGGACAACTGAGTTGGTTTTACCCAGACAATATTTTTAATTTGGTCATTTAAGTCATGTTATTTTTGCTGATTGTGTCATTTTCTTTAGTAATTTGTAATTGAATAACACTGTTTGTTTGTTTTTCTCCTGGTGTCCTTAGAGGGTTTCCAGTCCTGGATGTGGCGAGGACTCACCTTCCTGCTGCCATTCCTCTTCTTCGGCCACGTGAGTCTGATCCGCAGCCCACAGGCACGAGGGGCCTCTCCCTCTCTCAACCCCTGACCTCCCGACCCTTGACCTCTCAACCTCTCAACCCCTGCACCTCCACAGGAATGTCTGCGGCCTGGGGAATAGCTCTGTACTCTGTGTCTGTGTCTGTCTGCTTAAACAGACCTTTAGCTAGCAGGTTTAAGGTGATGATACACAGGGCAGTGTTTAAAGCAGCAGAGTTATAAACAAAGCAGTGTTACTAGACGTTAACAGACTTTGCTAACAGGGGTTGTTAGCAGCACCTTACTACTGCTTCTAAGACAACACATTTTTATACGTAGGACTTAAAGGAGAAATTCTGGGTAAAATAAACTTTGGGCATGTTAGAAGTTGGTATGTCTTATTTTTCACACATGCGGTAAAGGTCACACTAAGTGCCAAAAGATAGAGGGCTAACCATAGTAATGCCAACAAAACAACACTAAAAACCAGTGTTTGTGGTGTGAAGGACCAGCCCACATCCAGCCACACCACAGCAATCAAGCTCTGCAGTAGCGGTGCTCCACAGACGATGGTAGTGTGACCCTGGCTTAAGAAACAGGTCTTTCAGTAGCTTCAAGAGGATTCAAGCATTTACACAGAACATGCATTAGGAAGTCTTGAAGCCCATAAGTGGTCCACAATGTTCAGATTGCACATCACCTTAATTGCTGTTATCTCTAATTTCTGAATAACTATTCTCGTAAACAGTATTTGGAGCTAGGTAACAGTGCACTGAATATGAAGTCCATCATCATCATGTCGTAAAGTGAAGGGCCCAGAGACAAAAGCTGCTGTTGTAGTGCTGAGAGACGGCATGGTGGCTCCTTCAAGCAGTAGTTGGCCCTGCATGATCAAAGACAGCATGGTATTGTTTAGACACAGCAGCTGGACTAGCATGCACAGCAGAGACAGCAGGGTGGCTGCTTGATGCAGTAGGGGGCCATAGTCGTTACAGCCAGTGGGGTGTATTTTCCTGGTCAGGTAGGGGGGTGCAGGGAACCTGTGCACATGTGCACATTCTCTCTTTCTCTCCCCAACTTCTTTCTCTGTCTCGCTCTCTATCTCTCTCTCTCTCTCTCTCTGTCTCTTTCTGTTTCTCTCTCTCTCTCTGTATCTCTGTCTCTTTCTGTTTCTCTCTGTTTCTCTCTCTCACACACTCATTCTCTCAATTCAGTTCAATTCAATAGAGCTTTATTGGCACGACAAAATACATTTCTCATTTCCAAAGCTTTAGTTGTACAGGTAATCAGTACATCAAGGAAAACAGAGGGAACTTCTACATCTCTCTCTATGTCTCTCTGGCTCTTTGTCTCTGTCTCTGTCTCTCTCTATTTCCATCTCTCTCTCTCGCTCTCTCCCTTGCTCTCTCTCTCTCTCACACACACACACACACACACACACACACACACACACACACACACACACACACACACACACACTTTGGAGCTCCTTCCTATCACAAGGGCTATCTCCTCCCTGGTTTATGGGTGGCAAGCGCTAATGTGACAACAGAGCCAGTCTGTGCTGTGTTTGTTTGGTCTCTGTAATCATGTGACATCCAACTGCCTCATCCTCTCTCTGGGCTATCATCCTCCGTTAGAGAAGGCAAAAGAGAGAGCGAGAGAGAGAGCGTGCATAAACATGAATATATGTGTAACTATATCGGTGGATGTCTGTGCGTGCCTGTTTGAGAGAGAGAGAAAGAGAAAAAGAGAGAGAGAGAGAAAGAAAGAGAGAGAGAATATCATGGTTAGATTCTCTTCCTCATGAGGTGGTTAGTGCGCTCTGCAGTAGAATAAAAAGGTGTGTGTGTGTTTGTGTAGTGTGGGAGGGAGGGAGGGACACACACACTAAATGGGCATAGAAAAAAGACCTCTGATGACACAAATCTTGTCTCTCTTCCCCCATTCATTAGTTCTGGCAGCTGTACAACGCCATCACCCTCTTCAAGCTAGCAAGCCATGAAGACTGCAAGGAGTGGCAGGTACAGTCTCCAGACCCAATTGTATTATTATACTTAAATACAGGTTAAGGATGTGACAGGTTGACATTTGACAATGAGCTCTCTTGACTTGTCCTGTCAGTGATCACCGAAAGGATAACTTACCTTTAGAGCTGCTCATACTCAGAGTGACAGCAGGAATGACTTCCTTGTGTGTGTGTGTGTGTGTGTGTGTGTGTGTGTGTGTGTGTGTGTGTTCGTTCGTGTGTTCGTTCGTGTGTTCGTTCGTGTGTTCGTTCGTGTGTTCGTTCGTGTGTTCGTTCGTGTGTTCGTTCGTGTGTTCGTTCGTGTGTGTGTTCGTGTGTGTGTGCGCCTGTGTGTGCCTGTGTGTGCCTGTGTGTGTGCATGCATGCATGCGTGTGTGTGTGTGTGTGTGTGTATCTCTGTGTCTGCAGGTGTTCATGCTAGCGCTGACGTTTCTCGTGCTGTTCCTGGGGAACTTTCTCACGACTCTCAAAGTGGTGCACCAGAAGATCCAGAAGAACAAAGAGAAGCTACGGAAGGCAGACTGAAGCAAAGGAGGAGGAGGAGGAGGAGGAGGAGGAGGAGTATGGCGGAGGAGGAGGAGTAGGAGGAGGAGGAGGAGAGGGCTGTGGGTGGGGGAAGCTGGATGAATGCTGGTCGAGGGACGAGAAGCAAAAGTAGCCAGTACTGGGACTGAGACCAGGCTCGTTGCCCTGACGCACACAACTCGTGAAGAACCATGAGGGGTGTTGGGCCAGGAGGGTGGGCTTTGGGTGATGTAAGAAGGGATTGTGTGTGTGTGTGTGTGTGTGTGTGTGTGTGTGTGTGTGTGTGTGTGTGTGTGTGTGTGTGTGTGTGTGTGTGTGTCTGTCTGTCTGTCTGTCTGCCTGTGTGAATGTGTGTGTTTTTGTGTCTGTGTCCGCGTGGGTGCGTGTGTACGTACGTACCCATGCACACGTGTGTGTGTGTGCATGCGTGTGTGCTCATGTGTGTGTGTGTGTGTGTGTGTGTGTGTAGGAAAGCTGAGTCTGCAAGTCTCAAAGGCAGATGTGGTCACCTGTGATTTAGTTGTACTTTTTTTTTTGTCTCCCATTTGTTGTCTTTTGTTGGTACACATGCAATGAATACACTAAGGTGGGCCAGTCCTTGTGCAGATGCAGCCACTGCTGTGGAGGTGTGGGTGGGGAGTGCTCCTGGTTTGTGTGGAATCTCCATCCAGGGATACACGCTGTCAGGAGTGGCTGCTTTTTTTTGTTGTTGTTGTTGCTGTTTTGTCAAGTTGACATGACTTGAGGTGTGGCTGCTCTTTTTGTTTGTTGCTGTTTTGTTTGTTTGTTTTCCATACTGTGCATGGGCATTTTAAGGGAGTGTCACATCTCACTTCAACTCATCAATGAAAGGAGGAAATGATGGTGGTGATGATGATGATGGTGATGATGAAAATGCTCATAATGATGATGATGATGATGATGATGATGCTGGTGATGCTGTCAATGTTTACTGTTGACTTGTGCCACAGTAGGAGAAGACGGGACAATGCAGAGATCTTCCAAAGGGAAACAAAAGGTCACATGGAACATCTCATTTATTCACACAGCTGCTATTGAGGAGTCCAGTCAAGTGTGTGTGTGTGTGTGTGTGTGTGTTTGTTTGTGTTTGTTTGTGTGTGTGTGTGTGTGTGGTCGGTCTGTCTCTGCTCCTCTCTGTATGATGACAGCACTTACGGGTAGATGTTACAGAACACACATCCTCAGACTACACACCTGTACAACCTCCATGTCTCTGTGCTATACTCTTCTTTTTCAATGAACCTCCTCACCGATCCTTCTCTGTGTGCTGGCCTGCTGATAATATGGCTCATGTCTTCATGTTTGCGTCTAGTAGAGTAACTCCTGTAATCTCAGCAGTGTATTGGGACAGATTAGTCATTTCCCCTTCCTGCTATGGGGTAGACCTCAACCAGGCCAGTAAGCACTGCACTACACTACACTACAATAGCATAAGGTACAACGATGCTTCCATGTCTGTGTGCCTGTGCACTGCTGGGAGGGTACTGCAGTCCTATGCATCGAGTCGTAACCAGGCGGGCTCGAAACAGTACCATGCAGACCTGCCTGCTGTCCCTTGCACCATGTTGGTAGCAAACTACACTATTGTGTTTAATTTTGGATATGCCTGAGGCTGGTTATAGTACAAGTGGAAGATTGGTTGAACAGAATTGTACTGGCAGGTGAACTGATTGGATTCTGGCTGCAGGTTTGTTTTGTGAGCCATGCTTCTCATTCGCTTCTCATGGCAAACTATCAAACCATTCCCTGCTGCTGCCACTGCTATTGTGACTGTGTAGGCCTTCTGGAGTTGAATGCAAAATTGAAAAAGAAAAGAAAAGGGAAAAAAATCAGTGACTGCTATTGGCTTTGTTATAGATAGTGTTGATGGCACTGACTAGGCTGCAACCACCATAAACTCAGACCCCCACCACCGCCCCCTCCCTCCCTCCCCCTTGCACAGGCTCTTCTCTCAGACATCAAAGCAGGCATCCCGATGATGTGAAAATAAGTAGGTCACTGAATATGTTTCTGAACCACTGTTGGTGCAAAAGACTCAATGTTTCTGTGTTTCTTTTTTGTTTTTCTTCCCAGTTGCTTGGGTGTGAGATGCTTATGCATGATAAAGAACAATCAAACCTAGAAGTGACACATAGTGACACTATTGTCATTACCCTCATCATGCTGTGTTTTGCATTGTGTGTGTGTGTGTGTGTGTGTGTGCGCGTGCGTGTGCGTGTGTGAGAGTGTTTGTGTGGTCACTGCCATTGTGTTTAGGCCTTCAGCTTTCCCCAGTAAAGACTGCAATCTGTGCCTACAGCCCAAGCCTATGAGCCAGAACCAAATGCAGGATGAAAGGTTGTTTTTTGTTTGTTTGTTTGTTTATTTCAGGTCTTCTTGCATTCACACGTTCACTGTAAATTGCTGGACATAAGAAATAAAGCAGTTTTGACCAGAAACGTGTGTAATGTCTCGACTCTTCAGTGAATGTCCCCAAAATATTCCAGAAAGAGTTACCATATCTTTGGCCACTAGGGGGTGGTCCTGTGCGGGTTTTTTTTTTTTTTTTTTTTGCACAAAATGAGAGTGCAGTTTTTGGCGTTCAGTGTCCTTTTAAACTGTTAAGTCTTTTTCATGCCATTCCAGGTACACATTCTTCCTGAGTGGTGCAGCCATGCTTAAGACAGGATAAAGAGTCCGTCTGGCGTGCAGGATTTACCAGTGGATTGTAACGACTGTGTTGTGCATTCCCCCATTTTACTGTATATGGTCACATTTCCATGTAGCTGTGATGTGTACTTGAAAGAACTCCATATAATTAATAATATAATTACCTGGATTTTTGTATTAATGAGTCATATTGTGGTATTACCCCTATCTAAACACTGAAAAAAAAACTGCCATTTTGTGGGCACTTTAAAAACGGAAATAACTTTAGGCCTGAAACAGTTAAAATGCTTCGTTAGTTTGGGTAGACAACTGTGTTATACACTTAACGTTAAGTTGCAATTTGGTTTCTTTTAAAATAAACTGTTGTTAATATACGTCACTATTATGTATATATATCTAAAACTGGTATTTCGTGACTGTGATGCTTCTTTACCAGACCAAATTATGACACGTTGTCTAAAAGTTAGGGAACATAGTGTGTCACTGACTTGGGTGTTTTATACACTCGTAGTTGTCATTGGAGGAACTCATTATTTTCCCATATTCAATTTCCATTACAAACATGGGCCTATTATATTAGTTTTGTAAGTCTAGTTTTCTCCAGTAGGAGGCAGCATAACTGTATGTACAACCTTCACACAGCTCCACTGCTGATTAATTTCCTGGGTAAGGCTGGTAGCCAGCTAGTAGCCAGCCTACTTGGTTGGGGACAAAGTGCTTTCCAGTCCTTTCCGTTGCTGTCATTCTTTGGGCCACGTCATGTAGCCTGAAACTGTGCGAGGTAATTACCCAGCCCTGCTTTGGGCCGAATGTGCGTGTGGGATTAATGCCGCCACATTCCATAGCGTTACATACCTAAAACACCCTGTCAACTCCGCCTGCATTACTGCGTTGACATGTGGCAATCAACTGGAAAATGGGTTGCCGTTTAGGCTGCAAACCAGATTGACACCCTACATAACCAGTTGAGATAAGCCTTCGTGTGTACAAAAAAGTTCTTTATTATCAAAAACAAAAAAGTAAGCATTCATTTTGCCTGTGGGTTGTGCAAAGTTAGATAGAAATAAACGCATGAGTTAGGAAAGGGTTATCCAAGGCACCATTCTTCCGTAAAAAAATACCGATTGCTTTTGACTGCCAATAATTTCTTTGACAAATGTCGTGAAAATGAAAAACATACGCTTCTATGTACCTTTCTACGTAAGGAGCCTCTTTTACAGTAGCCTACCCATACCATTATCTGGTACTAGCAGCATAATCATCTGATCCAGCAGATATCCCAGAATTCCGTGTGGCTGGTGATGGTCCCACCTCCATGCCCGAGTCATCTTTGGCACTCTTCTTCCTCAGAGTCTGTTTAAAGATCCTCTGTGAAGGCTGATAGTCTCGGCAGCCCAGGTCTTTTTCGAAGAGATAACTCTCTTCTTGACTTGTAATACACTGTATAAACCCAACTATGTAAAAACGATGTAAAAAAAAAACTAAGGATCTTTACAGTAAAACACTAGACCTATAGGACCTCAGTGTTACGAGACTGCAGGACATTATAAAAAAATACTCTAAAAATCCTTACAAAATCATGAGAAAAAAAATTAAATACACCTTTAAAAATAAGCTATAAAAGTACCTACAGCACAAAATTTGTTAACAGGCACATGAATTGCATGGTGCATAATGTTCGTCTGTGCTTTCTTAACCAAACCACTTGAGTTCTTGGCATGAGATGAGAATATGTCCCTCTAGTCAAGTCATGTATGGTTCCGTGTGGTTGGTTCTCAGAGGATAGAACACATTTTCTTCCTCTTCCTCTGCTTGTTCTTGCGGCGGGCAGCCAGGGCTCTCTTGGTGGCCTCTCTGAAAATGTCCTCCACGTTCTCCCTGTACTTGGCAGAACACTCCAGATAGAGGTCGGCATTCATCTGCTGCCGAGTCTCCTCCCCCTGCACACACACACCAGAGGAGAGAAGAGCAACAAACACTTGTCACACACTCCGTCATGACACACTGCACATATCATTACACATTACACATACGGGTTATGTCTCCGTTGCACTGCACTGCACACACACACACACACACACACACACACACACACACACACACACACACACACACACACACACACACACACACTTAACTCATGTTATGCATTTGTCACTAATTTGTCACTAATGCATTTGCCACTCATGCTATGCATTTCTCACTAAACTAATTTGTCACTCTCTCCTGTCCATTAATACAGCTCATGTACAAAGCCTACACACACACACTGGCCATCTATGTGTACAGTTGTGCTCATAAGTTTACATACCCTGGCAGAATTGATGATTTATTAACCATTTTCCACAGGGTCATTTGGGTAGTTTCTGTTGTCATTATGATTTAAATAAAGTAAACACAGGTGTTTGACAATAAATGGCTTCAGCCAACACTAACCATGAGTGAAAGAAAAGTTTTTTTTTAATGTTATCATTCATATTCTCTGAAAAATGGTTAAGAAATCATCAATTCTGCCAGGGTATGTAAACGTATGAGCACAACCGTATATGTGTCACGCCACACACTACCCTCTTTATTACATCTACACTCAGAGAGCTGGGTTATCTGGCTTTGGAGAAGTAAAGCCACACCACATATTTGTTCCAGCCAATCACGAAATCAGATGATTCCAGTAAGTGCAACACTTCATCCAAAGCTAGTCAAATTGCCTGAGCTGAGTTGTGTACACAGATAGAACCAGAGAACCAATACATGGCAGGCTGACTTTTACTCCATGAAGCCAGGGTGACCCTTCTCGTCTTACACTACATGCCCAAATTACTATACACACATGCACCCTTGTATGCACACACACACACACACTCACACACACACCCTCGCAGGCACACACATACACACACACACACACACACACACACCCACACACACACACACCCACACA
>CM059273.1:21037178-21064678 GCA_030347295.1 Setipinna tenuifilis
CCCTTGAGCATGTGTGATTGGCACACACTGATCATTCAGTATGTCATAGTGCAAGGCTTTGTTTCACTCTAGAGTGGTACAACATCCTAAAATAGATTGCGAAAGGCTTCTTCTCTTTCTTTCTCCCTTACACTCTCACTCAAACACACACAAACACACACACACACACACACACACACACACACACACACACACACACCCATTAAGAGAAGAGAGAGTCAGAGAGAGACAAAGAGAGAGAAACACTATCTACCACTATCTACATTTCTCACTATCTAATCTCTATCTTTTGGTAAATAAAGACATATCTCTGATCACATCCGGTAACAGCTGTCATAATTTATGCGTGTACCTTGATTGTAACATTGTCAAAGCTGGTTGGGTTCATCACGTCGTAACACACGAGCACCATATCTGCATCCTGATAGGAGAGGGGCCTCAAGCGATCGTAGTCTTCTTGGCCTGCAAGAGAGAAGCACATGACGTTTAACAGAGCAGAAACACCACACTGAGCTACAGTCAGACAAGGAACAACCCTGTGGTTTTATCATTGAAGCCAATCTAATCTTGTTGTTTTCCTCGACATTAACAAACCAAAACAAGTTCATGATGAGGGATGAGACACTCGAAAACAACATACCAGTGGCCGTTTTGGCATGAATCCTCTCTGGACTCGGCTCAGAAATGCTTCACCTATCATCTGTTTACATTCCAGAGCATGTGAACGCCTAACACTGATCCCCACGCACTGTATCAAGACATCATGTGAAGTTTGACTGTGAGGTGTCCGTGTGTGGGATATGTCTGTATGTCTGTATGCTTCGCTGGTTTAGTGTGATGCTAATGTGTTTGTGATGTGCATGACTGCCCCTGTGTCTTCAGGGCTACCCGACACAAATGCTGTGCGACATAAACTGGTATCATTGAGTACACATCGTGGTTGGAACAGCCTGTGTGTGTGTGTGTATGCAAGCATGTGTTTGTGTGTGCATGAATGTGTGTGTGCGTGTGTGTGTGTGTGTCTGTCTGTCTGTCTGTCTATCTTCCTCTCTCTCTCTTCATTTGTGTGTGTGTGCCCGTGTAGACAGTAGTTGGCTGAAACAAGTCATTCTGTGTGTGTGTGTGTGTGTGTGTGTGTGTGTGTGTGTGTGTGTGCGTGCGTGTGTGTGTGTGTGTGTGTGTGCGTGTGTGTGCGTGTGTGTGTGTCTCCATCTGTCCTCTTGACAAGTGAGCAAAGAGTTTTTCGGAACACATGTATGCAACAAGAGACAAGGCACCAAACCACATCCTGTTCCTCACTTCCTCTGCTTGTACAGCAGAGAGGCCTCCGACTGCACTGACTCACAGATAAGCTGCAAAGTGTGAGGACAGTTAGGGGACAATATGGAGCCAGCTAAGACGTCACAGACTGCACATAGCCCACTACAGTCCTGTCAGACTGTCTGAGCCGCAATAACAGTTCACAAACACAGTGCAGTGGGGTAGGACTCTGCTGTCCAATATGCATCATATTTTAATTATTACTTATTACTACTTATATTACTATTACTACTTATACAATACAATTCACATAGTTAAGCCGTTTCCCTGATCATGATAAATGATCTGTGGACATAGCCAAAGTGGGGCAGCCCTGGAACCTAACCAAAGTGTAATGTGTGTAATAGTATCATACCAAGAAATCAGGAAGGGCAAAAGATACATATTTACTTCTCTCTCTCTCATAAAGGTCCCACCCAAATTGCTCTGTTTAAAACTTCCTCATTTCGTGTGAGAACATGATGGATATTTCAGTTCTGGCTTATCAATTTGCTCTTTCAACCGTAACCTGGAAATGACTAAACAAAATGGAAGTGTTTCATTTGTCCAGCAAGTGGTTTCAAAAAACAAAGGTTGCTATGCCAACAGATGTAAGAAAACACACAACAAAGAATGAAATATTCTGCTCTCTTTCCTGGTTTAACTAAAGGACAACTTGACCGGAAAGGGTGGTTACCATTCTGGTCAGCAACACTGACCATGCTGTGAACAGAACACTCCACAGCTAGTGTGTCTATACTGTAACCAGCCAGAGACGTCAATAGCCTGTGAGCAGCATTGAAACCACCTGTGTGTTTTAAAGGTGTCAATCCCGGCTACAGAAAGTAAAACCTTGCCATATATGTGATCGATTTTCTGAACTGGCTGATCCTAGTAAGTATACAAATCATCAGAGAAGTAATTGGTGAATCACCTGTGTTAAGTGCAAAGACAAAAGGAGTACATAGCAGGTATTTTAACTTTTTTTTAAGTTCGTTGAGTTTATAGTCTTTGTCGAAAATCTGGCAAACAAGTTCAGTGTACTTGGTGTTTTGTCATTTTACACTACTAAAGATCCATCAGAAATTGGGTTATGCTCGTAACCACCACCACATCCTGCTCAAAGCAGGGCCGCCATCATTGAGGTTTTTACTTTGTACTTCCTGTTGGGCTGAAAAGATACACACTGGCTTTTCTGCTTATCTGATTTCAGCAGAATTGTCACTTGACAAATAGACCATGTATGCATCTGCATTCTTTTATCATCAATCATCCTGTACTTGCCCTCAGAGAGGTATTGTATAAAGCTAAAATAGAAGTGAAAATGAAAACGTATCATTTATCAGTGATTGTGATCAGCCCAAAGGTTGAAAGTCCCAAAGGTCCTTTTATTTGGTTGGGACAACACCTCATTGATTCTTTGGCTGACATTCCTGACTTTTCAACAGAGCTCTTTGTTGCTCCACAGTCATCGAATGGCATGCAGGCAGAGAGGTGAAACTGCCCCTTGACCTCCCGTTATCCACTCTCTCTCCTGATCAAAGCTGCCAGGACCTGGCACTGTAGCCAGTGTCCCACCCCCACCCCATTCCACCCCACCCAAGGCCTGCCTGTCATCATCCAGAGCACCCACCCATGCTCAGCACAACTGTTTGAAAACCTGCCAGATTTCTAATAACTGAGGCACGGATTACACAAAAGCCAGGCTTAGGTGTGTCTGCTGGGGAGGGCGGCGGCACACCTACACCTACGGTACGTACCTGCCGTGTCGTACAGGTTGAGCTGAATCTCCTTCCCACCATGAGACACTGTGGTAACATACTTCTCGAACACAGACGGGGCGTATTTCTGAAATGAACAAGAACATAGAAAAATACCAAAAAGGTTTACCTAAATATATTCTTAAAATACACATACATTATGACTTAACAGGACTGTAGTGAATGGGGCATATCACAAACATGAAATGTTGAATGCAGCTGGTCGCCCCACGCTCTCCCCACAACCTTTTTGTGTGAAACTCAAAAACCTCTTTTCTATTGAAATGACCCCACAGCTATTTTGTTCCACTTGGCCCTGACAGGAGTCATAATGAGACATCATTGTGCACAGGAACAAAGGAAAGTTTAACTTTACAGGAGCAGCCACCTCGCGAGGTGCAAAAGGAGGACAGGGAGTAGAGTATGTAACAGAGATGAAAGGTGCTAACATCCTGTTGTGTCCTGTGTGTTGAGTCTTAGCAAAATGTGGCAGAAAGTCATGAATGACTATACTCATTTTATAATACCATAATAATTAGCAGTAGTGACATAAACATTACATTTATTTCTTATAACTTGGGGGAAGTATAACACATCCTTGTTTACACAGATGTACACACTCGGTTACATTAACAGACCCTGCCTTTCTTCTTTGGGGTTATAATGTAAGGTTACATTATCGACCACATGGCTGTGTAACTACTTACTGACATGAATGAGGACTATTAAGACTGGACCCAGTCTGAAGATGTCATGACAGTTTAATGACTTGGTTCCTCTAACACCTTAGTTGTGTAGGAGCCTAAGATTCACAGAGAGGCTCATCATGTTCTCCTCAGGCCGGCAAACCACGCTAGTTCACCACATAGAGAGCAGAATGACACAGAGGAGGGCACGACTGAGCCCTGCTTACCTCTGGAAAGTCTCCTTTGGCGTAGACCATGAGCAGCGAGGTCTTTCCGCAGCCCCCGTCGCCCACGATCACGATCTTCAGCTGGTCCCCCTTCGCCGGGGAGCCGTTGGGCACCGCCGACCCATTCTGTGTCATGGCTCCAGCTCCCTGGGTGAAGTGAAGCCCCCGTGCCCACCGGAGCCCGGCGCGCCACTGGCTCAGTTCAGCTCAGCTCAGCTCAGCTAGGCTCTTCTTCTCCTCTCCTCTCCTCTTCTCTCGTGGCTGCCTAGAGTAAGGCTTCAGCAGGGCTCTGGAGCAGCCCGGTGGCAGCGTCAGGCAGCGTGTGGAGGCTGGGCATGTCTGCTGTGTAGGTGAGCGTCCGTCCGGCCCCACGTTGTTCACCCCACCCCAACCTACATCTGCGTCTCTCAGTCTTACCACACACACACACACACACACATGCAGGAGTGCGCGCGCTCTCGGCTGCACCGTCACTACACACACACACACACACACACGCTCAGCTTCACCATGAAAGCAGAGTGCCGTCTGACGCAAGTCTCTGCTGTTGCTGCCTCCTCCACTTCCTCCCCCCCTCTCTTTCTCTCCCTCCCTCTATCTTTCTGTCTCTCTCTCTCTCTCTCTTCCTTCACTGCTGCCATCTCATATGTGACAGGACATGGGTGGGAAGGGATGACAAAACAGTAATTACACCAATAGGGACATCTTGGACAGCTCAATACTGACTATCATATCTCTATGTGTGCTCTGCAACAATAATAAGGTTGAAGGTCGAATCTACAGTTGTATATACTGATGTAAATCTTCCCCAGTCTCCCTTATCCCCTTACTAATACAACTGTGTCCAGTCACCATTTTCTATAGTTAGTGCTTTATTACACTGTCTGTATCATGGATGTTTGTATTGAATTAACAGAAAGATGACACCTGGAGAGTTAGGAAGTTTTCTCACAGAATTGAAAATGATTACGGTAATAGAAGTGGCATAACCGCTTTACTTGAGAAAAACAGGCAAGCTGTTACATGCAAAGTCATGGTGTTTGGGAAATGTCTGTCTGGCTGGATGCATCTGAGATCCCACCTACTTTTCCCAGGGAAAAAAACGACCTGCCTATTTTAAGGTTAATCACCCCCATCGTTTTTTTTAAGGGCAGGAGCCTGACTAATTTGTTTGTCCATTTAATCTAAAAGGCAAAAATATCTATTCTTAGTGGCATCTTCAACTAAATAATTTAATACTCTGACACGTATATTGATCCTGTTATGACTTTTTTAATGCTATTTCCAAACTATCCCTTAAAGTCGAAAGAAAAATCAGCACACACACAAATGTATATATTTTCTCAACATTTGATATTTATTAATACATACAATTTACTTTAATACAGAAAAAGTATAGTCACCCATCAAACAAATGCCACCTCTATAGGGGGAAAAAATTATAATTCCACCAATTAAAAATGAAGGCAATTATTTTAATGATAAACATTTGTCTCAGACCAAAAACTACAAGCAACTAAGCAAAACTGGACGAAGCAAAATGGGAAATGCAATCATTCAAGACGTGACCCATTTTCTCCAGCTCCACTTCAGCTTCATTGCCATCTAGAGGATCAACTAACAGCTGAATGTTTCCCCTTCTAAGCTGCATCTCTACTGAACAAGAATATCAAGTAATAATTGTGTTTTCAAAAAACACCAAAACTAAATTAAGCTAGCTTGTTATTAGACGTGGCATACATGAATACATGAGGCTTCTAAATGACTGAAACTTCGACCAAATCAAATCATCAGTACTCTTTCCTAGTAAATATGAAGGCTACATAGTATCCATTTGCCAGGAGTTTCAATGTCACCCTCCTGCGATTAAAAAAACACCCCACATTCATTATGACAAGGGTGGCTTACGGTGTAGACCAGTAATAACCTCGACCATCACAGCCTAGAATACATAGCTAAGCCAGTAATGACCTGCCAATAATCGAAAGAATGCTGTTGCGCAGAACAAATGAACTGGCGGCACACGGTCGCAGATCATGTCTGTTACAGAGATCTACAGCAGAGATCCCAGCAGACATTACAGTTTACACATCATAGTACAGATGATACAGTAATGTGGCACTTGTGCGCGATTACAAATACCTTAAAAATAGCCTGCGTTTGGATCCGTAAAGCCTATCTTCTGCTGACGTTCTCAAGTGGCTTGCAATATAAATAGATTTACATGCCTGCAGAGCATATCCAGGGTCTTACTCGACTCCTAGCTCGCTGAAATCTACAACAAATGCGCAATAATATTCCAGACCGTCCATATACATTTGGAGTGTCCCTATGCCCGTTGTTAAATGCCTGAATGCAAAAAAATAATATATCCAGTCAACCTCTCCTCAGAGGAGGCTAAAATGGCCGCTGTCTGTCGTGCTGTGGCTGGATGGTAACAGGGCCTTAATCGCCAGCAGCAAACTAGGCTACAACACACCTCACCCAAGTGGACCTCAGTTTGACGAGGAGTAAGACACAAAAACAATCAACAAATCTAGTGAAACCTGAAACAAGCACAAAACTATTCCTGTAAAATAAAGTTCCATTTTTTTCTTACATTTTTTTCTTTTGCTTGTGTAGATAGCCTTGGTGTTCTAGATAATATATTATATCCCCGTTAAAAAGGACTATTCACTCGATTTTCGTCATTGCTGACCATTATGTAAGATGATTTAGGTCAGCCTGGGCATTATTACAAAAACGTCACTTGACACAGGGGTGTTTTCACTTGACCGAGGCAAATGGTTTATCTTTTCATCTCTAAGTAAAGGACATTTTCACCCAAACACAGACACAATCTACAATCACTGGCCATTTCTTTGACTGATTCATCCGAATAAAATGGCATTGTGCTCCAATTTCAACCAGTTATGCCCTTACAATACAGCTTTATGCTAAATGAACCATTTGAATGCATTTTCCCCTACTACAGCAGCCCAAAGCGTAGACTACATAAGATAATGAAACATAAATAAAAGTGACTGTACAAAAACATACTGTACGTTTATTATGTAAGGGGGGATTCAGCTATTTACTCACGATTACCGACTGAAACGGTTGTGACTAAAACTGCAGCAATTCAATCTTGTTTCTTGCCCAGAGATCCAGTTCCCTTTTTTCCTGACTGCATGCCTATAACACGGGGTTTTCCTGTTCGACTTGCGCAGCATGTTTGCCATGTCTACTACTGCTCTGCCAGAGTAAAATAAGAGACACTGAAAAATACTGCCTGGCGATCACGATTCCTGCCCCCTTCTGATGGATGAGTTAAAGGCTATCCCAGAAAAATATGTCGTCTGGTCTATTACACAGCCTCGCTCATCCAGTCGATCTGTGGACCACATCTCCACCACACAAGCGGCCTTACGACCGCTTCAAAAGCGGAGGGAGGCAGAGACACGTCGCTGTTCTGCATGGAGAGGGGTGGAAAATGAGGAAAAGGCAGGTAAACGTGTCTGTGTGGTATGGCACATTTCTAAACCCAACGACACGTACACCTTGTGCTGGGTTCCACATGACGAATTTCAAAATATTCTTTGGTGATAGTCGCCGTAGAGCAGGTTTTGGATCGTGACCTTTCGTCCCATGCAGTTGGCTAATATTCATTGACGGCTGCTGTGCACCCAGAACAGCACCAAACAATACGACAGTGAATAATTGATGGCTTTGATGACTATGGCCTTTGTGAAATATTAACACTGTTTCTAATGGACACAGGGAAACCAATGTTTTAGCAGAACACAGTTGCCAATGTTTCACATATTTACTTGCAGCAGGCGTCACTGAACAAACTGGCCCTGCCTAAGCACAATGAATGAATTCTTTTGAGCGCAAAAGAAAGAAAGGAAAAAGCAGCTGGAATGAGACAACACATACTGTAGCTGTCTAGTAACAGTAACCAAGGGAGATCACCTGAGAGCTGTTTTTAGTAAACCCCACATGCACAAGCCTCCATCCATCTGCCTCCTTCTTTCCTACAAAATGGATTTTCTTGCTTGTCAGATAAAAAAAAAATCTTCTGTAAATGGCGAACGCCTTGAATTACTGCACCGAATTGTCTTGAAAGGCAATTGATAAAACACAAGAAAAGCACGAATCCCTTTTGTGTAAGCTGATTGAAATGCTGCACTGTGTTCGAAATTGTTTTTCCGACCTTATATGGCTACGTGGGTGCAGTCGTCTCCGACGCTTGGCACGCAGCCAGCCTCCCCGGCTACAGCTCGCCAGAATGATTTTAGATCTGCCAGACCTACACAACTATGCGAGAGGATTCAGCAAGCCTTACTATGGTTTCTCCTCCTCTGTAACGTTTTCTGATATTACACATGAAGCCATCTTGATCTCCATTGACATATTTCCTCTGAATGAGTCTGGGTAGGGGGTGAATTTAGCTCTTGTTTTTGAACGCCTAAAACCTCGCCCAGTAATGGCGCAGCAGCATTTTCGAGCACATAATGATCTCCTTTGTGTGTGTGTGTGAGTGAAGAAGCCATTTTGAAAAGAGAACAGCAGAGAAGCCATTTAACGACAGTGCATATCAAAGGTCGTTTTGGACATGGGGCGACAGACATTTCTAGAAGATGAACTTTACCCCTCAGTTCTTTAAAAAATCTTGATTTACATAACCTACTCATTCCCTACGAGGATTACCGTTATTGTAATTACCTGTAAGTTTGAAAAACGGTACTTCAGATTATTATTTCTGTATTTTACAGACTGCTTAAATGTTTGCTCTGAGTCTGACAAGCAAAGTAAAATAACAAATAATTATGCCACATATGTTTGTGAACCTCACATAAATTATGCTCTAGTTTAACGTGTAAAAAAGAGAACTCAACTGGGGAATCCATAAACTGTTACCTTTGATAAAGATTCCCGTGCCAGATGCTGAACAGTTTTCCTTCTTCTAAATGAACGTTCGCATTTTACAGCTGTCCTGTTTCCAGGAAGAGGGAGATGGTTTGCATATTGTTCACTGAAACTGCTTGCAGACACTCAGAATTTTGACTCGTTGGTCAGTGAGATCTTACGTACTTTAAATAACAAATTAATTCAAGAAATAGTTACACAGCACTTGTTTTCTTCCTTTTTAGGCGTTGCATCCCCACCCCTTCATAAAACAGTTATAGAGGATCCGAAGATGGCAATGAAAACGTTCCTTTTCCTTCGCCGTGTAGGCCTGATAAATGTATTTCGTCAAAATGTTAAGGTAAATATTTTAGAGTACTTTTCAGTGTACAGTTTTGTGTTAGAGTGTCATGTGCACCCTTTAAGAAAAACAACTGAGCTTTGAGAAAGATGTTACAAAGCAAGTATTTTTTTAAAAGAGAAAATGCCCTTGCCTCAAGGTCACACAGCTTTACTTACATGTGTTTAAGGGAAATGCCTCTGTAAGAAAAAAAATGTACATGTAAGATGTTTATAACTCTTAATCTCTCTGACTGATTTAATCAGGTTTAAGGATACCATATGAAGCTGTTCCTTATTATAACCTGACAGGTGTCCAATGTGCAATGTGACTGGCAACAAATGTAGTTGTGAAAAACATTGAGAGGGGGTTAAGGGTAGCCTGACTAAAACCACATCAACCAGTCACACCAGTGATTCAGCATTTTCTGCCAGGGCCAAGTGTTTCCTCCTGGCCTGCTTTGCCTGCTGAAATAGGAGAAGCAATAACGCTAAGCACCAAAATGGATATTTTCAAACAAATGCATGCAACTAACTAGAACATTTGACATGCCAGTCATTCTATTATATATCCAGTCATATCAAATTATAGCTTTTTAACATAGTCTACCACATAAGACTGGCACTTCAACAATAGACATTTTCATGTAGCTTTTCTACATTTAAAAAGTAATTAGTATAACAAGTTACTTAGCTATAATCTTACTTGGCCATGTACTGTACAATAGGCTACCTTTAACACCATTTACTGGGTTTTATACACCAATACAAATTTTATAAAAAACAAAACATTGTTTATTCACTATAAGTTTTCTTAAGAAAGAAAAAGGTTGTTATATGGGTGTGCCATGACCTAGTTAGGACAAAAAATGGATTCCAGGAAGAGAGGAAAAAAGCTTTTAAAAATGTCAAAGGGATAACATCCAACCATTTTCTTCCATCTTCTCAAATCCTGCAAACAGAAACATTGTAATATATTATGTAGTCCAACAAGAGCTGATGAAATGAAGTATAAGATCCCCTTTAGGAACAAAGGAAACCCATTTGGCCATTGAGTTCCACTGCAGGAAAGATGGCTGCCCGAACGTTCAGCCCCCTCTCGGCTCTCTGGTAGGGAAGTTGTCGACTGTGCTTCTAATAGCAGGAGCTAAAATGGTGCTTCAATCTGATTGGTCGGAGCGGGTAGTGCTGTTAACCAGCCAATTGCCCCAGCACCGCAAAATATCAAACTGATCAAAATTACTTTGCACCTTCAAAATCGCATGATTTAATAAATAGGATACTATAAAAATGTGAGGAATTGCAATTATATTGCCCACCCTAATAACATTTCACACAAAACATTAGTTGTAAATCTGATACACAACACGGGTCGTTCAGACATTTTGTAACCTATTTGGACAATAAGCACCACCAGCAAATATGCTTATGTTTTACAAGGTTTCAGATCAACATTACTCCAAATTAGACATTGCTGAAATTAGTTCAGATTCTCCGAAATGATTGTTCACAGCAATGTCACAGCGCATTTCAACTTAGTCCTTCGCTCCTTTATCGGTTGCTTCCAATGTCCATCTTGTATTTGGTGTGAGCGTAAATCCACGCGGCAGATTCAGCGCGTTTTCGAAAACCTTGTTTATTCATAGAAAGTTGGCATTACCTTGAACTTTGGGATTCGTGAAAGAAATAACTGTACGGTAAATGGATAAATATTGAGTTGTTTTAGAATTTGCTTGATATCGAAGCTGAAATAAGACCGAGTAAAAGGAACTTCGTAGCGAATGTGCTGGAGCAGAGGAAGGCTGGTGAGCTCTATAGTGGTGTATTGTGGGAGAGACAGAAACCCCAGACTAGAGGCACACAATATGTGTTGGCTCGCAAAAAGGAGGCAGTATCCTTTAAATCATGTAATGTAAGCAGTGAGAGGTGAAATATCTAGCCGTTTTGGTACTGAAATATTCGATCGGACACAACATGTCCAGACTCGGGGATATAAATGAAGATCACGGTAGAAGGCAGAGTTCAAGTAAGCTTGGTCTTTTTTTCTTCCTCTGTAATGTCTGTTTCGGTAACTGGGATCCGCGTCTAACCCCCCCATTTCCCTCATTGTGCGATATGTATGCAGAAACATATGTGTTATGTCGATCTAACATCGTTAATGTGGTTTTCTTCTGACAATCTCTTACAGGTTTGGCGAACGGCATGGAGAAAAACCATCCCGTTTGCAGTTCGGGGGAGAAACGAAGTCACCATTGGAGAAGTTACAAGTTGATTATTGACCCAGCGTTAAAAAAGGGATCGCATAAACTGTACCGCTATGATGGACAGCATTTTAACATGCCTGTAAGTAAAGTTACCAGCGCATTATTAGGTTTGATGAGTGTTGGATACAATTGATACATTTGTGGCAGACTGTACGTATCGCTGCATGATACATTGTAGCGTACACAGTAAACACGCTTACTCCTGTCGTCACAGCACCTGACACAGCACATCAAAGTGTCATTGTTGGTCACCTCTTCTAATAATCTTAGGAGTTTTGTTCAAATAATGTTGTCCTACATGGTCGCTTCGCTTTAAAGCGAAGTCGAAGAACATTCGAAGCACCATGAAATGTTGGGCCGACGCACATGCCGCCGGTGTCTGTTTGGACTACAGGAGGTCTGTCAAACCAGACTTTCTATTGGTGAAGACTGACTCAATGTTGCTTTTTGACATTTCCTCAGAACTCCGGGATGCCACCCGTGGACATGGTCAGGGACCCGAGAATCGGTCGCCTCTGGACCAAGTACAAGGAGACTGATCTCCCGGTTCCAAAATTTAAGGTTGTCACACCCCCTCATTGATCTTAACATAGGCTGCACCAGGGGTCGACCGGGTCACAAGACGTGATTGTGTTTAGAGAGCAATTTAATATTTAGTTTAATATTTTTATATTTGTCACTGGCAGCACCCTATATTCTTCTATTATATCTATTCTTTTACCGGGTCGGTCGACTGTAATAATTATGCCTTAATTATTGCTCCCTTTTTCAACCAGCCACATGTTTTCACATTTCTCCGTAAAGGTGATGCTAAGTCTATTAAGGCCTAATGTTTTTATAAATCTGTTATTATAGGCCTACTATTATGCAGTATTTTTCATCCAAAACTTTTTTGAAAAGCATTGTTTTTGAGTATAGCCTAGTCTAAGCAGTAATATAGCTACCATGCGTTATCGTTGCAAGCCTTATAGTAGGTATGAAAATATAACATGTTTTAAAGTGTGCATGAACGATTTGTAACTTAAAGTGCTGTTTTTCTTCAGATTGATGACTGCTATATTGGCCCCGTGCCTCCGAAGGAGGTGACATTCGCCAGGCTGAACGACAACATAAGGGAGGGTTTTCTGACCGACATGTGCAAGAAATTTGGAGACATTGAAGAAGTGGAAATTTTGTATAATCCGAAGAACAAAAAACACTTGGGAATCGCTAAAGTGGTATTCGAAACTGTAAAGTCCGCCAAGGATGCAGTACAGAATCTCCACAACACATCTGTGATGGGCAATATCATCCACGTGGAGCTCGACCCAAAAGGTAAACTGTTTCACACGAATATCTACGTTACTTTTGCTTTTTACCCTTCTGTTACTTCAGACGTCTCCATGACGATGTCTTAATAAAAAGTCAGAGACTCCTCTTTTCGCTGTTGTGGTGATCTAGAAGGGGTTGTCGATTTAATGTCAAGACACGTGCTTTAATTTACATGGGTTGCTTAGTAACCAGAGTAATTGCATCCCCTTGTCAATGTGTTCCTTCTAGTGTAAGGTACTTGGCTAAACGACATTTTAAAGCATATATGAAGATGGTTTTGATTTTTTTTTTGAATGATTTTTAAACTTATACTGAGTATAATTTATTTGCTTTCCTTTTATTTCCTAATCCTGCATTTGATCTTTTGTACCAGTCAAGTTAAAAAGGAAGCATTGTCCAAAACTAAACTGAAACTTTGTCATTGTTGTGCAATCGTTTGCTTAGAGTGTAGTTCAGTTAGTATGTATGTTAAAGCAATTCCTCGTTTGATGAACGGAAAACCGCTTTATCATGGCGTTGGCTTGCTTGAATGGAATCGTATTTACAACCCCAACGCGCTTTCTCCTCTCTTAAAGAGACAGTGACAACACATCAGCAATCGTATGCATGATGACAGTGATCTGTACGAAGATGGCTTACAAAAAAAAAAAACTTTGTTGTTTTTTTGTTACCACTATTCAAGTTGTGGCACAAGTGATTCATCAATTAACTGGTGTATGAGCTAACTCAATGACATCACCCTTATTTTTTTTTCCCTCGGATACTGTAAATTTAATATTTGCCTGCAGCTTAAGTACAGTTGTTATTTTGTGTTATTGCAGTTACTTTTGTTGACCATTGTGGTAATCTGTATTTCCAAATACTACAAAGTGATGATTGTTGTTGTTGTTAGTGGTAGTAGTAGTAGTAAAAGTAGTTGTAATGATGGTGGTGGTTGCAGTGATAATAGAAGAGTAGGGTAAAAAGTAGTAGGAAGAAATGGGTCAGATTTATTGGTAAGAAGTGACAAAGTCTGATATGGTTAGTAGTCTTGCCAGATGCCACTTTTACTGCAGCCTTTCCTCGAGGACTGGGGAAAAAGTGCAGTGTCGTCCTTTGTGTTGCCCCAGTAACACTTGTCTGTTCCCCACTCCTGTCCAGGTGAAAATCGCCTGCGGTACTTCCAGCTCCTGATCAATGGCACTTACACCCCTCGCACTCTCCCAGTGGGGGGCGAGGAGCACCGGGGGGTGTCCCCGCACGCAATCGCCGAAGCACTGCTGGTAAGTCCCCAACAACACACCTCAGAGTAACACTACTACAGGAACGGGTCCGTGGTGGGGGGAGCCCTGGAGTAGGGGGTGCACTGGGCCTGTTGGAGACCCTGTTGGGGCCTGTTGGTAATATGAGTTATCGATGTACGACCATTAGTTGTGTGCTGTGCAAAATTGGGCAAAGTCAGATATGTGTGTGATGGACTGAAAAAAAACAATTTGAAGCTGGTGATTGGTGTAATATAGGAGACATAATTTTCCCATGATCAGTCAAACTTGGTAATTGCTCCTGTGGGAATTATACTGGGAATGCCAAATATTTCCTAAAGTACCAGACATTTGGCCATGTTTTGTTTTTTGTTGTAGCTACAGATTTCATTTTGAAATACAAATGAAGAAAGTCCTGTGCACTGTGATGCTGTCTGTAATTGTTTGTTTATACATTTGAGAAGACAAATAAGCTCCTGCAAAGTGACATGGCTCAGTCTTGATGCTCAGATGCTGCTCCATATATTTAATGATATCAAGAATTGTATGGTGCTCACCTTAGTGTAGTTCAGAGCTAGGCCTAGTTAAAATCTCTGATTAACGCATGTAAACTGGTTAATGTGTTGACTGTGTGTGTTACCCAGAGACAGTGACACAGAGTGCCATCGGTCACAGTATCACAGTAGTTAGGCATGTCTTTGTCCTAACTTCGGCTCTGACCTGACCATAGCAGCAGAGGGGCTGTTGGGATTGAGTGATTGTATTGCACGGGGTAATTACACTGGCCTGACTCTGAGAGAGACAGAGAAAGAGAAAGAGACAGACAGACAGACAGACAGACACAGAGAGACAGAGAGACAGAGACAGAGAGACACAGAGAGACAGAGACACACAGACAGAGACAGAGAGACACAGAGACAGAGAGACAGACCCTTTGCCAATGGAAGCGGAATCCCTTATCTCTAATCCAGTTTATCAGGGCAGCAGGTGGCAAACTGGGGCCCTGACTGGAATGCAGCACGGTGGGACTCCGCTGCCGCTGCTGCCTCGAGTGGACACGGAGCACAAAGGCTGTCGCAACCTGCACTTTGCCCCCCTGCAGACAGCCATGGTCATAACAACACAAACCCATGTCAGATCTGGGCCAGAGCTGGCAGCTTTCTGGGTAGCCTTCAGTCCCCCCACCCCCCCCCCACCCCGATACACACACCCACCAACCCTTCCAACACCACCCCAACCTCCCAGGCATTGTCCTCGTCCTCCTCTGGGCACATAAAATGTGTTGGTTCAGACCCGGCACAGACTAATGTAATGAATGGTCTGTAATGTTTTGGTGCTTTGTTGCTCCTCCGTTGAAGACGGCATGGGAGGCATGAGGGGAAGGTAGTGTAGTGTTGACTTGTCTTCACTCTGGAGTTTACACCAGGAAGTCGCTGTTGTTTCTGTGGTAAAATTTGTAGGTGTAATGTCAACCCTCACATCTTGTGTGTCAGTATCAAAATTTGTCATTGTACAAGCACAACATTGTTTAGTGCAAATGAAAATAAAGACTCTGTGTGTGTTTTTTCAGGAGCCTATTAGGAGGCTGTCTGAAAGCAGTTTGTCCCTGGTGGGCGGAACGTCCACTCCGGGCACAGCCACCCCCCTCTCCCAGGACACGGCCTACAGCAGCCTGAAGCCAGACACGCCGCAGTCCCAGAGCACACCCCGGCCCTCGGGCACCCCCTTCTCCCAGGACTCCTCTTACTCAAGCCGCCAGGCGACGCCCACCTACCAGGCGGGACGCCTGGAGGCCTCGGGGGGCTACAAGCCCCGCCGGCACGAGACCCGCTTCCAGGACGCGTACAACCGGCGCACGGAGCGCCACTACGTGCACCTGAACGCGCCGCCCGAGCAGCCGGCCTTCAAGCAGCACCAGCCGCCACCCCCCCGAGCCCCCGGCCCCCGCCGCCCCTGCTCCCGCCCCGACCCCGACCTTCGCCCACACCCCTCCCCCTCCGGTCAGCGCCAGCTTCAAGTCGGCCTTCTCCCAGTACCAGCCCCCCATGCCCCCAGCGTACCCCCCGGCCGAGCCCCCGTACCCCCAGCCCGTCCAGCGGGAGGGGGAGTACAGGCGGCCCCCACCACCCACCACCCCTGAGTTTGCTCCGGTGCGGGACCGGCCCGAGACGCCGCCAATGCCGGAACCCCCGCCGGTCCCCACGACGGTCGGGCCCTCAACGCCCCCCGGACGCACGCCGTCGCCTTGCCCCTCGCCCCTCGGGACGCCCCCACTGGACTCTGAGCGGCACAGCCTGGACTCACGCATCGAGATGCTGCTGAAGGAGAAGCGCACCAAGCTGCCCTTCCTCAGCGAGCGCAGCGGCGACTCGGACAACGAGGTGCGCATGGAGGGGAGCCCCATCTCCTCGTCGTCCTCGCAGCTGTCGCCCATCCCCCCCACGCAGCCCCCCCAGCCCCCCTCGCGCCCCTCCAGCACCGGCCTGGAGGACATCAGCCCCACGCCGCTGCCCGACTCCGACGACGAGGACCCCGTCCCGGGCACGGCCGCCCTGCTGCAGAACTCCAGGGCCAGCTCGCCCACCAGCGCAGCGGACCTGCAGGACCGCCACCTCACGCCCACAGACAAAATGGATGTGGTAAGAACCAGTCCACCTAACTACTGCCCACAAACTACTAGTTTAACTAGCTACTAGTACCCATGTCCACAGACAAAATGGATGTGGTAAGAGCCAATCCACCTAACTAGCGCCAACAAGCTACTAGTTACTAACTAACTAACTAGCTACTAGTAGCCAACTAACTATTAGTAGCTACTACCAGGCCACAACAAAGGTTGTAGGTTGTGGGTTCAAAGCCTCAGTATTGTCTGTAGCTTCATTTGTGTCCTCATTTGTGTTGTTGAAAGTTGCTTTGGACAAAAGTGTCTGCTAAGTGTAATGTAAAGTATCACTACTGCTTTACATACATGTCATGCTTATGTAAATATAACTACCTAGCATGCTGTAAATCAAACTACTTTGCATGCATGGTGTCTCAGGTGTTCACTCACACCACTTTTTTTTTTGGTCCTAGACTTAATGATAAGTAAGCACTGCAAGGACTTCACAGGTGGTTTATTGAATCACCAAAACCCAACTCCTAACACTAACCATAACCATACATTAACAGTAATTGTATGAAGAACACTGTTGTTTCAAGAGATAGTTCATTGATAATCTGATAATCTGTGGACAGTCTGTAGGGGTGACATCCTAGTAAAATGTGTTGTGTTAGTGGAGTGAGCTGTGTATTTTAGCAAGCCCTCCTCTCCTGCTGTATCTGTCTACCTCAGCGTAGTTGGCTGCCTATGGCTGCCTGAGGCATGAGTCTCCTGGCCTGTAAGCATGTCATCCAAATGCTCCCTTAAGTATGGTGGGCCTGAGGACCCAGGGGGAGCCGGCAGCACCGGAAGCTCATGTGCTCAGCGGCGGTGGTGAAAGTGGGCCCCTGCGCTGACTACCCTGACTTTCACGCCTCTCTCTTAACTCCTCTAAAACAAAAGGAAACGGAGTGTTCCGCCCTGACACAGAAACAACACTTAGGGCTGTGTGTGTGTGTGTGTGTGTGTGTGTGTGTGTGTGTGTGTGTGTGTGTGTGCGTTTAATGTTGAGTGTGGCAGACTGTTGCCCTTATCTCATACATTCTCAGCCCTTTTATTTTGTCATGTTCCTGTATCTAATTACAGCTAAAGAGCACAAGAACACCAATGCTTAAAACTGTGAAAACACATGGCACACAAACACAAGCAACAGCTGCTGTTTGGGTTCACAGGGTATACCTTGCTGGTTAATGTAATGACGGGTAATTAAAATGTAGCTGGTAGTCAGGCTGTTGGTGCAGTTTAGCAGGTAATCAAAGGCCTGCAACCAGTTTGTTGAAGCCTGTGGGTGCTTTTTTTGTATCGTCGGTGCTCAGTTGAATAGAGGCTTTTGTCAGGCTTGTCTTTTGTGGGGCTAAATGGACCTTGAGCTGGGTTTCATTTACACAGTCAACAGTGAGGAGTGTGGAGAGGTGAGGTGAGCCCTGAAAGGGGCTGGGCCATCACTATGAGGCCTGTGTCGTAACTAACGCTGTAGCGCTGTAGCGCGTCCACTTCCTCCTCATGCTGCTGCCACTCAGCCTTGCTATGCTGGCATTCCAGCCTGGGGCCGTTATGACCTCACTTCCTGCCTGTGCCGGGCAGGCAGGACAGGCAGCTTTGTTCAGGGGCAGCGATTTTTGCCCAATATGTCATTACCTCATTAGCGGTCGGCTTGAACTCAGACTGTGTGTGCTAAGTACACAGAGACACACATGCACAAGCGCACACACACACACACACACTCGCTCACTCACTCACTCAGTCACTTACATTTCCAGTCGGTAGTGAAGATAGACTGATGGAGCCCACAGTGGTGTTTATAATAACAGGGCGAATATTTCCATACAGACGGCAGCAGCAGCGAGGCCAAACACTCTAAACAGTCATTTATAAACAAAGTAGAAAGACATCCCATCTGCTAATATGACTCATCCTACTGACTGCCAGGCCCTTGCTTTGCAACATGGCAAACCCAGAAACACACACATATGCACACACACACACACACACACATACATGCATGCACACACACACTCACACACACTCTTGGGTATTTCTGTAGATTAAGTTAAGTCGGTTGTTGAACTTGATAAACTTGACTGTATATCACAGCACAGTGAGTCAGCCATCATTCACCTTCAACAATGATGTAAGCGCCCAAAACATTGTGCATCTCCAAAGTAATGGAGTTCCAGGCACATGCTGAAATTATTTGGTGTCTGCATGCAAAAATGGAAATGTATTAAAAATTGTGCTTGAAATGTGTAGAAATTTGAAAATCTAAAAATATTGTATATAAAAAAAAATCAGAAGTGTAGAAATGGAGAAGGAATGAGAGGAAGTGAGATTAGATAGACACACACACAGAGATGGAGTGGAAGATGGAGAGATACAAGAGAGATAGGTGACAGGTGAAATAAATGTCTTGTCTCTTTTTCACTTCCTCTTAGGGTAACCATTCCTCAGGGGAGGACATGGAGATCTCTGACGACGAGATGCCGGGCACACCGCTCTCGGGCGACAAGGCCATCGTGGTCAACTCCATGGTGTCCCCACTGCCCCCTCAGGCCATGCCCATACCCCCACCTGGGTACTCCTCTCTGGCCCATGCCCATGCAGGCTTCGGCTTACCTCCGCCTCCTATGCCCCCCCAGTCAACTGTACCCGGCCCACCGCATTTACCCGGCCCCCCAGGGGTGCCACCTCCGATGCTGCCCCCCCTGCCCCCCTATCCGCCCGGCATGATCCCCATGATGCCTGTGGACCTGATGAGCTGCCTGCCCCAGTGGGGCAGTGTGAGCATGTCCTTCCAGATGCAGACGCAGATGCTCAGCCGCATGGCGGCGCAGAGCCAGAGACACTACTCCTACCCCCACTACATGACCGGCACGGGGGCAGCTGCTGCTGCCGCTGCGGCCGCCGCGGCTGCTGGGACCATGGCCACTTTTGGAGGGCCTTACGCACCCCTGTCCATGGCCGCCAGCACCCCCTCTGGTAGTGTGAGTCACGGACAGCCCTGGTCCATCCCCAGCGTGCCCAAGTTCAACCCGGCTGTGCCTCCGCCAGGGTACGAACCCAAGAAGGAGGACCCACACAAAGCCACGGTGGACGGAGTGCTCATGGTGATTGTCAAGGAGCTGAAGGCCATCATGAAGAGGGACCTGAACCGCAAGATGGTGGAGGTGGTGGCCTTCAGGGCCTTTGATGAGTGGTGGGAAAGGAAAGAGCGCTCGGCTAAGGTGAGTTTGCCCTCTACTGGCAGGAATAATTACTGCAGAAGCATGAGGGTGTTTGTGAGACAGAGGAAGATATTACGCTAATTTAATTTATTGAAATGCCTTTTTATTTTTATAATTTATCAAATTATTCTTTTTGTTTGAGCATATGAACATTTTACTATGCATGTTCTTTTCTTTTTTTTGTAGCAGTCTGTGAATATGCTTTATGACTGTTACCAGGTTACACTTCCTCGGAAAATGCTACTTTTGAATCTTTTGGTTTGGGGGTAGAATCTTGAAACATTCGTAAAATAAGTATGCGGAAGCTGTTTTACAGTGCTGAATAATGGATTATAAGAGTGAGAACGTGGTAAGAATAGTGTGTAAAAAAAGTGTGTCTAATAACAGTTTTAGTCAGTCTGTCAAACAGACTGATTTCACTAGTAATGCTGGCTGTCAAACTAAATTCTTTCTTCAGAGTTAGTTTTAGCACCTGCAGTTAGCAGCACAGTTTAGAAATGTATCGTTAGCCAGACAAATAAATATAGCTTAGGACAAAATAAAAACTAACTTATAGCTTCTATTTATTTACCGACTTTTGCCGTTTAGTTATTCTTTTACGTTAGCAAATGCTAACCGCTTGCAACTTTAGCAAGCTAGTTCATCTTCGCGTTGACCCTTCTGTTGTTGAAGCTATTATTATACGAACCAGTGTTTGTCAGCGTCCATACTAAATTTTATTTCTGTGTCATTTTTCAGGCCTCACTGACACCGGTGAAGGTAGGTGAAGGGAAGGAGGAGGAGAAAGAAAAGCCAAAGCCCAAGGAGACGGTGGTTTCCAGCTTGCTGGAGAACTGGAACAAGGGCGAGGGCCTGGGCTACGAAAGCATGGGCCTGGGTATCGGTTTGCGTGGTGCCATCCGACTGCCCTCCTTTAAGGTAGGTCACATCATCAAGTAATGGTGAACAGACATAGCCTATACGGTCAGCATATTCGACCTTTACCTGAACACAGGCGGACTTTCATTTTGCAAATGTTATTGTCCGTCTCCAAGCTGACTGACCTGTGCTTGATGCTTAAGGTGTTAATGAGTGTAGCGTACAGGTAGATCCTTCACTAATGCCAGTGTCCTTGTCTGTCCAGGTTAAACGGAAGGAGCCTCCTGATGCCACCTCCACAGCAGACTCCAAGAGGGTGAGGCCATCAACGCCGGTCGATGATGAGATGGATGACGAAGGTAAGGCTGATTTCTTTCTTTCTTTCTTTCTTTCTTTCTCTCTCACATTCACATTCACTCACACACACACACACACACACACACACACCATGGTAAAGTTGCACAGGAAGTAGTTCTTTAATCTAACTAGCCCTCACTATCTACCTGTCTGATGATTTGTGTGCTCATTGGGATCAGCTGGTACAGAAAATGTAGTACAGTACAGTATGTGGCAGGATTTTGTACTTTTTACAGCTGGGATTGTGACACCTGGTGCAAAGAGCCTGGTGTAAGTGTGCTTGTTGTGTGTGTATTGCAGAGTCCGAGCGGGACCGAGACATAGCCGACCTACCATCAGACGGGTCAAGGCAGGACGGAGATGGGTCCGCCCGCCGACGACTCGCACGGCCGCTAGACAGCGAGGGAGAGGAGGAGGAAGACGAGGAGGAAGAGGAGACCTCTGGGAAGGAGGAAGTGTCATCGGACAGAGAGGAGGAAAGGGACGAAGAAGCCTCTGAGAGGCTGTCGTCAGGAAAGGTGAGCTGGGGTACCTAGATATTAGCCTGGAATCAGAGTTTTACTTTGTAATAATAATTTAATAAAAATATTATTATTATTGTTATTTTACTTTGTGTAAAGACTCTGGCTACTACCCGTATGCTTGCTTTCTGGTGGGCAGATACTTTCTGCGATTTTTCAAACTTTAAACTAATTGCAAATGCCTGAATGCACCATACAAACTTTAACTTAACACCTATGTTCAAAGTAATCACTTTAAGCCCCACCACTCCAACCGATATAGCACATAGCTCTACCTCTGTTCACTGATTGATTTTTGTCCTCAGGAGGTTGATGAGGATGAAGATGAGGAAGAGGAGGACAGAGACTCTGAGTCCAGTGAGAGCGAATCCTCTGACTCATCTGATGAGGGTAAGTTAAATCATTGTATCTCAACCGTGTGCAACCAGTGGCTCAGATGCATTGGCTTGGCTTGCCATGCCCTCGAAAATCCTGACAGCCTTGTCTTTGGTCTCGACAGTGTCAGTTGCTGTCTTTAAACCCCCCTTGTATGTTGTAGGACTGCTGTTTTGAAGCAAAGAGTAAAAAAAAAAAACACTATCTTTTTTTTAATTTTTGACACTTCATCGTTGTGTCATTGCCATTTACACAAGAAGAAAAATTGATTGCCTTTCCTGCAATATAAATAATAAAACACTGGAGCAATGAATAGTCTTTTATCTGGAACAACTCAAAATGGCACATTGAAGACACTAAACAAAGTCAAAGGAGTCTGTCATCTGTCTCTTATTAGATAAAGTGCTGAAAATTATTGGTCGAACAAACAGTTTTTAACCCAGACACATAGAGGTACAGTCACATTCGCAATAGCAAATGTTTGCTGGGGTTAATGGATACATGAAATGATTGAAACATAATGTTTACACAGTAATGCGCAAATGTAGAAGTTCAAAGGAAATGCAGTCACCTCAAACGAAAATGCATTTACCTGCCTTACCTGCCTCCGCATGCCAAATTTGAATGCACCTCAGTTTAGATGTCATACAGGATGTACCTACATTCACCTCACTTTTGCTTCTCATGGCAAAAAATACCCCTGTGCATGGAGCTTTTTCAAACTTGTGTACCTTTCAAATATACTTTCCATTGCAGACTCCGAGACAAACCCTTTTATATATTTGATTGCACAACCTGTGTGGCTGCCTTTATGTACAGTATTCTGAGACCATGTCTATGATGATAATTCCCTTTTAAATGCCAATAAATTAAGACAGGAGTAAGTGTCAATGTTGAGTGTAGAGATGCCTCTTTATTAGCCCTGATGTCTGAACTTGGCTTGTGGTCCTGCAGAAGCTGCCAGCTCCTCTTCATCGAAAGCCTCGTCAGACTCTTCCTCTGCCAGTGAGTCCTCGTCCGACTACGAGTCCAGCTCTGAGGAAGAGGAGGAGGAAGGAGAGGACATGCAGGTGGACGTGGAGGAGGAGGAAGAGGAAAAGGAGGAGGCAGCGGCAGTGCGAAGCTCGTCCTCCTCCTCAACCTCATCGTCGTCTGCGGAGGAGGAAGAGGAGGAGGCGGAGGAGGAGGAAGAGGAGGATGCAGCGGCGGCGGCCGTGGCTGCGGTGCTGGAGCCCAAGGCGACCAGCTCCCCTCCGAGGGTGGAGGCCAGGGACGAGGCCCTGGAGCTGGCCGCGCTGGAGCAGCAGAGGCTGCGCATGGACCCCGAGGCCCAGCAGAGGGCCATCAGGGAGGCCGAGGAGGCCGTGGGGTCCCTGCGCTCCGGCATGGACGACCTGCGGCCCCCCTCGCCCAAAGGAGTGCCAGGTACACACACACTTACAGTACTTACAGAGGGAAACAAGGGCACGCACCAGGGGTGGAAATTAACTTTGCAAAATGGGAATTTTTACCAGATAAATTTACCTGCCACTCAATGGTAAATTATTATTTTTGTGTCTGAAATCTACAGCCACTTTCATATTTTGCCACCATCTCGCTGGTGGCTGGTGCGAATTTTAAGTGTGTAATACACAGTGTAATAGAATGATAATTATTGCAGTCAAATCAGGTCAGATCAACTTTCATCAACTTTCATCTATCATCCTGAAAATTTACATATAGAATATAGTATGTGTATGTATTGTTAAGCTATTTGTGAGGTGTGTGTGTATGTGTGTTTTAATGTGTGTGTGTATCCTTGTTTCAGATGAGGAGCCAGAGAGTGACCTGGAGGTCCCACTGCCTAAGGAGCCCATGGAGGACGAGGGAGTCCTAAGACCCCCAACGCCCACCGGCTCCCTGGCCGACAGCGACCACGAGGCACGCCCCAAGACCCGCGCCGAACCCGAGGAGGTCCCCCGTACCCCTGGGCGTGAGCACCCCATCCCTCTGCAGTCCGAAGGGGGCCCCACCACCGCCCCCCATCCCCTGCCCTCTCTGCACCTCCCGCTACCCCTCCCCCTGCCCCTGCCCCTGCCCCTACCCCTGCACCCGCTCCCCACCCCACCAGACACGCGCTGCTCCTCCCTCCATCCCCCCGGGCTCCCCCTCCCTGATCTCCTGACCCGGCCGCGTCTGCCCACAGACGAAGACCTCCCGCGCACGCCGGGCCGAGAGCTGCTGCAGGAGCGGCCACGGGGCCTGAGCAAGTCCCACAGCACGGAGGGGGTGCCGGTCACTCCGGGCAGCGAGGCCCCCCAACTCACCGGCCGTAGCAGCCTGTCTCTGGGCTCGCCCCACGTGCCCGGCAGCCCCTTCGCCTACCCGGCCCAGTCGCCGGTGCTGAGCGCCGGCATCCCCCGCACCCCGGGCCGGGACCTGACCTTCGGGCCCGTGTTCACCCCCGACACCCCCTCGGTTACCCCCCTCCCCCTGCCCGTGCCGCTGCGCAAAGCCTCCGACGCAGCCCTGGACGACAAGGCCGTCTTCAAGGAGCCCGTGGTCTCCCTGCCGGGTCTGCCCGCCCCCTTGCCTGTCCCCAGCGTACCCCACGAAGCTGTCGTCCCCCCCCGCCCCCACCCCAGCCCTTGGCGGCTCATACCCCGGGCCCACTGACGCCACACTTGGTGACCTGCCCAAAGACATGCCCGTGCCCTTGCCATCGGACGCCACTCCGCCCAAGACTAAGCGTGGCCGGCCCAAGTCCAAAAAGATGGCCCAGGCGTTCGCCGAAGAGCATCTGTTGGGCCACGAGCTCCCGCCCTCAGCCGCCACCATGGCGGCCTCATCCACAACAACATTACCCCCAGCAGAGCCCCCCATGACCGGGGCATACCCGGAGCCCACCGCCCCCCCTATCCCAACACCAACCCCAACCCCAACCCCGCCATGCAGCGGCGGCAGCGTCCTCGCAGGCAAGGACCCATCAGCGCTGGGGCTGGACTTCAGGGAAGAGGAGGCAGAGCTGCCCAGGGCGCGTAGCCCCGACACACAGCCACAAGACGTGCCGCCACAGACACAGCCACCGCAGCCGCCATCGCAACCGCCACCACAGACGGTGCTGTCGGACATGGAGCGTCTCTTCCTGGAGGAGGGGCCTCTGCAGCAGAAGACGCGGCGTGCCCGACGCGGGTGGGAGGAGCTCCTCTTGTCCATGCACTCGCCCGTCAGCTCGCCGCCCAAGCCCACCTTCCTGGTGCGCTCCGACTTCGAGGAGATGACCATCCTCTACGACATCTGGAACGACGGCATCGACGAGGAGGACATCCGCCACCTGCAGGTCACCTACGACCGCATGCTGCAGCAGGACAACGGCGGCAACGACTGGCTCAACGACACACTCTGGGTGCACCATCCGCATATCCTTATCTGCACAAAAACTGTGTGTGTGTGTGTGTGTGTGTGTGTTATTGTTCACGTGTGGAATTGTTGGTTTGGGTTTGTGTTTGTGTGTGTGTGTGTGTGTGTGTGTGTGTGGGTGCATGCACATTATATGTTAGCAGTCCTGTCCTATGTGTGTGACTGTAAATTGCATCTTTCATGTATTTCTTCTGTGTGTGTGTGTGTGTGTGTGTGTGAGAGAGAGAGAGGGTGTAGTGTAATGCATGTCGGGGTTGTGCATGTATGGAACGGTGTCCCTGCTGGTGTTTTTTCTGCCTAGTGTGTCTGTGTATGCACTACTTCCATGCATTTGTGTGCCTGTGTGTGTATGTACTTCCACCATGCATTTGTGTGTGCCTGTGTGTGTGTGTACACACCTTTCCTGTGCATTTGTGTGCCTGTGTGTGTATGTACTTCTCCCATGCCTTTGAGTGCCTGTGTGTGTCCATGCCTCTCCCGTGTGTGTGTGTGTACCTTAACTCCTGTGCACCCACCAACCTGAATGTGCCGGGCGTAAAGCGTAAGCGGCGGGACGACGGCGTGAGTGATCACGTGACCGGGTGCGCCCGCAGCGAGGGCTACTACAAGATCGACAAGAAGGACAAGCTCAAGTACCTCAACAGCACACGCCTGCCGTCCGACGAGCCCACAGAGGAGGAGTCACAGGTAACAAACACACACACAAACACACACACACACACACACACACACACACACACACACACGTCTGCTCACACCACTCAAGATTTGCATACATCCAAATTACACACACACACACACACACACACACACACACACACACACAGCCTCTCTAAGCTTGGGCCTCTTGTCCTAGGAACAGGTGTAAATTTGTAGACATTGGGTAAATGTGTTGTGCAATGTTGTGTTTATGTGGGCTGCTGGGGAAAAAAAATGTATTTGTTTGATGCATACAGGTTGTACAGCTGCACAGTTGTACAGCTCAAATTAATTGTAATGCTCCCAATAGCACACGGAGCACTTACAGATATATTAACACTTTTGTGTCTGTGTGTGTGTGCCTGTGTGTGTGTGTGTGTGTGTCTCTCCTCCACAGGGTGTCCATAAGCCAGCGCAGCCTCATGGCTCCACCAGGGCGGGCTCGGAGAGGCGGTCAGAACAGCGCCGTCTGCTGTCGTCCTTCAGCTGTGACAGCGACCTGCTGAAGTTCAACCAGCTCAAGGTACATATGCCTGTCCTCTACAGCGCCCTCTCTATTTCTGTGTGTGTCCCTTAGTCTCTCTCTCTCTCTCTCTCTCTATATATATATATATATATATATATATATATATATATATATATATATATATATAGTTCTGTCTTTCTCAGTCTCTCTGTTTATTTCTGTGTGTCTCTCTTAGTCTGTCTCAGTCTTTCTGTACCTTTCTCTTAGTCTGTCTCTCTCTCTCTGTTTGTATCTTTCTCTTAGTGTCTCTCTCTCTCTCTTTCTGTGTCTTTCTACCCCTCTCTCTCTCTCTCTCCCTCTCTGTTTCTCTCGAAATGCTCTCGATCTGTTTTGTGCATTAGCTGTGTGCCTTTCTCAAACACATGTAACTGCAAAGACTAATGTCTTCACCTTGGGAGTAGTATCACCTTGACAGTCTCTAATAAATTACAGCATTATCACCACAGAAGTCTGTCCTCTCTTTAGTGAACGCACACACACACACACACACACACACACATCCACACACACACACACACACTACAGTGGTGTGGATGAACGAGAGTGTGAAGGTTAAATGTGTATTAGTTCTTAATGCGTTCTGCCACACATGCTGCCTTCTGTTACATCCTCCATCCTGTCTTCCTGTCCCTCAGTTCCGTAAGAAGAAGATCCGCTTCTGCAGGTCCTCCATCCACGACTGGGGCCTGTTTGCCATGGAGCCCATCGCTGCAGACGAGATGGTCATCGAGTATGTGGGCCAGAACATCAGACAGGTAAGCCCCTGCCCCCAGCACAAACACACACTCACTCTCACTCACACACACACACACGCTCACTCACGCTCACACACACACACACACACACACACACGCTCACTCACGCTCACTCACACACACACACACAC
>CM059273.1:21069678-21092178 GCA_030347295.1 Setipinna tenuifilis
TGTGGTCAAAAATCTTCAGTCAATTTTTCTGTTTTTTGGAAAAAAAAACAAGATGCTGTCTTTGCTATAATGCTAAAAACACATGCAATCAGAAGATTTTTTAAGTCATTGTTCTCCGTTCTACACTCTGCTGAGTTAGGGTCTTTTGCCTTTGTAAGGCAGGACAGAACATCACCCAGTGTATTGCCAGAAGACCCCTTTTGCATGTCTCCCAGCTTACTAAGGTTACTGCCTCACTATACTTTGGAGATGAACCCCTAGGCACTGTTTTGATTTTATTACTGCAAGCAGGGACTGGAGAGAATCTACGCAGATACAGTTTTTTATTTGTCACTAAGGGCATCTCATGAAGGTGTCGTGTCAATAAGGAGTGGACTCAGCTAGCTCACTTACACAATGCATCTGTGTCCAGCCCTGTGCTGGGGCTGATGACCAGTACAATGGGCCTCTGTGGAGCAGCCTCTCCCTTTGGAGAATACACAAGCAGGCACTGCGCTTTACCATCGCATGTGACCACGGAGGAGAGAGAGAGAGAGAGGGAGAGAGAGAGAAAGAGGGAGAGTGAGTGATGGATGCTGAAAGGAGTGAGAAAGAGAGGGCCCTGTCGGAGAAAAAAAGATGGGCCTGGGAGGGAGGGAGAGAGAGGGAGAGGGAGAGACAGAGAGAGGGAGGGAGGGAGAGAGACAGAGAGAGAGAGAGAGAGAAAGAGGGAGAGTGAGTGATGGATGCTGAAAAGAAGAGTGAGAAAGAGAGGGACCTGTAGGAGAAAAAAAGATGGGCCTGGCAGGGAGGCAGGGAGGGAGAGACAGAGAGAGAGAGAGACAGAGAGAGAGACAGAGAGAGAGGGAGGGAAGGAGAGAGAGGGAGGGGGGGGGGGGGGGGACTGGGCGAGTGTCCTCTGTGGACTCCCAACACCAGTGTGTGAGCTCACCCGGTGGCCTATACAGGAGACAAATGCTGCTTTGTGTGAGAAAGCGGGGTGTGTGTGTCTGCGTGTGTGTGTGTGAGAGAGAGAACGAGAGAGACAGTGTCAGGGATGGGACATTCTGTCATGGGGTTATGGCTGGTGCATGCACGTGTGTGTGTGCATGTATGTGTATATATGTGTGTGTGTGTGTGTGTGTGTGTGTGTGTGTGTGTGTGTGTGTGTCTTTATGTCTCCTAGCAATGGATTAGCAGTAGTCAAATCAGAGATAAAACTCTCATGTGTTAGCACACATTACTACTTTATAAAGACATGAAGTTTCCTTCCTGTATTTCTCTGTGGAGTAATCGAGAATGAGGAGTTTGGTCCAGTTATTAAAGCAAGACGTTACCCAAACCCATACCACACACAGAGGACACTTAAGCAGTTTAAAGTATATCTGTACAAAGTCAGTAAATATCTAGATGTGAATGAATCAGCAACAATTTCTTCTAAACAGGGTTTAAGCAGGATAACCACACACGCATGCACGCACACACACCTTGCACACACACCTTGCACACACACACACACACACACGCACACGCACACGCACACACACACACACACACACACACACACACACACACACACACACACACACACACACACACACACACACACACACACATTCCTGACCAGTCATCAGTTTTCCTTTCATTAACCCATATCACTTTAATTCCGATTACACCCTGGCGGCAGCCCTCCTTGAGCGGAGCCTTTCCCTGGTGTAGAATTACTGCTGATCGGCCGAGTTTTATATCAGATCATGCCCTCCCACCTGTCCTTGGCGGGAAAACCTTCATTGTTATGGACTTTCATTACTGCACAGAGCTCTGAAGCAATTATTCAGCCCAGATACAAGGCACTCAAGCAACACCATTTTTTTAGCTGTAGCATGTTTCATACATCATAAAAAAACTGTTCCTGGTTGAAACTGTGAAGTATGTTGTTGCTTCTTAAGTTTTATTCAAGTTTTCTTTTTTTATTTATTTCACAGCCAAATTAAATATCAAAAAGACACAATCACTGCTTAACGCTTTCATCTGGTTGGGTGTTCCAAGTAGGTGGTTTAGTGATTAACCCAGATTCACAGTGCTCTCCTTTTACAAGCTTTACTACTGTACATACTCTGGCTTAACATACCCAGGTAAGTCACTAAGCCTTCCTTTCTGGAACACACCCCCCTGATGTTTCAATCAACTACTGTTCTGTGGTATTTTGTGTGTTGGGTTCACAGACAGTCATGGGTTCATAAACAGACAGTGATAGTTCACACACCAGTGGTCTCCTCCACCCCCAGTCCCCTGGCCCCAGAGATCAGCTGGCACTGGGCCAAACCTGGGCTAAAAGTGAAGAAGATCAGGTAGCGTACACAACCAGATCAGAGAGAGAGATCAGGTGGAGTGCATGAACAGATCAGGTAGAGACTACAACCAGGTCAAAGAGAGATCAGGTGAAGTGCATGAACAGATCAGGTAGAGAATACAACCAGGTCAAAGAGAGATCAGGTGGGGTGCATGAACAGATCAGGTGGGTATAATACAAAGGTGGTTAAGTGACAAGCCTGATTTATTTAAGCCAGAAATGGTCGCAAACCTGATAGAAGACGTGCCCATTGGCTTTGTTTAGTTAAGAGAATGAAACTCTGAGCTGTTGTACTAACAGGTTTACAACTACAGTACCTCTGGATTAACTAAACCACTGCAGTGTCAGCAGTGCTAACAACCTCCTGGCCACAGCTCTGCCATTACCCTCCATCCTTCTGTGACTTCAAGGTGATTCAAGGTGACTTCAAGGTGACAGGTGACAGGTGTTCGGCCCAGGGTCAGCATATCTCTGGGGCGCCTCCTAGTGGGCCGGAGGGGCATGTCATGACCTTGGGTCCAGGTAGCCGAGGAGCAGAGGCAGCAGTGAGAGCAGGAGAAGCCCGGAGCGAGGAGCTGCTGCTGGGCAGGCATTGACGGCGAGCAGCTGGGCCTCCCTGGAGGCGTACACCACGCGGCTGAAAGTGGGGTGCACGTGCCGAAAGTTGTTCTGGAGCAGGACGTCCTGGTCGGCCTCCTCCTCCGTGGAGAAAAGCTTGTTGGCAAACTGCTCGTACTGACCAGAGAAATGAGAAAGAGAGGGAGAGGGAGAGGGAGAGGGAGAGGGAGAGGGAGAGAGAGAGACAGAGAGAGAGAGACGATGAGCTTTCATGACAGCCAACTAACCAATGCGTGTGGAGGAGTATAGATGAAGCTCATCGGTGGCTAGTTGTGTGTACCAGTGTACCACGATTCAGCTCAAGGAATCACCAGCTTCTAGTTAAACAAAGCTGAATCGTACATATAGTACTTCTGGACTCACAGTAAGTACACCTACCATCAATAACTTATATGCAAGTGTTACAGTTTATGTAATGGTGTTCAGTATATACTGACAGACTGCATAGGGTTGCACTGCAGTGGGTCTACACAGTGTGTAGGACTACCTGAGACCAGGAGATCTGCACGGGGACTTCATACACGGTCCACTCCACCACCTCGGAGCAGGGGGGCGTGGTGAGGCTGCCATGGTAACGGTAGTAGAGGCCCATGTGGTCTTGAGGCAGCAGGTTGGCCAGAGCGAACGGCCTCACATTGGTACTTTGCCCTGGGGGTGGGATAAGGTCCAACCAGCATCGATCAGTACTATACAACTACCACTTTGCTGTCAAGGTCATTGAGTTCTAGCGATACTACTAGTGCTGTGCTCTCAAGGTCATTAGGGTCTAACTATAGTACTACTTCTGTGCTCTCAATGTAACTGAGGTCTAGTAGCTCCAGTATAGTACTACTGCTATGATCTCAAGGTCAATGAGGTCTAACTATACTACTACTGCTATGCTCTCAAGGTCATTGAGGTCCAGCTATACTACTACTTCTACTGTGCTCTTAACGTCATTGAAGCCATTCTCATCAAACACTATCCTATGAGCACTGTATATCCAAGGTCATTGAGGTCACAGACTAACCCTAACCCCCCCAAATCTTTACCCTGTAGTGCAGGGTGACCAACCGGTCTTTAATTACCACCAACAACTGCCATACTCTCAATATCACTGGGATCCATACAAGTCTAACCATATCCTCCATTTTGCAAAGGGAAAAGTCCAACTATTGAAAATTCAGTTCCCACTTGATAACACCTTTCATCTGCTACTGTCAGCACTACTACTGTTAGTAGAGAGGTATGTTGTAGGACCATTTCTACTACTGCTATTAATATTAAGTAATGCTCCTAGTACTACCACCATCACCACTATTACCACTACTTCTACTACTACCACTACTGGTGGCTATTCGGCAGCTCCTAACTACTGTGTGTCTGCTTCATGTGTAGTCTCTGCCCACCTCTATGGGACACTGCTGACAGAGCCTTGATGATGGGGACGAAGTTGGTATTTTCTGTGTATCTTCCATCGTCCGTCACCTGGAAATGCACACATGACAGGGATGCTGCAGAAATAGAGAGATCACCCAGAATATCTCTCAGTGTCTCCATGTGCATGGTCAGGATGTGTGCTGTACGGTGTCCTGTTTGACCCAAACTTACATCAATGAACACGGCCAGGACCGCAAGGCCCGATGGGTCCGCCAAGGCACTGGTCAGGTTAGGATAGTTCGACTTCATATTCACTATGTGCATCTGGGGAGATGAATGGGCATCATGAAGCAACAGACACAGAAAGACACCTGAACATTGTGTGTGTGTGTGTGTGTGTGTGTGTGTGTGTGTGTGTGTGTGTGTGTGTGTGTGTGTGTGTGTGTGTGAGAGAGAGAGAGAGAGAGAGAGAGAGAGAGAGAGAGAGAGAGAGAGAGAGAGAGAGAGAGAGAGAATGTGTGTGTAGTACACTCACCTCAGTGGAAGACCATTGTGTGAGTGAGTGATTGAGTCCCTGTCTGTCTGTATAGGGCATACTCACCTCCATAGAGAACCTGTGTGTGTATGTGAGTATGCGAGTGTGTGTGTGCGTGTGTGTGTGTCTATGTGTCTGTGCAGGGCATACTCACCTCCATAGGGAACCTGTGTGTGTATGTGAATATGCAAGTGTGTGTGTGTGTGTGTGTGTGTGTGTGTAGGGCATACTCACCTCCATAGGGAACCTGTGTGTGTGTATGTGAGTATGCGAGTGTGTGTGTGTGTGTGTGTGTGTGTCTATGTGTCTGTGCAGGGCATACTCACCTCCATAGGGAACCTGTGTGTGTGTATGTGAATATGCAAGTGTGTGTATGTGTGTGTGTGGGGGGCAAACTCACCTCCATAGGGAACCTGTGTGTGTGTATGTGAGTATGCGAGTGTGTGTATGTGTGTGTATGTGTGTGTGTGGGGGGCAAACTCACCTCCATAGGGAACCTTTGTGTGTGTATGGTGTGCTCAGAGCCGTTGCTGGCCAGGCTGCCCCAGTGGAAGTGCAGCTGGAGGGTGATGTAGGTGCCGGGGAGCCCCCCTCCACTCACCGTCATCCCCCTGCCCACCTCCAGAATCACTGCATCACAGGACAAGAACACACACACACACACAAACATGCAGTGACAACACAATAGGACATCTTACATAATACCTCTGTATCAGGACACAGCGTACATATCTGTGGAAGACATATAAGATATATATAAGAAGATATCTTTGAAAGACACAATAGAACTAGAACATAATATCAGAATACAGAATGCAGCAGAACACGACATTCCAAAACACAGGGTGTATCTACATTCTAAACTTATTAACAAAAGTAGTTTGTACAGAGGTACGGGTGGCCCTTCTTGTCTACCAGAGAGAACAGGAGAGAACGACAGAAACAGAGAAAGAGAGAGAGAGGGAGAGGGAGAGAGAAAGACAGAGAGAGAGAGAGAAAGAGAAAGAGAGAGAGAGAGAAAACAAATACATGTCCCTGTATTATGTGTGGGCATGTCTCTGTATGAATGAGCTGTGCTTCTCCCTGTTGTATGGTGCCAGTCACAGCCCAGCTCCCCTCACCTGAGTGGCCATCGTTGCGTAGCCTCCACTGGCCCTTCTGCACCGAGTCAAAGCCCTCCAGGTCCAGAGCCTCCAGGGCCTCGTCTCGGGTCGCGTAATCCAGGTTGATGGGCGAGTGGTGTGCCTCCAGGAGGGGGTGGCAGGCGGGGTACGTGTCCCCCCAGGCGTAGGGGTCTTACGGGAGCCAGACGCAGCAAACAGTCAATACATTTCATTCATCTAAATAAACACGTGTTCCACTGAGTTTACAACTGTGTAATTATAGAAGGAAAATGATCTTATCCTTAAAAGAAGGAATATACAGTATGACCTGCTGTCAGGTTGGCTACTTACCACAGTCTCCCTCATCATAGCAAAAATCTGAAGAAAGCATTACATTATATTAAATTAATATGACAATTCGACCGACCAATTAAACATACTCATTTGCAGAAAACATTTTCATTTAGCAATGTGCTCCTTTTGTTTAAACAAATCAGTATATGCTCACCATTTTCAGTAATTATTATCACTCACCTGACGTTGTTGACGCCGTCAGAAAAATAATTAAAAACGCGATGACAGAAAAACTCATTGTAGCCTAATTAAGCGCTATTATCCTCTTCCTCTCGTAAAAAGCAAATAAACGCATGGAGCACAGGAGGCAAATGTGTTTAAATAGCGGTCCCGCTGCCGGGTGGAAGGATGGAGAGGATGCTTTTTCCCCCCCTCCATGGGCACTTGTGCGTGTTGGTGTCAGCGGCTCCTACACACACAGAGACAAGGGTCGTGTCACTCCAACTCGGAACGAGCTTTGGCCCCGTGCCAGGTTATTCACACTACCGTTTTTCATGTGGACGTGATACTGTGACTAGCCTTTCTCAGGCTGGCAATTTCTAACGCAACAAACCCTAGTTTAAAGCGTTCACTGACCCACATGTAAACTTAAGTCTTTCATTATCGGGCTACTATACAGCTTAAATTTCAAGAAATAATTTGGGGGAATAGGCAGACTTTCAAAAGAGGATTAAACTTTCTGTTATGATTGTAATCTAAACCCCGCACTGAAGGGAAATCCTTCAGGACTGAGGGAACTGACCTTTAACTTTCTCCTGTGTGGGATTCCCCCTGATGGATTTGCAAACTTTGACATTTTGAAAACGATGTAGGACAGCGCTCTTAAAACAATCCAGTTTAAGTCTGAGAGGTTATTGAATCTCAGAGCTAGTGTTACACACATTATAGTCTTATCAAGCCAAGTTGGGCACGTTCCTTAGCACTTGGATGAACTTGATACTAATCAGCGCCAACGATTTAGCGCCCTCTATCGACCGAGAAAAACCCCTACATGTACTTATCCTTGAAATGAACATGATACTCTCATCGGCAATATTCCATTGCTATTTGTCGTGCTTTCCGGAACAAACAGATCACATCATCCACAACAGACTTCTTTATGATACAATTTATTTGGCATTTGATTAGATGTACATCTACTTCAAAATAAAACTTAAAAGGCCCCCCTGCAAAAAAAAGCAAAACAAATAAAATAAAATCTACTATTAAAAACATAAAGCCTAAAGTAAAATCAACATTTAAAATTCATTGACTGCTTGCATTCTACATTAAAAACTTTTTTTTTTTTTACACATTTCTTTTCCCCTTGAAATTGTGTTGCACCACCACAGTCTGTTCTCAAGAACAAATGAAAAATGAACTACTGATGAAGTCTTTGCATATGCAGCCAAAGAAGGGAGAGGAGAAGGGGCCACTAGGTGGCTGGCTCTAGGCTGACGTCCTGGGTCGCTGACCTGGTACCAACCCGGTTCTGACAGCACCCTGATCCGAAACAGATCCAGCCCCGAGCGGATGCCTCCTATGTGGGGTGTGTAGCCTGGGGAAGATGGGTCTCCATGAGGGGGGATACTATACAAAGGTGGCTAAGGGATAAACCTGGTTTAGTTAAAGGAGTAGTTATGTGTTAGTCAATCCGTAGCCCTGCTGTTTGAGGTCACAGAGTGCTGTTGGTAATTTGATGCAACATAGACCAAATAATGAACTGGTAGCCAACACCGACTGCATGGGGCATAGGGAAATTAAATTGAAAGTTAGTTTTCTATGACCTATTCAGTTAGTGTTAGCAACAGTTAGTTGTAAACCTATTAGTAGAAGACTTCAGGCAGTGGCGGTTCTATAGTGTTTTACGCCCCGGGCGAGACCACCTCTCAGCACCCCCCCCCCCCCCCCCCCCCCACAACCATTATTAAACAAAGATTTGTGCAATGACTGCAGACGGCTCTACATTCAGAATTAAAAGACAAAATATATAGGAATTCTACTGAAATACAGTTTTAAATTTAGTACAAAAAGCTGCAAAAGCTGGTTTATATAGGCCTACGTGTAAATCACTGGTACATTTAAAATTCACTCTATTTTACATTTATAAAGGTTTCATATGGGAGAACAAAAACATTGTGTACAGAGTTTGAAATAAATACGAAGAGGGAAAATCTACGTAACAGTAAGATTGTTTCTTTTCATATTAGTTTCACCAGCAGATGTTGCCCTTGGCCTATGAACCTGCAAACCGACGAGAACTATGTACTTGTGACTGAGGGCAGCCGCAGCATAGCTAGCTAGCAACCTAAGGAAGAAAGTGCTAGTCTTATCCGAACGTTAACTGAAAACAGTCGAGTGACCATGATGAATTGCTTTCAAATATCCATATCCATATTTATATCCACAACCTAAACTAGCTAGCCAGCATCAATCATTTACAACTTTAATCATTTGCAACACTTGTTAACACAGTCTGAACATTGCTAGTAGCCTGGGAGCTAATGTTACAAAGTTTGTTGACGGTAAGGAGCAAGGGCTACAAAATGAACTTTTTATTATTATGATTTATTTATTTAAAACACTGTCTTATCTGCAAGCGTGAGATTTCCGCTCCCGACTTTAGATATCTTTTCAAGGCCCTGTCCAAACATTTGTCTGCCAAACTTAAACTAAGACTGAGCAATAATCAACCAGACCACTGAAAGGTGGGGGAGGGGGGCACCAGGAGGAGAATGGAGAAGGAGAGGAGCAAATTGACCTATGTTGCTTTTGTATTGCTTAAAATAAATATTAACATGCTTTGCACATTTTTAAAATATCCTTACTAGCACGTACCTAGCCTATTGTGATGATTTTTTCACGAGCCAATTTTTTTGGTGGTGCCCCCACAAGCACTTGGTGCCCTACGCACGCTGCGTTATGTGCGTGTGCGGAGCTACTGCCCCCGAGACAGAGAAGACACGCTGCTTCTGTGCATGCCACCTTCTCAGCAAGCAAGGGCGCCTGCAGTTTGCCAGTGTGCCGATTGCAGCATTACAGGGGGCGCCAATGTGCCGATTGCAGCGATATGACAAAGAGAGCTTTTTATTTTATTTTTTTCCCCAAGCGCTCCTGGCGCCCCCCACGAAATGGCGCCCCGGGCGGCTGCCCGGTTCGCCCGTGCCTAAAACCGCTACTGACTTCAGGTCCTCATTCTTTTCACTAGACAAATGCTGACAGGCTGTACTGTACTTCTATCAGCTTTTACGACTAACTCCTGTAAATAGTCGTAAATAACCCAGGTTTGTCACTTAACCACCTTTGTAGTTCCAGCGGCCCTGGAAGCTTGTGGTCAGGCATCGGAGTGCATGAGTCCCAAGCAGACATCGGTGTCGGCACAAGAGAGGCTTTACAGAGGAAAGCGAGAGAGAGAGAGAGAGGGGTAAGATCTGAGCATGCCCCAAGTAGACTAAAACATGCATCTCAGGTCTAGACCAGGGGAGAAAGGGAAAGAATAAAAGAAAAAAGAAAAAAAAGTAAAAGTACATGTTCACACACTCAAATCATTAACATGTTTGACTTTGCTCCAACCACCTTACATACACACAGAAAAAAACTTAACATACAGTTTAATGGTGCTTCACAGAGGATTGTCTGTGCCGAACCAAACACAAGTAAAAGAAACTAAAAGTTTAGACATTTTATGCTTGATGCCAGTGGCATGGACAGGAGCATTTGCACACACTCCAACACAGACAACAAGGGGATAGGGAGAGTACTTCATCGTGTGTATAGTAGCCTCAACCTCTAATACACCCACCCACCCACACACACACACACACTTCTTGCTCCCTTACACACTGCTTTGTGTGTCTGCAAACATAACAGTCATGCCCAAAGCCCCTTACAAACACCAGCAGTCTCTACAGCTGACAACACGAGCAGACTCTCAACTCCTCAGTCAGCACTACCCCCCCACCCCACCCCACCAGCCCACCCCCACACCTCCACCCCCACCCCTCTACCACCTGTACAGTCAACTAAAATAAATAAAAAACCACCCCAAACAAAACAACTTCTCTGCCCTGCGGATGGATGTCAGACCAGTTGTGTTCTTCTTACATAGCTGAAATGATTGTCGTGTCCAATTCTAGGGCTATGCAGGACCTCTCTTACAGGATCTCCTGTAAAAACGACAGACAGACACTGTAGGGCCATCCCAACTCTAACTCTCAAGCTAACTCAACTAGCATTGGGGCACACAGCTCACAGCTGAGCTGAGTTATTGAAACATTGAAAAAAAAAAGAAAGGGGGTGGGGGGTTGGCATTAGCCAGCTTAATGATCTAGCACATGCAAGCTCATGAACCCAAAATAAAACCTTCTGAGCCAATGGCTTTCGAAGAGGCTGTGAGAGTGTGTGTGTGGCCTTCTCCTCGTTTTCCTCCATATTAGCCATAAGCCATGAGCACTAGAGCCTAAAGGACTAACCAGCAAAGAGTGAAGAAACAGCATAGCGAATGAGGCATGTGCAAAATATAAGAAAGGAACAAAAAAAAAAGTAACCCACTATAGCCTTTTTTTAATGTTTGCAATACATGCTCTGTCAAATGCATACAGTCAAAGAAAAGGGACAGGTTGAAGAAGAGGTCATTGTCTGCATGTCTGCATACGTTTGATGAAGTTAACGAAAAATAATAATAATTAAAATAATAATAATTAAAAAAAAACACAAAACACATGAAAACACTAAAAAAAATACACTCAACAACAACAAACGCACAAAAACACACAGGCTCACTCATTCAGACACCTGCGTACATTGTTTCATGTGAGCTTATGGCACCAGTCCGTCACTGGCTGATGATGCGGTTATTATGCACCCAACACAACTCCTCTGTGCTGACCAATCACACCGGCCGATCCGCACTGGAGAGCTCCGATTCCATTGGCTGGCTGTGGTGAGCAGTGGAGTCTCCGTAGCACTGAGTTTCACTACTGTAGTGAATATGTAAGGGTAAGTGTTTGTGTGTGTTTGCAAGTATGTGTATGTGTGTGTTTTTGCTTTTGTGTGTGTGTGTGTGTGTGTGTGTGTGTGTGTGTGTGTGTGTGTGTGTGTGTGTGTGTGTGTGTGTGTGTTTGTGTTCTGAGGCACAGCTCCATGAGAGAACATCAGGACTATCTCATCTCAGTCACCATGACAACTCGGTGTAACCAGGCAGACACACACATGGCTCACCACAAGGTGTGCTTATAGTACCACTAGATTCCAAAAGAGGAACAACAAAAAAAAAAAAAAAAAACAAAAAAAGGGAAGGAAAACTCAAGACAGCAGTCCTAGGGAGCATGTACGTGAAGGGGGGGAGGGTGGGGAGGGGAGGGGAGAGCGTGCTGTCAGGAGTCGTCTGTACCGTGATCGTTTGGTGCCGCACGAGCGCAACACAACGTGACACACCGTCCTGAAGGTCCTCACGTCCTCGTTCTTGTGCTGATCTGCTGACCTCCTGGGGTGATGCCACACTAGGCCACGACGGGCTTTCGTCGGACTCAACGGATGACCTGGGAACTGGATGATGAAAAGGTCAAAAGGTCACAAAAACCGCCAAAGTGTGCCGACTCGTTCCGTCTGTCAGAGCGTGTATGTGTGTGTGTGTGTGTGTGGGGCAGCTGATGTTGCCATGACTACCAATGGTGTCCTCTTGAATCTCACACACTTCACGCCTTCCATCCGTTTTTCTGTTAGCAAGAAGTGAAAGATCGTGTGACAGGCGGAAAGAGGAGGAAAGAAAATCAAAACAAAGTACAAAACAAAAAAAATGCTGCGAAAGACAAAAAAACGAAGCGAGCCACGAAAAAGACAGGGAAGACGGGGCCCAATATTTACAGGAAAGGGTTTTCGGAGCAGGACGCTGAAGGGGACCTACCACATAACAAACGAGAACACAAGATGTACAAGCTGCTGTGCCAGCTTACAAAAGGTCAAAGGTCACCATAAAAGCAGATTCATGACCGGCCTTCAGATCGGCGTCAGATCTCGCGAGTCTCACAAAGTCTTTGCTCTGTACAGAAACACGCCTGCCATCTCGGGCAAACGCACAGGGCACACACACACACACACACATACACACTCACGCACGCACGCACGCACACAATCTGGGTCTGTTCGAGTGTGTCCTGATGCCATCCTCCTGCTCCTTGTTGCCCAGTGTCACATCCTCTCTCTTTAGTGTCTCAAAGATCCAGATCTCATTTTGCATTTTTTCCTCAGGTTTCTAACTCTTCCTTCTAATTCTGGATGACAAGAGCATGGTGCTTCTCATGATCATCTTCGTTTTTTTAATCTCCATCTTTTCCAACGCCTCTTCCTCTCCACCCTCCCTCCCTCCCTTCATCTGTTTTCTTCTTCTGTCTTCTCTCACTCGCTCTGCCTCCCTCTTTCTCTCTCTTGCTCTCTGTGGAGGGAAGGGGGGGGGTCTATACCACTGTGCTGAGAGTGGGGGCGCTGCTGCAGTCCGGGCTGTCGGGGGTGGCCCCGGGGGGGCCGTGGGGCTCGGTGGGGGTGTCGGGGCCCACCAGGAAGGTGCTGCTGTCGATGGAGTCCTCGCGCTCCTGAGGGGGGGGCGGCGGGGGGGACACGACCATGGGGCCCTCGCCTCCGTCCATGACCATCGGACCCATGTTCACTGGCATGCCGTTCCTCGCTGAGGAGAGAGAGAGAGAGAGAGATAGAGAGAAAGACAGAAAGAGAGAGACAGAGAGAGAGAGAGAGAGAGACAGAGAGAGAGAGAGAGAGAGAGAGAGAGACATGGGTGTCAGCACAAGAGAGACTTTACAGATGAAAGTGACAGAGAGAGAGGGGGGTGAGATCAGTTTTGTCTACATACGCAGTTACTGCTTTCTTGAAGAAAGCTTTAAAGTGTGCGGTGTGCAGCTTTTTTGTAATCGCTGAGGACATCTGATTGAAGTGCTCCAAGCACATGTTGATCCTTAAGCAACATTTGCCATTCTCGTTGCCAATGTTATGTTTGCATTAATGTTAATGAATCACGCATGTTAACTCAATATAAGCTTTACGAAACTCATCTTCGAAACACACATTCAGAGTACTGAAACATTGTTTTGCATGAAAATTAAAACACATATAGAGACATACTGCATATAGTCATATAGACGCCTGTCCCAAATAAACGCAGGGTCTGTTGAGTCCTTTGGGAAAAATAAATGCCCAGCTATTTGTAGCTTTACGGTATTGCACACATCATCAGTCCACACACTAGTGCACAAGTCCAGCTGAGCTTACCCAGGTCCACATAGAGGAGGCTGTCGGGGTTGATGGAGGCCTCGTATGGGGGTGGGGGGTCGTCGGGGTGCTGGATGTCGGGGTACTTGTAGGCGGCGTAAGGGGGCGGCGGCTCCTGGAAGTGGAAGGCCCCTCCCTCGCCGTCGTCCGACAGGTGCAGGGGCGTCAGGCCCGTCCCGAAGGCGTCTGGCCCGTAGTCGAAGCCGGGCACCCTGCGGCCCAGGTTGAAGTGATGGACTGGAGGGAGGGAGGGAGGGAGGGAGAACGACAAGGTCAAAAACAAAACACGCACGCACAAACAAACTTTTCAGGAGGTGACCACAATGGAAGTGTCTCTGGAGTGGTAATGGATATGAAGAAGTTGGGTCCACCTGAAAGCTGCTACCAATTCTGCCAAAGAGCATTCACTACACAAACTTTGAAACTGAGGAAAAAAATGCCTTCAAAGTTGTTAAACTGTCCATTCGAACATGTTGTAGGTATAATAGTGGTGATGTTTTTTATGTACTTCAAGTTTTATGTACTTCAAGGATGTGGTATAAAGTCGATATCCAGTCTAAACTCTTTTTTTAAACTACTTTTACGCTTAAACTCAAGCGTCTGTGTGTGTGTGTACATTGATGCTTGTGTATGTATGTGTGTGTGTGTGTGTGTGTGTGTTGCCCCTGATGAGGGTCTTGATGCTTTTACAAGCATCTGTCTATGTGTGTGTGTGTATATATATATATATGTGTGTGTGTGTGTATATATGTGTGTGTGTGTGTGTGTGTGTGTGTGTGTCTTACGGTTGCCCCTGATGAGGGTCTTGATGTTTTTACAAGCATCTGTCTGTGTGTGTATGTATGCGTGTGTGTGTGTGTGTGTGTGTGTGTGTGTGTGTGTGTGTGTGTCTTACGGTTGCCCCCGATGAGTGTGTCGATGCGTTCGCGGCGGCGCTGCCTGAGCCGGTGCACCATGAAGAGCAGCAGCGACAGGATGAGGAAGGACGAGATGCAGCTCACGATCAGACGCATCCCACTCGCCATCGAGTCAAACAGACTACTGCCATCTGACATGCGCCAGGGGCCATGGACAGGGGGAGGGGGAGAGAGGGAGGAGGGGAGGGATGGAGAGGGGGAGTTAAAGGTGGAGAGAGAGAAAGGGTGGGATGTTGATAGAGTTGGAGGTGGATAGAGAGAGAGAGAGAGAGAGATTAAGAAAGAGAGAGAAAGGAGGGGATGAGAGAGGGAGGAAGGGTGGGATGGAGAGTTGGAGATGGAGAGAGAGAGAGAGAAAAAAAGAGGAGAGGATGAGAGAGGGAGAGAGAGAGAGAGAGAGAGGGGATGGGATGAGAGAGGGAGAAAGGATAGGATGGAGAGGTGAAGGAAGAGAGGGAGAGAGGGAGAGAGAGAGAGAGACAGAGAAAGAGAGAGAAAGGGGAGGGGTGGGATGGAGAGATGGAGGGAAAGAGAGAGAGATGAAAGAGATAGAGAGGGGACAGAAACAGGATGAAGGGTGGGGGGAGAGAGGGAGAGATGCATTAAATATAAAAAGTTCAACACACACATTAAACATTTATTTAGTCCTGAAAGTAGTGTATAGGCAGTCAGTAAGTGTGTGTGTGTGTGTGTGTGTGTGTGTGTCCGTGTGTGTGAGAAAGAGAGTGAGAGGGAGCACGCTTACCGTTAGGTGTGTAAATTACAGAATCTGCACCAGCATGACTGGGCATGTGTATGAGTTTCTGTCCTGGTGTGTAAGTGTGTGTGTGTGTGTGTGTGTGTGTGTGTGTGTGTGTGTGTGTGTGTGTGTGTGTGTGTGTGTGTGTGTGTGTGTGTGTGTGTGGTTGTGATGTATACTTCCGTCTCTGAATGTAAATAATGCAGCCTGTTCCAGCATGACTGGGCATGAGTATGACTTTCTGTCCTGGTGTGAAAATGTGTGTGTGTGCGTGTGCGTGTGCGTGTGCGTGCGTGTGTGTGTGTGTGTGTGAGATGTATACTTCCATCTCTGAATATAAATATTAGAGCCTGTTTTAGCATGACTGGACATGTGTATGAGTTTCTGTCCTGGTGTGCAAATGTGTGTGTGTAAATGTGTGTGTGTGTGTGTGTGTGTGTGTAATATATACTTCCATCTCTGAATGTAAATAATACAGCCTGTGCCAGCATGACTGGGCATACGAGCATGTGAAATATAGGTGCACAAGTTTCTGTCCTGGTGTGTAAATGTGTGTGTGCGTGTATGTGTGTGTGTGCGTGTGTGTGCATTACATAGCATTTGGCAGACGCTTTTATCCAAAGCGAGTTACAAAAAAGGAGGACATAAGCAACAGAGGTGTAGAAGGACGTAGAGTAGGGACACAACAGACATATGTACTTCTGCATCGGGACAGAGAGAGAGAGGGAGTTGGCTTAGTGACTGTTAGTTATGTTATTATTGCTTCCCTTCCTAACAAAAATAACATAACTCACAGTCACTAAACCAACTCCCTCTCTCTCTCTGTCCCGATGCAGAAGTACATATGTCTGTTGTGTCCCTACTCTGCGTCCTTCTGTGTGTGTGTGTGTGTGTGTGTGTGTGTGTGTGTGTGTGTACCTGGGTCCAGGCAGGTGAACTTGCAGCACTCCTTGGGGTCCTTGCGGAAGTGCTGGCATCCCTGCGGGCGTTCACACAGCGCGGCCACACACATCTCCGGCTCCCCGTCGTGGCACGTGCAGCTCAGGCAGGGGTCGTCCCCCTTGGGCGTGAAGTAGTAGCCCTCGTTCACCACCTGGTCCTTGATGTCCACACACGTCTGCCCTGAAGGGGGGACACCATGCATGTAGATGCAGACACACACACACAGACACACGCACAAACAGACACACACACACACACACAGACACACACAGACACACACACACACACACAGACACACACACACACACACAGACACACACAGACACACACAGACACACACACAGACACACACACAGACACACACACAGACACACACACAGACACACACACAGACACACAGGGTCAGAGGGCTGCTACTAAACACACAAAACACTACAAAAGCACCTTAGCACCTTAGACCTCATTCACACCGCACTGTGCGTGAGCAGTGTGGTATGGAAGCCGTGTTGCATGTGTGTATTCATGCACTCACTCATTCGTGTCTGCATATGCATGTCTGTGGCATGGTGAAAAAAAAACCTTAACCTCATACGCAAGCACACACCTTGCAGGTTTGGTCATCATAATTGGCTCATAATTAAAAGTGCCCTATGCTGCTAGTCCAATGACAACACAAAGCCACAGCACTTTTGCATTGCCAGGTTTAGCCCTTTAAAAAATACCGATAACTTGCATGGATTGGTCACCATAATGTGCGTTTGAAATAGCCTCTTGAAATGAGGAAGAGTGACTCAGCTGTTCTTATTCAACAACCCACACACACACACACACACATGCACTCACGGACACACACACACACACACAGTCCACAGATTGGTCAATACCCTCCTGTGTCCTTCAGAGCCTTTGCCTCAGCAACAATCATACCACTAACTCAGTACTGCAGTTTGTTTGTTTTTGCTGTGTTTTGTTTTTTGTTTGTTTGTTTGTGATGAATGGCATCTTAGGACTGTGGGTGCTGGGAGATAACACTCTGGACACAGAGGCAGTGGAGAAAGAAGAAGTAGTAAGGAGAGAAAAGGAAATTAGATCAGAGGAAGTGGAAAAAAGAAACGAGAAGAGAGCAAGCGAGGGAGGGAGGGAGGGAGGGAGAGAAAAAGAATGAAAAGACTGAGAGAAGAGGTGCAAGAGAAAAATGGAGAGAAGCACAGAGGAGAGGTGAGGATGAAAGAGTATGAGGCAATAATTACAAGGAGAAGACAAGATAAAAACAAGACAAGTGTAAAAAACTGAAGAGAAGAGAGGAATGGTGAGTAGAGGAGAGACCAGAAGAGAAGACAAGACAAGAAAGATAAGAGAAGATGAGATAAAAAAAAATACAAGAAAAGAGAAGAGAGAAGCAGAGAGGTAACAGAGTGCAAAGAGAGGGAGAGGAGGAAGAGGAGATGAAGAGCGGAGAGGGGGGGGTTAGTAAGAGAGAGAGAGGAAAGAGAGAGGGAGAGCCAAAGCAGAAGGGTCTCGTACTGCGTTTGCAGAGGAAGGGGAACTTGTTGTAGCAGTAGGGCAAAGATAGAGAGAATAGGAGGAGATGAAGAGATGAAGAGTGGAGACAGAGAGAGAGAGAGTCAGAGGAAGAAGAGGAGGAGAGAGAGAGGGAGAGAGATAGAGCAGAAGCAGAAGGGTGTCGTACTGCGTTTGCAGAGGAAGGGGAACTTCTTGTAGCAGTTCTCGGCGTGCCAGCTGTGCAGGCCGCGCTCGTTCATGCTCTTCATCTGGAAGCGCTGCAGCTGGGCGCAGAAGACGTTGTCCTGGGGCGGCACCTCCTCCCCCAGGTTGGTCAGGCCCTCCGGGGGCAGGAACACCTGCATGGAGCCTGGGGGGACGGGCACACCTCGGTCAGTGACTGCAAGGAAGGAAACAATTTACAACGCAAATACAGCAGCAGAAAATAAATAAATAAATCAAATAAAATAAAAAATATATAAATACACACACACGCACACTGTACTGCATATATACCCTTTTGCTCATAAGTTTGCACACCCTGGCAGAATTGATGATATCTTAACCATTTTTCAGAGGGTCATTTAACACCAACACTAACAGTGAGTTAAAAAAAAAAGCTTTTGTGTTATCATTCATATTCTCTGAAAAATGGTTAAGAAATCAATTCTGCCAGGGTAAACTTGTAAACTTATGAGCACGGTACACACATACCATCTACTATAATATATGTAGATACTATCTACTGTATATCTGGCCTACTCCACATGACATTACTGGCCTGACCTTCTATTCAGATTAGGGGCCACTCACCTTTGTAGGCCACCTCCCACCGTCCCTCGATGGAGTGGTTCTGATTGGTGATGACGTACTGGTAGCCCACCCAGAACCTTCAGAAGCAACAAACACACACACTTAGTTTCACAGCTAAACCAGCTCTACACAGATATGTGCATACACTAATACACACACACACACACACACACACACACACACACACACACACACACACACACACACACACACAGACACACACAGACACACACAGACACACACAGACACATACAGACACATACAGACACATACAGACACATACAGACACACACATACAGACACACACATACAGACACACACATACAGACACACTTTCCTCCCAAATGAAACTGGCAGTTCCCTAATGATTATGGGGTGGTCTTGGGATCGGCGATTTGATTCCTCCACCAGTATGGTAAAAACATGTGGGGTGGGGGTGATTAACCAGCACCCTCATGCATAGATGTACCCTTCAGCAAGGCATCTAACTCTAGGTTGCTCCAGGGGGACTGTATTGTACCTAACTGTAAGTGTACCACTTTATTGTAAGCTACTCTGGATAAGAGAGTCAGCTAAATGCAATTTAATGTAATGTAATGTGAATGGGCAGCAGAGGAGACACTCTCTCTAAATGTCCAAGTGAGTGACTTACTTGCACTGGTCCTTCCTCCCGCACACCTTGTCGTCGAAGTCCACCTCGATCTTCAGGATGAACTGCAGCTCCTCGTTGGTGACGAAGGTGGCCAGCGAGCCGTTGACCTTTTGGCAGGTGTCCACGGCCTGCCAGTAGTTCTCGTTGCGCAGGTACACCTTGTAGCAGCTCGCCGTCTTCTCGTAGTGGTGCCAGCCGCTCGGGCACTTCTCTGTGAAAACACAAACACCATCGGCGTGAAGACAGGATAAGGACATAAGCTCTGTGTGTGTGTGTGTGTGTGTGTGTGTGTGTGTGTGTGTGTGTGTGTGTGTGTGTGTCTCTCTCCCTGTGTGTGTGTGTCTGTCTCTCCCTATGTGTGTGTCTCACACACTTACACTCACACCTTTGTCTTACACCTCTGTCTCACACACACGACACACACACACACACACACACGATCAAGTGAGGCCCGGAGATGTGAGGGTATGAGCCAAAACACTCCTCCCTCCTTTGAAGAACAAGCTCATACACTTCTTCAGGGTATAAACTCACTTCTGACACTCTTTTGGGGGCAAGGTAAGTCAAGGGAGGTGTTGACCGTGAAAACAGAAGAGCTCTATGGCTCAGAAAGAGCAAGGACCACAACAATATTCTTCCTGTTTGCAACTGTGAGTGTTGGCTCTGATTTGAGAACTATTAAACTCTAAGCCTTTTAAAATTAAGATTAGGGTACATACTGCCAATTAACACCACCCTGATGTTGTAAGAAACTGCATAGGTACTAGGGCTGGACGATTTAAAGAAAACATCCATTTCCTGAGCAGACGACAACCGCTGTGTCAACAAAATTGGCCGATAAAACCTGATTGTGCATCAGGAGTCTGCCCAGCTCCAAAGTGTTGTGTCCACGTGGACTTTTATTCTACTACTCAAGCAACAGCACATGGTCCAGGAAGTAAAAAAAACATCTATTTGTGCTATTGAGGCCCTCAGGCCAACAGAGCTGCATGATCTCACTCACTCACACACTGCACTGACGCCACAGTCTAACCCCTTGTTCTCCGGGCTTCCTTCTATCAACCTACTGTGCAATATTAATTAATATGCATGTTACTGAAATACTGTGCAATATTAATTAATATGCGTGTTACTGAAATACTGTGCAATATTAGTATGTGTGTTACTGAAATACTGGCCAATATCTGTACACTGGATGATTATTGTGTAAATTTAACACGTTTAACTAATGTGCAATAATCCACACTGTATATAAACATAGTTTTTTTTTTCTCATTGTACATGTGTATCGTGACAATAAAAGCATTCTATTCTATTCTGTCCTATTATAGATGAACACTTTCATTAGAACGCTTCCTTAATTGGGAATAGCACCAGCAGACACCCACGGTTTTTTAATGCATGCTTCAGTGAATCAGGAGCAGATTAAATCAGCAGCAGTGGTGGTGCTCTAAGGTGGGTTGTGATTGCGGTTTGGATAAAGGAATTATAAAGGGGAAAGAGAAACACAACACTACAGACCCGTAGAGAAATAGGAGTCTCATGTTTTCTACAGACTGACATTACATATAGGGGGAGCTGTGGCCTAATGGTTAGGGAATGTGAACTTGGGATCAGATGGGGGCGCAGGTTTGCTTCCCGTACCAGAAGGAAAAAAAACAATGTGGATGGGAGAGTAAATAAATCAGAGCTCTTCTGCACCTTCATCCATCCATGGCTGAGGTGCCCTTGAGCAAGGCAGGCCACAGCACACTGCTCCAGGGAGACGGTCCCTAATTCACTGTACCTATAACAGTGTAACTAATGTGCAATACCACCCTGTATACATTCGTATACATTCATATATTCATTTTGTAACGTGTATTTATTATGTGTAATGTGTATTATGTGTATGCTACAAGACACCTTCATTTCCTTTGGGATCAATAAAGTTACTCTACTCTACTATACAGAACCTCTCTTCTCTATTTTACCTCAGAACGGAATACCCCACACCATACCCCTTTCTATTTTTTATGTCTTGCACTAATACTAAACTATTTTATTTTTATTCTATGTTGTAAATATCCCACGTGCATGTCTGTGACAATAAGTGACAATAAAAGGCATTCTACTTTATTTCTAGTAAGTTGCTCTAGGAGCATCAGCTAATGCAAAGCAATACAGATATGACTTCAAGCAATTATATTGACTGATGGAGCTTGTGCCCGTGTAGGCCCAGATGTGTCTCTTATAAAGGGTGTACTCTGAAGAGACACCAACACATGTTTCATCCACAAATCTGGACGCTGTTACACACTCAGGGCAGTTTGATGGATTGTTTGCACTCATACACGTCAGTGTAGATATTGTAAACTCAGACTGGGTGCTGACTACCTCTGTCACATGAGAGTTCAGTGGAGGTCATTCACCTGACCCCTTCAGCACTGGACGGAGGAGGACACTTAATGAGGAGGAGGACACTCACTGAGGGGGAGGAGACTTACTGAGGAGGAGGACACTCACTGAGGAGGGGGGCACACTTACTGAGGAGGAGGACACTTACTGAGGAGGAGGAGGACACGTACTGAGGAGGAGGAGGACACTCACTGAGGAGGAGGACACTCACTGAGGAGGAGGACACTCACTGAGGGGCGGGAGACTCACTGAGGGGCGGGAGACTCACTGAGGGGGAGGAGACTTACTGAGGAGGAGGACACTCACTGAGGAAGGGAGGACACTCACTGAGGAGGGGAGGACACTTACTGTTGAAGCGCACCGGCTGGGCCACACCCATCACGTCCTCCACCTGGTCATAGCCGTTGCCATAGCGATAGCGCTCCTCCTTTATGGCTGCAGAAACAGAGAACAAGTGTAAAGCGGTGAGTGTGTGTGTGTGTGTGTGTGTGTGTGTGTGCGCGTGTGTGCGTGTGTGCGTGTGCCTGTGTGCGCGTGCCTGTGTGCGCGTGCCTGTGTGCGCGTGCCTGTGTGCGCGTGCCTGTGTGCGCGTGCCTGTGTGCGCGTGCCTGTGTGCGCGTGCCTGTGTGCGTCTAAACAATGGTTTTCTGGATGAGACACTGGAACATTCTTTGAGTAAGTGAGAAATATTTTTAAAGCCTTTATAAGACGACACACTATTTTTTTTCTTCCAACTACACTGGCCAAAGGTGATGACAAAGCTCAGAGAACCAGCAGACAGGCAGGCAGGCAGGCAGAGTGGCCCAAATGACATGAAACTCAGTTAGAACTGGAGAGCTGGCTGGACAGACTGCTACTTCATCTTGGTACTTCGTCAGAGTTAAAACTTCAACAGCTTTAGTCCAGAATGAGTTATGCAGTGCTGTGCCGTTTTGTTTGTGCGTGCGTGCGTGCGTGCGTGTGTGTGTGTGTGTGT
>CM059273.1:21094678-21112178 GCA_030347295.1 Setipinna tenuifilis
GCATCCAAAATACATCTCCATATATCCAACTCGGATATTGTGTTCAGTTTCAGATGGTTGTCATTATAGCCCAGTTACAGCTATGGGTCGTCTTTCTGAAAACATAGTCAAGGGGCAGGTTGTTTTTGAAAGCACTCACTAAAAAGATGATGATGGAGGTGTTTTTTTGTTTACTTCTATGTATCAGTCAACAAAAATCACCCAAGAACTCAAGAGTTTCCTTATGTTGCATTTTGGTGCTTTACATTAAAATGCAACAAAAGTAAAAAAAAAAAAACTTTTTACCAAAGGTTACAATGTAATACAGCAAAACATTCCAGCTTACAGAGTTAGCTTGTTGTAGTAACCATCATCAACATGTAAACAAAACTGCAAAAGGGAAAATAATCATAGTGGGATTACTAAACATAAGCAGAAGCTAAGCTATACCATTGTACTAACAGGCCAATTACAGCGGCCATGAAACCATTTAATGAAACGTTACTAACTTAATGACAGCATTTAACTGTGAGCTCTACATTTAAACAAATTAATGCGTATGCGGAACAACATTTTTGGGGTCGAATGTTGGCGGTGGTATTTTTTAAATAGGTAATTATTCTGCTGAATCCCAAGACGCTATCATTACTGAAAGCAAAAGTTTTAAAACATGTCTCGTAGTCGACTTGAGAGTTGCTAAACCATGAGAGAGAACTGATGAGGATAAAAGTAAGTAGTCACGGCATCTCTGAACTTTGCAGCCATTTGAATATCCCATCAGATCCTGCAGTGTAAAAACAGCTTATGCATCTCTCCCTCTCGGTCTAGGTCAGGACTCCTCTCTCTCTACCTCTCTCTCTTTACACCTCTCCCTCTTTACACCTCTCCCTCTCTCTCTACCTCTAAACCAGCGCATCCGTCTACCTACGTACCGTATGGCTTAACTCAATGGTGAACCACTCCATGAGGACGAAGCCTATGCAATCTAATATCTCCCAGCCCATTTCAGAACACAGCGGTGTGCAATCAAGCACATAAAAGCCCACAGCTCAGCTGGAGACATAGCTGGATCACGCCCTCCCTCCCTCCCTCCTTTCCTCCCTCCCTCCCTCCTTCCCTCCCTCCCTCCTTCCATCCTCCATCCCTCCCTCCATCCATCCATCCTTTCCTCCCTCCCCTGCTGCTTTGATGAATAATGGTTAGAGGGCAGAGATGATTTATAAAATCACCAGCTCCTCTGACAGACTCACTCACGCGGAAGACAAGCAGAGGCACTCGGGCACTCGCTTTGGGTTTGGGTTTGGGTTTGGGCTCTGCCTGGCCCGGATGACCCTCTCCCTCAGGACAGAGACTACTAGGTCAGACTCGGGGCAGGGCCTCGGTCCATGCAATACAGCCCAGCAGATAAGGCCACAGCACCACTGACTTTGATTCATATAGGCTCTAGCCAGTGTATTAACTTTGTGTGAACTGTGTGTGTGTGTGTGTGTGTGTGTGTGTGTGTGGATGTGGATGTGGCTGCGTGTGTGTGTGTGTGTGTGTGTGTGTGTGTGTGGTGTGTGTGGTGTGTGTGGTGTGTGTGTGGTGTGTGTGGTGTGTGTGGTGTGTGTGGTGTGTGTGGTGTGTGTGTGTGTGTGTATGGTGTGTGTATGTGTATGTGGCTGTCTAGTGACCCCCCCCCCCCCCCCCCCCCCCCCAATCAGCAGAAGAACTCCGTGCTGGGGCAGAAAGCAGGGATGGTGAGTGGTGACAAGCCAGGGGCGACCTTCTCTGTGAGGACACAGCAGCTTGGGAAACACCAGTCATCTCTGATCTACGCCACCTGTCCTCAGAAAACACAGCAGTCGGCTCTGCCGCTCCGCTTCAAACTGCTAAGCATTTGTGTCGGGAGAGGAACACTCGTAACAAATGATGGCCTCCGGTACCACCCGGTTCCCATTCATCACCAGGAGGGGCTCTTGATACAGCAAACACAGAGCAGCCAGCACTAGGGCTGGACTATACCGACAGTATGGCAATATTAATTATATATATAAAGTACAACACACATACTATAAAAAAAATATATATATATTTATTTCCATGAGCTATGCTTTTGTGCTGAGCATATTAAAATATTTAGCCAATCAGACGGAGTCCTCTTGGCCTAGATATTCTGTCCTGTAGCATAGATAAGCTACTCGCTACCTTAGCCCTTGGCTCTAGCGATCAACACAAAGATGAATGACATTTACACTAGGCTTCAGCAGTGTCCAAGCTTTCATAACCCATTACTATCCTCCTGACATAATACCCTGGTATGTCAGTATTTCAGAGTTGTTTAAAAAAAATTACACACACTTTATGTTAGTAGGTATTGCCAGTTTTAATCACCATAAATGGGGGAAGTTTCATCAGTGAAGCAGCCCTGAAGGGGTTCACATTTTGTTATTAAAACGTTGAAAATTCACTCTCACAGAACGCAAGAAACTGATTCTTTTGTAACAATCAGAGCATTTCTCTACCACTCTGATGGTAGCAACTGTATCACAGTATTAAAAATCAACTGGTATTTTACAATAGTCCGGTGTATGGTATTTTCAAAATACCGCCCAAGCCTAATCTACACTGTGTATTTTAGTATTTTGTTTATTTCAGGTCTCATTTATCTCAGGTCTTGCTGTTACTGGACCATTCAGCAATGTTATCGCATAGCAGCCAGTTTCCTGGTAAGACCATAGTGAACATGTCCCAGAGACGGACACTTCACAACCCTTCATCGACTAATCCGCGACATCCCACCTGGTGCCGGGTTAGCTGTCAGGCTCGGAGCAGATCACGCTCTTCCATTTAGATACTGAGCAGGCTCACAGTTTCGGTATGAACGGAAAACGTAATAAAACACACACACACACACACACACACACACACGGAATGGAGACTTTTAATCACATGCTGCTCTGGCAGTGCGATCCTACTTGACAAACAACACATGTAGCCTTGCTCTCGCCAAGACATTCATGCAAAATTAACTAAGACGTTCAGTCTACTCGAGGAGCTCAGAGGAACACCTGTCTGTGTGCATTAGTTAAACACTTTCAACTGCTTCTCCGCATGGCCAGCCAGCCAGACGTGTCGAATAACTGAAAAACACAATGTGGTTGTCTGTGGCGCTCTCTTCACACACAACGTGGTTGTCTGTGAAGGTGGCGGTACACTTTTGACAGCCAACCCCAAGGACATGCGGGAGACACCACTACGATACGCTGGACGGAGGGAATGGGGGGGGGGGGGGATTGGGTGGTGGGGTTGTTGCGTCTTACCTGACAGTAGCCTGGCCAACGCTAGCCGAGGGCCTGCAACAAAACACACAACAGGTGAAGCCTTAACTACCAGCCAGAACAGACACTTACACACAGGCACACACACACACACAGGCACACACACACAGGCACACACCCCTCCCACACACACACACACACACACACACACAGGCACATACAGTGGGGACTAGGTAGTGGAATGTAGCCGTTGAGACAGTCACTGGCCACCTAGGGAGTTGTTAATGGGGGGGGGGGGGGGGTGTATTTCTTTGGGTGTCCCATTTGCCGTAGCTTAACCATGCAGGGGGGTCTGCAAGGGTGGGGGGGGCGACTGGAGGGGGTTCCCTGAAGACCCATTCAGGCCACCTGTCCAGGACCATCTCATCATGAAATACATCACGTCTGAGACCACCCACAGCCTAGGCCACTCCTCAAGCCACCAGCCACACTCGCACCAGTCAAGCTGGCACAGGACCCAGTGCCGCCAGTGTCAGTGCCACACTGACCTGCTTCAACATTTCTTGTGGATGGTTGAGAATAACTAAGCGCCGCCACAAAGCCTGACTTTGTTTTAGCCGTGGCTCGATTCTCGATTCTCCTGTGAGAGACAGACACAGGACCCCCTGCCACCCTCCTCTCCTCCAGACTCTGGAAAGGAAGAAGTCTGCGACCCTTCTTGTTTCATTCACAAACAATTCACATAATGCTGCACCGCTTCACAAACAAGGGCCAGCAAAGGCCATACCGCCCTGCCCTGCTCTGCTCTGCTCTAACTTGGCTTGGAAGGGTGCAGTCGAGGGCTGATTATGGCACGTCCCATGACTTTGATTTGCCACAAGAAGACTAGACTAGTGCAACCAAGAGGCCTACCACTTTTTTGGGGTCAGATTTGGAGAAGTGTGTCATTATGTAAATCATTAAATGTTGCGTTAAGTCAAGGAACACTTCAACCTGTTTCTTACTGTTCCTGTTGACACAACCTACAAATGACTGCCTCCGAAACATTTAACATCACTAACTAAAAGCTTCTAAAAGTTTTTTTTTGAATCGACAGTAAAATGGAATGCCAAAATTGGCAAACACACTGCATTAAAATAAAACACCCAGTGGAACCTTAAATCATACATTTCGAATGCAAATGACTTTTAAAAAGAGCATCACGAATGGCTTGGGGAACTCAAGCTGCCCTTATTGTGGCTACGTACCTCACCACAACTGTCAATCAGAGAGGGGTTGCCGCCGTAGTTTGACAGCGCAAACAGGGCTACCCCGTGTCGCCATGCTCCCAGGTTTAAAATTAGCACTGTGTCGCATTCAGATTACTAATGGTTGTTTAACCCCACTAACTGGTGGAGACGTTAAATCCACACAGACTAAGCTTTTGATATGCTACCACCTGCTACGCTACGGACAGGTCTAATCTCTGACTGAAAAACGCATCCGAGTCAACTAAATGTATAATGACTCACTTCGCAAAACAATTTGCAAATTTTGGTAAAATGCAATACAGTCATACATCTTCACTTTGGTTATTATGCCCATTGCATGGGTGTATGTTAAGAGACAAAACATAAAGAACAAGGAGGGCAAACACGCAGTGCAGCGCCTGTGTTCACCACGAAATACCAGATCTATCCCACTGACTGTTTAATGAACAAATCCTTAACTACTCTGCATGGAATTTCTTAAGGCAGTGGCCATATTCTAGAACACATTTTTGTGAAGCGAAGCAGACACCGAACTCCTGCCTTCAACTGCTGATACGATCCCTCCCAAGTGCCTTTGCTGCGCAGGCTACAAAAGGATTAAAAACCGAACGGCTAAAATCAAGCTAGGCAACTTGATCTTACTGGGTCGCTCATAATCATAATCGCACACAATAGGTATTCATGAAAACGTCAACTATATAAAATAATAACACTATCAGTTCGCACTTTTTTGTCTGTGCATTAGGAACCACGCACCACTGCATGGGCACATGAGTAAATCTCGGCCGAGGCAGTATTCAAAGGGAAAGCAGAGCAGGCCAAGTCCCATTCAAGGCCTGTCAACTAACGGCAACATTAGCTTACAACTTGTCCGCGTAGCAGTGACTGGCTTGCTTAAATGCTTGGATTTTCCGATCAATAGTCACTGTTGCATGTGTTATTTGGCATTATGGTATATGCACAACTACAAAACAACAAGGCATGCTTGCGCCAGATAATCGTCCACCAGCTAGCTAAGTAAGTAGCATGGTCTCCTAGCAAGCTGTTGTTGTCTAAATAGTAGCTCACCCCCTAGCTTACATCAACGGCCCAAAATTGTGTTATACCCAGAGGCACTTACCTGTCCGTGGTGGATCCGTTAAAGTCAGAACAAACAGGAGAGACAGGACAAGGACGAAACTGCTGCTGTCAGCCTTCGGCAACATTTATCCTCCATTCATAGTAGTTAACCCACACAGAAAGAAAATAACCGAGAATATGAACTAGCACACCCTCGTCAAGAACGTGCAACGGAGACCTAGCTACACATGATTTCCTTGTCGACAGAAAACGTGGCTCATAGTGCAACTACGACTATAAACACATGTAGGACAAACGATCTAGGCTACTACATAATTTGATACCCGCGAACCTCCAGTGAGACAACTAACCTGACCAACATACCCAAGAACAGAAATAAAACAAGATGGCTCCGCTCCCCCATCACAACAATCCCAAACACGCTGGACAACCAATCAGTTTGCAGACAGGGGCGGGGTTACAGATTTCTGTATCATTTCAATAGATTCTGATACCTTCTACAATATTTTGTATTACATTGTAGCCTTTGCAGAGTGGAAGTGATGTATCCACATTTAGTTCTAAATCATGCCACAAGGCAGCCGTTTGACTGCAAAATGTATCACCGAAACAACTCTTAGCCCTTACAGTGTTTCTACTTGATACTGAGTTGTGAATTCAATCTAATATTGTTTTTAATGTAATTCTGTTTCGTAAAACTAAGCATGTGCGGTTAAAATAAGTAATTTGTTGGCTAGAGCATGTAGTCATCAAACTTCCAACATTTACTAAAATCTCTCGCTCCCTCTTCTTGTGTCATTACTGTACCTACAATTTTAACAATGGCATTATAGAGGAATATGACTAACTTCTTTTTTTACATGATATGAGTTAATGGCCAGTTTATATCACAATAATTTAAATTCTGCTGTTTTTGTTACATGTTCTTAACGCTACACAGGCCAAATACCATTCTGTTATTACAATACCAATACCACCATGTTATTACACTCATTACAATATATAAGCCCACACAACGTGACACCATGCATAGGCATAGCTCAGCTCTCAGTGTAAGAACAGTTGGTTAAGGGGCTCCATTTGTTCTACATTCATTCAGTTTTATTTTCTTTATTTAGCTTGTAAATTTCCGCTTGGAGGATCATTGTCAGTGCATACTCGAGTACCCCTTAGGTACTTGGATCAATTGTAGGGGGTATGCACAATAAATCTGTGAATGGGTTCTCAGCTCTCAGTAAAAAGATGAAGTTTAGGTAATTGATGTAAAAGTATCAGTCAATCTGTTCTCAATACAACTAAATAGCCACTACATTACTGTGTATAACGTAAAATGTGTTCACATTTTGTTTATGCAGCAATAATTACGCAACAATATTCATAGCAAGCCGTCTGCGATGCAGGGGGTAGACTACTAGGAGGGACTATCTCATGGGGTACTTGGCAGTTAAAAGTTTGGGGACCACTGCAATATTGTCAACTATGCTACGGAATTTTAACCTATTGTTTATACCAGGCTAATAAACTGACAAATTGGTCTACCTCTTGCATTCCGAGAAAGACAGCGAGGTTACTCATAGTTAATTGAAAAAAGTACATTTGCCAATTATTTAGGCTTAGATTCTAACTTTAAGTAAACGTTCTGCTGCCATTATTATGACGCTTCGAATGGATCACTTATGACATCAGGCATGCAGTTAACCTAGTGTTAGGACGTCATGTGAAATATTGCCCTCTGAGGAAGTTGATTAAAGCCGTTACAAACATGTAATACCACCACCACCAACAAATGAAGCAAACATTTGTCCGGTAAAACGCGCATAATGCCTGGCTGATAAAATTAAACCTGTATCAACGCAGGTGCTCCACAATGGATGAGTCTTTGGTTCTGAAGAAATGCGGCTACATATTAGGCAACACATTAGGGGATGGATCATATGGAAAAGTCAAGTCCGCCTACTCTGAACGCCTCAAGGCAAACGTAGCTGTCAAGATAATTAACAGAAAAAAAGCTGCTGCTGATTTCTTGGAAAAATTCTTGCCAAGAGAACTCGAAATCCAGGCAATCTTGAGCCATCCACACATCGTGAAAATTTTCAAAATTTTTGAAACGTCAGATGGAAAAGTATTCATTGTCATGGAGCTCGGCGTACAGGGAGACTTGCTGGAGTTTGTCAAAAGCCGGGAAGCATTACCTGAAGATTTTGCTAGGAAACTTTTTCGACAGCTGACGGCGGCAATCAAATACATGCACGACCAAGACATCGTTCACCGGGATTTGAAGTGTGAGAACTTACTTCTGGACAAAGACTTCAATTTGAAAGTGTCAGACTTTGGGTTCACAAGGCGCATTGTTTACGACGACACGGGGAAGATGGAACTGAGTAAAACATTTTGCGGATCTGCAGCTTATGCAGCCCCGGAGGTTCTGCAGGGCATCCCATACAACCCCAAGATGTATGACATATGGAGCATGGGCGTGATTCTGTTTGTGATGGTGTGTGGGTCCATGCCTTACGATGACTCAAACATCAAGAGGATGCTGCGGATTCAGAAGGAGCACCGGGTGGACTTTCCCCGGTCCAGACACGTCCCAGGAGAATGTAAAGACATGATTTACAAGATACTACACCCGGATGTCAAGCGGAGACTCGACATCTGCTCCATCCTGGAGCACCAGTGGCTGGCCAAGCATGGCGAGGCCAGTGGTAGACACCACCATCACCACCACCATGACAAGCCGTCCACATCTAAAGCCGCCTCGAGCAGCAAAGATGACAAGAAGGATGCAAAGACAGAGACAGACCCCCCAATGGCCTCTGTCAAGGAAGAGGACCATGCAGGGCCCTCCTCCTCCAACAGGGCCGACACAGGCTGTGTGACGTGATGGTAAAGACACAGACAACTTTTACTCAGACATTCACCCGTTTAATGAAGATATAGTAATTCTACTGTAAAGATAGGACGTCATTTACAATACTCTAAGTAGGTTCTTGTCAATGACATATCTGTTATATAATGAGCAAACCTGTTCAAATAACTGAAATGGAAACTTAAACATAGCAATATAAATTACTTTGTGCTTATATAAAAAACATACTCTTTCAAAGGGATATTTGCCGTAAATATCCCACTGACATTATCTATGTACAGAAGCATTATGCACACAACGTGTCACAACTTATTCTCCTTGTACTAAACCCAGAGTCAAGCAGACATTGTGTTCCACTCAGTTAGACAGCCAGGTATTCCTACAGAGGAATAAGACTGAGTGTGTTTACTCAAAACACTGTTTCTGTCCGGCCTGTTTTTGAGGACAATATTGTTCCGCAGACAGTTCTGTTTGGAACTCTGCTGCACTTAGTGAGTCTGTCTGCCTTTCAGATAAGGCCATCAGGTCTGGATGCCACATTCCAGCCATGTTTTAGACAAACTGCTCCAAGTCAGTCCAGTTTTGGCTCTAGCCTCTCCTAGCCTGAATAGGACAGACACACCAGTTTGTTAGAAGAAGTCGGCAGCTTTCGTCCTCTTAGGAAGCTGCAGGAGATCGTCAGTGATAGAGGCAGGGTCTAGTGAGGCTGGGGTGCGGGCCTTGGAAGGTGTCGGGGTGCCGTGTGGCGTGAGTGGTCCCCCCAGGGGTGTCTTGGAGCCAGAGGCCCGGTGTGACGGGGAGGGGGTGTAGCTGGCACGGAGAGCTTTGTCCGTGTACTTGCTGGATGAGCGGTTGACTAGCCTCTGGAGAGCAGGGGACAGGGCGGCCGGGGTCACACCCTTGGGTGTCAGACTGTAAGGAGGGTAAGAATCAAGGCATCTGGGTTAATAGTCCCCTCTCATACATTTTACATAAAAAAGCGTAGCAAAAAGCAACATAAACAATCAAAAAATTGAGAAAACACTTAAAAATGAGATCATCTGTCTACTTATCCTTTTTGATTCTACGTTGTCAAATGCAAGTACTGTAGCAGTTGCACATGTTGAGTATTGTTTGGCATTATGGAAACAGAGCAAACAATCTGAGGTCTAATGAAAGCATTACTTGCTACCATGCTGGAAAACCTCCAATGAATAGGTATAGATAGCAAACATAGGTGTGAGAGCAAATTCTCACTTGGACAGGACACCCACTGGCAAATGTGTAATGACTGTGTAGTGAACATATGTGAGAAAATGTTCTTCTCACCTCGCCAGGTTTTCGGTGACTTTGCGCAGCGCCTCCTGCTTCTTGGCCCTGTTTTTGGCTGCTGCCTCGTTGGCCATTTTTAATCCCAGCCGCTCTCGTCTTCCTGGTTCTGGAATCTGCAAGTGACAGTATTGGTTGGGTTGGTTTTGACCATCATCACGGACTAGTCTACCACCCCTTGTAGTCCAGTTTGCTATACACGGACTATATATTGCCGTCACATCTTATTTTTTCCAATTGAGATTTTTAATGGTGTCTTTTTTTAGTCCTGGACTAGGCTTACTGTCTGTACATGAAACTGGCCCTTCATGTGTACTAGAAATTAGGTATTTTTGGACCAGTTATAGGAACTAAGTTAGAGGAACTACCCACCATCACAGTTACATGGAACTATGCAAAAGAACGTCTTGCTTTGATGGTGCCTATTATGAGTTGACATCAGGGAGATGGCGATGCATGCTGTAGTGCAAGACTTGGAGAAAAACAAGCAGAGGCGAAGCGAGGCTTTATCTTACCTTAAAGGAAGGGCCGTGATTTCTCTCTATATAAGGAGATTCTGCGCCTTCCAGGCGAAAAGGGGTGCTCTCGATCTCACCCCATGTCATAAGCGGGGAGTCGGCCACACCTAAAGCAGAAAGTAGACAGAGGTCACATGTAAGTCACTATGGCAACATGCATCACAGGGGAACACACCGGTCAGCATGTCACCCATGCAGAGATATCAACAGGTGGAGAAGTGCTTACTTTTCCACACACACACACACACACACACACACACACACACACACACACACACACACACACACACACACACACACACACACACACACACACACACACACACACACACACACACACACACACACACACACACACACACACACACACGACTGGGTGGCATAATTTTGCAGATCAGAACACGTACCAGGTGCAGGCGATGGGGTTCCAACATAGCCAAAGCCATTCACTTTGGGGGACTCGTGTGGAAGCAGGTCTTTCCCATCGGGGCCAACCTTGCCCTGCTTGTACTGTGGGGGAAGTAAAATAACATGGACAAGTATAAGTTAAGTCATCCAGATTATAGAACACCTTTATGCAAAGCTGACCTAGAATAGCATACCTGTGCATTAAGCATAGAACACCTGTGTGTCAAAGATAACATATCTGCCTGTGTATTACACATAGTACATATGCCTCTGTATCAAACATAAAGTATCTGTCTGTGTATCAAAAATAGCCTACATGCCTGTGCATCAAACATAGCACACCTGTCTGTGCATTAAGTATAGAGTAACCTGCCTGTGCATTAAGCATAGTGTACCTGTCCGTGTATTGAGCATATTGTACCTGCCTGTGCATTAAGCATAGTGTTACCTGCCTGTGCATTAAGTATAGCATACTGGTGAGTTATGAACAGCATACCTCTGCATTATGCATAGCGTACCTGTGCATTAAGGGCTGCAGCCTGCTGAATCTGGGTCTTGTTGAGGGTTTTGCTGAAGGGGTCGCCTAGGAAGCGTGTGTTCCTGTGCACCACCTCACGTGGCTTCTTGAAGACTGCATCGTCCTCTTTCACTCCTATTACAAAACAGCATGACCAATGAATGCCTTTAGTTAGGCTACTTCCCCAGTGTTATGCAGTAGCAGAAATGGGAGGCTGAAATAAGAGTCCATTAATATGATTGTGTACCATAAATTCTTACCTTCAGGATAATACATGAGGGCGTTCTTGGCCTTGTACACCCACGTCTCCAGTCCTGCCTTCGTGCACTCGATGGCCTGCTGCTCTGATGAGGGTAGTGCCAAGTTTTCTTCATGCCGCTTTGAGGAAAGAAAGAGAAAAAATAGATACAACAGTCACTTCTGAAATCAATGTCACTGCTCTTCAACTATAACAGCATGCATCAATTGAATCTACAGTGTGCCCAACTACATTGTGTGGTTTAGAGTAGGTACTGGGTGGATGCATTTGAAGACACTGATTAACAAGATTTTAAGTAGTTTTGTTATAGTGCGTTTCATTTCTGTTGGTGTCCAGTTTCCAAATAGTTTTCCGGGCACTGATGATGGAAGTGATTAAATACGTGCCCTTGTCCCCCAGATACCGGATCAAATATTAAATGGCAACTCGATCTTCTTTGTGCTTTAAGAGGTTGTGAGGTCACCTAGTTATCTTAACCTTGGATACCAAGGCAAATGAAACACATTTATGGTTGTGCTCATAAGTTTACATACCCTGGCAGCATTGATGATTCCTTAACCATTGTCAGAGAATATGAATAATAACACAGAAATCTTTCTTTCACTCATGTTTAGTGTTGGCTGAAGCCATTTATTGTCAAACACCTGTTTTAACTTTATTTAAATAATAATAACAACAGAAATCACCCCAATGACCCTCTGAAAAATGGTTAAGAAATCATCAATTCTGCCAGGGTATGTAAACTTATGAGCACAGCTGTATAGAGTGGGTGGACAGGCAGGCACCTGTTGGTACTCTTCCTCTGCCTCGTACAGCCAGGCGTGTCTCAGCTTCTCCTTGTCCTTAGCCAGCTCCATAATCTGCTCAAAGGAGGCGTTGTCCTCGCTGGTGTTCTTGGCCAGGAAGCGATCAAGACAGGGCAGCTCCTTCTCCTCCTCCTTCTCGCCATCCTTCAGTCCTGTGCATAAGATTACATTACATTACATTACATTGCATTTGGCAGATGCTTTTATCCAAAGCGACTTACAATAGGAGGATATAAGCTGACAGAGGTGTAAAGGAACACAGAGTAAGCAGACTACCTTTATACATACAGGGAGGTGCATGTCTCTGAATAAGTTTCCCAGAGCAGGGACACTTATTCAGGCACACAAGATATCCATAAGCGACACACAGAAGTCATAATGTGCTACGCAGCACAAATGATCTGCTGTGGCCGCCTATGACAAGACTTTAATACGTCACAGCACCCATTTTAAGGATAGGGCTAATACGACTTAGAACAAATATCTAATTTCAATTCTCCTGACCAATGTTTTCAATTTAATTTGATTTCAAGTGAAATTTCAAGTCAACCATTAGTTCAATGTTAAAAATTTCACTTTAAGATGTGACACGTTTAATGGGCGAGCATTTGTTGTGCATAATAACACAGATACTGATAGGTGAGCTTCACAGGAATTTTTGACACTCTAAAAAGTAGGCTATAGCTGCAACATGATTAACCACTGGGAGATAGCTGAGACGGCACAGTTAATTGCATCCATTGTGATCAGACTTCAACTGATGAATTGTGCAACACTAATTATGGATCATCTTACCATATTCTTTCATTCCAGGCCTGGTTTTGCCATGGGAGGCTGAGGGGGATGAAGGCCGACCCTCAGGGGTTTCGAACGAAGCGGGCGTCACATCTGAAACGAACCACAGTAACCATCAATCAACAACGAAGACTAAAAGATCAGACACAAGGCACATGGACACCACATGACACTGATAGATACAAGCTCTTTGCACAAGGGACATCGAAATGTTCCTCTACTCAGGAAATAAATCTATCTCCAGGGTGTATGTGTTTTTCTCTCTTGATGTACAGAATGAGGTATCCCCTGAGTTCAAATAATAACAACAAAAAATCCCCTGCTTTTCCTTTTACAGATCCAATTGCTTTTAAGAACTTACATGGCATATTGACGCGAGGGGTAGACCTGTTTGAGGCTGATCCGTATTTAATGGCTATTTCGCGCATCTTCTCCAAATCTCCATTTTCCTCGGCTTCCAGGTAGTCCTTCTGAGCCTGCAGTTTTGACACATCTGGGAAGAAATCTCGCGTGATGATCTTCTCTAAACCCTGGTGGGCAAAAAAACACAAAAGCAGTGATTTCCCCTCCTCTATGTATATAACATATCTATCATGTTTGGTAGACATGTTTTTACCAACATCAACTGAACATCAACACCTGAGCAGGTGACACTTTGCAGCTTTGCATTAGTCAAGTTTTGAGGCAGGCTCAGAAATCGTGAGGTTAGGCTACATCTGGACCCCATTGTAACAGTGTAAGATAATTTACTATAATCTCACAAACCACATGCTGACATTGGTTTCTCCATCAATAACACTACAAGGAAAACTTTCAAATAAATGACTGAACAATAACAGTCAATGCTAACTTGACTAGCCTGTAGGCAAATAGGCTGCGAGTTGTCCGGACGGACAGCAAGCTCTGCGACATTAAACAAGTTCCATCATGAAACATATCATTAAACGTTACCCCAATGTAGTGCTCTTCGTCAAGAACTTTTCTTTTGTATGTCTTTACTTCCTCTGTGGGGTTTCTAATAGCCAGAGTCGTGATTAGCGAGTCGGACTTGCTAGTCTTCTCAAGGGTTCCTTCCATTGTTTCGCCTAGCAAGCTAACTACACTGCGCCACAGTTCAACGTTACAAACGTTGGCAATGGTAAGTTCTGATTTTTGTACAGCCTTTTGTGTGGACGTTAATAAATACAACACTTCTTATAATTAGTACACCAATTAAATGCCCTGTCCGTTGTAAATCGCACAAACGTTAGCAAGACGACAAAACAGCGCAGGACACCACATTGTGAAATAACAATCGTCATATCCGGAATGATGACGTTTTAGTGTTTACGTCCACAAGACTAAAGCCTACCAACACTCGGAGACTAATGACTTACCGTCACCTAGTGGGCGAGAATGGTGTAGCCTTCAGCTTGAGGTTGTTTTATTCTATTTTTTATGTTTTGTGGCAGCTCCAACCCAAACTGTGATGGATGAGCAGAGGATGGATTCTATTACGACAGTGTGTGTGTGTGTGTGTGTGTGTGAGAACAAAGAACTATTCTCAGTTTGATTTCATATGGTAAAAAAGGGTGGAGTTGGAGAGTGAAAAATAATGCAGCTGCACGCAGGTCTAAAATCCACCTACAATTTTCAACAAATTATGCACAGGCATGCATGTAACAATTTTGCAGTAATTTGCAACATAAGACTGTACCAATAGTATTGTAGTAGGCTAATGTCAACTACAACATTAGCAACAAATATACATGATACACACACACACACACACACACACACACACACACACACACACACACACACACACACACACACATTTTATCTGCACTTAAGTCAATAATACCATAGTAATTAATGCATTACACAAAAGTTCAGATAAAGAACTATTCTTTTGGTATATGGTGCAATGGCAGTGGCAGTCCAGTAGATGTCAAACTCAACCAGTTAAAAAATCAAAGGACATCAGGGGCTCGCTTAGAATTGGTGAAGCTGTTTCAAACTTTATTCAGAAGACAAGGAGGCACGGGGGACATTAAAGAGACAGAGCTCTTCCATCACGCTTTATGCACCTCTGTGCAGTCTTTGTTGGAAAAGCAACGGGGAAAAAAAGTATGGGATTTGAAGACCTTGCATGACCTGCAGATTCTATGCTGAAGCTTAAGCCCATGAATATGATTGGCGCCCAGACAAACTGGGTCTGTCATCTCCTTCTGTTTTGCTCACTTAGTGACTCCATACAGTCTCTATCTATCTATCTATCTATCTATCTATCTATCTATCTATCTATCTATCTATCTATCTATCTATCTATCTATCTATCTATCTATCTATCTATCTGTCTGTCTGTCTGTCTGTCTGTCTGTCTACCTACCTGTCTGTCTGTTTGTCTGTCTGTCTGTCTATCTATCTATCCAGGATAGATAGCCTATCATCTTGTTAGGAAAATTCATTCTCAGTGAGTGAAATATGGTCTCCATTGGTATGCCTGTCAAGTGGCAAGTGTCAACATAGACTTTGCATATTCAGCGTATTAAACACGTATTCGGAGTATGAAACACAAATAGGCTTTGCACAGATCCAGAATTACAAGAATTTACAATACAAATAAAGAAATAAATAAAACTCCACAGGCCATATATAAATGCCTTTTGTTCAGACCTGCTGGAACAAAATGCTATTAAAACCTACCATGTACTTTCTCAGGCATAATCAGTGGTGACATGAAGTGTTGTTTTTGTCCTGTTTTTGAAAGGGCTGAGGAAACTAGCAATTACAAGACGGAGTGGATCTGTCTGTCGTTTATGTCTGGGATCTTAGCCAACTTTACATTCATTACTATAACATCACACACCGTCAGCGCTGAGGTCTTGTGGGGTAAAGATCCCTGCAAGCGTAGTTGGTGCGTTTACTCGGACCAACTGTAAACTCTTCCGGTTATCAGTTACTCCAAAGTCCAGAACAATAATAAATGATAGCCTATGCGTTTCGCTGGTTTCACAGTCGGTGCTGATTCGTATAAAAGATATATTTCCCGTTTTGTTGACATTGTACTTCTGTAGCTGTCTTGACTTTTTAACAGCAATTTCAACACATCACAATGTATGACATTATCATCGTTGGCGCTGGGCTATCTGGACTTAGTGCAGCACAGTTCTTACTTAGGAGAGATGCAAACTTAAAACTGTTGATACTGGAGGGAAAAGGTTGGTCCTTTTTTTGTTATTTCTTTACTGTTTACTCACTGTATCGATTACATTTCGCATCGAGTAGAACACGAATTCATTGGTTGCAATAAATCGGAATTCTTATCCTAGACCGAGTTGGAGGACGCACTTTAACACAGGACGTCCCGGCTGCTGGAGGGGTTGATCGCTGGGATCTCGGAGGGCAGTGGGTTGCCAGGTAGGCAAGGATATTGACAGTTTAGTGTGTTTTGAAAACATTCTGTTTACGTTGAACAAGTTGTTCAGACTTGTTTGTTAGAAAGCCAAAGAGGCGGAGCCGAAGTGTCAAATGGTGTAACAAATGTGGTTACACAGCAAGAACAGAGTTATCTATAAGTAAACTCTTAAAGCATTTAAAGTTAACACATCCATGGCATGCCTCAATGTAGTAAAGGCTGAAATGCTTGTAAATTTAACTGCGCTCTGACATAGATCTCTATCTCTGATCTCTATCTATGTTCTCTGAAAGTTTGCAATCACAGTTTGCACTGCTCTTTTCTAGCTCACAAACCCACGTGATGCAACTCATTGAAGAACTGGGATTGGTTGTATACCCACAATACACCCAAGGCAAGAAGGTGCACCATATGGGTGGTCCCAATGCCAAGATTAGCACCTACACCTCCAGTATGCCTTCATACTCCCCGCTGGTTCTGCTAGACTTCTTGCAGTTCATGTGGAAGGTAGCCTGTGCACGCCACTGTAAAACTGTACTGTAGGGAAAAGAAAAAGCACAGGAAAGCAAAACAGGACATGAGAACAGAGCATGTAACATGAGCTGCTTTAGTGCCATGCCAACAGTTCAGTTCCAACTCCTGCAAGTAGGACAGCTCTCTGGAGAGCAGAAGTCTGTCTGTCTGAAGTCTGTGTATTCAACAATGTTGTAACCTTTTTTTTATTTGCAGTTTTTCTCAGTTGCATCAGTGCATGGTCAAGCTATACATTGACTAGCCAACTCTGTACACTGTAAAGCCAAAACTGGGCATAAAGAATGCCTCACAGGCCAAGCTATAGCGGGCCCACTGTGACCTGCATGAGGAACAGCCAGATGAGTCAGATGGCCACCTAGGGTTAGGAGGTTTGACCATACGGGATTACAAAACACCAACAGTTACTTTCCTTGAGTAAATTGTCCAGAGGCATCAATCCTGTTGTAACCAAGGTCTTCCTCTGCAGTCTCTCTCCTCCAGACTCAAACCCATGACCTTAGAAGTCACTGGAGACAGG
>CM059273.1:21117178-21124678 GCA_030347295.1 Setipinna tenuifilis
AAGAGGCAGCAGCCTTAATGAAAAAGAGCAGGAGGAGCGTCCTATTGACAGGGGGAGCAGACAGTGAAGCACACCTCATCAAACAGGGGAAGGAGGTGTACCACTTTTAATCAAAAGGGGCGAAGGGGGTGGCCTGGGAGGAAAAGGAAGTGGTGCATAAAACAAATGAAAAAGGAGTGGGATGGAAAAAAATTTTAGAGGTAAATTTCGGGCAAAAAAGAATGATTTACTGTCGAGTGGCTGGTGGATTTTTACCATTTTATTTGTCGGCGTCTGGTAAAGAGGGTCACATTTCGCAAAAGTTAATTTCCAGCCCTGGGGTGGCTCAGCACTTCTAATTAAAAAGACGAGGAGTAGCCTGTTGGCAGGGAGGAGCAGGGCGTGGAGCACACCTTAATCAAATCTGCAGGAGGTGCAACATGTCTAATCAACAGGAGCAAAGGAGCTGTCTGTAGACACAGAAAAGCGAGAGGCATCACTCACAAAAAAACAAACAGGAGCAGAGATGCACTGCACACATAATGGTGATGTGGTTGAGGGTGATGTGATGCGATGTGAGGTGAGGTGAATCCGCATGGGAATGCTGAAGGAAGAGGTGGTGTGGTTTGGATAGTTTAGGGCAATGAGTGAGTTAATCTGTGACTACTCCACTTCTGTCTTTTTATCTGATGTTATGTACTATATTCTACTGTATGTTGTAGTGTATGGTGTGCCTTTGTGTGTTATACTTGTTGCTGCAACGTGCCCTATTGCAGAGAAAAAAATTCCCCCTGGAGGAGACCAAAAAAGACACCTAACCTTAATCAAAAAGTAGGTAGGAGGAGTGGTGAGCTTTGAGACAGGGAGAGTCAGGAAGGACAGTACAACCAAAGATTCCGGAGCGCTGCACTCCACTCTAGAACCTTTCAAGCACAACTAATCCCAAAGGAGCAGGGGGGCGGAGCTTAAGAGACAGGAAGGGTGAGAAAGGGGAGCACACTTCATCAGGCAGGAGCAAGGAGACATGGCAGGTGTGACCTGCTTTGTACGGAGTGTATACAATTAGGCTCAACCCTGCACCGACCCAAACTCAAAGCCTGCAATTTGCAGCAGCTCAGAGTTTGAGGAGAGCACTCTTCCGAGTGAGCTAAAAACTAGGCTGCTGATTGAATCAGTGGCATATCCCCATGAGGTAACAGGAGGGAGGCTTGCTGATGTATGCAGTGCACAGCTAGCAGCTGTCACTGCCACAAAAGGCCTGCGTTTGACAGGAGCTGGGGAGACAACACACCTCCTCACACCTCCTCATAGAAGAACAACAGCAGGAGGTGAAGCAGCACTTACTGGAAGAGGAGCAGGAGGAGAAACACTGACTGCGTTTACATGCACTTCAGTGTCCCGAATATGATTAGGATATACAGGATGAATTGTTTAACATATGTTTTATCTGAAGCCACCGAGGTAAAAATAGCAGTAAACCAGATACATGTTTATTAGTACATTTGTGTAATAGGCGAACATATACAATTAATATAACTTAGTGTATGAAACATATATGCCCTATACATCTATAGTACGTGTGAGAAATACATGAAAAGAGCCATGATTTGTACTTAAAAAAAAACTTTGAAGAAAAGATGAAAATTCATCTGAGTGTTTCTGTTTCTTTGTCATACAGGGCCGAGAGCAGGTTTTTGGCAGGTTTTAGCAGGAGCACTTAGGCAGGTAATGTCAGTAGACTAGCATGCTAAATATGGCACACTACAGGTGGCCAAACAGATGCCAGATTAAATCTCATTGGCACACTGGCAGGCAGGACCCCACTTCTCATTTCACATATTCATTCACATATTCATTCTGAAGGCTCCTTATTTTTAGAGTAATAATAAATCAACACTTAAATGGGCCATTATCAATAATACAGCAGGGCTTGCCTGCACACATTCTCACCCTGACTGAGTGCAATCCAAAGTAAAAATGTGTGGAAATGAATGAATTATGAAACAGTAAGCCAGTGCCTCCCTCATTCAGTTTCTTCATGTCTTTGGATAATCATTGTGTTCTCTGTCCCCTGGTATTTTGAGTCAGATAAGCACACTAGAAGACTACTTTTTCATAGAACAAATGGGTCCACCATTTTGATTACACAGTCTGTCACAAACTTGCCCCTCAGCAAAAAGTCTGCCACTATTTACAATTAGCATAGCCACTTGGTAGTTAGCTTTGGTGCCTTTTCAAACAAATTGTTCGCCTGTGGGTCAAGACAAGCGCTCTGTCTTCTGTAACTGTTACAATTAGTTTCGTAATGTCCAATTTCACCACTTTTCCCCCCTCAAAACCGTCTCTTGGCAAATGAGATAAACACCCGTATTTTGGTTTCCTGTGTAAATCTACTCAGCTTTCCAACTTTGCAGTCATAACAAATGGCAGGTCTGCTACTGACTGAATACACAATCAGTTTGTTAAGGGAAAAGTTACATGTTCTCTTTTGTAGTTGGCAGGGTAACACACTGTAGTTAGTGCTGCCACCATGTGGCGGGTTGAGTGAATAGCAAGAATCCCACCTTCACCATGCTATGCTGTGGCATTGGCTCTCTGGGGCAGGGTGTTTGCAGTATATGTTGGGAGAGAGGCCATGGGCCATTAAAAAAACTTGCCCCCACATTTGGCCTGCTGGCCGGACTTTAGGCACCTCTGTGCAACACAAAGGAAGTGCCATAAATCTGGCAAACATCTGACAAAACTGACAGAAAGCTATTGTTCTTCTAGTACTTTTTTTCCTTTTATATATAAGAAAGAGAGAGAGATTGAGCTGCCATGCAGTGGTCACAAGTGAGTTGTGTGTGTGTGTATGTGTGTGTGTATGTGTGTGTGTGTGTGTGTGTGTGTGTGTGTGTGTGTGTGTGTGTGTGTGTGTGCATATCTTTCTCTCTCAATCACCCCACCCCCTCCACACAAATGTGTTTGGGCAAATGTGTGTGTTTGTGTGTGCGCATGCATATATGTGTGTATGTGCATGTGTCAGTGCACGCGTGTGTGTAACACTATCTGTCTTCTCCTCAGGGGGGTACGCAGCAGCTGTCTGTGTGTTTGGCAGAGCGTCTGGGCGGGAAGTGTGTGCAGCTCAACTCGCCCGTGACCACCATACGGCAGGTAACAGCTCAATCTCAGAACACACACACACACACACACACACACACACACACACACACGTACGCACGCACGCACGCGCACACGTACACACGCACAACCACACAACTCGCCTGTGACCACCATACGCCAGGTAACAGCTCAATCTCAGCACACACACACACACAGACGTGCGCGCACACACACACACACACAACTCGCCTGTGACCACCATACGGCAGGTAACAGCTCAATCTCAGCACACACACACACACACACACACACACACACACTCACTGGTGACTATCATATGGCCAGTAATAGCTCAATCTCAGACACACACACACATACGTACACCCACAACTTGCAGCTGACCTTCATATGGCAACTAACAGCTCAATCTGAGCACAAACACACACACACACACACACACACACACACACACACACACACACACATACACACACGCACACACACACACACACACTTGTGACCACCATATGGCAGGTACAGCTCAATCTCAGCAGTAGGGGTGTGATGTAACCATTACCATTATCTTTCACACCCACCATCTGACTTGTTCTCTTTGCCTGTCTATCTCTCTTTCTTTCTCTCTCTATCCATCTCTCGCTCTGTCTCTGTCTCTATCTCTCTCTTTCTCTCTATCTCTCTCTCTCTCTCTCTCTTATACACACACACACACACACTCCCGGTCTCTTTTTTTCTCTGTCGCTCTCTATTTCTCTCTCGCTCTTACACACACACAGACACACACACACACACACACACACACACACACACACACACACATACACACACACACACACACACACACACACGGGCATACACACCCGAACTCTGTCTGTCCCCTTCTCATTCACTCACCCATTGTTACAAACACACACACATAAACATACAGATACACACTCATTTTCCCTCTCATTCTTTCTCTCTGCTTCTTTCCCTTTTTCTCACACATGCAAACGCACACATTCTTTCCATCACACACACAGACACACACACGTGCACTCACTCTCGCTTTTTTTCATAATCAATCACAGCAACCATCTCTCCCCCTCACCCCCCCCCTCCCGTCTCCCCACCTCCCCCTTTTTTCTTTGTCTTTGTCTCCGTCACTGTCTTTCTTTGTCCTCATGCTTGTCTCATTCTTTTTTCCCCCATCTCTCCTCATCTCCTCTCAACCCCCCCCCCCCCAAAACCTTATCTCTCCCAGCCTTTTTATTGTAGGAGTTACCGGAGTTATTTTGGTCTGAGGGGGAAGGTAATTATCCAGAAAGAACACTGGCACCATTGAACAGGTGCACACCTAGCAAGCCCGTTTGAACAGCCGAGAGAGGATGTGTGTGTGTGTGTGTGTGTGTGTGTGTGTGGGGGTGGGGGGGACCCCAGTCTCAGCTTCATCTTCCGATTGAGGCAGTCACTAAGCCTCACAGTGCCATGGGCTTCTCTCTCTTTACCTCTGCAGCTAAAACACAAGCATTCTTCAGAAGCATTCTTCCTCTCAACTAACCAACACACTTTGTCCTCACAACAAGTGATGAGTTAATGGGTTTCCCTGACCAGCTGCTGTACTCTGTACAACTACTGTGTGACACAGGAAGTGTCTTTAGTTGTGAGTCTTTTCCATATGCTTGACAGAGAGCTTCGTAAGACATAATCTGATTGGCTGATGCATACACTGCTGCCTCAAAAGTTTTACGTCTTTTAACTTTTTTGACAGAAGTGAAGGAAAGCAATGCAAATGCAAAGCACGTAACATACCATGTAAGCCCATTTTAAAAATTGCTTCTCGGTATTTAACCCATCACACATGAGCTGGGGGCAGCCATGACAGAAGTGCCAGGGGAGCTGTGTGTGGGGACAGTGCCATGCTCAGGGCACCTGAGTGTGTGTGTGTATGTGTGTGTGCGTGTGTGTGTGTGTGTGTATGTGTGTGTGTGTGTGTGTGTGTGTGTGTGTGTGTGTGTATGTATGTGTGTGTGTGTGTGTGTGTGTGTGTGTGTATGTGTGTGTGTGTGTGTGTGTGTGTGTGTGTGTGTGTGTGTGTGTGTGTGAGGTGACGGTGCCATGCTCAGGGTACCTCAGGGGCTCTTCTGGGTGGGTTGGAAACCAGGTCTGTTACCTTAACCGCCACGCCACCACTGGCCCAGGGTGAGGCATCAGGCACATTCTGTTGGCGTGTCTACCTTCTACAGCACTGCTGTGTGTGTGTGTGTTTGTGTGTGGTTCAGTGTGTTTTACACAGTAAATTACATAGTGTTATCTTCTGTAATTCAAATATTGCCTATGGGGAGTGTAGCCTATTTGGATGGGAAATTATGTGTATAACGGTATAAATGTGTGTGTTTGTTTGTGTGTGTGTTTGCATGTGAGAGAGGGAAAGCATTAAAGAAAGAGAGAGTGAAAGAAAGAGTGAGTGAGAGAGAGAGAGAGAGACAGAGAGACAGAGAGACAGAGAGAGACTGTGTGTATATTTGAATGCCTCTGTTTTTTTTTAACCTCTCTAGCATGTCCATCAAAAATGCCCCGCGCCCCTCCCTGCCTGTCTGCTCTCACCGGGGCGCATCCATTAGTGTCAGACTAACCACCTTGAGTGGATCCAGGCCCCAGGGGTCTCCTGGCGCCCCTTCCCCGCCCGACGTAAGCCTCCTCTGGGGAGCACGGCGGGAGCCCTCTGGGCATATGTTTCAGAAATACCCCCCTGCTGGAGCTGAATATCAATGCCAAAGCCTGCCGCTAAGATGCCCAGAGCAGTCAGTGGCGATGGCTTCAGGCTCCAGGCTTCAGGCTTCCCTGTGCAGACTCTGTGTATTTGTGGACATTTGAATTATTGATTTTTTATTTGTTTGTTGTATTTTCTTCTCTTTTCTGTCTGCCTGTTTTATTTCTTTCTTTCTTTCTCTCTCTGTCTGTCTGTCTGTCTCTCTCTCTCTCTCTAAGGGAGCTGATACTGTGGAAGTAAGGACGCCGTCTGAGTCATTCACCTGCAAGATTGTCATCGTCACCTGCCCTCCTCATATGGCAGGTCAGTGTGTGTATGTGTGCCTGCATGTCTGTGTGCTCCCCTGTATGTGTGTGTGTGTGTGTGTGTGTGTGTCTGTGTGTAGCTAAAAAAAACACTTTCTGTTGCTTGGTTTCTGTGACTCAGTTCTCACCAGGGCTCCCATGGTCACCAAAAGTAGTCTCGAAAAACATGACAAGTTAAAAGTTTTGGAAAAGTTGTGATATTTGATTTTTTTTGTGTGTGCAGGTCTAATGAAATGATGGATTATGGATATGCATTATGTATTATGTATATGTACTATCTATTATGTATAATGTTTTGCTTCATTTATTTCTGCGGTGTTCCCTTCAGTTCGTCTAACCTAGTAAGAAAGCAGTGGAAATAGAGGAGAAAAAAAAAGCTTTTATCCAGTAATTAGACCCAAATTGTGGAGCACTATGCCATTATGCAATTTCGTGCTGGTAGGAGTTCCATTATGGATCCCTTAAAAAAGTCTTGGCAAAGTTTTGAGATGTTGTCAGTGAAAAGGACCAGAAGCTCTGCTCTGCTCTTCTCCTCATTAGTGCGCTCCCTCTGAGTGCTGCATAATGATTGGTTCCTGCTGCTACTGCTCTGCTCTGTGGTTGGTCTGTTCTACTGGTCTATTGGTAGCTCTTCCTCCTGATTGGTCCCTTGCTGTGTATGTTTCTGTGTTTGTGTGTGTGTGTGTGCACATACCTACATGTGTTGGGAGGGTGTGTGTGGATGTGTGTAGTGTGTATGCATGTATATATGTGTGTGTGTGGGGAGGTGTGTGTGTGTGTGTGTGTGTGTGTGTGTATTCATGTGTCTATGTACAGTATGTGTGTGTGTGTGTGCATGTGTATATGTGTGTGTGTGTGTGCATGTGTATACGTGTGTGTGTGTGTGTGTGTGTGTGTGTGTGTGTGTGTGTGTGTGTGTGTTGAGGACGATTTAGGGGAGATGTGTCCCTCGTTGAGTCCTGCTCTTAGTCTTGGCCAGTTCACTTTTAATTAGCTGGTCTGGGAACAGCGTTGAATTATGCAACACCCTCATACAAGGCTCCTTGCCATTACCACGCTAATATTTAGCAGTCTACCTCTAAGTCTACCTCTCTCTCTCTCTCTCTCTCCTGGTTCTCTCTCTCTCTCTCTGTCTCTGTCTCTCTCTCTGTTCCTGTCTCTCTCTGTTCCTGTCTCTCTCTCTCTCTCTCTCTTTTTCTCTCCCCCCCTCTCTCTCCCTCTCTCTCTCCTCTGTTGTGCGGTTGTCTGTGTGTTTGTGTGTTTGAATGTGTGCATGTCTGTGTGCGTGCATGTTTGCTTCTGTGGTCGTGCGTGCATGTTTGTGTGTGTGTGCGTGAAAGAGAG
>CM059273.1:21129678-21132178 GCA_030347295.1 Setipinna tenuifilis
ACTCCCTTTGTCTCTGCCAGGAGCTCTGACCAAGGTCTTACATATCCTTCCTGAGGCACACACACACATGCACACACACACACACACACACATACACACAACATACACACACACACACACACACATACACACACAGACCCACACACAACATACACACATACACACACACACAACACACACACACACACACACACACACACACATACACACATACACACACACACACACACAGGTCTCACAAATCTGTCTTGAACACACACACACACACACACATGCACCCACACACACAGCTGAGGTTACCCTGAGACACAGGACTTGAGTGTCCTGCACATCACCGTTTCCTAGGCAACCGCGGGGGCCGTGGTGCTAGCAGGCAGAGCGGGATTGAGACGCGTCGGCAGCATGAGCAGATAGAACAACATCACAGAAGGATAAACAAGACTGGAGCTCACAGCCTAAGGCAGTGGTGGTGGAGGTGGAGGTGGAGGTTGGGGGTGGAGAGGACATAGAGATGGGATGGAGTAGTAGGGGTGTGGTGGGGGGCTGTCATGGAAGGAAGAACAAGACTGGAGCTCACAGCCTAAGGCAGTGGTGGTGGTGGTGGTGGAGGTGGTGGAGAGGACATAGAGATGGGTGGAGTAGTTGAGGTGGGGTGTGTGACTATCATGGAAGGAAGAAGAAGAGTAGGATGCAGAGCCTAAGGCAGTGGTGGTGCTGGTGGTGGTGGTGTAGAGGAAATAAAGGTAGGTGGGGAGGGTGGACAAGACTAGGACACAGAGGCGGGGGGGAGTGGTGATGATGGTGGCGAAAAGAGGCAGAGAGGGGGTCAGAGAAAGGTGGGGTGGGGTGGGGGCTGTTGGTGGGGACTGTCATAGAAAGAACAAGAGTATGACACAGAGCACAGAGCCTGAGGTAGTGGCATTTTTTTTGGGATAGAGAGGATATAGATGGATGGATGGGGTAGGGGTGTGTCGGAGGAATAGAAGGAATAGAAGGTGGTGGTTGGGTAGGGAGGAAATAGAGATAGGGATAGGGTGGAGTAGTAGAGGTGGGGTGGGGTGGGGGCTATCAAAGAAGGATAAACAAGTCTAGAGGACGCACAGCTGACAGGAGGGGTGGTGATGGTGGTGGTGGCTGGGTAGGGAGGAAATAGAGAGTGTGCTATAGAGAAGGGTGGAGTAGGGGTGGGGTGGGGCTGTCATAGAAAGGGTGAACAAGAGTAGGACACAGAGGGCGGGGGGGGGGGGCGGTGATGGTGATGGTGGTGGTGGGGAGGAAATGGAGAAGGGTGCAGTAGGTGTGGGGTGGGGTGGGGGCTGTCTGTGGAGCTGTCATAGAGGGAAGAGCAAGAGTGGGACAGAGAGCTGATGGGAGTAGGGGTTCTTGGGGATAGAGAGGATATAGAGATGGGTGGAGTGGTGGTGGTGGTGGTGGGGGGGGGGGTGACAGAGCTGACGGGAGTGGTGGTGATGCTGGTGGTGGTGTAAAGGGGCAGAGAGGGGGTGGAGATGGGTGCAGTAGGGGGTGAGGTGGGGTGGGGAGAAGACTGTCAAGAAATGATGAACAAGACTTAGGGTACATTTCCAATTGGCCATTCGTTCACTTTGAAGTGGACTTCACCGGGTATTCAGCCATATTAAGGAAGATTCCATTTCACAGCTAACAAAAATGTTTAGTTCAAAGGGACCTGCACAGGGTGTAGGGAGGTAGGAAACATGGATACATCACTTCACCAGACGTTTCAACTGATTTGTGGACACAAGCCTTCTGATGTTGCCACTTTTGTGACCCAGTTTTGACTTGTTTAGCTTACTGTCGTCTGTAGCGATCAATATTTCATAGCGTGACAGTCGGTGTTCCTCCGAGATAATGTGTACACAGCGGCTTTGAAATGTATGCGAGAGAGCAGGAAATATGTGTTTTCAGGGCTTGATATTTGTTTCGTTTTTGAGAGTTAAATTCGTTGTTGATTTTGATTTTGATACCGTTTTGAGTGGCTGTTGAACCGAACACAGTCTTGTGAATCTCCATCTCCATCTCCATGGTTAACATGAGATTAGGAGGGCATTCCAAATAAAACTGTTTTAGCAATCCAGTTCCTTGTGAAGTGAACTTGGATATTATTCTCTGTGCAGTGAAGAGGGAGTGAGGAACGCTGTGTAGGGACCATTGTGATCTGAATGCAGCCTAGGACACAAAGCCTGCCTTAGGGAGTGGTGATGATAGTGCTGGTGGTGTTTGGGGAATGGCAGAGGGAGGGGGTGGGGGGGGGGGGGGGGGGGGGGGGCAGTGAAGATGGCTGTCGGAGGGTGGGGTTTTGGGCTGTAATGCTTTTAAAGTGGCTTTACTCCCTGTGGAGAATCCAGCAGGGAGGGTGGCAGCAGGGCGGCTGAGTAGTTTGGGGTCTGCTGGAGATGTGAGTTTGTGAGTTTGTTTGTGTGTGTGTGTGTGTGTGTGTGTGTGTGTGTGTGTTTGTGTGTGTGTGTGTGTGTGTGCTTGT
>CM059273.1:21137178-21142178 GCA_030347295.1 Setipinna tenuifilis
GTGTGTGTGTGTGTGTGTGTGCGTGTGTGCGTGTGTGCGTGTGTGCGTGTGTGCGTGTGTGCGTGTGTGTGTGTGTGTGTTTGTGAGTTTGTGCATCTGTGTGTGTGTGTTTGTGCGTGTGTGTATGTGCATCTGTCTGAGTGTGTTTGTTGTGTGCGTGTGTGTGTGTGTGTGTCTGTGTTTGTGGTGTGTGTGTGTATGTGCATCTGTGCGCTTGTGTTTGTGGTGTGTGTGTGTATGTGCATCTGTGTGTGTGAGTGTTTGTGGTGTGCATCTGTGTATGTGTGTGTGTGTGTGTGTGTGCGCGCATGCTTGTGTGTGTGTGTGTGGTCTCAAGGCTAATGGCTGTTGAGCCCCTTCAGTGGTTGCGCAGGAGGCATAGGTGCCTGTGTGTAATGAGCCATGCATAATAGATTTGTGAGCTGCTCTTACTTATTCATGAGGCATTCAAAAGCTGTTCACAGGCCTCTTGGCTGTTACTACACAACCAAGGCCCACATGTACAAAGCACTGAAGTGAGGGTGAGGTGATTAATGCAGCACAATGCATGTGTGTGTGTGTGTGTGTATGTGTGTGTGTGTGTGGGTGGGTGGGGGGGGTGTTGTGTGTGTGTGTGGGTTTGTGTGTGTGTGGGGGTTTGTGTGTGTGTGTGTGTGCGTGTGTGTTTTCTGTGTGTGTGTGTGTTTTGTGTGTGTGTGGGTGTATGTGTGGGTGTTTTTATGTGGGTGTTTATGCATGTCAGTGTGTGTGTTTGTTTGCTGAAGTTCATCCTGTCAGGTCGGGAAAAAGTTTAGCATAATAGTCAGAAACTCTGATTTTGGAGCTCTTCATTTGCATGCTAGCAAGCTTGTTTGATGTAGAAAAGTAGATGTTTGCCACAACTTTACCACAGAGACAGACAAAAACAGCAACAGACTGTACACAGCTCCTCCAGACATTACACACCTCTACCACAGACTCTACACAACTCTACCAGATATCAGACCACCAAATCAGTATACAGCTCCCACAGAGCTACCACAGACTCTACACACACTGTACCTTTAACATGTCACAACCTTACTTTATTATAACGGCTCACAGTTGATGTCTTCCTTTGTACTTCTGTAGTATGATTGTGTGCGTGGATGTCATATATCTGTGAATCAAGTATCTCTACTCTGCTCAATTACTGTAGTAGAAAAATCAAAGATGCATGTGTGTTGGGGCGTGCTTCCATTGCAATGTGTATCCCAGCTCCGCAACGGGATCGCCGACATAATAAAAGACTCTATAGGGACTCCGAATCGCTCGCGCGCCACATGCACGAGCTCCATAAGGAACTCCATAGGGGTTGGCGAATCTCCCGCCAACCACGAAACAAAGACCATCATACCTGTATAAAAGCAGGACGATGCGCCCTGTATAAACGAGTTTGTATGGTGACAGCCTTAGGTGCACACTGTATTAAGCTCCCGGATCCGTTACAATAAACCTCGAGGGTTTTGTCATTTACCATTACTTGGCTTGGTTTTGTGTCTACTTTGTTGATAACGAATTTTTGGACAACATTACTACTACACAGCTCTACCACAGACATTCTACACATGTACCAGAGGTAATGCACAGCTCTGTCACAGTACACAACCCTACCACAGACATTAAACAGCTCTACCACACAATAACAACCCACTATTTCTGCCAGTAGGAATAGTCTGCCAATGCAGACCGGCTCTCTGCTTGATGTACTGTATGTTGTGGAATTGTGCGTCTTAAAGAACATACGTTAAGACAGAAAGGGTGAAATGCGGAGACAAGCTCCACATCAGATATACTTAGATACTTTGAGACCTGTCATTGCCCAAACTTATAATATATTTTCAATTATATAATTACTGCCAAAGACTAATATTTAATGACTAATATCAATCATTCATTTATTAATATAATAATAGGAAGACATGAAAGAACATCTCGAGCTAATATTTCAATATTCCAGTCTCATGGTCCAGTGGAATCCCCTCAGAATAAATTCAACTCTCTTCCTCAATATCAGGTTTTATTAGACAAATGAATTTGCTCCTGGATAACTCCTTCAGAGTCAATTTGCCTCCCTCTTCTGTAGTGATCCTGACAGTGCTGTGAGGCTCCAGCTCAGGGCTTATTGTAACCTGTGGGCATGATTCGTCAGGCCCGTGTCTTTGTATGATAGCCTGGGGGACATGTGTTCATGTCCGTGTTCAGCTTTAGGGTCCCTGGCACACAGACACAAAGCAAGAGGTGTTTCTAAAGAAGACAAGATAGACAGGTCCGGTGCTGGAACAAATCTGTTATGTCTGGGAATGTCAATAGCCCTAAGCATGGCTGACCATGCGTGAATGTTAAAGCCACCTGTCGAGGGGGAAGGCTGGTATGATAGGGAGGAAGCTAAGCTCAGAGAACTGAAATGCCGGCAGAGCTTGCCTTTCCTGGCCATGGGTAACAACACTAGCCTGGTAAATCAGCCCCTCGTACTTCACTTTGTTTTGTACAGAGGGCCTGGCGGTGCTGTATTGAAAAACGTTTTTTCTTCCTGGAGGTGTGGACTCCGCTGAAATTTAAAACAATTGGACATGACTTTACCCCAATCCGTAACGTGTAATCGTGACATTAGTTGTTAGTCGGGAAACTAACAGACTAACAACTGACAGAGCAAGCTTGAACATTAAACTATTCCCGAACCCGAGCCATGATGTCTCTTCCACAAATGAAACTCCTCAAGCATTCTTCTTGCGCCGACTTTAATGATGTGTTGTGCCTGGTATATTTTTGGAAGCCTCGCTGATTTTTTTTTTCTTGCACACAAGACAGCGAGGCACATCACAACAGACTACTTACCCATGTTGTTCCATAGAGAAACAATTGAAATTGATTACCTGGTGGCAAAGAAAAGCATCGATGTAAACAGCCCATGAATGTACTGACTACTCAGCTCTGCTCCCATTGGCTGACAAAGGAGACAGATGAGTAGCTGTTATGGCGGCTACTGTCGCCTGAAGTGACCACTTCCCACAAGGGAGTGGGGCTTTCCCTGCCTCTCATCTCGGGCCCGCCACTTAGCTTGTCTCGTCTTGTCACATCTCTGTCTCGTGTGTGTGTGTGTGTGTGTGTGTGTGTGTGTGTGTGTGTGTGTGTGTGTGTGGTCGTGTATGTGTGAGTGTGTGCTTGTGTGTGTGTGTGTGTGTGTGTGTGTGTGTGTGTGTGTATGTGTGTCATCTGTGTCCTCCGCTGGCTTACATCTTACTCAGGAGTGAGCAAACACACTCTGGCAGCTGGTGAAACATGACGCCAGCAGAGACAACTGTGGCAGGCAAGACACACACACACACACACACACACACACACACACACACACACACACACCTAGACTCACATAACAGCCAAATAGACACAAACACATCCATACGCAGACGCACACACACACACACACACACACACATAGAGAGAGAGAGAGAAAGAGCACGAGAGAGAGTTAATGACCACATTAATTTTATTTATTTTCCTGACCAGAAGCTGAGATGAGTATGCTTCTAAGTGTAAATATGTGTAAATATGTGTGCATAGCAGCACTCGTAATTATTGATTTGTGTGTGTCTTTGGCTGTTTGTCATGCATTGACATACCGGCACATGTGCTGAGAGACTAGCAGATGGGTAGAGATCTCATATGCAGTCACCAGAGAGAGGGGAGTGTTAGCAAACATGCTAATACACAAGGGAGCCCCCACTATAGCATACTCATAACACACAGATGCTAATTCACACTAGCACATAACACACTAGGCCTAACTCACATACAAGCTGATGGTGTCAACAATGAAAACAGCAGATTTTATTAATCATTCATTTATCCATTCATTCATTCATTCATTCATTCATTCAGTCAGTCAGTCATTATTTATGTATCTATTCATTCAGCCATTAATTCTGCTAAAACAAACAGCAAATAAACATCACATCCAGTCAGTGAACATGAACAACATGGGTTTGTACAAAACAGTAACAATAAAATCAGCAATAACAAAGTAGTGAACATGAAATAAGACATTATAAAGTGTTGTTGAGTGACACGACCAAAACATCCATTTGAAAGGCAAAGACAGAAGATGAAAATATGGACTTGAAAATGGGACAATGGACATGTAGCCTGGTAAGCCAGCCCCTCGTACTGCACTTTGTTCTATACATAGGGACTGGCTTCTGTACATAGGGTCGGCTGTATTCTTTTGTCTTGCCAAAATCTGACCTTTCTGTGTTCATTAAATTATCAATCTTTCTTCAGTAAAGCAAATTTATTTTCAGTATATTAACATAATTTAGGAGGGTTTTAGCTTTCATATGAGACATTTCTAAAACCAATGGATTAATTAAAAGTAAGGTTATAAGCTTTTGTTTCTACAAACTGGATAAGCGACAAGACTTTTGTCGGGTACTGTATTCCCGAACCCGAGCCATGATGTCTCTCTATTCAGAAGCTTCTTTCTCCAGTACAATCCTTACCGGGCCAATCAGAGAACAGAGGGAGTGTCCGTGAGCGTTGACGTTGTTGTGTGTGCTACTGTCCTGATTCTGTGTGCTGGACGCTGGACACTTGACTGTTTATCTTTTGCCTCCTGCATGCCGTATTGTGGTATGTCTGTCATGCCATGTGTGTTTGTTTTGGTTTTGTTTCCTGTTCTTTTCCCTGACCTCGCCCCCATCATGATTGACTCTTATTGACTCTGCACTCTGTGTCTGGTTGTTGTTTTATGATGAATGTTCCGTGTCGTTCCCTGTTCCCTGTCCAAGCGTTTTTGTAAGGCTGTCTTGTTTCTGAAACCTCTGATTCTTGGAAGAGTTTTTGTAAGGCTGTCTTGCTTTTGAAACCTCTGATTCTTTGAAGTCTTTTGTGTTTTTTGACTTTGTGTCTGCCTTGGTTTTGAAATCTCTGATTCTTGGGAAGACTTTTGTGTTTTCTTTTTTGACTTTGTGTCTTGTTTTTGT
>CM059273.1:21147178-21157178 GCA_030347295.1 Setipinna tenuifilis
TTCTTTCCCCCTTTCACTCTCCAATCTCTTCTTTTACTTTGCCTGTCCTCTTCCTTCTTCTTTTTTCTGTGCCCCCCCCCCCCCCTCTCTCTCTATCAATCTCCTGGTCCCTCCCTGTCCCCATGGCTCTAGTTGGCTGCCCTGATCAGTGTCGGGGTCCTGCCATAGTCATGGCTCTGCTTCCTGCTTGACAGTCGTCTTGCAGTGAGAGCCTTGCTCTGGTTGTGTGTGTGTGTGTGCATGTGTGTGTGTGTGTGTGTGTGTGTGTGTGTGTGTGTGTGTGTGTGTGTGTGTGTGTTTGTGTGTGTGTGTGTGTGTAGTTACAGGCAACTCCAGCAGCAGTGCTTTTGTGATGTCTTTGCTCTGGTATGTGTGTGTGTGTTTAGGTGTGTGTGTAGGTGTGTGTGTATGTGTAAGTGTGTGTGTAGGTGTGTGTGTATTTGTGTGTGTGTAGGTACATGCAACTGCAACCATCTCTCACTGAGAGCTCTGTGGTGTGTTTGTTAATCCATCACCATAACCCCCCACCCCCCCACCCCCACCACCACCCCCCATCAGTCAGCACACACACCCCTACGCATGATGTACTGACGATCAATGTACAATGGCTGCTATATCCTTTGAACATATATGCACACACACACACACACACACACACACACACACACATTCATTCACACACACACACACACACACACCCACCCACATACACGTACACACAAACGGCCATTTTATATTGACCATGCAGGTATAAGAGTGATTTAAAAAAAAGACTCATACTCAGTCTCTTACTCTCTGTCTCTCTCCCTCTTTCTTTCTCGCCCCCTCTCTCCCTCTCTCATTCTCTCTCTTGCTCTCTCTTCCTCTCTCTCTCCCTCTTTCTCTCTCGCCCCCTCTCACCCCCCCCCCTCCTTCTCCCCTTCTCTGTCTGTCTGTGCTTGTCATCCGATGACAGTGTGAATGTCCTATTGTGCTTGTTATTCTTTGTCTGGGTCTTTAATGGACCTTGAGTGAGTGGCCCTGGTCTGGTCTGGTCTGGTCTGTTCCTGGTGTAGCCTCCCTCAGCACACATCTCCACCTGTCACATGTCCAGACACCCAGACAGCCACACGGGCCCACACACATGGGGCACTCTGGGTCAGTGCACCCCAGCTGCCATAGGCTGCCATAGGCTGCCATAGGATTCACTGCATAGTGGTGGAAGCAAAGAGACTATTTATCATGGTGTTTTTCATAAAGGAACATAACCTAACATAACCTAACCTAAGCATGTTAGGGAGTCTTATACTGCCCTACAAAGCCATAAGGCAGTAACTACATATTTTGTCGAATTTTTAGACAGGAAATTGACTTTATAACGCCTTCTCTGTCATGTAACTAAGTCTTTTACTTCCTGCTATTAAGAAAGTACATAAAAGCATTACCAGTAGTATGACAACGTAAAAAAGGCATTTTTCTCAGATTCTCTGTTCACTTAGTTACTGCACTTTCCCTTGTTAGGGCAGCACAGTACATACTAATTTTAGGAAGGCTGTGAGGAGATTCTGCTGATCGGTAGGCATGTTCACATAATGATGCTTTTTGTACTGGCCAGGCACTCAAGTTCAGTTATTTTCCAGTGGAGCAATGCTGCTCAGAAGCAATTTGACTGCTGTTTTTTAAGCAAGGCAGAAACAGTGAGGCTTCTAAAAACATGAGGTGCTCAAAGTTAAAATTCTGTTTTCTGACCTTTGGGGTCAGCTTTTCTTTTTTTCTTTTGGGGTCAACATTAGGTTGTTGCATTGAATTTATACTAGGGAAGTAAGAAAGTAAATGTAGAACTTTCCATATTGTTTTTGTACTTTTTACACTTACTACTTTTGTCACATGTTTGTGCGTAGGGGCCAGAATACGGAGCTGTAACAGCGTACAATGGCCATTAGCTATTAGCATGGACTTTGGACACCAGAGAGCCAGCCAAGCGTGGTGATGTGTTAAAATTTGGGCACCTGCTGTGTGTGAGCACTTACAGGGGCCCCTCATCAGTCCTGGCCTGGGTGGAGCGGAGCAGAGCTGAGTGCTAGTGGAGGTGACAGGCCTGCTGGGAAGCGGAATGCTGCAGAGTGTTCTGGAATGCTGTGAATGGGCTGCTGTGTTCTGCTGAGGGCAGACATGAGTCATGATGTCATTTTACTTTACATTGGCCAAAAGGGATTAGCCCCCTGTCCTGCACTGGCTATCATTTATGTCTCCTTTAGAGAAGAGGTGCAGCTTAACCACACACATAGGTGCGCGCACACACACACACACACACACACTCATACACATAGTCACATACACACACAGAAGAATATGAACACACATAAGTATATGAACACACATTTATGCACACACACATACACACACACACACACACACACACCTTATCCTCTAATGATCACACACTCATCCTCTCTTTGAAGCGTTAATCGAAGGAGCCGTTATCCCCTTTGGCTGAATTATTGGTTGGGACAGGCTGCAGAGCGCGTGCCGGACACACGTCCAGTGTGTGTGTGTGTGTGTGTGTGTGTGTGTGTGTGTGTGTGTGTGTGTGTGTGACCTTATCACAACTGGGCAGCAGCCCCGCCTGTGTTGTCACGGTGACTGGAGCTCTGGTGACCCTGCACCTTCCTGTCCATAACTCAGCAGTGATGGGCTGCAGAAAGAGATGTGGGCCATTCACATCGATTGCTCCATACTGCCTTACACCCACACACACACACACCCACACATACGCATACACACACACACACACACACACACACACACACACACACACACACACACACACACACACATACACACACATATACACAGACACATACACACACACACACACACACACACACATACACACACACACAGTCATATCTTAATAGCCAGGCACATTTTTTTTCTGACCATATGTGGTAGCAAGAGTGATTTCAGAAAGGTCTACTTCTCAAAAAGAAACCCATTTCTCTCTCTCTCTCTCTCGCCCTGTCATTCTCTGTCTCTCTTTCTCTCTCTCCCTTTGTCACTTTCTTTTTCTGTCACTCCCCCTCTCTCCCTTTGTCACTTTCTCTTTCTTGCACCCTTTTTTCTCCCCCTCCCTCCCTCTCTCTCCCCCTCCCTCTCTCTCCCTCTCTCTTTCTCTCTCTCTCTCTTGCTCTCTCTCTCCCTGCAGATGGAGGAGAGGAGAGATGCCGTGGTGGTCAGTCTGGCGCGATACCTCGGCCCTGAGGCCTCAAACTTCATCCACTATGTGGAGAAAGTAAGTCTGGAGTCCGCAGTCCTTACCCAGCATGCTCCTCTAATCTTTGGCCTGCTTACGGGACACTCCTGGCTGCTTGGGAAAGAAAAGAATAGGACACACTCTTCTTTACGCTCTCCCAAATTTTTACGTTTTTTTTAATAATGTTTTGTTATACAGTGTGTCATCTTACAATGTTTAGTTATGCAGTGTTTCGTATACAGTGTTTTATTATACCATTTTTCGTTATACAATGTTTAATTTTACAATGTTTCGTTATACGTACACTGTTTTGTGCGCCAAAATGTAATGCTAAACAATGTTTTGACTGATGTGTGATCATGTGATCACCTGTTGAAAACTATATCAGTTGAAACTTTGTGCAACAAGACCAGTAGAAAGTCAAAGTCAAATAGTACATACTAAAAGATAAAAAACAGGAAAACACAAAACCACACAAACACATAAGGAATACAGCTACAGGGTGATTATAGCGCTGCTACATTGCTCATGAAATACACTCCTCATCTATTTTTAGCCCACCTACAGTAGTCGGTGATTCAGAAGTTTTTTTTTGCCGCATTGCTCCCTAGCGATGAGTCACATCGAAGACGAATGGAGGCAACTTGTCACCTTGTCACCTTGTCACCTTGTCAGCCTCCGTAGTGGTCTGTGTGTTACTGAGTCATGACACACACATCATGCTGGCTCATCACACACATTCACAGGAAGTAAAAAAAGTGGAACAAAACACTGTAAAATGTGACACCCAGAAGGTGTCTGACAAACAGGTTTGAAGATCAAATCTGGGCACTGAAAAGAGGTCTGCCACTGCGGTTGTGCATCATTGTCGAGTTATATGAAAAAGCGATGGAAAAAAAAAATGGAATATAAAAATTCACCATCTGTGATATTATGAATGGGGAAAATATAGCCATAAAAACCAAATCCATTTTGTGAACCATGTTTCAGGCCTTAAAGTCAATCATTAGCTGCACCAGCAGCAGACAAAGCCCCTGGCACTGTGACCTCATGCCCAGCACCAGTAGCCACGGCGGGGCCGTTGCCCAGCTGTAGGGGTGGTGGGGGGGGGGTGGGTAAGGGGCATTAGGGTGGAGGGGCACAGGGGCCCCACTGAACTACTCTCAGGCATCACAAGCAGCTTTGAGCTTCAGCTGGCCAGCTGTGAAATGGAGCCACTAAGTAATGAATAAATAAGTAAATAAATAAATAAGTAAATAAATAAATAAATAAATAAATAAATAAATAAGTCACTATACCCAAAACCACCCCTCTCCTGACCACACACCACCACCAGAGGGCGATGAGAGGACTGTTGGCCAGCTGTACGGGTGTGGGGGGAGTTTTGAGTATAGTGAATTATTTATCTATTTTCTTCTTTGTTTATTTACTTATTTATAAGGGGGGGGGGGCGCTAAGCTTGGGGAGGGACAGCACAACACTTAACTACTTCAGGTCATGATGACACACATATCACACCAGTAAATCACACACATTCATACGAAGTAAAAAAAAAAAAATTTAAAAAGGAAAACAAAACACTCACCCTGTGACGTGTAAAAGCCAAAGCTTGTCGGACAAAAAGGTTTGAAGTTCTGCTAGCCAGCTGTAGAGGGAGAGGGGGGAGGAAGGGAGGGAGGGAGGAAGGGGGGGGGGGTGCTGGGGCTGGTGAGGGCACAGAGGACATCTGGCAGCTCCTGTGTGGGCTGGGGGTTAGTCAGCCTGTCATCATCCTTTACCCACCACAGCAGCACACAAACACCTGACTGCTCCGACTCTCTGCCCCCCGCCCCCTACCCAGACACACACACACACACACACACACACACACACACACAAACACACACACACACAACACCACCACCACCATCACCAGCACCAGAAGCCCATTGCAGGTCCGTTGGCAGACACCCACCTGCTCTCCTGCTCTCATTCCCTGCTTTTCATTGTAATTCAGATATGACAGAGCACCTCTGAGAACCACTCTAGGTCATGACACACATACCACACCAGTTTATCACACACACTCATACGAAGTCAAGAAAAAAATGGAAAAAAATATACACACCCTGCCCTGTGACACACTACAACCCAAAGGTTTTCTGCCAAAAAAGGTTTGATGTTGAGCTGGCCAGCTGTGGAGAGGGAGAGAGAGAGAGGGGGGGGGGGGGGGGGGGGCAGCAGGGGTGTTGGCGAGGGCACAGAGGATGTCTGGCAGCCCGTGTCTGGCCCCTGTCTGGGTTAGTCAGCCTGTCGTCACCCCTCCAGCTAGGACTGCGGCACACACACACACACACACACACACACACACACACACACACACACACACACACACACACACAAACCCCTGACGCTGCGCTCACCCCATGCACACACTCTGGTGTAATGTAATGGAGTGTAATGTAGAAGTTAAAAAATGGCAAACAAAAACACTTACACTGTGACACCACTGCCAAACGTTGACGTTCAGCTGGACAGTGAGGCTGGGGGGGGGGGGGGGGCAGGTCCCGTCTGGGCCTCAGGTTAGCCATGCTGTCATCATCCTCTAGCCAGCACAGCTGCACACAAACACCTGACATCGCTCTTACTCTACCCCACTACAATCCACGCCCTCCCACCTGATACACACACACACACACACACACAGCATTGCGGAAACACACAGACACAGACATATACACACACAGATACTAACTCTCATACACACTCTCACAGATACTGTGTCTCATACACACAACATAAATACATGCACACACATTAACACATACATATACATACACACACACACACACACACACACACACACACACACACACACACACACACACACACACACACACACACTATACCCCTGCCACCATAACTACCCCTAAGGCGGCCAACACCCCCCCCCTCTCTCTCACACACACACACACATGAGGAGTCCACGAGAGAGTCACAAAATCACACTTTTTAAGTTACTCCCCCTACTGGTAGGTGAAAGTAATCCTGTGAATAAACGAGCACAGTTTTGAGCTTTTGAGCTAGAAGCATTTTAAAATAGCATTTGGTTATAAAATCAAATCTAAAATCCAACTTATCCACCAGTATAAATTACATTTTCCCCCATTCTGCATGCTGTGACTATGCCCCGTCCTTTTCCCCATGGCCCCCCTCATGTACATATCCATTATTAGACCTGCGGGGGTCCAGAGGAGTGCAGGGATGGGGCTGAACCACCCCCTCAGTCCCCCAGGAGAGGCAGCGCTGACTGGGCCAGGCCGAAGCGTCAGTCCCCCAGGAGCCCCAGCGCTGAGGCTAATTAAGATTGACAAATGAACACGGCCTGGGCGACAGCCGTCAGCTCCGGCAATATGTTAGCATTTTCCCTCCCTCAGCAGACAGAGGCCGAGGCACTTAAGGGGGGCACTGATACACACACACACACACACACACACACACACACACACACACACAAATGCACACATTCTCACACACACACACGCTCCCTCTTCTCTCTCTCTCTCTCTCTCTCTCTCTCTCTCTCTCTCTCACACACACACACACACACACACACACACACACACACACACACACACACACACACACTCCTCTCTCTCTGTCTGTCTGTCTCTCTCTCTCTCTCTCTCTCTCACACACACACACACACACACACACACACACACACACACACACTGAGATGCTTACAGTTGCACATAGGGAGGTCTGCAAATACACAATGTAAGTTCATACACACACACAAACATATACACACAAACAGGCATATACTCACACACACAGTGATAGACACTCACTAACACACACACACACACACACACACACACACACACACACAGGCATATAGTCACACACAGTGATAGACACTCACTAACACGCACACACACACACACACACACACACACACACACACACACACACACACACACAGATGTGCATATCTGGCTGGATGGGAGCAGTTTGTGGTGTGGCAGGAGTGCGTGTGTGTGTGAAGCTGCTGCGAGCGTGCCCAAATGAGGCATAATCACATTAGCGAGGGGAACATCTCACTTTGCTCCTGCGCTCAGCTCAACCACCGCAGTGAAAATGGCGGTTTACTAACACAGACTAAACAGCCTACTCCAAAATGTATTTTATTTGATTCTATTCTATTTTGCACCACGCATGCACTATCAGAGGCACAAATTTGGGATCCAACCCACACAGCTGGCTTACTCTGAAAGATTAGTGACATCCCGTTTTAGCAGCAGCAGCCACAGCAGCAGCAACAGCAGCAGGAGCAAACATTTCCAAAACAAAGAGTGGGCTGCGTCTATCATGTTTTAGTGTAAACCATTTCCAGTTTCCTGTGTGTGTGAGAGTGAGTGTGTGTGTGTGTGTATGTGTATGTCTATGTGTTTGTGGGTGTGTATGTGCGTGTGTGTGTGTGTGTGTGTGTTATGTTAAACAGAGTGCGCCTCCCTGTTGCGTTCCTTTCATAACGCCTGTGTGGATGGTGATGAATGTGCTTCCCAAAGTTTGCGAGTGCCTCTCATTACTGTCTGTCTGGTGTGGTGGTGTTTTGGAGCGATGATGGAGCACCTGGGTAACAGCAAGCGGAAGTGATCGTAGCTGCTGTCTGTGATACGCACTGACACAGAGTGAGCTACAGTACGCCGTGCACAGATTTGCAAAGAAAGACAAACGCTGGGAAACATCTGCAAATAGCCATTTTAAAAAAAGTAATTCAGAGGACACACAGTGTTATAAGCTGGCTCTTAAAAAAAAGGAACATAACATACAGAGAGACACACGGTGGCTGAGGTTTACATCAGTTCTGATTTAATGACAAAAATAACCGTAAATATATAGACTATGGGGACAGAATGCAGGCATGAGTGAGTGCATGGAATGTAAGCATCAGTAGGATGGCAGTACAAGTCAGTACAATAAGGGCGAGAGAGAGAGACAGAGAAGAGAGAAGGAAAAAGAGCAAGAGACAGAATGGGGGGTGTAGAAAGCAGATATATGCAAAAGCAATTAAAGCTTGCTTTACCAATATGCCACCAAGGTCAGTGGAAAAAATGGTTTGACAGTTATGCGTGGAACAGACAGATTGACACACAGACACAGACAAATGTTTCTTGCATTCATAGACAGATAATGCATTACTCAGTAAATAAGCCAGTGCAAATGACAAACTGTCAGAGGTGTCAATCCCTGTTTTAGAAAGTAAAAACCCTGCCACTTTTCCACTTTAGCACAGGTGCCTCACTGAGTAGCTGATCTACCTGTCTTGAGTGCTCATTACAATCAGCTAATTCAGAGCTGATTGCATCAAATTTGTGGCAGTGTTTCTATTTTGTAAACCCAGGATTGACACACTGAAAACCGTGTGGTGCAATTTGTAGTAGTGACCAAGTGGATGTTTGGTCGTGTAGTTGATGCCGGACTAAAGCGGGTTATACGTAGGTTAAATTGAGAAGTATGGAGTACAGTATATACTGAAACTACGTTCAAATTTTTTAAAGTTTAAAGAAAAGGTGTGATGGTGTTTGCCAACTTTGAACACACTTCTCGCACCATCGATGGTGCCGGCGTCTCCCTTTCCTCCCTCCCTCCCTTTCCTCCCTCCCTCCGAGAAAACCTCTCATCTCATAATTCTACCAGCAACTGCAGTGGAAACATCACACCAATATACTCTGGGTTGTTTTTCATCATTGCTCCGGAACTGTGCTGCCCTTTCTGTGGAGTATAAATCTGTGTTATAGGAGCCACTGTAACTATTTTAAAACAGAACGTCTAAATGTCAGCAAAAATGTCCTGTACTTCTGCAGAGATTCTGCACTGGAGATCAGTGACTCAGTCAAGTACTCATGAACTTTAGGGGACACAGTGATTGAATCCATTTCGTATGGAAACAATGCAAGTGTGTGTGCAATGCAAGAGTGTGCAATGCAAGTTTAGAGTTTAGCTTACTGTCTACTGATGCTGTGAGTGTGTGGCAGATGTGGTATTAGGACAAATGTAAAAATGATTGACAAATGAAAAATGAATAAACAAAGATATAAACAAAACTTGGTTCTAAAGTGAAGGCATAACTGTGGAATGTTTACTTATATTATTTCTTTCCGTGTTCCCCTGTTCTTGTGCTTTTTATGTGACATTTTTTTTGTTTATAGTTTTTTCCATGTGATGTTGTTTCTTAATGGAAAAGTAAGTTGAGTGTGACTTTATGTGTGTGTGTCTATGTGTGTCTTTGTGTGTGTGTGTGTGTGTATGTGTGTGTGTGTGTGTGTGTGTGTTTGTTTATGTGTGCATGTGCATGTGTGTGTGCGTGTGTGTGTGTGTGCGTGTGTGTGTGTGTGTGTGTGTGTGCATGTGTGTGTGTGTGTGTATCTTGCAGGACTGGTCCCAGGAGGCTTACAGTGGAGGCTGCCCAGTGAACGTCATGGTCCCGGGGATGCTAACCTACTTCCACCCCAGCCTCCGCAGGCCCTTCGGCAGGTGAGCGCCCAGCCCGCTGCTCCCTAATTGGAGCCCAGCGGAACCACACACAAACAACACTCACACACACCAAACACCACTCACACACACACACACAAACACCACTCACACACACCAAACACACACACGCAAGCACACACACACACACCACTAAAACAAACATACACACACACACACACACACACACACACCAAACACACACAAACCACTTACACACCCACACACACTAACACACACACACACACA
>CM059273.1:21162178-21167178 GCA_030347295.1 Setipinna tenuifilis
AACAGATAGACATCGATAAAGCTTCCACAGCTTGACTTTAAAAGTAAAGTACCAGTACTAAGTTGTTCTAAACACATTGATTTCCAACCTGTCATGGTGATGCAACTCTGAGCTAACAATACAAAGATCTCCTTTTTTTCAGAACATTTTGATCCATTATTTACGCATCTATGTGTTATTTGCGTTGTAAAAAAATGTTGAGAAGTACAGGTTGGACAGGACTATTTCAAAGTGCTGTCATTTACTACTGTTGAGAGGATGATGGCATCTCTGTAAGTCAAGACAGATTTTCTTGTCAGTAAACACCACTCATCTCTGCAGACATGTAGTTTGATTATATTTCATTACATTTTTCCAAGAATTCAGTGAAATTTGTTCTCACATTCCTCTTGCTGTCAGTCCAGGCAATGCTTTTAGTCTGGCACTTTGTGCGGCTCTCAAAATGGGCCTTGGACTGAGCTGCACCATTTCAACCAATTACCAGCCAGGAACAGAAACACAGGAAGAAGGCGCAGTGGCCCACAGCATGATGGTGGCCAATGGCGTCATAGCTGCTAATAACACGATAATTACACAATTGTGTCCATTTTTTAAATGTAATAAAGCCAAAACATGTAATAGCTTGTTAATGATTATACAATTAAAATGACATGCTACATTTTTGCCAGCAATCATAAAACGTATTATGTATGAAGCAATTATGAATAGTTATTATGTTATTGGCTGGTTGTGCACCATTTCAGCTAATTGACAGATTGATTTCAGCACGGGAAGGAGTGGTGTAAATTATTAACTGCATTTTTGAGTACAAATACATGTTTGTGTCAGGCTGTTGCTGTGTGCCTGTGAAAGTAAGTCAGTGGGGCATCCCTGAAAAGTCATGGTGTGTGTGCGTGTGTATGTGTGTGTGTGTGTGTGTGTGTGTGTGTGTCTGTCTGTGTGTGTGTGTGTGTGTGTGTGTGTGTGTGTGTGTGTGTCTGTGTCTGTGTAGGATCCACTGGGCAGGTACGGAGACCGCCAACCAGTGGTGTGGGTACATGAGCGGCGCTATCCAAAGTGGCCACCGGGTGGCGCTGGAGGTTCTGGCCCGTCTGAGTCCACACACGCTGAGCCCAGAGGAGAAGGAGGCAGCACGGGGTCCCGACCAACCACGTGCCCGGAGTGACCTGTGGAGCCACGTGATTGGCTACGCTCCACTGCCTGTCACACTCACCCTTACTGTTGTCACACTGGGGGCTGCACTGTTGTTGGTCAAACCCCAGTTGAGAAGTGATTTGATTGGACAGATGGTAGCATGGCTTCCAAAATATTAGAGCTACCAGGAGGACTGTTCCCTGGACAAGCTAGACAAACAACATTATCTTGTGAGCCACAGGATCTATTGATTGACTGACATTTTAGCTAATAACTACAAAATGATAAGGCATAGAAACACAATTCATTTTCCCCAACATCCCCTGTGAAGATCCACATCAAACATATTAAGTCACACCACTTTCTGTTGGCTGCATTTTAATGATCCCTCCAAGGGTGTTCATGTGATTGTCAGGATATTTGGTGTACATCATCTGCAGATATCATGAAAAATTCATAATCATTCCCATTAATTCTTAGAAAACTTAAATTGCCAGTACCAACCTCGGTAAGCACATTATGTTTTATAAAATTCATTCTATGAATGTCAAAGGAAATTATCTGGGGATTCAACTAATGAATTCTAAAAAAAATGTTATCCATTTCAAAGTTATCATGGACCCAAAAACTACCGAAACACACCAAAACTTATTTTTGCTGTGAAAATTGACTTTTAATATGGGAATCTATGGGAAGTCGCTGGCTTCTGCAGCCAGCCCCCAATGGATGTGTGAGGTATTGCAACTTTAGAACATTTACGCTTCATTGTTTAGCCTGGAATGTTGTTGTCAATGCCACTTGATCACTACAGAACAGACATTCATTCCATAAGGGCACTATAATTACGTTTGTGCTGAACTTCATAGCACACTGCAGCAGTCATACCATGTACTGCTATGTGGTCCACCTAGTTGTCTTAGTGATTAGTCTAGATAAACCAAAAGAAAACTAATCCGAGCTGAAAGGTGAGATCATTTCATGCTAACTTGACAAGCAGCAGCACATACGTACACTACAGGCACACATTAAAGAGGTTTGGGGTCACCCTAAATCCAAAGTTTTTTTAAAAAAAAAGTAACGTTTTCAAATTGTTATCACTTGAAATGCTTAAAAAATAAATACTTAAATACTTAATACTTTTGTTATCACTTCAAATATTTAAAACAAATGTAATGGACCAGTTTTCAGTTTTCTATATATGCATATATATTCCTTTATATGTTTCAGTTTCCTATAGTATATATTATAAGCTGTATTGTAGGATGACCAAATCTCTGAGATGAGAACTGGACCATTTTCCTGTAAAAAGAGAGGCATTCATTCAAATGAGCACTGTTTCATCCACAAAAACGGAGGACTAGGTGGGTGGGTATTTGCATGTTTTACCTTGGACAGACCACCAAAACAAGGACTGTCCCTTAAAAACAGAGATTTCTGGTCACCCTACTGTAGTAACACATTATTTAGTTAACACAACTCACACTATTGGTTTTAAGGAAGACATTGCAGTTATACTTTACTGCACTGACATTTAGCGCAGTTGTCCTATGTGCACTGACACTCTCAAGCTTCTGGTCTGTGGTGTAGGCTGCTCGCTGTCATTCTGTTCTGCTTCCTGCTGCCATTAAAGCTTCAATTCCTCTACAGCATTTCATGACACAAGGAAGTCTGGTATGTTGTCGTGGTGGCCGTGATGCTGTCACACCTTTTTGGCACGGAAGCGGAGAAAATGGCCGCTCTTGAAGCCATCTGCATGGTGTGGGAGTGGGAGGTGATGGATTCTCCTCACAGGACAGGACACTGCTGCTACTTCATGGCACACTGACATCCTGTTAGCCTCGATAAGGACATGTGGAGGTGGAGGAAGAGGGTCTCCTTTGGGTCTCAGCGAGAAGAAGAGGAGGAAGAAGAAGAAGAACGCTGCAGAATTTGTGAGAGCACAGCTCTGGGAAGCAGCCTCATGGCCTTCCGAGACAAAAATGGATCCACCCTCACATCCATGCATGGCACGCATACCGCCATCTTGGCATGCACAGACGCAGAGATATTAAATGGGAGTTTGATGAGCCATTAAAACCAGGTGTTGGGGTAGACAACTCGACATTTTAGAGTTTGTTTTTGAGTGTGAGCTTCAATATATTTTGTGTTGAAGCAGCATTCCAGTTGGAGCCTACACACCATCACAGACGTTAGCCAGCTTCAGTGGCACAGAGTCCCTCCTGGATGACATTGTTGAGTGCAGGCACACACATCCACACATAACCACAGACACGTGATGTGAGTCATTAACAGAAACAGGAAACACACACGCACACACACACACACACACAGGGGCGCCACTAGAAATCGTGGGCCCCCTGAAAGAAAATAATTTTGTGCCCCCATCCCAATGATATCATAGTCCACTGTGGGCCCCTGTGATGCTCTGAGCCCCCTCAATCATCCTAATCTACCCCCCCCCACCCCCCCTTAGTGGTGCCCCTTCACACACACACACACACACACACACACACACACGCACATGTAACCGAGTTTAACCAGTCTGTTACACTAATTGTCAATGCAAAGTCTGTATGGCTGATCAGTGAGGAGAGGAGGCGGACAGCTGATCTGACAGTATTTTTTCTGCTGGGCTGTCAACACACACAGGCAATAAGCAGCAGTTTTGACATGCTCAATTTCAGGCTGCAAGGCAACATTTGACAGGGATATCATCACACTGAGCAAGCAGAGCTCCGTTATCTTCAAAGGCCTCCCAAACATGATGAAATGCAGAGGTGTGTAACTCCACTTAGTGCCCCCTTAGCAAATATAAAATAACTTAGCTGATTAACCTATTGCATAATAGAGGGATTTGGGGAAATGCACAAAAATATAATCTTTTATTCATTTTAAATTATAAACTACTACACACGCTTAGAGAGAGACCAGTATAACCCCATCATTTATTCACATTTAAATTTTAAAACATTAAAACACACACACACAGGCTCAAGCACACCCTCACACACACACAAATATACAGCTTCACACACACACACACACACACACACACACTGCTTGTATATACATACAAGCAGTGCACACACAGGCTCTCACACACACCCACACACACACAGGCTCACACACGCACACACATGTGCCAGGGTACTACAGAGATGAGCAGCTCATGTGACACCAAAATCACCCCTTCACCCCCCCAAACCCCTCCCCCCAAGAGTGAAAGCAATTCAACCGCTATCGCTCGATTGCACAGGTGATTGAGGTGAGTTTGGTCGGGCACTCCCAGGGGCCGCCTAACTCATGCTTCCTGGTGGGGTCCTGACAGCAGAACAGAGCGGCTGAGCTTTAGCCCGGACCGCACGCCCCTATTTGTCTTTGTTATCAGTCCTGTGCAGCAGATCAGCGCTCCATTTCGCCCCCCCCCCCCCCCCCCTGCCCCCCCTGCACCCAGGAGCCACCAGATTAAAGCCCACCTGGCCTGTCGTGCTCCGTTCTGGTCCTCTCCGCTCCACACACACACACACATCCAATCCGTCGGCCCCACAGGGAGGGCAGGGAGGGGCGGCCGCTGTGCCGCAGCCCCGGCCAGGGTGACAGATGAGCCCTCTGGGAGAGCACTGGGGATTTTCCATTTGCGGAATGAGCTCTCAAGGCCTGCTGCCTGTGTCCTGCCTGTGTCCTGCTCTGCCTGCACACACGGGTCATTTTAGCGGCTCGTGTCCGTTTCGCTGTTCTTGAGCGAGGCCAGCCCCCCCACCATCCCTCCAAAGAAATATGGCTTCAGTGCCTGCAGAGGTACAGTACAGTAGTGCTCCGACTCCCACTCTGCGGCTGGCTGACATATTTGCTTTATCGCGGCTGGC
>CM059273.1:21172178-21197178 GCA_030347295.1 Setipinna tenuifilis
CATCTCTGTAATGTAAGACAACAGTGTGTCAGTGATACACTATGGGGCTAGATCCTTAACAGCTTTAAATACTAGTAAGAGTACTTTAAAGTCAATACTGTAGAACACGGACAGCCAGTGCAGTCTGGCTAGTATTGGAGTAATGTGCTCTCTCTGTCTTGTTTTTGCTAACAGTCTGGTGGCTGGAGTTTTGAATAAGCTGTATTTTTTTTGACTGTCTTTTTTGGGAGGCCTGTAAATAGGGCATTACAGACGTCTAATGTACTTGAGGTCCATTAGGACAAGTTTTTCCAGCATTCTGCTGGGTCAGGACGGAGCAACCTTTTGCAATGTTTCTTAGATAAAAATATGCTGTAGATAGGCTGTTTTCACCAGATGCAGTAGGCATTAGTCAGTCGGTAAGCAAAGCAAGGTAACAGTGCCTTCTCACCAGCACCATTGCTTGGTGTACACTTAATGACCCCAGCACTGCTGCCTGCTTGCAGTTTGTTGCTGTTTACTTAAAGACCCTGACACTGTCAGCTTTATTCTGCTGTTTACTTAAACTTCCTGCCCTGTTGGTTTTATGTTGTTTTTTATTTTATTTTTATCCGTTTTCTTTATACCAGGTATTTTCCATTGAAATGCACTATTTCTTCTTGCAGGGAGCAACTTGCAGGGAGCAACTTCTTCTTGGCCAATTGAGCAACAAATAAATTGAAGAAAAGTGTCAACATACATAGACAACATACACATGGAATATTATTACATATAAGCACAGATACATTCCAAAAATTAAATAAAACACAGGCTAACAAATTAAACACATTCCAGATATCAAGAGAGACAAAGAGAGTTATGAACAAGAAAAAAGGGATTTTAGCAGTTATATCTCAGTGGCTAGAATTTATCATTTTATCAGCTCCATAATTCCATTTTCTGTGTTCTGTACTTTTTGGTGTCTACTACATCATACAGTAAGAGCTCTTGATTTCCTTAGCTGTATGAGGACACTGGATACTCTAGTTTGATGCTATCACTGTGTGAAAGTGTGTGTGTGTGTGTGTGTGTGTGTGTGTGTGTGTGTGTGTGTGTGTGTGTGTGTGAGTGTGTGTGTGTGTGTGTGTGTGTGTGTGTGTGTGTGTGAGAGAGAGAGAGAGAGAGAGAGAGAGAGAGAGAGAGAGAGAGAGAGAGAGAGAGAGTGTATGTGTACATACACAGTTGAGAACACAGGCAGATGGAATACATGGCAGGACATTTTTCCTTTGTCAATCTGTTTTGTCCACCCCATGTTTGTGAGTAATTTAACCCAGTGCAGAAGGTTTGAATGTGGCTGTTCTTGGATGTGTCCTTTGGATCTGTAACAGTGCAGCTGCCCATTCCAGTTAACCAACATCCATACATGCTGACACAAACACCATGAACAACAGGAGTAGCAAACAACTCAATATTGGCACACACAAACATAAATCAGCAGCCACCAAGGTGGACACAGCATCTACAACACACAACACACATTTGTCAATAAAGTTCCTTACGTTCAGGGTTGCCAGCTGAATGTTTAAGGACGATGGACATTGAACAAACATTTCACACTGGCAAAACACTTACCTTGCAGTTGTGTGTTAATGTATTGGTTTGGACTGTCAAAGGACCATGACCGCAACCCAAAAAGGACAACTTTTTGAGATCTACTGAGCAATTTCGCACACCTGCTTAAGGTCTGTGTCTGTGCTTGTATGGCAGACACATGCTATTTTCAGTGTTTGATTGTAGTGATTACACTTTTTTCCTGCTTTAAAAGCCTACTTTTGATTACAGGTAGAGTAGCTGATGTTTTCCTGGAACACCGCCATTGGCAACCATTTTGTTAAAAGCCCTAACTCAAAATAAAACATGTTAGTCAACTGTGGAGGCGGAGGGGAAGTCTAAAAAAAGCGGGTCTTCACGATCTACTACCCTAAGTAGAATTATTAGATTGAGAATAGTTTGGAGGTTTTTTTTTTTCTTTTTTTGTTTTGCTCCTCGTTTGCCGTTCCTCCTGTTACTGACAGAGAATAAAAGAATAAAACCATCGCCACTTTTCCCATCAGCACTGCCTCGCTGCTCCCTGCTCTAAGACCACAAGGCTAGCCCGGCAACAGGGTCACAAGGGTTAAACGAGAGCAACAATTTTGTGTAGCCTGTTTCCCTGAGCTTCACAGAGTCTGACTCTCCCCCCACAGCAACAGAGCACAGCGTCCGAGAGCTGCTTCTGTTTCTGTTCCATTTTCCCATCAGTTTTCTATTCATGTACATTTTCAGCAGGAGCATGATGGGAAATAATCTCAGAGGAAATCTACAGCAGTTGCAGTCTCTCTCTCTCTCTCTGTCTCTCCCTGTCTCTCTCTGTCTCTTTCTCTCTCTCTCTCTGTCTCTCCCTGTCTCTCTCTGTCTCTTTCTCTCTCTCTCCCTGTCTCTCTCTGTCTCTCTCTCTCTCCAATTCTAGTTTCAGTCTGGCAAATAATGACCCCAGGCTTTGCAAAATCATAGTGAGGAACTCATTGTCTAACACATTGTCTTTACGCCACATGACACTGTCTCAGGCACTCTGTAGATGGGCGATGTGAAATCTTTCAAAAGTTTTTTTTTTGACTTGCTAAAGTTTTGTGGGGATAGTATAAAAACCACATAATCCACCCCCCACACACACACGGACACACACAGACACACACACACACACACACACCCACACACACGCACAAAACAACAACGGCAGCAAACAAACATGACCCTTCCGACGTAGAACAGAACAACATGACAGAAAAACACTCTCAGGTGTAAATAGAGGTGACTCCATCTTGAACCCCTTCGCTGTTGGACTCGCTGTTCTGCAGTGACACGTACAGTTGAGCGTTCTTGGAACACACCGCAGGGATGTTGAGAATAGAAACATTTTACTCACTGTACCAAAGTGTCAAGGACATCTCATTCAAGGGCCCACCAATCCAAGCTGATTCTCACCCACCATTGCTGGCAAAATTGAATCTCCACAGAAAATCTCCACAGAAGCCACAAAAATATAAAAACATTGAAATACCCTGAACATTGCAGTTTTTGAAGTAGTTTTTAAGACTTTTCTTAGTATCATGTTGACTTTTCCAACCTTAGTCACACAGAGTTCTGTACAGTAAAGTTAGGATTTGTTAGTTATTAAACATTACAGTGAGGTTACAGTGCAACTGATGTTAAGTAACTGACAAAGTCTCATCAGAACTGTCCATTTACCATTCTGTTTTGCCTGTCTGTCACCTTGGTCTTCTCTGTGGTATTTGTGTCTCATTTTGTAATACAGTATATAAGCTCCTGACCTCTACTACATATGTACATGTTTTTACTGAAATAGGGTTGCTAGTTGATGCACCAAATTAAATGTGTTTTTAACATTTTGAGGCGGTTTGTTTATTCAAAATTAAGCTGTTAGGGTAAACTTGTCAAAAAAAAAAAAGTCCTCGGATGAAAGGGGTGGTGGAGGGTTTGAACAAAGAAACAAACATAAATAAATAAATAAATAAATAAATAAATAAATAAATAAATAAATAAATAAATAAGAGTTATTTGTTATTGTCTTTCCATTAATACAGCGATAATACAATACAATAGAGTCTATTATGAAGCCTTGAAGAGCTGTGTTGGGTTAAGTTCCCAGCTAGTTTTTAATGCGTTTAGTGTTGAAGAGCAGGGCTCTGGATGAAAGAATCTGCTGAAAACATGACCTTAACTGTTACTTGACTCCTTTCAGTTCAGTTTCTTTCATTACTTTTCATCTGTTTTAGTAAAAGTGAGGAAATCTAAAAATCCGTGCTGGTATTCTGCAGATCCATATTCACATCCCAGTGCAATCATCTGTTATTATTATTGTTATTATTATTGTTGTTGTTGTTATTTTATTGTATTTTTATTAAAATAAACAGCATCCATACAATGTTTGCTGTTCTTCTCTTATATTTCTGTAAACAAAACTGAATTGCCTGTGTGTATGAAATGTGCTATACAAATAAACCTGCCTTGCATGGCCTCGCCTTTATTTCTTTAATCCAAATTCAGCCTATACAGTACATCTGCAGTGACCTAATATTTTGGCAGGTTTTAAACAGTTTGACAGTGAACCCTTTTGAACTATTGAGTACCAAAATGTCCATTAATGACTGCAGTTGTACATTTTTGATGGAGGTCAATGTTGATGGAGGGAGGTATAAATTAATTTTGGAATAGGTTATGACTGACTGCAGAAGAATTGCTATAGTTCTACAGCATGCAGTCCAAACATGTTTTTCACTGAATGTACTTTAAATTGAATTGCTTGTATGTGAGATGCATGTTGTTGTGTTTCACCATGTTTCAGTCCATCACTGCAAGGAGATACAGAGGGAAGGACACACAGAGGGAAGGTGTAAAATTGGTTATTCAGGGCTTGAAAACACTTTCTCTTGCATACACAGATGCATGCACACACGCTGACAGAAATACATGCACACAAGTGCATGCACACACACACACACACACACACACACACACACACACACACAGCCACACACATATATAAATACAGGGTGAGCAGAGACATTCCAAATAGGATTGTCAGGAACACACTCTGAAACACAAACAGACACAGACACAGACACACACACACACACACACACACACACACACACACACACACACACATACACACACACACACACACACACACACACACGCACACACACATGCACTTATGGTCAAAAAACAGGCAAAAATTGGTGTTACTTTAGGTTGAGCATTTCGAAAGATCTTAGAGAACATTTTAGAACATCCTATCTTTTCCAAAATTGTAGCTTTTCAGTCAGAAAAAAGCCAAAAAGACCCCTTTCAATCTTTTATTTCTGACTTCTGTGCAAAATCAGCCTCTGACTAACACATGATTATAGGCCATTTACTCGGCACACACATGTGCACACAAACACACACACATACACACACACACAAACTCTTACACACACACAAAGACACGCAGCAAGCACACACACACACACACACACACACACACACACACACACACACACACACACACACACACAAACTCTTACACACACACAAAGACATGCACCAAGCACACACACACGCACACACACACACAAACTCTTACACACACACAAACTCTTACACACAGACACACACACAAAGACACACCAAACACATACACAAACACATGCACACACACACACACACACACACACACACACACACACACACACACACACACACACACACACACACACACACCTGCGGAGCTACACAGGAGGCCAGATGGGACTGTGGTCCTGCCAGGGGAGTGTTATCCGCGCTGACAGCCAGTCAGGAGGTTTGGAATCTGCCTCTGCTGTCCAGAGACCTGTGCAGGTGTGTTGCCACTCCAGAAGGCAGGTGTGTAAGTTTGTGTGTGTGTGTGTGTGTGTGTGTATGTATGTGTGTGTGTGTGTGTTTGTGAGTGTGTGTGTGTGTGTGTGTTTGTGTGTGTGTCGGTATGTGTTTTGTGTGTGTGTGTGTGTTTGTGAGTGTGTGTGGGGGAGTCTGTGTGTTTGTATGTAAGTCTTTTGTGTTTCTGTGTGTTTGTGTACTACTTGTCCTGGAGGCATGTTGTTTTGAATGTGTGTCTTTGTGTCTTATGTGTGTGTGTGTGTTTGCGTGTGTGTGTGAAAGTGTGAAAGTGAGTGTGTGTCTGTGTATATGTGCTACTAGTCCAGGATGGTATGTGGTGTTTGTGTGTGTGTGTGTGTGTGTGTGTGTGTGTGTGTGTGTGTGTGTGTGCATATGTGTTGTTGGTCAAGGAGGTATGTGTGTGGGGATGTGTTGGCAGCCCACCAGATATTGTGCTGTCTGTTGTGTGTGCATGTGTGTTTCACGTGTGTGTGTATGTATGTGTTCATGTGTGTATGTGTGTGCACATGTGTGTGTTTGTGAATGTTTTTTTTGTGTATGTGTGGGTGTGTGGGTGTGTGTGCGTGTGTGTTTGTTTGTGCAGCATTTCTTACTGGTTCCACTTCAGCTGTCAGGGCAATAAGGGTTTCGCAGCACTCTCTAGGGCTGGAGGGGGTGGGGGAGGTTGATAGTGTCTGTGGTCATAGTGTGTGTGTGTGTGTGCGCGCGCAATTGTTTGTATGTGTGTGTGTGTGTGTGTGTGTGTGTGTGTGTGCGTGTGGGTGCGTGCACGCAATTGCTTGTGTGTGCATGTGTGTCTGTGTGTGTGTGTGTGTTTATGTGTGTGTGTGCCTTTGTTTGGTTGTGTGTGTGTGTGTGTGTGTGTGTGTGTGTGTGTGTGTGTGTGTATGTGTGTGGAGTGGGCGTGTTGGAAGGATGGAGAGGTTGTTAGTGTCTGTGCTGCTGATGCTTGCTGTTGATGAGGGAGGCCGCCACTCCGAGTCTGCCTGCCAAACACATTAACACATCATATTCATAATTGCTTCATATAATAGCAGTGCTTTTTTACTGTCGCACGTGGGCCTCGGCACAAAGGAAAACAACTGGGCACAAAAGGGAGAGTGTAAAACAGCGGATCATTGCCCATAAATAAAGGTCAGTGCTACTGTTTTTACACACCAACTAGACCCTGCGACCTAGCAAACAAACGCGAACAATAGGAAAAATGACTTGGGATTCAGGATTATAATAGGATAATAATGAACCTAAAGTGCTCTAGTGTTCTACCAAACAATAGAATGTTAGTATAAGGTCTGTAGTCAGGAAGGCTGAAAATCTCTTGTCCCGAGGGTACTCTTCTTAGGTGCACCAGTAGAGGTGTGTTTTCTCAGAACTAAAATCCCTTATCTCATCCCCGCTCTATTGTGACCTTTACCTACACTCATCTGAACTTCACATCAAATCTATTGTCAAATTGCATGGACAACTTTACCACTAGTCCAGATTTATTGTGACTAATCCGTCTATCTTAGCATTCTGTCTAATAGAGTTGAGGTCAATGAAGACAGCACTAGAGTTGTAATTGTGTAAAGATGCAAGTAAAGGGGACACTAGAGTTGAACTCTCTGCCGTTCCCTCGAATCTCCTGCAAGCTATCGCCCCAACAGTAGTCCCATCCATGACATCTGTGATAAATGCTTCACTGTCCTCAGGCGTATTTCCTGCTGCCTTCAAACAGGTGAAGGTTATGCCACTACTGAAAAAGACCACGCTCAACCCCGCCCAGGTTGAAAATTACCGGCCAGTTTTACTGCTTCCCTTCCTCTCGAAAACCATCGAGAGGGCAGTCTCAAAACAGGTCACTGATTTCCTTGCCCCCCAAAAAACACCTACTTGACCCAAAACAGTCTGGCTTCAGAAGTGGCCACTCCACTGAAACAGCTCTAGTATCTGTCACAGAAGCCCTAAGAGCAGCCAGAACTGAAGGACAATGCAGGTCAGTACTGGGACCCCTTCTGTTCGCCATCTACAGTGCAGGTCTTGTGTGTGTGTGTGTGTGTGTGTGTGTGTGTGTGTGTGTGTGTGTGTGTGTGTGTGTGTGTGTGTGTGTGGGTGTGTGTGTGTGTGTGTGTGTGTGTGTGTGTATGTGTGTGTGTGTGTGTGTTTGCCATCTACACCACCTCACTGGGCCATGTTATCCGCTCACACAACTTCTCCTATCATTGCTATGCTGATGACACACAGCTGTACCTGTCGTTTTCAACCAGACGGCAGCACGGTCTCCGCACACATCTCCGCCTGTCTCTCTGATCTGTCCACATGGATGAGGGAACACTATCTCCAGCTCAATCTATCTAAAACCAAACTCCTGGTGATCCCAGCCCATGATTCAATCTGCCATGACATCAACTTGAATATTTGGTGCTGTCACTGTTGTCATTAACAAAGTCACTAAAAACCGTCATGATAGATGACCTGCTGTCATTCTCTGATCACATTGCTTCTGTAGTGCGGTCCTGCTGCTATGCACTGCACAATATTAGTAAAGATCAGACTGTACCTGACCCAACATGCTGCTCAGCTCCTGGTACAGGCTATGGTCACCTCTGGCCTGGATTACTACAACCCCCCCCCTGGCTGGCCTTCCTGCTTGTGTAATCAAACCATTACAAATGGTCCAGAATGCAGCAGCAAGACTGGTTTTCAATCAACCCAAAAGGGCACGTCACTCCACTCTTCAGCAACCTGCATTGGCTACCTGTAGTTGCCAGAACTCAACACAAGGCTTTGACCCTAGCCTACAAAGTCACATCAGGATCTGCCCCCGCCTATCTCAATGTCATACTAAATGCTCACGTCCCGTCTAGAGTGTTGTGATCCTCTAATACAAACCGTCTTGCCGTACCCTCTCCTCACACAAGGCAAGGTCACTCTAATCTTTTCTCTGTCGTTGTCCCTCAATGGTGGAACAACCTACCAGTTTCTTCAAGACATCTCTCTCATCCTTCAAAAAGCTTGTAAAAACCCTTCTGTTCCGAGACTGCTTCCCTTCCTAACAAAACTGATTACTTCTAACCAACTCTATTTCCTAGGTGCCTAGGTTTAATATTTTGTAGCAGGAGTGAATAAAGACTAATTTCACAAAAATTACATTGTTTTGGAACAATGTCAAAACTTGCATTGGCGCTTATCAAAGTGATCAAATCTATTTGCAATTATACGAGACTATGTGCAATTATACGTTCTAAACATCATTTAAAATAAGAAAAGAAAAAAAAGAGGAACACAATGGAACTCAAAATGTTCTAAAGGGAAATCAAAGGGAAACATTGCTAAGTGCACTTAAAGATGGGGCTACATTGCCAAGGGGCCGTGTGGATGGGGCTGGCAGCTGATGCACCGCGGTGCCTCCACGGTGTCATGGTGTGCTGCCTGGTGTGTATACACACACTCGCAAAGATGCCACTTACCGCACAGCTTCCGTCCCGCACCGCTCACACACACACACTGTGTGGTGTAAATGAGGCCTTAAAAGCTCTATAGAGAGAGAGAGAGAACAGTAGACTCGAGGCTTGTAAACATGCCAATAGAGAATTGACACTGGGGGTTAAACTGTGCATAGCCACCAGTGGAGTTGACAATAGAGTTAGGCTCTATAAAGGGAGACAGTGGACTTGGATCTTGTATAAAATGCCAATAGAATTGACAGCGCAGCTGAGGAGCTGAGCAGCGTGTAGGTGCGAGTGGGGAGCTGACAACACAGTTGAGCCTCAGAGGAGGCGACAGGGCAGCGGAGGGAACGGAGGGAGCTGACAGTGACGTTAAGCTGTCCCCAGGAGCACCAATGCCTCTTTGGGAGGGGTGCCAGATGACTTCAGACAGCTTGGACCCCTTCCTGTGCCTCTGCGGAGGTTTTAATGCGGATAACCTCATTATGAACGGCCACATATACACACACACACACACATACACACACACACACACACACACACACACACACACACACACACACGCCTCCAAGGGAGCAGAAAAGAACTCCAAAGTGTTGGTGTTGACTTGAGTGATGGGTGCTGATGGCCATGTCGTCGTCGTCTTGTGGCTTTTGCTCACTGCGAACGAGGGTGGGGTTGTTTTTTTTTCTTCATTTTTTTGGGACGGCGGGCGGGCTGGGTTTCGACTGGGGTTCGGGGTTGGTTGAGGGACTGGGTGTGGGGGAGGTGCTTTTGGGACGACGTGCGGGCTGGGTTTGGACTGGGGTTCGGTGTTGGCTGGCGTTGGCCAAGACAGTGGGTGTGGGTGTGGGGGAGGTGGTTTTGGGGCTGCGGAGAGAGAGAGAGTGCTGCCTTCTAGGTCCTTCCGGGAGAGAGTGGACTTGGCTTAGCCTCAGGAGCGGCCGCTTGTTGCTCAGCTAATGAATAATTTATACACCGCCCAATGCTGAACACAGTGCTGTGTCTGTTTCAGTGTCACTGCTGGGGAGAAACACAAGCACACACACACACACGCACACACACACACACACACACACACAAACAGGACAGTTACACACACACATACACTTGATACATCCCTCTTTCACTCACTCACTCACTCTCTCTCTCTCTCACACACACACACACACACACACACACACACACACACACACACACACATACCCACGCACACACACACACAGAAGGCTGTGCCTACCGGTATTGATCAGACCCTCGTGTCCAGGTGGAGCTTTAATTACTGAACACACATTCAGATGCTGTGCCACTGTCTGTCACTGTGTGTAAACATGATACACTTAGACACACACACACACACACATATGCGCACAAACATGTGCGCGTGCAAACACACATGCATGCACACACACACACACACACACACACACACACACACACACACACACATACACACACGCAGACACACGCACCTAGAGTTTTTACAGTTTTTCTCCCTCCTCTCTTTCCTTCCTCTGTCTCATCTCTTTTTCTTTTCTGTTTTTTACTGATTCATACTTTTCCTCCCCTTTCTTTTCTCTTCATCCCTCTCTTCTCCTCCTCCTCCCCCTGCTTCTTCTTTTTCTTCGTCTTCTTCTTCGTTTCTCTTTCTGTCTTTTCCTTCCTCAGGCTGTCCATAATCAATGTGTTTGTCCATAATCAATGTCTTTACACTGAAGAAATGTGGGTGTTTAGGTGAGTGTTTTTTTGGCTCTCTCTCAGAAATGACCAGAGTCCGTACCATATGACTGAAAACACATACTGTACAAGAGCAGTCTCACACCCTTCCCTAATGCTAGGCGTCCGTTGTCATTTGGACAGGGCTCATGTGGCAAGAGTGATGTCACAAACCCGGTGAAGATAGTTGTGACGGATAGGCATCGCCATCAGGAAGCAAACTCAGTTGTTTGTGTCACAAAAAGGTCTCCACTTCCTTCTGTGTAGACGTCAATGCCACTGAAACAGGGCCAGCAGCATTCGCATCAATGTTTCAGCAGCACAAAAGCTCCAGACTTGGAGGGATATTGGATGTCAATGTGGCAAACATGATGCATTTTAAAACAACAACAAACCTTTGTAGACATCTTTTTATTGAATCCCTTTCTCCCCTCCCCTTGTTTCACTCTCTGTCTCTTTCTCTCTCTCTCTCTCTCTCTCTCTCTGTCTCTGTCTCTCTCTCTCCTTTTTTCTCTTCTGTTCCTGTTCTCGCTCACTCAATCCTGGCCCTTGAGAGTGCTGCTGTAGCTTCAAGCTTATGGAATTCTTTTTTTTTTCATATCTTTACCATAAATGGGAATCCATAAGTCAGAAGACAAGTTTGTGAGGAATTTATACGGTTTCCATTAAAAAGTAAATAAGTTGATCAATAGCCATTTCCATTTGACAAATGTATATTTCTCACCATTGATCCTTGACAATATTCTCATTATAAAACAGAGCGTTTCAGTGTGAATTGATACACTTCATTACAAAATGTAATTAACTCAGAGGGGGGCACAGAGATAAAGCATTTACAGTACAAAACAGATTTTATTCCAACATACAGTTATGAAGTTCAGTTTTGGTGGCGCTGATGTGATGTGATAGATAGAGCTGAGCATATGGACACACACGCAAGCCTTCAATTGCCACCCCACCACACATAGACACACACACACACACACATGCGCGCGCGCGCGCACACACACACCCACACACACACACAGGTGGTGAACACGCACACACACTCTTGCTGACACTCACACACAGGTGCGCACGCACACATGCTGAGCCCACAGACACATGCGTGCTAAACCCACCCAACCATTAATTCACACACACACACACACACACACACACACACGCGCACACACACACACACACACACACAAACACACACACACACACAGGTGAAGTCACTGTCTGGCTCTCAGTAACACCATCAGAAGAGGTCCTTTGTCCTCTGGCTCTTGTGATCATGCCCATGTGGAGTTGCTGTCTGACGCTGTGGGGACCCATGTGTATTGCATATCACTGTGGTAGAAGTGTGGTATGTACAAGCGCTCACCAGAAAGCAAGTGTTATCAGAGAATTGCAGTAAAACAAACCGGCTGTAAATAAAAGCATAACATGAGCACGGACACACACACACACTCATGCACGCACGCACGCACGCACGCACGCACGCACGCACGCACGCACGCACGCACGCACGCACGCACGCACGCACGCACATCCACACGCACACATGTACACCTACAGAAACCTTCACAGAATTATCATGAACTTTCGTATAAATACACACACAAACATACATGCGAGCACACACACACACACACACACACACACACACACACACACGCACACACACGCATACACAAAAAAAAAGCAGATTTGGCACAAAATTCTGCATGATGCCACTGGCAAGCAGTTGACCTACGAACACACACACACACACACACACACACATGATCATGTCCGCCATATTTCTCGTCGAGCTGAGTCCTTACTCAGCCTGCTTGCTGAATAGGACCGATCCTTCAGAGCACACAATACTGAAAAATAACACAAAAGAAAAACTTTAGAAACTTTCCATTCAGCGAGAGAAGATGAGCAATCGCTCTAGTCCTGCTGAAGGTTCTGACGAAGGTCTCCAGAAGGTTCATGTGATTGTGGAGCTCGCTCGTCATGGCTCGGGCGCCAGGCTCGGCTGAAGCCCTGGAGAGGGAGAGGGAGAGGGAGAGGGAGAGGAGCGGGCACTGAATGCGGTCCTCGGTCCTCGGTCCTCTGGGGCTGTCTTTTGTACTGTCCAAGGGCTCAAGGCCACCCTGAAGAGTCCTCACCTCGTCCTCTTTACAAGAGAGAGTATGTATGTGTGTGGGTGTTGGGGGGTGTATAAAAGTGCATGTGTGTGTGTTCATGTGTCTGTGTATGTGTGTGTGTGTAGAGGTGTGTGTGTGTGTATAACAGTGCATGTGTGTGTGCATATGTGTGTGTGTGTGTGTGTGCATATGTGTGCGTGTGTGTGTGTGTGTGTGTCTTGGAGTGTGTATAAGAGTGCATGTGTGTGTGTGTGTGTTTGTCTGAGTGTGGTATTTAGTCTGTCTGACAGAGAAACAGAAAGACCTGATGTCCTGATGACAAAGGTGAAGTGCTGGAGTTGAGTCCATAGATCCCCCACTCCCCACTCCCCCTCCACTCTCTCCGGAGGTGGACGCCAGTGGTTTCACCAGCACACAACAAGGCAGCAGAAACATGGAGACATGTCAGTCAGGCGGGGAAATGGAAAAGTACAGATGCCTCAGCCACCAGCTGCGACTGAGTGGGGCAATTATGTCCAGTGAGTCTGCCCAGTGAGTCAAAGTTGGAGAGGAGAGAGAGGAGATGAGAAGGGAGAAGGGAGAGAGACAGAAAAGAGGGAGAGAGAAAAGAGGGAGAGTTAAGGAGTGGAGGGAGGACAGGAAGGAGAAAAGAGGGAAAAGAAAGGAAGAAAGAAGAGGGGGTAGATGAGAGGGAAAAGAAAGAGAGAGGGGAGAAGAGAAAGGAGCAAGAAATGAGGAGAGAAAGAAAGGGGGAAGAGAGGAAAAAGGAAAACTAAGACAAAGAAGAGGGTGTAAAAAGAGCGGAGAAAGAGAGGGGGAAAGAGAGTAGAGATAGAAAAGGCTAGAGAGGGGACAGAGGAGAGGAAAAGAGGGAAGGGAGCAAAAGGAGAGGAAATGAGATACAAAAGATGACAAGTGGGGGAAGAAGAAGACAGAGAAAAGCAAAAAGAGAAGAGAAAAGGGTATTTGGGGAGTTAAGTCGAAAGCAAAGGTCAGGGGGAGTTTAGAGTTTGAAAGAGAGGGGAACGAGAGAGGGCAGACTTGCAGAAGAGGAGGAGAGGAGAAGAGTGGAGATCAAAAAGCCGAGCAAAAGAGAGGAGAGGAGAGGAGAGCTTGTCCATGTCCAGGGTGTGGTTGGACCCATGGGCTAAGAGAGGAAGAGAGGAAGAGAGGGAGCTGGGAGCTGGGGTGCAGGCGCGGGCGGGGGCGAGGCTCCTGTCCTGCTGTTGCGGTCCAGTGGCGTGACTGATGAGACTGCTCCTCTAGTGTATGGAGGGGATGTCACCCAGCCAAGAGCCCGGAAGCGGCCTGGGGCAGGGGAACTCGCTCTGGGATTGGAGAACCACAGACAGACCGACAGACCGACAAATAGACAGACAGACAGACAGGAGAGAGAGACAGGAGAGAGAGGATAGAGAGAGAGAGAGAGATGTTAGTCTTCACAGTACAGCATTTATGTACACAAGAAGGGGTTAAGACAAGCCCCGAGTTAAGTCAGATCAGCAGACTCAGACAGCACTAAACTGTGTATCTGTGTGTGCGCGTGTGGGCACATGTGTGGGCATGTGTGTGGGCATACATGTGTGCATACAGTATGTGCATACATATGTTTTTGTGTGTGTGTGTTTTTGTGTGCATTTTTGTGAGTGTTTATGTCTGCATGCATGTACATGTTTGTAGTTCTTTGTGTGTGTGTATGTGTATGTGTGTGTGTGTGTGTGTGTGTGTGTGTGTGTGTGTGTGTGTGTGTGTGTGTGTGTGTGTGTGTGTGTGTGTGTGTGTGTGTGTGTGTGTGTAAGGAAAACATGCAGATGAACAGACATAAGCAGCCATGTAAAAGCAGCGATTGCATTAGTGGTGAGATGTGTAGGGCCCATTCACTGGTGCATGCCGTTTCCACGTTTAAAGGCTCTATTTAAAGTGTTTCTCATCAGAGCAGTGCTACGTGCGGGAAATCTATAGACTGTTGTGCTGCCGCTCGTGTTCATTTGAGCCGGCGGCAATTTTCTAAGCATCTGCTCAATGTTAAAGAAAACATTTCAAGGTCACTATTTTTTTTTTCTCCAAAGAAGCAATCAGACATGTATGCAATGACTCCAAATTGGATATTTAGCTAACTAACCTTTTAACAGGAAAAACCTACACAAGGCTCATTTCTTTCAGGGCTTTTTAGAAACATGCACCTTTTTGAATAATGAGGTACACGCCTTGTGTGGCGGGGGTGAAAAAAAGCATCACGCTGTGAAACGGCCCCTCAAGGCATGCAAGGGCCTGACAGACTGAAAAAATATCACTGGCGCAAAAGACAAATTGACAATTTGAATGGCCTACTAGTACCGACCGCATTCTGGTTTTAATTCGAAGGTAATTGGACTACCGAAAGCAAATGACCTTGCCCCGATAAGAGGTTTATCTAAACTGGATTAAAGGAAACTTCCAGAAGGATAATTTGTGACCCGCGCCGTGACACAGGCTTTTTGCAATCACAATTAGCCCTTGGTTCAACATTGCCCATAAACCCTCCCCTGCTGTGCCAGCCCTGATTACGGGGCGACTCCCCTGCGCCCCCCCCCTGCGTTTGAGGTGGGGTTGTGTGGTAATTGTGGTAATGACTTGACAAATCTCTGCGCTGTGCCTCGTTTTTATGTGTTATCTGCGAATGTGGTCGTGTTTAAGCCTTTGCTGTTTAAACTCCTCGGCTGTGGGAAACTCCATCTGCGGAAGCTGGCAAGTGACAGCTTACTGCTCTGGACTCTGTCTGTCGGGTACAAAAGCTGAGTGGGAGGCGGGCTGAATTTCGATGATGACAGGCTCTCTTCTGCACAGTGACTACTGTGTCTGGAGTGCGACAGACAGACAGAGCAGAGGGAGGACGAGAGAGAGAGAGAGAGAGAGAGAGAGAGAGAGAGAGAGAGAGAGGGAGAGGGAGAGAGAGAGAGAGAGAGAGAGAGAGAGAGAGAGACGTTGACGTTTAAAATCCCTTTATTGACCCATCACGGGTCCACGTATCCACTACATGAGCCCACACCCCAACCCAAAAAGAGAGAGAGAGAGAGAGAGAGAGAGAGAGAGAGAGAGAGAGAGAGAGAGAGAGAAAGGGAGAGAGGGAGTTAGAGAGAGAGAGAGCTACACAGACAAAGACAAAGAGAGAGAGGTTGAGAGAGAAAGGGCATGAGAGAGAAAGAGAGAGAAAGCGAGTAAAAGAGAGAGAGAAAGAGGGAGGGAGAGAGACAGAGAGGGAGAGAGAGAGAGGCACAGAGGGAAAGAGACAGAGAGGGAGAGAGAGAGAGGCACAGAGAGAGAGAGAGGTGTACAAAGAGAGAGAGAGAGAGGCTGAGAGAGAGAAAGGGAGTGAGAGAGAAAGAGAAAGAGGGAAAGAGAGAGAGGTATAGAAAGACAAAAAAAGAGAGAGCAAGAGAGAGAGCGAACGAGAGAGATAGAGAAGGAGAGGCAGCAAAGGCAGCCAAATTTATCTCCTCTGTCTCTCTTAGGGTGGGGATCTGCTTTTAAAGTTGGGTGATCCAGAGGCAGAGGCAGAGGCAGAGGAATCCAGCACTGAGGGTTTGTGAGGTTCCCTCACCATGATTCCTTTACTCAAAGGGGCTATTCCTGACTCTCTGCTGAAAAACAGGGGGAAAAAACAGCCCTCTCTGGGTCTTGGCTGCAGGTAAGTCTGAGTTTTAATTGCACTGATGTGTGAATCAGAGAGATTGGGAGGGAAAACGGCAGCCTCAGCACTTTAGCTAAACTCGGGGGGACTGGCTTGGCATTCAGAGCTGCTGTTTGCATCAGGGCTGGGATATCTTTCTTCCTCCCTCTGTCTCTCTCTCTCTATTTTCTCTCTCATTTCCTCTCCTTCACCCTCTCTCTCTCTCCATCCATCTTTCTCCTGCTCCCGTCTCTCTCTACCTCTCTCTCTCTATCATCCCCCCGCCTCTCTTGCTCTCCCCCATTCCCCCATCTCTTCCCCTCTCCCTCTCTGTCTCTCTTTCTTTCTCTCTCCCTCTTTCTGTTCATCCATCTGCATTCTCTTTCTGTGTGTTTATCACTCCCCCACCCTCTTTCTGAGTGTGGAGCGGCGTGTGTGCACGCACGTGCGTGTGTGTGTGTGTGTGTGTGTGTGTGTGAGGTGCCGTCAGATCAGTTCTGATACAGGTGTAATCACACAGGCAGAGGAAGCTGCTCCCCCTTCATCCTCTTCCTCCTCCTCCTCATCCTCCTCCTCCTCCTCCTCCTCACTTTCCTCCTGCTGCTGCCTGCCGTATAAGATGAGGTGTGGGGCTGACAGACAGACACAAACCCAAACACACACACACACACACACACACACACACACACACACACACACACACACACACACACACACACAAACTCAAATCCAAACACACATACACACACACACACACACACACACACACACACACACACACATACACACACTCAGGATTGGGTGTAGGGGGGTGACAGGGGGGCTGACACAGCAGACCAGTGTTCACATTAAAGATGCACAACGTGCCAGAGCAAAGGACACCGCCAATCCCAACAAGTAGACAAGCACGTCAGAAGCAGGCACGCACACACACACACACACACACACACACATTCCCGCACGCACCGCCACACACACACACACACACACACACACACACACACATTCCCACACGCACCGCCACACACATGCGTACACACACACACACGCACACACACACACAAACACACAGACACACATTCCCGTATGCACCCACACACACATGCGTACGCACACACACACCACACACTGTCTAACACAATGATATTAATAATAGAAGATAAAACATTTTAAAAGACTCGTCTCATTACCTAGATGACTCATTCCAAAATTTAGACTGTGATTCACACTTTATGCAGAGCAAAATACACACTGCCTTCTTCACAGCACTCCCTTATGCAAACACACACACACACACACACATTCACACACACACACACACACACACACACACACACACACACACACACACACACACACACACACACACACTCAGCAGCAGAGTGGGGATCTGGCAGGGCATACAGTTTACACTCCTCTTACCCCTTTGCTTCGTATAGTTTAATAAATAATTAAATACATTTTATAAATTTATGTTGTGTTTTTTTTTTGCATTCTCACTGAGCAGCTCCCCCAACCTAAGCCAAGGTTGTAACAATAATGGGAACTTGCCCATATATTTGGGGAGACTTACTTTTTTTGTTCTTTGTCTTCCTCTAGATTTGTGGTCTCAAAGGTCTTTGTTCATTGTTAGTTTGTGAAGTGCTGCGGTGAAGTGGTTTGCAATCTCTCTCTCTCTCTCTCTTTTTTGGTGTGACCTCAGTGTGTTAGGGACGGTTATTTTTAATTGTTACACATGCTAATCACTCACTCAATTAATGAATGAATGAATGAATGAATGAATCAATCAATCAATCAACCAATCAATCTGTCTGTCTGTCTGTCTGTCACTCCTTCTCTTCCACCCTCTCTTTGTCCATTTATTCATTCATTCATTCATTCATTCACACAAACAGTATGCGCTCCAGCTGGACAGTAGTCCTTTCTCTGGTTCACTCTGTTGTTCCCTTATTTATGTTAGAGGCTGTTCTGGGGCAGGGTGAAGCTTCATGTTGCTGTGGTGGGAAGCTTCCTTGGTCTACTGTGGCAAGCTCGGCATTCAGTGTTCAAAGCTGCCTCAGGCCAAGAAAGTCTCAGAATCTATGAGGTTAGTTGAGCAAAATTGAACTGGTTTCAAGAGTTTGCTTTTAATGTTGATATTTACATCTTATTTACATCTTCTTGGAGAGAGCACTTAACAAAATTACTCCTACATACTTTTTTTGAAGGGGTAAAGAAGTGAAGCAAAAGAAGGGGTTGAGGAAAGAGAGTAGTTGCGCCATTTTTGTTGCATTAGCAGAGTGCTATATTTGACCTGTTTGGATGTTTTCGTGTAAATACAAGGCAGGGCCTTATTTCTGTTGAGCTGTTGCTGACTGCTAAGTTCTGCTATTGAAGGCAACTCAGCAAGTATAGTTTGGGGAATAATGGGGACAAGGTTTTCTTGAACAGCCTAGTGAAGAGTTACTTGAAGGATTTACCACAGAACAACCTTAACTGGCCTCTGACAACCAAATCTGTAATGCAGTTGATTACAGTAAAACACAGAAAAACAACCTCTATGAAAAAGAAAAAAATCTCAGTCGTAAAAAAAATAGTTTTAGAATTAGCTTCATCATCAGTCTCGCCAATTAACTGTTTTTTTTTATTACCTTTGTTTAATGTTACTTTCTATTTTTATATCTTCTATAATCTATGTTGTTGTACTGTGGGTTTGAAAGTAACATAATTTTTAATTCTCTTGTTGTTATGCATACAGATTTGACAAAAAAGCTGACTTTGACTTTGACTTTGACTACCTCTCCATCCTGTAAAGTCAGAGACTACTATTTGGTGATGGCCAAAGGAGAGAAAGGTGAATAGTTCAAAGTGAGGGGTTTTAAGAAAGTCGTCTTATCCAAAGCACCAGAGAGTCTCAGTGATGAGGACTGGTTGACTGTCTGTCAAACCCCCTCCACTGTGACCCCTCTGACCTCTGTCTGGCATTAACAGTAAGAGTTAACCTCCTGTGGATTGCTGTGTGTCCTTTCAGATAGCTGTGGCTGACCTTGGCTTGGCATTAACACACAAAGTTATCCACCTGCGGATTGAGATGTGTCCTTTAAAATAGCTGTGGTTGCTAGTGAGTAGTAAGTAAGCTCCAAAATTCTACTGTAAAGACCCTTCTCTTCCGAGACTGCTTCCTTTCCTAACAAAAAATGAACAAAACTAACAACCACTAAACTAAGTCTCTTCCTAGGTGCCTCATGCTTGTATATTTCTGTCCCCGTGTAGGAAGTATGTGTGTCTGTAGTGTCCCTGCTCTGGGAAACTTACATAGGCACATGCATTTCCGTGTACTGTATGTATAAAGGTAGTCTGCTCACTCTGTGTTCCTCTACACCTCTGTCAGCTTATGTCCTCATCTATGTAAGTCATTTTGGATAAAAGTGTCTGCTAAGTGTAATGTAATGTAATGTAATGCAAATCCTGTAGACTAAAAGATGGAAGGGAAGTCTTTAGGCTGCCTTAAGTTACCTACTGATGAGTCCTCTTGACTAAGACACAGGGATAGCAGTACAGAGTACAGTAAGCTATCCTACTGCAAGCATAATACACATTGATGCACTAATACCTTTGAATCAGAAAATAAACCTGAGCATCACAATCTGTGCATCACAAATAGCTGTGGTTGCTAGTGATGTAAGCACCACAACTCTACTGTAGTAGGATGTTCATAAAGCTGGACACCTTCAGTGCTGTTTTTCAAAGACATTTGTTGTCCACTGCATGCACTATTTTACTGCTTCAAAAGGATGCAGTAGGGCCTTTTTAAAAATTAATTTATTTTTTATAGATACACTTTAGAAATCCCTCCGGGAGGTACCATCAGGAAAATTGTGTTCCTGTATTTAACTCATCACACATGTAAGCAGGGGGTAGCCATGACAATGACACCAACGAGAGCAGTGTCTCGGGGACGGTACCATGCACAGGGCACCTCAGTGGCACTCAGTGAGTTTGGACATTATTTGCTAAGGACCCTGGTGTTCCTTAGAGATTTCATTCTTCCGACATTCCTTAAGGAGTTAAACACCAACCAGCGCTACACCAGCGCAACAAAGGGAGCGTTGGCCTTTTCTGATTGGTCCGAGCCGGCAGCCTACCTCTCAGAGCCTTGCTGGCAGAGGCTACTGTAGATGCTATTAAAAGATTACTTCAACAGGCAGGCACTGAGGCCGTACACTCTAAATTATTACGTGGGTTATTTCAGTTTAATAATATGCGCCGCTTTATTTAGCAACCCTGCTTTGGCAGCACTTAGCGCCTGCAGCATGACTGACGGACGGACGTGACAGATAGAAACTGTACACACATCACAACAACAGCAGTGAATACTCCACGTTCCTCTACCCAAAAGACTCACCCCTTTAACTAACGTAAACACACTCGGGAGGTTAAATTGGATCTTTTTTTCTTTTTTTTGATCTATTCTGGCAAATAGTTTGTAACAAAAACGATGATTTTAAACTGCTACAGATGCAACTCACACAATTAATTAACTGACTTGTTTTAAATGTCATGGACCGGCCATGTCTGGTTCCATAAATAGGTGCTTCCTCATAGCTTCCTAGCACTCACTAATAGCGATGCTTTATATTATAACCACATTAAAGTCATCAGGCTTATTTTCTGCTATGTATTAGCATGCATGTTTATGGGCCATAGAAATGATTTATTTTAAAGGACAGTGTGTAGCATTTTCAGTTATTTTTCCTCAAAAATCGATGTATGCATTCATGAATATGTCTTCGTTGGTGTATGTTTCAACCAGCCAGCACAATGTTAAAAGGACTTGTGTCTAGTGTGTTTTGTACACGAGAATAACACAAAAGAGTTCAAGGGAAAACATCAGTTACAGTAAGAGCAATTAACTCTGCCAGGGTATGTAAACGTATAAGCACAACTGTAAGAGCAACCAAGAAGCCAGACAACAGCAAATAGCGAATGCGGAAGCCACCTTGTCTTGACATCAGTCAGAACAAAAACCAAAACAGACTACAAGGCCACAGGAAATAAAGATGGCTCCATCCCTGCACACAAGTCACACCTGAAGATAATAAAGAAAAAAGACAAAAAGAAGAGGGAAACGACATCACTGCTTGGAAGAGGTACATTACAGTGTATTGCTACTACTCCTGCCAATAATATGGCTTGTTCTCACAAGAGGAGAATTTTTCATTTGTACATACATTTCCTGTGGAGGGTGTTCTGGAGGGTTCCATGGTCTTCTGCCACTTTAAAAATACATGCACCAGCAAGGGACATATAGTGCTACCAGGGAAGAGCTCCATCTTTTGCGTTTTTTTTTTATTCAGAGCTAGTGTAAGTAAGGTGGCAAAGGAGACCAACAAGATGTGCTTAACTAGACACAGATGCTACTGTACTTGCAATGCAAATTTGAAAGAGCAAGGCACTAGAGAGCCTACAGGCTGTGGTTTAATACCTAACTTTGTTTCATAAATAAATCATTTGGCATTACCTGGGCACAGTTCGCATTCCACAAATGAGGGCTATCCCAACAGGCACAATGGCTGTTGCCTGTAACTGTGTGTAATAGTCTAATAGACACAATAGGCTTATTCCTCTACGCTACAGACCCTGTCAGCCTGGTCTGTGTTTCTCTCCTTCCTGATGAGACGGGTCCCATCAGACCTGGCCAGCTGGTAATTAAATCATATGTGTTGGGTCTAATTAGAGCGGGCTAAACATGAACTAATTAGTTTGTGGAGTCGGGAGACGTGCACTCTAAGCAGGGCATATGCCAGCACTTGCCTCTCAGCACCTTGCCTCCAATTACCATATCGAGTCCGGTCATACAGTACAGACACACACACACACACACACACACACACACACACACACACACACACACACACCACATGCACATGCATACACACACACAGGAAGGCAGGCATGTGCGCGCACACACACACACACACACACACACACACACACACACACTCACACTCACAGCTGTGTACTTTTACACGCACATATACATGTGCACAGACACACACAAAGACTGTACAATCTAACACTTGAACTTGCACGCACTTAAACTTACAGAGGCACACACACACACACACACACACACACACACACAGGCGGCAAGATGAGACAGCTGTGTAGACCTGGGCTGACAGTGTTATTAGTATTTTCATAAAAGGCACAGACAAGGGGAATGACTGCCTGTCTGACCATCACCATCATGTCTAAGACAGCGCTTCCCATTTTCCATGTGTCAAAGTGTGTGTGTGTGCTTATGTGTGTGTGTGTGTGTCTAAATTGGTGATTACAAGTGTGTGTATCCATGTGTGCATGTGCTTATGTGTATGTGTCCTGTGTGTGTGTGTGTGTGTGTGTGTGTCTGTGTGTGTGCGCGCATGTCTAAACTGGCGATTATAAGTATGTGTATGCATACATGCATGTGCTTACACGTGAGTGTGTGTGTGTGTGTGTGTGTGTGTGTGTGTGTGTGTGTGTGTGTGTGTGCGAGAGAGAGAGAGAGAGAGAGAGAGAGAGAGAAGATAAAATATGACAGAAAGAGAACAGTCTTGTACAGTGACGCAGAGATGGACAAAGGGTATTTGAGACTATATTGGTGCTTCCCCTTATATGTGTGTGTGTGAGTGTGTCAATGGGTCTGTATGTATGCATGTATGTACGTACATGTTTGTGTGTGTGAGTGTGTGTGCGTGTGTGTGCGTGTGTGTGTGTGTGTGTGTGTGTGTGTGTGTGTGTGTGCGCGTGTGTGTGTGTGTCTGTGTGTGTGTGTGGGTGTTTGCTTATGCATCTCTGAGCTCATTATAGCTAAATGCTGGGTTACCTAATTTACTCCTCGTTGTTTTGTTGTGATAATCTCCCTCGCCTACTCACAACACTTTTAGACACGCAGAAATGGAGGAGGAGAAGGGGAACACAAATCTGCCGAATGCGGGCAGAACACACCATGGCTTTTTTACAATACACGCGCATCACAGCCAACAAACCATCCTGCTGTGCCACAAACAGCCCACTTTGCAGCCTCAAACATACAGTACAGTTTCAATTTCTAACTGCACACACACACACACACACACACACACATGGACACAGGCATGCAGGCTCATGCACACACGCATAGACACACGCACACACACACACACACACAAACATGCACACAGAGACACAAGCACATGCATGCACTGCACACACACACACACACACACACGTACAAACATAATATGCACACACACACACACACACACACACACACACACACACACACACACACACACGCTTTTAACCACATACACTTGCTGTTCAAGGTCTTCTTTCTCTCCCTGTCTCTGTGTTTGTGTTCTAACCACCCCCCCCCCCCCCCACCCCCCTCTGCCGTTTATGCTGTTCTGTCTCAGGAAATGGGAAGAAAAGCAAACGGTCTCAGACCCAACCAGCCTAACAAATGTGTTTCACAAGCCCCATGAGACAAGTGTGTGATTTGATTGGCTGTTGACCTCAAATGTCAACAGTTTTTCCCCCAGTAGACTGAAGCTGAAAATTGCTGGCTGCATCTTCACAGCGCAAGAAACCGAGTCCAGAATACTCTGAACATCAGCGGACAACGGTTGGCCCAGATTTGCCTCAGATTCGGGCCAGATTGGGCCCGGATTCACCCTGTGGACAGGGCTTTAGAGCATCACCACCTGCACTGCCACATTGAAAATGACTGGTAACACACTGTTCGAAGGAGACTGTTATAAACTAACATGACACGTGTCATAGACGTTAATGGCAAATAATGACATTGAATGTTTATGATTGTTGTCATAAAATGTCATTCAGCTTTTGTAATGTCAAGTTCACACTGTGTTAGGTGCCATCATTATGACAACTTGACATTAACCAAGAGGCCATCAACTTGACATTATTACAACATAATTACAACTTGACATTCGGCAAGAAAATGCAATCCGCTTACAAATGAACTGCAGCATTACATCTGAGATGCCTGCCAGAAGTATTATTATTATAGTAATATTATTATTATTTGCCACACTGGTTATGTCAAGACAAGTCAACATAGCTGAAAAAATGTATGTACTCAGTACCTGAGTATTCAATACCAGATATTCAGTACCACTACCTTCCAGATATTCAGTATCTGAGAGTTAAAGACCTCAGTCTCATGATACCCTTATGCAGACATCTTCAAATAGTGTAGAAAGTGTTCTTTTACAGTGTTACCCATTGAGCTGCAGTTCAGCCTTAACATCTCACTCCCCCAAGAGATCCCAGTGCCCCTGCGCACCCAGGCTTGGATCCACCCTGAGGTCATTTCCTGAAACCAGCCTCAATCTCTCCACCAATTACTTCCTGTCTGTTCTTCACCATCCTGGTAATGAGCAGCAGGAATAAAAAAAAAAAGCCTGCATGGTAACTCACAGCTGCTCTCCTGGATCACATTTTTTAAATTACAAATCTTTGAATAGGAATGATACCTTTTTTTCAAAAGCGAGCCCCTTATTGAATTATTCCGTGGAAGAAAAACAGATGAGCGCTGTAGCTGTAGCTGTAGCTCTGAGCATGAACATATGAATATGTAAGTCACATAGCCCCCAGTCATACCGCCCGAAGACAGGTAT
>CM059273.1:21202178-21212178 GCA_030347295.1 Setipinna tenuifilis
TAAAGAGAGTTCAGAGAGAGAGAGAGAGATAAGAAGACAGTCAGAGAGAAAGAGAAAGAGAGAGAGAGACAGACCTTGAGAGATAGGGAGAGAGTGAGAGAGAGAAAGTGAGATAGAGACAGACAAAGAGAGAGAGAGAGAGAGAGAGAGAGAAAGAAAGAAAGTGAGAGAGAATGAAACAATGAAAAGAATGGGTAAGTTTAGATGGAGGCACATTCTGTGTTTTTATAATATACACAACAACAAGACCATGGCAAACATTGGTTCATATCAAGCTTTGGAAAAATGCACCTTTATTCTCCCACTCGTTGCTAGGTGTACTTTATGATATCTTACGGTTACGAGGGCAAGTGAAAAGAAATGGAGACAAAGACAGAATAACAAGGAGAAGAAGAAGACAGAATAACAGGGAAAGACTGTCTACTGAAACTGCACAGTAGAGTACATTCACAGTAGACCTTTTCAAGCATGATGCAGCTCACAGATCATAGTTCAAATGATCTTACACATTTTTGTATGTCCTCAAAAGTCAAAAGTTCTCTACTCTTAAGATATAAAGAAAGAGAGGGGTGAGAGAGAGCGAGAGAGAAAGAGAAAGAGAGATAGAGAGACAAAATACTGAGAAAGAGAGCGCAAGTGAGGAAGGAGAGGAAGAGATGAGGGGGGTCAAAAGCCGGGCTGAGGGGGCGAGAGGGAGATGGGGGTGGGGAGAAAGAGAGAGAAAATGAGGGGGTGAGGGCAGGGGAGAGAAAGTGTGTGTGTGTGTGTGTATGTGTGTGTGTGAGAGAGAGAGAGATAGAGAGAGAGAGAGAGAAAGAGAGAGAAAAGGAGAAAGACAAAATACTGAAAAACCGAGTACAAGTCAGCAGTGAAAGGGAGACAAGGGGATGGGAGGGGTTCAGAGCGAGAGTGAAAGAGAGAGAACATGAGGGGGCGGGGGGTGAGGGGGCGAAGGGGTGAGGGAGAGAGATAGACAGACACAGAGCACCAGATTGAAAGAATATCTAATATGTTGTTGGCTTCTGAGAATGTCTGCACAGATGCAAAGCATCCGCCATTCACGCTTGCCTAAGCACACAGACAGCTCATGCTCATGTGCTGCATCTTTGAATTAGGAGCAGGGGCTCAGTGGTGGACCTTAACGGTAGGGCTCAAACATGGCCGCCCGCCTTTAATCGCTAGACTTTTTGTCTGCACCATGTAGTCTCCACGGGCCGCATGAAAGTGTCGGTGTGGCTGCTTTGGACGGAGGGGTGGCAATTACTGTTGCCACTAACGTCAGCTAATGGTTTGCTGGCCCACCTTCACCAGCCATAAAAACACCACCAGCCCACCGGTGCTGTTTACAAGCTCAGCTTTTCCAGTGATAAAAACAGAAACACACTGGTGCCATTTTTCAAACGCAGCTTAGTCATACAGCAATACAAGGGCTCGCTGATTTCGCGCAGAAAATCTGAAGCCCCCCCCCCCCCCCCCCCCCCCTTCAGAGACAGCACAAAAACTTTTCAATAATAAAAACATAAACCTACTTTAAAGTCACCATACTATATAAGGTTTCACATAAATGACAACACTAACTTGCTCAGCCACCACAAAGGGTTTTTGAAATATATATATATATATATAAAAAACATTAATCTACAAACAGTGAAATAAAAGCGTAGGGTTGTTGCTCTCGATAATTGTATTTTTGTGAGAATGCAGTCGCATTCGCTCTCAGGTTTGCTTTGTGTCATATTTCCTGAGCTGATCTAAAATACAGTACAGTAAATGGTGTGTTCAAAAGACTCAGCACAGTGTGGATTACGATCAAGAAGACTTTATTAAAGGCGGAACAAAACAGAACAAAGTAAATGGGAAAAGATGTAGCAGACAAAAGTCAACCCTAAGACAATGATCTCTTTAACGTTTAGCTAGCTTTAAAGCAAGCAGTGAATTATCCCTCTGAATGTGCCCTCTGAATGGGATCTTTGTCAGCTCAGTGGTGTCTCACAGGTTTGACACAGGAAGACAGGACTGTGCAACTCAAACTGCAAATCTGTATCCTTTTGTGTCTGGGAACACTCTCATTCACCAGGTCATATTAGTAGTCAATAAGTGCAGTTGTAGGCAACTGGACTTCTATTTGGAGTTTAAAGACTCCCCTTTGAAGTTTCACCTTCAATCCAAAAAGGTCCTTTAGTCTCAAAAACTGATGGTGAAGACCCAGGAGATATACAGTTGTGCTCATAAGTTTACATACCCTGGCAGAATTTATGGTTTCTTAACCATTTTTCAGAAAATGTGAATGATGACACAAAAACTTTTCTTTCACTCAAGGTTAGTGTTGGCTGAAGCCATTTTTTTGTAAAACATATGAGCACAACTGTACATTTAGTGGTGTGACAGTGTATCCTATTTGCTACCTTAGCTCAAAAATACAGCTCAAATTCAAGAACTGGACTAAAATACAAGAGCCAATTTGAATTAAGTTTGGAATGTGGCAACAGCCTTGCTAGAAGAGCCCGTAATACCCCCAAAAAAATAGATCATAAAACAGACAACAGACGAACAATAGATGTTTAGCAGCTATTTTTGTTTTTTGTTTTTCGAAAAATGTCTCCTCATTAGTGGCTGAATCAGCAAGGAGGGTTCTGTGAAGGGAATCTGCAGTCGACTGGTCAGCACCACACAGGTCACGCTGGCACATAAATAACTGCTTATGCCAGAGGCAGCCCTAGGTGACACACTGACCTTTCACGCTCGTAATCACCCAGAGTTTCTCTTCTCTTCGTGCGCGCCCAGACTTTATGTCTTTGGTGAACAGCAGAGCAGGCAGGGGGATAAGATGTTCCCTGACGAATAAAGTAAATTGCAAGCACAGAAATTCAGGTCCGTCAGGTCCCACAACGGTGATAAAAAAAAAATCATTTTCCTACTCACAGTCGAGACATGGTGTTAGCGAGAAATACCAACAGACCCCCTGGTGTCACTGTCACACTCACACTCACACTCAGTGTGGAAGGGACTGTGTAAAATCTAACCTGGATCTAACCCAGATTTATCCCACATTTGGTCTGCTTGATTGCCTTTTCGGCCCCCATTACAGACCTGGGGGCAGTGGGTGCCTCGAAAGAAGTTCCTCTCCCTACCTCCCCAGCCCCATTACTGCACAGATGCTCACATTGAAACACAATGTAGGGCCTCCCATTTTAACCTTGTACAGACATTTACTGTAACACTCAGATCTGTACAAGCATTTAACACCCAGCTTAGTACAGTATAAGCTGTAGTCTTGATCTGGTCTAGTGATCGAGTGTAAGCATAATGCATTGGGGTTGATACAATGTGTGTGTAATGTGTCAGGGGTGATATAATGTGTATCGGTGTGTGTGTGTGTGTGTGTGTGTCTGTGTGTGTGTGTGTGTGTGTGTGTGTGTATGTATGTGTGTGTGTATGTGTGTAGTCCTGATCTAGTCTAGGGCTGCAGCTCATTTCTAATTAATTCATCTATCTCTCCTTCCTTCCTGTCATTCTGGTTATAGCCTCTCTATATTTATCTTAGACCTCCATTTGCAAATAGTCACCTTTGTGCCTCCTGTGTCAAGGGTGGCAAAATGGCCGCGTAGGTCATTCAAAGGTGGTACGCAGGAGGTACAGATATTGGCATGGTCGACGTGAATTTTCAAGACATGTTCTAAACAGTCACACAAGGTCACACAACGAGGTTGGTTGCTCAGAGGTGACTCAGAGGAAGTCAGAAAGGAGGCACAAGTGTTGCTGTGGTGCAGAATGGGGAACAGTGGAGTTCGCGCTCACTGGTCGCCAGGTAACAGGTGCATTCTGGTACAGTGCTAGGAGTCGGCATAGTCATGCCTGGTTGGTCGTCCATTGGTTGCCCAGTGGTTGCCCAGTGGTTGCCAATGATATAATAGAGGAAGCATAGAGGAGGCTCAATAGTTGCCCAAACATGTTTCCGTGGTCACCTAAGTAGGCTATAATTGTGTTGGTTGCCATGGATTATACAGGAGAGGCACAGGGGAGAGGCAGGCATTTGGTTTAGAGGACGCTCATAGATTGCCTTAAAAATGCTCAAAAATAGCTGTTTTGCCGGTTAAAGAGTTCAAGGCACAGGTATTGCAGGAACAGCTACACAGAGAAGCAGGATTTTCTGGGTTTATGTGTCCATCGAGCTGCCTGGACATTCTTCATTGCCTCGAAGGTCATAGCCCTGCGAAGCGAGCCTTAGAGGCAAAGAGCCCGTGTTTTATTTTCCTACATAGACTACTAAAAATATAGTGCATGATGTGCTTCCATACTGCACTTGTTGGAGTGTTGTTTAGGTACGTAAGCACACTTGCCTATACAACACCCGCGTGTGCCTGAAAAAGAGCTCTGCAAAGTGAAATGGCCTCATATTTACAGTAAGCGTAGAATACCTATTCAGTGAGCTCTACTGCGGTAAAGATTTCTCAGGCAAAGCACTTTCTATTTTGGCCATTTTAGCCCCCGCAAATGAATATACATAAATGTTGAGAGTTTGTTTGGAAGAACTCTCATTGCATATTGCTCGATTCATCCTGTTGTAAGCAGTTTGGTCAGATTGATCGATGAAGGACAGACTAAGAATGTGCCTGCAGAGAGTTTGAGTGTACAGCCTTTTACAACAACTCGGAAGCTATCTTTAGCTAACATCAAGACAAGCACTGATAACAAACAAGCTACAGAGTAAACAGCATACTGTACATGTAGATGCATATGTGAGTTTGGCACTATAAGACCTTGCGGCATAATGCAGGCCAATGGGTGTGTGTGTGTGTGTGTGAGAGAGAGAGTGCAGTTTGTCAGGGGTCATATAATGTGTGTATGTCTGTCTGTGTGTGTGTGTATGTGAGAGTGTGTGTAATGCATCGAGTTGATATAATGTGTATCTGTGAGTGTGTGTGTGAGTGTGTGTGTGATGTGTCAGGGGTGATATAATGTGTATCTGTGTGTGTATCTGTGTGTGTGTGTGTGTGTGTCAGGGGTGATATAATGTGTGTGTGAGGCCCATCTGTCCAGTGTACACTGCCTCTGTAGGCATCAGGGCTGCAGATAAAACCCTCCCTGCCTCCTCTATAAATTAGCATATTTCCAGAAACATTTTTTTAGTGCTGTGATATAAAACTTTGATTCAAGAGCCCAGTTCCATCTCAGCTCTGCGCTGTAACTGTGTGTGTGTGTGTGTGTGTGTGTGAGCCCTGTTTGTGGAGTGTGTGTGTGAGCCCTGTTTGTGGAGTGTGTGTGTGTGTGTGAATTTGTGGTGTGTGTGTGTGGGTGTGTGTGTGTGTGACAGAGAGAGAAAGAGAGAGAGTGTGTGTGTGTGTGCGTGTGTGTGAGACAGAGAGTACGTGTGCGTGTGTGTGTGTGTGTGTGTGTGTGTGTGTTCAAGCACTGCGAGGATACACGTGCTTCTCTGTGCGTGTAAGCACCGTGAGGATATATGTGCATTTCTGTGTGTGTGTGTGTGTGTGTGTGTGTGTGTGTTTGTATTGACAAAGGGAGCTCTGGCCAGCCCAGCAGAGGCTTTGATTTAACTGGCAGCCCATTTAATTGACCTTGTGATCGCGGAGAGCAGCTAAGAGATGTGCAGAAAAGATGAGCAGAGATTAAAGCGCAGCAGGGGGGTGGGATGGGAGGGGAAGGGGGGGGGGGTGGGCTAATAAGGAAAGTGGCTTGACCTCGGGTCACCTGTATGCGTGTGTGTGTGTGTGTGTGTGTGTGTGTGTGTGAAGGTGCGTGCGTGTGTGCGTTTTTGTGTGGGCGTATATGCGTTGTCATGTGTGAATCAATTTGCATCTGACCACTCAACACTGCATGTACTTTTCTGTGTGTGTGTGTGTGTCTGTGTTCGTGTGTGTGTGTGTGAGTGTGTGTGTGTCTGTGTTCGTGTGTGTGTGTGTGTGTGTGTATTTCTAAGTGCATTCCACTCATAGGCTCCTGCCATCATCAGATGATTCCATGTGAAAAAGGGGTTGTGATCTGGCACAGGTCCATGTGTGCCATCATCAGTTCCTGTCTTTCCCTGCTCATGTCCTCCTCCACTCTGCTTCTCCCTGTCTCCCTGTCTCTCTGTCTGTCTGTCTCTGGCCTGGTGTCTTATCTTTCTTTGTCCATCTCTGCCCCTGTCCATGTCTCCGTCTCTTCCTCGTCCATGTCAGTCCTTGTCCCTCTTTGCTTCTGTCCGTCCTGCCATGTGCCTGACCATTTACTTTCTTGTCCGTCTCTGTCCTCTTGTCTTTCTCTGCCTGTTCCTGCCCTGCCTATTTCCTGTTGCTCTAAGTCCCTGTCTGTCCTACACCCTGTCCCTGACCATCTACTGTACATCCCTGTCTGTAGCCACGTATACATGGACACTTCTGATCTAAACAGATCTCTAATCGGAATATCTCTAATAGATCTAATCCGATCATGCGATTTGAATGAACTGTATATATGGCAGTTACAAAGGTTGTAAATTCGATGTTAGACTGTCGCTGTCTCTGACCTTACTTTCATCTATCCTGCGGACGATATCTTCCTCTTTTAATACACTTGACATTTGTCTCCTTGGCGGACCAATTGCGGATAACAGCTGTCATCTTTTTCTCGCTTAGCCTAGATATCTTAACGAACTTCAGACTTCAAAAGTGAGAGAGATGGATGCATGCGGACACTACAGGCGAACACGTCATAATCACCGCAAATCAAGTGGAATAAAGTGTAATCATGTCACATTTTAGTGGACTAGACCACCTCTTCTATTTTACAATTTACAATTCCGATCTGATCAAAAAATTCTATTCCGATCGGCTGTATATATGATTATTTCTATTCTGATTATAAAGTTATTCTTCTTCTAATCAGATCAGAAGTGGCCATGTATATGTGGCTTGTGTCTCTGCCCAGTGTGTGTGTCTCTGTCCCTAGCCACCTACATGTTTGTCTGCCTATGTCTCTAGTCTTTCTCTGGCCCACTAAAACCTTGTCTATCCCTGTCTGTATGTCCCTGCCGCTCTCAGGGACAGAGCATCCACAGCAGGGGTATATGACAGGTACACACAGACTGACAGACAGACAGACAGACATAGAGAGACAGAAGGGGGAGAGAAAGACATGTTAGAAGACAGACAGGAACAGGTTTCTGTCAATTTATGTATGTCTTGCCCTGTTGGATCTCTATCTCAGTCTCTCTCTCTCTCTCTCTCTCTCCCTCTTTCCATCTCTCTCTCTCTCCCTCTTTTCTATTTTTCTCTCTCTCCGTCTTTCCATCCGTGTCCCTCTATTCCTGCTATGCTCTGTATCTGCCTCTCTCTGTCCCTGTTTATCTCTCCATCTATCTGTCTGTGTATGTTTGTTTGTGTGTATGTCTGGTTATTTATTTTAAAAGGGACAGTGTACATTACTCTGCATGCCCATACACACAGACTATGTAAATGCAACAGACTTAACCTAAGGTTAGTCTTTATCTCCAGCCCCTTTTTTGTCCCTGACCTCCACTGTCCCTTGTTCCTGTCTTCCCTGTCCCTGTTCCTGTTGCTGTCTGTCTGTCTGTCGCTGTTGCTGTCTGTCTGTCCCTGTTGCTGTCTGTCTGTCCCTGTCGCGGTCTGTCTGTCTGTCCCTGCTCCTGCTCCTGTGTGTCTTGTCTTGCTATGGAAGCCCTCTCTTTATCTTTCCAGAGCCATGAGCTGTCTGTGCTGTAGGGAGCCACTGGGCACGCTCAGATAGGAACTAACAGTGCCGGCAGAGCAGCTTCAGCTCCAAACCACACAGAGCTGAGATCCAAAGACACACACACACACACACACACACACACACACACACACACACACACACACACACACACACACACACATGCACACACACACTCACACATGCACACACATGCACACACACACACACATGCACACACACACACACACATATGCAAGCATGCAAGCATGCAAGCACACACATACAAATGCTTGCATGCATGCATCTTTGAAAACACACACATGCACACACATACCTGTAAACACTCATCTGCACATGCACACATACATACATATACATACACATGCTTTTACACACACACACACACACACACACACACACACACACACACACACAGAGACAGACTGCTACTCCCACTGACATCCCACATGGTCTTCTCTAGGCGTGCAAACACTGGGGGGTGCTGATTTGAACAGCGCAGCCTTATGGTGACAGTTAGCTCCAGGCTGCCCCCCCCCCCCCCCCCTCACTCCCACCTTCTGTGCCACCCCATCCCATTGCTGTTCTCTCCACTCCACTGCTTTCCTTGCCTTTGTTTGGGCTTACTCTTTACTCTCAGCGCTGATGCCTCCCTGCTTTGCGGTTTACGGTTTACACTGGAGAGGGGGTAAGGGTAGGGGTAAGGGTGGGGGTAGGGTTTTTTTGGGCATTGGGAGGGGATGAGGGTACAGCCAAAGTTGTTCCTCTTCCACACAGCTTTTTCACAGAGCTGCAACAAACCACCCACTCCCCACTTCCACTTAACGTCATCTCCCACCATGTGCAATACAGTACCCACCCACCACCTCAGCCCCCCCCCCCCCCCCCCCCAACCTGAGATGAACAGCTCCTGGAGATAATTAATGAATTTATCAGTGAAAAATCTGATGACATGCACACTAAACTACTCCCCAAAGAGCAGCCCTTGCAAAAAATATGGATTTTAAAAAAGGGTAGAAAATATTAATCTGGGCCCGTGCTGGATATTCATCAAGAGCTCTCGTTTGGCGTGAAAGCATTTAAGGATTTAATGGACACTTTAAGCCAGGCAGAGAGAGGGGAGAGGAAATGGCCTATGTGCCGCAGCGATCTGTGTGTTCAAGGAAATGAATCTCAGTTCTGCTTGGTGTGTTCTTTAAATTACTCCGACTGTGCGACTGCGGACCGCGGAGAACAGAGAATGAGGATATCTACAGCCAGCTGTCTGTCTCGCTGCTGTACACTGATAGAGAGACTACGGCTCCACACACATTAAAGTAGGGGTGATCAAAGTGCCTCTTTTAATTTAGAAGCAAAGTAGATGATACGGATGTCACGGATACACACAGACACAGACACAGACACACAGACACAGACCCGCAGACACACACACACACACACACACACACACACACACACACACACACACACACACAGACACACACACACACACACACAGCACAGCAAACAGGTGTGGAAGAGCCTTCCTTTAGTCCTCTGGTACACTCACACTTAAGTTTCACTTGGTAGCTAAAATGCACATGCCCTTGACCTAAATGTAGCCAATCAGCACATTACTTTCTCCTGAATGCAACCAATCACTGCATGACTTTTTAACTGAATGTTACCAATCAACCAGTCCTGGCTTGCATATAAATACAGCCAGAATGCATTTCACCTGAATGTAACCCAAGACCTTCAACACCTGACTCACCCAAATGCCACCAAAAAGCAATCCACACCAGACATTTCCCTTACATAAGGCAAACACAATGTGGCTGACTTTCACCTTAGAGAAACTATAAGCAATCAGCTCTTACCTGGGTCACGAAAAATTGCTAAATGGTGTCAGAATGTTGCTTTTTAAAACCTTTTTACCCACACCAGCAGCAATCTGTCCCTGGTTTGACTTCAACCTCAATAACTCCAAAATGCTGTCAGAATGTGACTTTACCCTACATGACTCCACACGCCGCCAGAATGTGACCTTATTCTAAAATAAAACCCAAGACATTGGCTTCTCTTCACACATTCAGGCTCCAAATTGGCTTGCAAGTGTGTGAGAAAAAAAAAAAAAAGTGTTTGGCGTGATCCTTGCCTTGCAGGAAATCGTACTGGAGTCACAAACAGGCAGGAGTCAAACAAGATACGTGCTCACACCTCCATTGCAAGTAGGTGGTTATAGGGTTTAATTTAGCTGATTGCTGTGATGAATGCCAAAAACAGCACGAGAAACAAAGACTTAAATACGAGAGTGGATGACACACAAGAG
>CM059273.1:21217178-21249678 GCA_030347295.1 Setipinna tenuifilis
TAACAGGAGCTGGCTTTGCTTAGGTAACAGGTGTAACAGGAGTGCAACATTTGAATAGCGCGACAGAAGAAAGAGAGGGATTTTTCTGGAGCAGTGTGTCCACTAGCTGTTAAACTAGAAACTAAAATCTAGCACCACAAAATGTGTATAAAACAACAAAACGTTTGGTAATATAATGTTAATGCATTTGTAAAGCTTTATAATGATTGACATAAGTATTCACAACTATTTATACACACTCATGACTGCACTTGTCAGGCATTATAATGCTATGTTATAAGCCTTTAGAACTTTAAGTGACAGAGTGCATTATAAAGCTTCTTTGACCTTTTTCACCTCATCATGATCATTATCAACACGTCAAAATAGCTTAATAATGAGTGCAGTCATGAGTGTGTTTAATAGTTGTGATTACTTATGTGGACCAGACGTTTGGCAGATCCATCTGACTAACAAATGACAAAAGACTGCATTTAAATCGAGCAACAGCAAAAAGTACAGTACAAAAAAGAACAATTGCTATAATTTGCCCTCACTGAATCACTGGGGAACAGGTAATGCACAGATAGTGCACCTTGACATTTTCAGTGCTAGAACATACGAGAATAGCAAAGTGGCTTTTAAAAAGTCTGTGCCGCAAAACTTAGGTACGCACAGCCATGATTCATACACCTGCAAAGACATTCATGATGCAAAGCCATTTATGGTGCTACAGGCATGAGAGTAGCAAGGAGTGTTTTAGAGAGCATAATCAAGACAATCTGCTTTTTAATTAATTGGTGATTATGGTGGCAAATTACAATATACACAATATCGTATTGTTTGCACTATTTTATAGTAGCCCATGTTAAACATTTAACCACTGAGCATGATATGTGGCAGTACTGTGGTTTCAGTGTTCCCATAGCAACATATCAGCTTATTATCTTGCATACAGCTACATAATGTATTGTAACTTTTACTATTTATGTCTTTTTAAACATTCTTTTCTTACATAGCTTAGCTTCATTGATGTCATTACTGTCTTGAGACTTCATTGTACCTATAAGATACCTGCTACAATTGTACCATGAAAGACACTTTAGAGCATTTAGAGTGTTATGTGTTTTTCTTCTTGGCCAAAAATCTCCCACATGTCTCAATGTCTTAGCAGAGGACCTCCTGAGGGGTTAAATAAGTGTTCTATTCTATTCTATTCTATTCTATTTGCTTCTGATGCTGATCCTTAATACTTCAACACAGCACCCAGGTATAAGTTCTATTTTTTAAAGGTGTCAGTCTCTCGAGAAATCGTTTAGCACTTGTTCTTTTTGAAATGCAATAGGTCATTCCGAGTTGCACTGCTGCACGTGAAAATGTTCTTCTACCCCCATTGCCTCCATCAGTCAATGAAAAAAAAAAAGATGGAATAACAAGCGGATAAGAAAAGGGCATACCAAGTGATGCAATTTCGTGAATTAGTATTTAAACTTGTATCAACCCAAGCCACGCCATAGTTGCGATTACCGGAGGGCATTTGTGGCGCAATTCCCGCAAGTGCACCTAGCAAAATATAAGCATGTCATGAATATTGTATGCAAGAGCTAAAATCCTGTTGTTCTCCCCACCCCACCTCCACCACACTAAAACAGCGTCAAACAGGGCCACTAAAGCATTATTTCACCAAAACCGGCCCAGAGGGAATCCATTACTGTTAGATACCATCACAAAACTAATGACAAAACGATGCTATGACACCTTTGGGCAGTGCCTTGACGCATCAAACAAGTGATTAATGACTCATGGTGGAATATTTTGCCAAAATAAAAACAAGTTTTTAACACAACAAATAACTCAGTAAAATGGTTGGAATGGAATGAGTCACACTGCAGCTTTTGTGAGGGGCTTGGCTGAGGGCTTGAGTGAGGCTTAGAAAAATCATTGCTGAAAGCTGTCAAAAAACATTGTAAATCTGCCATCAGCAACAACATGAGCACGTTTTCAAAACCTGGCACCACATTTTTTTCGACAGTGTGATTGCCTATTTAACCGCCAGGCAGGACTCCCTGCGTTTAGTATTACAGGCTGTCCTATGTGTTATCATGACAGAGGTTTGTCCCCTCTCTCGCTCTATGTCTGAATCCTTTTACTGTTTACCAGCAACACCAGCAGCAACTACAAACAACACCATCATCACAAACACAACAACAGTAACAACAACAGCATGAATAATAATATATTATGATGACATGACAATGCATCCAACCCTACTGAACAGAAATGGCCAGTCCTATATCAATAGCTTTCTTTTGGCTGGAAGTGGGAGATTGTGGTTTCAAGGAGCCTTCCAAGCATATTTTAAGGCTTTCTGTTTAAAGTGGCTTTTCATATCAGCTTTGTGTTTCATCAATTTGGCAGTGGTGCTGGCTAAACCTCCTGAGTCTGCCCTGATACCTCTGCGCTGCTTTCAGTCTCACACACACTAAGAGTTCTTCAAGGCACACAAGAGCATGCTGGCCAAAACAACCTATAGCTCTCTAATGTAAAGACACTCCAATAAATCACACACACACACACACACACACACACATGCAGGCAGGCAGGAACACACACACACACACACACACACACACACACACACACACACACACACACACACACACACACACACACATGCTCACACACCACTTAAAAGAAATAGGACTTTGTAGTGGTATGGTCATCACAGAGGGTAGTGCCATATAAATAGCTGTGCACACGTTCACTGATGTACACAGGCACACACACTCTCTCACTCTCTCTCACACACGCACACACACACACACACACACACACACACACACACACACACACACACACACACACACACACACACATGCTTACACACCACTTCAAAGAAATAAGGCTTTGTAGTGGTATGGTAGTGGTAACCATATAGCTATGCACACGTTGACTGATGTACAGTACTTCAGGGGTGAGTCACATCCATCTTAAGGCTCCTGTGAGTGGGGTACTGTATGTGTTGTGGAGAGTGGGTGCGCACATCCAAGTAGTTTGTCGGCAGGTGCAAGACAAAAGTGTCAGACAATGTAAAGATGTGGGTCTGTGTGGGTCTGCACACTGCCTCGTTTGCTCCAAAAGTTAAACTTTATTACTTAAAATGCAACGTTTCGATCCTTGTGGATCTTCATCAGGCATCTTCATCACACATCTTTACAATGGGGTACTGTATGTGAACATACAGGCTAAGAGCGTAGTCCGAATTACATGGGGTATATGGGTTGGTACAGTATCCCCCAATTACTACCCAGTACCCCCTAAAGAGACCAAAATAATAGGATTGGGGGGTAACCAACATATTAATGTACTTTTAATGCTAAACCTAAACGGTAGTAGCCCCCTAAAAGATAGTATCCTCCAATTATGAAGGAGTAATTGACACCCTGGCTAAGAGGTGGTGTGAGTATGAAGCTGCAGGAGGTATTCAGCTTATAATGTGATCTATCTGTCTGTGTTTACCTAAATCCAGGGAATTTTTTCAGGTCATACTTCTAAGACATCTTTCATCCATCCAGAGAAACATGCAATAGAACCCAACCTACACAGCTACACCCCCCCCCCACCAACACCACCACCACCACCACCACTACACACTCTCACACACATACAGAACACAAGTGAAATATTAAATATTTACTGTTGTATGTGGACTTGCATGCTAAAAGGGGCTTTGATACTGAAGCTAAAGGAGGTATAATGAAATTGGCCTGGATTCACCTGAAGCAGGGGAAGTTTGAAGTCATGTGTCTAAAAGGCACGTTATAACAACTCTCTATGAAGCATTTATTATGCATTTATTAACCGTTAGTTAACAGCTTGTTCATCACGTGTTCATCATGTGTTATTACATTATTTATCATCAGTAAATCATTTACAAACATATCTACAAATGTTAAAGACAGAAAAAGAGAGAGATTGAGATAGAAAGAAAGTCAGTCAGCAGAGAGGTAGATAGCAGAAAGCATAATGACCAACAGTTGGACATACTGACAGATAGCCAATAGACCAAAAGCCAGATGGATGCAGACATGGTTCTTACACACACATGGAGAACACAGGTGATTTAATGTGCTGTGTGGACTTGAATGTTGAAAGGTGCTGTGATATAGAAGCTGTTATTGTTTAGTACCAGACCATAAGCCAGATGGATGCAGACATGCTTCTTACACACACACACACGGAGAACACAGGTGATTTAATGTGCTATGTGGACTTGAATGTTGAAAGGTGCTGTGATATTGACACTCTTATTGTTTAGTACCAAACAAATAAAACTCCAGCCAACGTTCAGCGATTCTGCAACAGAGCCCCATCGCAGATCAGCAAAGCCACACGGTCTACACAATAACATGCTGACATTTCAATCTGATTGGGTTTTCTACCTCTTCATTCATTGTGCTTTAAAACGTGCTCGCCAACCCCATACATCCGGGTTGCCAAGAGATCTCTGGCAGCAGCTGATGTACAGTCCAGAGCACTATTAAGTCAGGAATGCAACTCAATATACATTTTACACAACTGGCCTCTTTAAGGTACTGCTAAAGGAGGAGAATGGAGTCTATGCAGGCATGCAGAGTAAGCTAATATATCATTTTGACATCAGACACCAGAAATATACGTCTTGCTGAGAAGGTGTTTAAGGACCAGAGAAGTCCATGTTACGTGCTCTCATCACAATGCTCTCTCTCTCTCTCTCTCTCTCTCTCTCTCTCTCACACACACACACACACACCCACCCACACACGCACATGCGCCCGCGCGCACACACACACACACACACACACACACACATCATATATCACATATAGTCTCTCACACACACTGTAGCATGCTCATTCTAAGTCTGTACATGCAGTTCAAATGCACCATCTTTATCTCTCTCTCGCTTTCTCTCTGTCTTTCTCTTTCTCTGTGTCACACACACACAAACGCACACACACACACACACACACACTGACACACACACACACACACACACACACAGGTGCACCAAACCACTGTTTGTAAACAGATTACTGAACTGCAGAGAATACCTATGATGATCTACACTGAAATGATCAATTTCCACAGCTATTAAAAAAAACACATTTCATGGTCTGGTGTCCTAATTTAATATGCTATTTCAATTTTTGGATAGATAATATTGACATCTATTTAGAGAACTACAGTATCTATTTTCCTGCAGATCCCATCATTACTTGCCACTGTAGGGCACAGTCCATATTGATTTTATGAAGGTATACATAGTGCTGCCAAGCAGTGGTGTTATTTTCAGAAAAAAAATGTTTGTTCTGATAGATGCAGGCTTTCATCCAAATGAAAACATCTCATACATTCTTAAAAACTATGTGGGTGGACAGCCACTGCATATTAGAATCAGAATATGCACACAGCCTGAAATGCAAACTGAAGAGAAATGGGAGAGCCGAGACGTGTGACTTGTTAATTTTAAACCTTTGGATGCTTTCATCTTGTGCACAGTGCAGCCCGGGCTATGAAAGGCAGCTCGACTCCATATCGCATGGCAACATATCAAAGACTCAGGGACAGTCTCTTTGTCGCACTGACTTAATGACAGACGCAGTGACAGAGAGAGTGACAGGCTGATCAGCTCAGTGATAAACAAACACTGTTTACATCAGGAATGCTGAATGCTGTGTTACTACCCCCCCCCCCTCAACCCCCCCCCTCCTCCCCCCACACACATGGACCACATCCACATCCTAGTGAAGTTCCATTGACTCCTCCCACACACCCAGTAAAGTTCTAATATCCCCTCACACATGCTCAGTAGAGCTTGACTGACTCCTCCCACACTGTGCCGGAGTTCTACTGACCACCTTCCATCCATCTTAGCTCTTTCCATTGACTCAGCAGAATTGCAACAGACAGAAAAACAAACACATTGTGCACAGCTCCCCTGGTATTTTTTTTTATTACAGCTTTCCCATCCATTTTGAAATATGTGAAGTGCAAAAAACATGCTGTCAGGAGAATAGCACAGAAACGGATGGCAGTACAACCTGAACAGCAAGGCTGCACTGGACAATTATATGCAGGGGAAAAAAAGTTTTAAAGAGAAAGGAGATAACAATGCACACTGGGACATTAACAGCCATAAGCTGTCTTCCCTCACTGCACTTCATGGCTGGAAACAAAGGTCTTTAAAACACTTTTGTCTTGCAAAAGGTCGTTTTTTCGGTGACCTAAAGCTTGAGTTTGCGTGTGGAGAAAAATTCTAAATACTGTACACAGGCAAACCTGGGTTTCCAGCTACCGGAGAATGTGAGGACATGACTGGGATTCTAAACGCTGTATATTTACACTGGCAAAGTCACACCACTTGGCCTGCACTGTGAAGGATGACACTGCATCTTTGCACAGGAAAAGGGACACTCTGCTAGCCAGGCCAGCACTTCCGCCCAGTTTTGTATTTTGCGTAACGTGCTACATCAGGCAACTTCACAAAAGCTACCTCTTGGCACGGACACATTTTTAGGTTATCAATCACTGAACAGGGGGCTACTGTTGTATGTTACTCTGTTGGCGGTGATAAAAAGGGATGACGTTAACCCTACAGCTGTGCTGGTAAATTTACATACCCTGGCAGAATCGATGATTTCTTAACCATTTTTTAGAGGGTCATTTGGGTAGTTTCTGTTGTCAGTAAACACAGGTGCCCGACAATGAATGGCTTCAGCCAACACTAACCATGAATAACATACGTTTTTGTGTTATCATTTATATTCACTGAACATTCAGGCATTTGTGATTGTTTTAAGTTTTAAAATTGACAGAAAGTATCTGCACACCACTAGGAGGCAAGCCTACAGTATGCCAATAGGTAGGTGCCGGTCTCTTTACAGGATGTGAAAGGAAAGGGAAAGAGTCTGGACCACCAGGCTTACTGTACACTCTGCACCTCTACACTGGTATGGTCACAATGCCCTGTCAATACTGCACAGGGTCACCACACACTATCTGAAATCAGTGGCCTGAGCAACAACAAGGTGTTCCAGTCACAACATACTCGGATAAAGTGCAAGTCCTACAGTGAGACAAATACTGCATTGAAAGCATGTGAATCTACAGTATTGTAATGGTCAAAAGAAATAAAAATGATAAAAACTAAGAATGGCCATAACAGGGTGTCTTTAACACTACAAAGGATCACACTGTATGCTCTGGTCTCCACTCAAACTGCATTGTCTGACACTGAAAGCACTCCACAGTTACCAAAGACTTTCATCATCTGAGGCAGAACAAAGTCCAATACTTTATTTAACAGCACTCAGGATGAGAGGAAAATTGGACAGAGAGCAATACCCTTCCCTGCTGTTCTTCAGAATGCGGGCGTGCATGTGTGTGTTTGTATGTGTGTGCATGTGTGTGTGAGTATATGTGTGTATGTAAATATGTCAGCTTGTGTGTGTGTGTGTGTGTGTGTGTGTGTGTGTATGTGTGTGTGTGTGTGTGTGTGTGTGTGCATGTGTGTGTGTGCAACTGTGTTGACATGCAAAAAAAGGTTGTTTGTATGTAAATAGTTTGTTATTTTTATTATAAATGGCTGGATGTGCTGGTTGTGCATTTTAATGTAAATGTGTGTGTATGTGTTGGACTAGGAGTGATTGTCAGTGTGTGTGTGCAACTGAGTGTGGATGCATTTGTGAGTGAGAGAATAAAAAAGTGCACTTTGAGTAAAACTTGCAAAACGAAAAAAGAACAACGTGCTCCTTAGTGCAGAGCGTGAGAGAGAGAGAGAGAGAGAGAGAGAGAGAGAGAGAGAGAGAGAGAGAGAGAGAGAGAGAGAGAGAGGGATGGAGACAGAGAGAGGCGAGAGACAGAAAGAAGGAAAAAGAGAAATGGAAGAATTTGACTGAAGAAATCTTCTGCATACACAGCCCAGTTTCTTCATTTTACATAATCATATTCTCCAGTAGTTTTTTGAATACACAGAACCTTTAGAGCAAAAACTAATTATATTCCAGGCCATATAATCCCTTTAAGCATTGCACCTCATACCTGGATTAAGGGCATAGATCTGTGACTCATAGCCACTGAATCAACTATCTGCCACTCAAAGCTACAGACAACTGCTCCATAGTAATTTAATCATCACCCCGGGGTACTAGGGTGGCTCGTAGACGCACGAATCCGAAAAAATAAACAGTGAGGCCATGAATGCTAAAAAACGTGACATAGGGGCAAGTTTGAAGTGTTCACTCGTTCATTCACTCCTATATTCATTTGTTCACTGTGTAGTGAATGAGTCAATGTACGTCACTGTGACATTTACATAGTAAATAAGAGTACCCTTTGAACAGAGCCACAGTAAGGGGAGGGGGGTGGTGGGGGTGGGGGTGGGGTGGGGTGGGATGAGGGGTGTTTCATCAACTCAACTCTGTGAAGTAAACAGAGCTCTTGAGACGAGATCTGCTGATTCAATAATGACTAGCCAACACAGGGGGAGAAAAATCAAGCTTAGAAATCAATGCTAATGAGTGATTCAGTGCCAGGCATTGATGTTGCAGCATGTCTTAGCATGCAAACACGCCTGCAGACAAGGCTCCACCTCCTCCTCCTTCTCAGTAGCACTTAATTACTCCCCCCCCCCCCAATCCCCCACTCCCCCACCGCCACCCCAGACAGATTTTATTTGCATTAAGCAAATATTTGTCGGATTTAGGTGGCTTTGCATTCGCCCTGATCTTTTTCCCCTCCTCTCTCTGCATGGGCAGAGTTTGGGCAAATAGATTAGTATTTTTTTTAAGTCACCACCTAAACAGAGAGCCTTTAAGCAAAGAGTAATCTAATCCTCTTTGGGGAAAGTGAGAGTGCACTGGGTGAACATCCACTGATGAATAAAAGCACTCCGGCCTCGTCGAGGAGAAGGGCGTACCCTCTAGTGAGTCTATCACTTGAGTTGTGATGGTGCTGCTCTTATAGTGAGAACACTCCGTGTTTCCCTCCGTGCTGATTGCTGTTGTTGTGCCATCAGCCCAAACAGGTCCCGAGGACAGACAGACAGACAGACAGACAGACAGATAGGCAGAAAGTGGTGTTACACACGCATGTCATCAGGAGGAGAGAGGAACATGAGTGATGGACACCGTTGCCTAGGGACCTGCTGAAGGACTGGTGTTGTCACAATACTAATTCCGCATTTGATACAGACACCAAGGAAAAACACTCAGTACTTAAATCAGATAAATCAGAGTGGAAATGAAACTATGAAATAAAGAGCCATATGTTTGTTTTTTCTCTTTTGAGAACGATAATACCAAAAAAAAAAAAAAAAAAAATAAAAAAAACAGCAACAAAACAAAAGCACAGGGGGCTATGCCTCATGGAGAAGTAGTCATCCTAAAACATATTGGTACTCCCGGTGTGTATGACATGGTGTTATTTTGACAAGCCTATCCTTTCAGAGGCAGATTGTGCAGCGCTTCCAGAAGAGCACTGAAGGCACTGCTTAGATACCTCTCCTCTCCTGCATGTTTTATTTGCCTCTTGGTACAAATATCAAGATTGTGTTGGACAAAAGTGTGAAAATAAACAATTCAGAGGAGGCAGTCAATGAGCCTGTGGGAGAAACTGCACACTGAGGCGTTGGGCACGCACACACACGCACACACACACACACACACACACACACACATGCGCGCACACACACACACACGCACTCACACACACACGCACACACACACACACACACACGCACACACACACACACACACACTCACACACACGCACTCACACACACACACACTCACACACACACACACGCACACACACACACATTTAGAAACGTTATATAAGGCAAAATAAAAGAGTGAAAGACAAGAGAGCATGTAGTCTGAGAGCATGGGAATCAGAGAGCAATAAAAGGTGAGAGAACCAGCAATAACTATTCCTCTAAGTAGCCGTAAGAAAACAAACAAACAAAGAAAACGTTCTGCGTTCCTGTTCTGCGTTCTGGTGAGTAGTGTAAGTGAAAGGAACCGAGTGTGCTGCTGCTGCTGCTGTGTGTGTGTGTGTATGTGTGTGTGTGTGTGTGTGTGTGTTTGTGTGCGTGTGTGTGCCCAACTGGGTTGACATGCAAAAAAAGGTTGTTTGTATGTAAATAGTTTGTTATTTTTATTATAAATGGCTGGATGTGCTGGTTGTGCATTTTAATGTAAATGTGTGTGTATGTGTTGCTGCTGCTGTGAGAAGCTGTGTGCACATAGAGCGGGGCTGCTGAGTGGGGGCCGTCGCTGTGGCTGTGCACAGCAGGCAGGTCAATACCTCATTATTCTGTGTCGACCAGCTGCTTATGGATCATTTTAAGCTTTGTCCTCACACAGACAAGCGGGCATGTAATCAGACCTAAGAGCCAACAAAGTACACTTTGGGGCCACGTTCAAGTGCTTCCTGTGCGCCACCCTGTGCCCCCCCCCCCCCCCCCCCCCCCCGCACCGCGCACCCCCCACCCCCCCCGGGGCTCTGTGGCCTTGGCAGTGATTGCGCTGCACAGCGCTCTGGTATTGACGCCGCGGGAGAAATGGTGGGGGCTGTACGTCTTCCTGAAGTGATTGGCCTGAGACGTAACTGAGGCGTTAAGAGGCACATGCAGAGGGAGAGGGAGAGTGACTGCAACTACACAGATTTCGGCTGCCTCTGGAACGGAATGGAATATACCCTGGCAGATGGGGGGCAGAACAGGGAAAGAACAGGGCCAGATTGGGGTAAAATATGGAGATGGGCCGGATTCTGTTCCGTTCTGAGTTTTAAAGCCTCCATCTGGGCAGTCTGTACCAGCGCCCACAATCACACAAAAAATGTGAGAATGTTGCAAAAGAGTGTTAATCTCCTGAACCTGGGCTAAGTACCGTTGACTCTGGGTTCTTAGGCTAAGTAAAATGTTTCGCCCTCAGTGTTTTTTGCTCTCTCTCTGCGGTTGGCCAGAAGTGAGAGATCGAGAGGCCTCAAAGTGAGTGACTATCGACAGAGCCAAGGGTCCTTCTGCCCACTCTAGAGGTGCCTAAAGACATGCCTGACGCGGGATTTACCTCACACTCCACTGCTCGACTCATCTGACTGTTTGTTTTGGTTGCCTAGAGGCTGCGTTTGAGGACGGAGTGGAGGATGAGGAGGTGGGACGGAGGATGGGTGGGAGTCATACCTCGCATTCCCTCGAACCCGAGATGGTACACGTGCACGCCCCCGTGCCATTGGCGAGCACGTCCATGCCCTCGGGCGAGGCGGCCGGGTTGTAGCTCATGTAGTACTCCTGGAGCTGGGAGCTCAGGTTCTGCTCGGGCTCCGGGCTCTTTTTCCGCCGCTTGCGGCCCACGGTGGCCCGCTGCTGGAACAGGCGGGCCAGGCCCGGCAGCCGCTTCCAGAACACGTACACCACGGTGGAGATGAGCGACACGGAGAAGAAGAGCGCCACGCTGCCCACCACCACCTTGTGGAAGGAGATGCGCTCCCGCTCCGGGGGCAGAGTCAGCGGAAAGCTCTCGGGAGGGGTGGTGGTTTGGGGAGGCGGTGGTGGGGGTGGGGGGTATCTCCGGTCAGAGCCACTGTGGCTGGGGGCTTTCGGCTGGGGCTGGGGCAGGGGCGGGGGCGCCCTGGGTGGTTTGAGGGAGGGGGTGACAGGGGGGCGCAGTGGGGCAAAGGGGCTGAAGTAAGGTGTGGTCTGTTCGGGCGTCGGCTCAGGTGTGTCGGGCTCGGTGGCCGGCGGGAAGGTGGTGCTCTCGTAGAGGTCCGTGTCCTCGCAGTCGGCCAGGTTCCGCGTGGCTTCCAGAACCTTCTCCCCCTGCAGGTGCTTAGGAGTGCTGCAGATGATGCTCGTGTCCTTGGTGCCCCGGAAGTTCCGCAGCCAGTTCACGAGAGGACAGATGCCGGGGCCACAATCCCACGTGTTCCCCGCCAGGCTGATGGTGGTCAGGGAGTCCCAGGCCACCACCGTCTCCATGGACACGTTAGCCAGCTTGTTGGACTCCAGGTTGAGCACCTGCAGGTTGGGCAGGCACTGGAACACCACCGGGTCCAGGGTCTGGATCTCGTTGCCCGAGAGGTCCAGCTTCTGCAGCGTGTGCCAGGCCCAGGGCAGCCCCTGGTTGACCCCCCGGATGCGGTTCCACTGCAGGTAGAGCGAGCGCAGGTTGGTGAGGCGCGGGAACAGGAAGAAGTTGATGCGGGAGAACTGGTTGTGCTCCAGGTGGAGCTCCATGAGGCGCGACAGGCCCAGGAACATGGTGCGGGTCAGCACGCGCAGACGGTTGTAGCCCAGGTCCAGGAACTCCAGGCTGCGGCACTCCAGGAAGAGCCGCAGCGGCAGGTCGCGCAGCAGGTTGGAGCGCAGGTGCAGGTTCTGCAGCTTGCGCAGGCCGTGGAACTGGCCCGACTGCAGCGCGTCCAGCTTGTTGTAGGACAGGTCGAGGCTGCGCAGGTTGGGCACGCCGTGGAACGTGGCGTTGTGCAGCTGCGAGATCTGATTGGTGCTCAGCACGATCTCCTTGATGCGCCGCACGCCCTGGAAGGCCCGGCTGTCCACCAGCGCGATCTGGTTGTGGTCCAGGTAGAGCCACAGCAGCTGGTTTAGGTGGGCGAACTGGTAGGGCAGCAGGGTGTGCAGCTGGTTGGAGCGCAGCGACAGGCCCTGGCAGCCCACCGAGATGTTCTCGGGGACCTCCTGGAAGGCCAGCGAGTCGCAGTGGACGATCTTGCCCTCGCATCGGCAGCTGAGCGGACAGGTGCGTTCGCCCGAGGAGGCCTGCAGCAGCGCCAAGGCCTGGAGCAGGAGACACACCAGCTGCTGCCTCACCGGCAAGGAACCTGCCGAGCACAAACAAACACATGGAGTCACACGGCACGTTGGGGGAAAAGAGAAAGTGAGTGATGGCTACATTGCAGGGCACAAGCATCTCATTAACTGCAGCACATGTGCACACACATGTACACACACAGAAACACACATACACACACCGACACACACACACATGTGCGCACACATGTACACATGTGTGCACGTACACACACACACACACACACACACACACACACACACATGCACACACACACACAGAAAGACACAGAAACACACACACACAGACACACACATGCACACACACACACACAGTCTAACACCATAGGGAGGACCTGCATCTTACCCATTGCAAGACACCCAAACAAACACATCACAAGTCACATCACAAAAACTATATTCACTCTCCTTCCAAATCATATTAAATATAAAAAACATCACATCAGACCAGGAAACAATAACAATATACCACAAAAAACACACACAACTGATACCACAAGGAACAAACACAGATAACATCACACTGTAGAAGACCCATGCCTATCATAGCACAGCACAGTAAACAAATACACACATATCACCATGGCAACACTGTGCAGGAAACAAACATCAAAGTATGCCAGAAGACAAAGTCGGTCACAGAAAATGATTTCGCAACACTTTCCTTTCTGGCAAAGTTAGTTAAAAAAAAGTCTGAGTCTGAGCACTATAGTAAGACCTAGGACATCCTATTTGTCACTGAAACCACATTCAATAACAAGAAACACTGTCTATCATAGAAAACACATTCAGTGACTGAAAGCACCGTCTGTCACAGGAAAACACATTTAGTCACAGGAAATACTTTCTGTCAAAGGAACCAAAGCAAAGTAAGCCGCAGGACACACTCTGTTACAGGAACCACGGTGAGTCACAGGGAGGAAAATCAATTACGGCAACCACTGTATGTGAAAATGAACTGAGTTTCCTGAGTTGGCTGAGCATGAAAAGAGGCACGGCATCAAAGACAGACAGACAAATGCAGCCACATGTTTTAGATCCCCTCAGATTTCCCAGTACAAAGTGCGCTGCTTTCCCCCTCTGCACCGCCTGGGGATGTTCTCCAAAGGTGCAGCACTAAATTAGCTCAGTCTATTATGACAGAACGCTTGCACAATACCGGATGTGCCAGACATCAATATATCTGTATGACTTGTGGATCTGTGTGCAAAAAAAAAAAAAAAACAGAATTCCCTGCGTGAGCCCGATGAGGGATGGGGTTATTTTGTGGGCAAACATCCGCCCCTCCACCTGCAGTCTGTGTTTGATTTTTAAGGTGTAAGTATTCTGTTGTTGTTGCCGTTGCCGTTGCTGTGGCTTGTTCTGCGCCCTAATGTCAGATTTGACTAATGAAGGAACAATTACATGTTGTTCTGGTGGCCTGCCTCGGCGCTTTGGGGAGGCTCGGCGGAACAATGAGAGATAATATGAGTCTGTGAGGTGTGGACGGCGGGAAGTCTGGCTGCTGCAGATTAACTGCCTAGTTACGAGAAACAGGCAACACACCATTTTTCCTTAAAATTACATCCATCCGACTGGCCACCCACCCCCATGATAACTGGCTTGATAAACGACCGGCTTTCTCTCCGCGTTGCCACCGTTGTAATCAAAATAAAAAACGGCGTTGCAGGCAGTCGCTTCCCTGGAGAGGAGCCTTCACAGAGACTCCCTTTAACAGAGCTGTCGCTCCGCAACTGCTGTGTGTGTGTGTGTGTGTGTATATGTGTGCGTGTGTGTGTGTGTGTGTGTGTGTGTAAGGGTATAAGTCGCTCTGCCACTGCTGCTGCTGTGCTTGCCGTGTGTGTGTGTGTGTGTATGTGTGCGTGTGTGTGTGTGGGGAGTGCACTCGCTCGCCCCAGCCCAGTACAGTCAGCGTGGTTCCACCGGCAATTACACGGCTGAACGGGGAAGCGCAGAGGCAGCGCAGAAGCAGCGGTGCTTTATTCAGACTGATTCCTGCTGCCTTCGCCTCCCTCGGCCCCCTCGCCTCCCTCGCCTCCCTCGGCCCCCTCGCTCACTTGCTTACTTGCTTGCACACTTTCGCGCGCACACCCCACTCGCTCGCCACCGTGTCTCTGTCTCAGAGCATGGAAATGAACTTGCGTGGGTGTGATGTGGTGGGGGGGGTTCAAAGTGGGAGGGGGGGGGGGGACCAGGCTGGTCTTGTGGTGGGGGCAGTGGGCTGGAGGCAAGAATCAGAGCCGGCGTATGCTTTATGCTGGTTCTGATCCGCCACATGCAGGGGCCGAGGCCCGCGGGGAATACAATCAGTGCACACAAGTTGACAGAGGAAATGACACGTGGGAGCCGCGTGAGCGAGCCAATCCGTGTGCTCTCCTGCTGCTGTGTTCCCACCCGCTGACGGCATGTACTGTACTGTACTGTATGTGTCTGCCTACCCATCTGTGTGTGTGGTCCTGCCCATGCACTGACTGACTGACCGCACCGCCTCATTCACCCCACGCATCCATTACTGGAGGCCTGTGCTGTTGTCAGATGTGATCATTTATTAGTTATATAAATGTTGGTAATATTATGGATTGCGTGTGAATGGCTTGTGTGTGTTTGTATTTGTGTGTATTTGTGTGTGTATGTGTGTGTGTATGTGTGTGTATGTGTGTGTGTGTGGCTCTGCTGTCCTGACATAAATTATAGCTGCCCTGTAAATAGCCGTCTGCTATCATCCCGCAGAGGACCAGAGCAACCCCCACCCACCCCCACCACACTCACTCACTCACTCACTCGCTCACTCACATCAACTTGTCAGTTAAGCTAATTACACGCTGTCCGTTCCACAATTAATCAGTAAACGGGCATCGGACTATTACTACCTCACAGCTCTCCCGTGCACTCTCCCCTCCACTCTCCTCCTGCTCTCCCCTCCTCTCCCCTCCCCTCCACTCCATCCTCCGCTCTTCTCTTGTCCACTATCTGTGGGTGTAGTAGATTGATCATGCAGTCATTATCCTCTCTTAGGCCGGCCGTGTAATCCCCCCATGTCCACTCTAGGAGGTGACAGCTCCGCTCAGGGCTGTTTAGTGTCGTGTCACACAGCGGAAGGCTATTACATGCTGCTACACGGAGGAAACAGCTCAGAGACCAAAGGTGGCAGGCAAGCAGGGGTGACAGTTTCACCAGAGGTGACAGTTTGAGCTTTGGCACTGCAAAAATATCATTGCAATTCATATATATATATATATATAGTAGCAAGGATGGCAATGTGTTTGTTGGGAGGAGGTAATGTACTGACCTGCATGGGCTAGATGCACGTCCCACAATGCACCGGGGTGTGCTCGAGGCTGCACTTAGGAAGGCTGTTGCTCAACTGGGACAATTTACTTGTCACTCTTAGAGTGGAAAAGACACTTTTTCTTTGGCTAACACCTCTGCTTTTGACATATTGTGCTGTCTTTGTGCAAATAGGAATCCTGTGTCTCAATAAACGTCAGATCGGAAAAATGTGTGTGTGGTTCTTCTGGTACAGCATTACTTTGTAATATACATGTCTTCCACAAATGGAAGTACAAACATATAACTTTAATTTTAGTCACAATCTAATATTCTTTGCCTGAGTTTAAATTAGGCTGGAGGCCTCCGGAGCTCAGCTCCGCCTCCTCACCTCAGCAATACAGCCAGCCGGAGCTGAGCTCCCTCTGCTACAGTATTTATAATAATACAATAGACTGAGATATTGACCACTGTGAGGAAAAAAGGTCCCCCACCCCCGTCCTTACAAAAGGCAATTTAACCACTGGTCGCAATACACGCTTTGTCAAAGAAGAAAGTGTACCTTAAATATAAAAGCTATATTTTGGGCTTTTTATTGGATGGGACTGTGGTGCGAGGACAGGAATTGAGTGGGAAAAGAGAGAGAGAGAGATTGATGAGGTATGGGAATGACTCAGATGAGAGATGAACCTGCATCCTTGGCGGGCACTTAGACCTGAGTGCAATATTGGTGCTGTTGTTTACGCCCCAGCTGGCTCTTACACATACATTTTTAAGTACATTATTAAAAACACCAAGTATTGTTATTCAATTCTCTGCTTATACTTTGATTTATTTCCCCTTGCACATGGTGTTTATACTATTTTAACTTTTAGACAATACCGGAAATCTCTAAAGCCATCTCGGCCTGGTAAATTGGTCCTTGACTTCAACTTACTTTTCCAATATATAACTCTGACAAAAGAGAAAAAAAACAATTGGAAACAATATAACCTGAGTAAATGAATGTGCCAAAATAAAACTAAAATCATAGCCTTAAATGACAAAAAAGTTGCACTAGTTGGTGCTGTAATATCTGAATAATAACATGCTAAAAATTATGTTGATTCCAGAGCGTATCGATTCCTCTCCTCCTCGCATCCTTCCCCCTGGTGATTAAGCTGCTGTGTTAGCGTGGCATGTGTCTGAATCAACAGAGTGATGATGAATTAAGCAAAATAAATCTTCATGCTGACACCTCGCCTCCCTCCTCCTGTCTGCATACTGATGCCGCTATGCAGTAGGTAGGTACATATGCCCAGGGTTGCATACTCAGCTCTGACAAATCCAGTAAAGTACGCTACACAAATATACACAAATGCTTAGTGAAGCTATGGAGAAGGTGTGCCTAGTACTCCTGCACACTCATCCCTGACAACTCCAGCAAAGTACACTACACAAATATACACAAGTACTAGTGGTGCTATTGGATGTAGAAGGTGTGCCTACTACCCAGCACTCTCAGCCCTAATGACTCCAGCAGAGTACACACCTCCCTGACATGTTTCCATACTAAACTCACTGGAGTGCTCCTCTACAATCATGGCAAAGAACACTTTTTCATATTTCATATTTTTTTATTCAGTCAATGCAAGAAAGTATGGCCAGCATGGTCCCATACTGAACCTGACAACTCCAGCAAAGTACACTACACCGAGTGAATACTAGTGAAGCTTTGCAGTCGGTGTGCCTAGTCCATCATCCTCAGCCCTGACAACTAGCCAAAAGTACACTACACACAAAAACCCTCCCTGACAAGGTGCAAATATTAAACTGCCCCTCACTGTACAGCATGTCAGTGTGTACAGTGTGTATGTCCAAGGGTTGCATACTCAGCCTGAAAACTTCCACTACAAAAAACCCTACACAAACACCTCTCTGACACACTTGCAAATATTTCACTGACTGAAGCAGTCCTCTACAATCAGGGAGATGAAGGCATATTTTTATGTCCAGTCAAGCAGAGGCTGGATCAGATCAACGCTCGATGTAGTTTTTGATCAACTCCTCCGCAGGCCCACACAGCTGACTAATGGGATGAAATGAAAGAAGGCATATTTCTGCTAACGTCAAGGTTGAGCTGTCCAGTGATGATGCCTGCTGGCTGTGTGCAGGCATGGCAATAGACTGAGTGCAAAAACTAATACATAGCCACCAGCCCAATGGATACCGTAGCCTATGTGAACAATTCACACACATATACAGAATATACATGAGTATAAGTGAGCATATATAATGTATACACATATATACACACAATACATACTGTATACCAACATAGAAATAAAAGCACACACATTTATACAAGTACGCACACACACACACACACACACACACACACACACACACACACACACACACACCATCCTATAGCTTTACAATATGTCAAAGACTGTACATCACAGAGACTGTGTGTTATCTCCCAGCATCAAACCTGGAGACACACAACTCATCCTGTCTATTCATTTAGGAACACAGGGCATTGTGCTTCCCTAAAAGCTAGAGACATGCTGGAAAACCCTTTCTGTAGTAGCCTCTTTCCCCTAAGCCTAGAATATGGTGGCTTCCCCCTTTTCCTAAAAGCTATGAGGCATCCCCGCCCCCCCCGACCAAAGCCACCCCAAAGCCTGGGAGAGAAAGGCAGGCAGGCTAGCCCCCAGCCGTCACAGGGAGGATGCTGGTAGACCGGTTCCCCAAAGCCAGAGAAGATTCTGGCAGCTGGAACAAACCCAGCTACTGTTTCTCCTGGCTTGGCTACAAGTTGATATTTTGTTCGAGCACTCCAGTATTGTGTATGTGTGTATATGTGTGTATTTGTGTGTGCATGTGTAGGAGTGTGTGGGTGTGGGTAGGTATCTGTGTATGTGTGTGTGTGTGTGCGTGGGAGGGGTATCTGTGTTTGTGTGTGGGGGGGTATCTGTATGTGTGTGTGTGTGTGTGTGTGTGTGTGTGTGCTCTCCCGGAGAGGCCATTAGCCAGAGTGTTGAGCCAGAAGTGGCCACTGCCGTCCGCATCGCCGGCGAAGCACTGCGCCCCGCACCAGGATAAATCATATCACTTTTACACAGCACTGCACACTGGCCGCACACACACCCTTTCTCCAGCCCTCCCTCTGTTCCTCTCTTACACACACACACACAGATGCACTGACGCAAGCACACATGTGCACACACATGCACTCACATACACACACACACACACACACACACACACACACACACACACACACACACACACACACATGCACTGATGCAAGCACACATGTGCACACACATACACATACACAAACACACCCAAAATATACACACTCACACACAAAACACACTACCGTATGACTGCACTAGAGGGTATAACACAAAAGCTGTACCTCTTCTCACATGCTAGCGCCACAGACATGATCTAACAGGGAGTAAGGGACACAGATAGACAGACAGACAGCTAGACACACAGACAGACAGACAGACAGATAGACAGACAGAAAGACAGATGGGGCAGTCAGACAGGCGAGAGAACTTTATAGGAGGGAACATTGCGCTGAGAGTGAATAATGCGATGCCCACACAAGCTTCCCAGAGGGAAGACAGTGGCACAACTGCCAGAGAGAGCCACAGCCCAGCCTGACAGCTGTTAGTGCACTGAGCTGTCAGCTGTGTGTGTGTGTGTGTGTGTGTGTGTGTGTGTGTGTGTGTGTGTGTGTGTGTGTGTAAGAGAGAGAGAGAGAAAGAGAGAGAGAGAAGAAGGTGTCATACAGTGTGTGTGTGTGTGTGTGTGTGTGTGTGTGTGTCAGTGTGTATGTGTGTGTTTGTGTGTGTGTGTGTGTGTGTATGTGTGTGAGAGAAAGAAAGAGAGAGAAAGGAGTGTATGTGTCATACAGAGTGTCTGTGTGCATGTGTGAGTGTGTGTGTGTGTGTGTGTGTGTGAAAGAGAAAAAGGAAGGTGTGTGTTACACAGTGCATGTGTGTGTGTGTGCGTGTGTGTGTGCACGAGGTGTGATGTGGACTTCAACTCATCTCTGCTGCTGCTGCTGCTGCTGCTGTGACACAAACACAGACACTGAATATTGTCTAATTGCTGCTCGGAGAAAGAGTAAGTGGAACACAAAGGCACTAATCAAGCGTCTAGCGTCTAGCATTAGTTCCCACGGCTCACGGCCACCTGTCTGTGTCCCAGACTCATCAGCTAGCCCTGCCCACCCCCCTCCCCCTTCCCACCTCACCCCACCACCCCACCCCCCCATTCAACAGCACCAACCCCAGCTGCTGGCTCACCACACCTACAGCAGCAGCACTCTTAAACTAAAGTCCTAAAGTCCGAAGTCATGCAGTTCACCTGCACAGCTGGCTAAGAATACATACAGTACATACACGGCCCCTCGAAGCTCCCCCGCCTAGCTGCTATTCCAATGTTTGCACTGGAGCTGCTGTCTTCATCTGACATATAATGGGTCATTTCTAAAGGTCATTTCTTTACTGTAAATGACTATGCCTTTAACCATGCTTTTAAACTCAGTGTTCTGACTTAATTTAACTTAATGTCGTGTTTATATGAGAATATAATGTATGTGAATCTGCTGTTGCATTGCATTACTGAGTTTACTACTGTTGTTATTGCTGTAAGGGCATTGTATAACATTGGAGCATAGTCATAAGCTAGTGTATTGCTGGATGTTAGTGCTCCTGACTGAATTCTAAATGGTCATCCTGAGGGGCGTGTAATAACAAATGCATCCCACACCATGCTGTGCTGCACTGACCTGAGCAAGGAAGGAAGGAAGGAAGGAATAAAGGAAGGAAAGAAGGAGGTAAAGATAGGGGGAGGGAAAGAAAAGAGGTAAGGAAGGAGGAAAGAACAGATGAATGGAAGGAAGTAATGAAAGAAGAAAAGGAAAAAGGAAGGGAGGAAGGGAGGGATGAGGCTGGAAGGTAAGGAGTGAGGTCAGGAAAGAAAATAAGCTAGAAAGGAAGACAGGAAGGTGCTGGTAGGTGCTGCTGTTTTGACATATGGGCTAGAGCTACCATACAGCTCTAACTCTTTACGTCTGGGCAAGACACTGACAGCCATTACCGTCACTGCCAGTGCATGTGAAAAGCCACCAATGGTTTCACCCAGCCTGTGTGAGATAACTCCATTCCCTTTTCCCTTAACCCTGTTAGGTGCTACCAGCCCTCCTCCATGCACCTGTTTAAAGTACTAGCCTTCTCTCCAAAGCCTTCTTTTAAAGGACACTAGCTTCCTTCCTCAGAGCCTATAGGTTAGTACTAGGTTAGTGCCATCCCCCTTCCCCGGTTAGATTAGGGGTCTCCAAACGTTTTGGGAATAAGGGCTACCCGAAGGATGAGAAACATTACGGACGGCTGCTCGTTCAAAATAATATAGTTAAGATAAATTGAAGTCACCTTTAAAATAACACTATGTAGGATTATTTGCTTTTATTGAACAAGAACAGTCAAGAAATAAACTAATAATCAAACATGAACACCTTGTTGTTAGATCCTACCAATCCTCCCCTTACCCTGAACCTGTTAGACGTCGCCAGCTGTCTGTTTTAGAGGGTCAAAGCTACCAAACTGTGAGGGTACATCACCAATAGCCAATTCAGACAGACAGCCACTCAAGTCCCAGATGAGGAGGCCTGACTTTCATACTTTAATTAGAGAATTGTTTCCAACTGTCCTTACAAATTTTTTACACATATAAATTTTAATTAATAACCACGCTCATCCCAGCCACCAGGCTAATAGGATTGTTTCTCCAGCATTTATATTAGTAATATTTAATTCCGCATGGTATTTCTGGCATACACCGCTGGATGTGGTGGGGAATATAAGAGTGTGTGTGTGTGTGTGTGTGTGTGTGTGGGTGGGGGGTGCTGGGGGGCCAGCTGTCAGCTGTTCATCACACTTGCTCTTCATTAGGAGAGATGAGATGAGATGGGATGTGATGCATTATTTACAACAATGTCATCCCATTCCAGTTTTTTGGGGGGTTTTTTTTTGGACATATGCGAGATGAAAAACATCTCTCAACAACATAATTTGACATCACTACATGCCCACTACAGCACAAACTCTTACATAACAGCCAGACAGACAGACAGGCAGGGAAGGACAACAGACAACCAATGAACAGATAGACAGACAGACAGACAGACAGACAGACAGACAGACAGACAGACAGACAGATAGACAGGGATGGACAACAGACAACCAATGAACACAGACAAACAGACAGGCAGATAGACTGACAGACAGACAAACAGACAGACAGATAGACTGACAGACAGACGGACAGACAGACAGACAGACAGACAGACAAACAGACAGACGGACAGGGATGGACGCCAGACAACCAATGAACAGATACCCAAAAGCACAGACAGATAGACCAGCAGACAGACAGACAGACAGGCAGACAGACAGGGATAGACAACAGACAACCAAACAAACAGACAGACAGACAGGCAGACAGACAGATAGACAGGGACGGACAACAGACAACCAACGAACAGATAGACAGACAGACAGACAGACAGATAGACAGGGATGGACAACAGACAACCAATGAACACAGACAAACAGACAGACAGATAGACTAACAGACAGACCGACAGACAGACAGACAGACAGACAGACAGACAGACAGACAGACAGGGATGGACGACAGACAACCAAGGAACAGATAGACAAAGACAGATTCCCTTCCAGTATTTGTGAACATCAGAAACAGACCAGAAGAGCAGAAACATTTTTTTAAAGCAATGCTGTGTGATATAAGTATGGCTATATGCCACTACACCATAAACCATCACACTGCACAAACACCTGACTGGGCTAGAACTGCAGCACTTAAAAATAAACATATCATAAAAAAACATATATTTATACAAAATAAACATACAGTACACCCAACGAGTTTGCCGAAGCCAAAAAAAGTTTGCTAAGATGCCAGAAACAAAACAGATTCAGGAGAGAAAGAAAGAAAAAATGAAAGAATGAATTATCTGCCCACTAAGATTCAAGCAAATGTCTGCATAAAAGTATGCATAAGTTTCCAGTTACCAGACCTTCATCTGGGCTCTGATGCCCGTTGGCTTGAGTATATTATGGATTATAGGAACTTTGCAATGATCTAGCCCAGGTCTTGGTCTAGGTGTGTGGAAAATGTCCTCCCTGTTACAACTGCAGCGCTGAACTGAAGCGCCCTCCTATACACTTACAGGCCATCATTTTACGGGCATTAATTTTGAAATTGAGCGGCGGCACATTTTGATTTTTTCTTCGCTCAGGGGCGTCGGGGAGGAAGAGGGATAAGTGGCAGATTTACCGACGGCGCTTAAATCACCGCAGGGTTTTGTATAGGCCAGTGGCAGCCAAGGGATGATTCACATGCCACAGAGAGAGCACAAGCCTCCCTCGCTCCCTCTCTCTCTTATGTGCTCTCTCTCTTTCTCTCTCTCCGTCTCTCTGTCCTTCTCTCTCGTTCTCTCTCTCGCGTTCTCTCTCTCTTTCTCTCCCCTATCTTTCTCACTCTTTCTCCCTCGCTCTCTCTCTCTCCCTCTATCTCCTTCTCTCTCTCCCTCTCTGTCTCTTTCTCTCCCCTCTCTCTCTCTCCCTCTCTTTCTCTCCCCTCTCTCTCTCTTTCTCTCTCTTTCTCGCCCTCTCTCTCTCCCTCTCTCTCTCTTTCTCTCTCTCTTTCTCGCCCTCTTTCTCTCCCTCTCTCTCTCTCTCTCAGGTAGCTTTCATGGCATTGGACCAAAGAGATTTAGTGCGCCACAGTTAGCTAAAACAAAAGAAGGCACACACACACACACTCCTTCTTGAGGAGGTTGTGGTGGTGGGGAGGGTTTGGAGACGGTGAAAGATGTTAGCCACCCACGCAACCCTTCAATTGAACAGGTGGACAAGATGAGGAGGAGTGGAGAAAAGCAGAAAATGAGGAGGAAGAGAACAGATGAATATAACGAAGACAGGAAGAGTATTTGGATGAAAAGTGGAGAAAGGACAGGGAGAGGAGTGGAAAGTGATGAGTTTTATCAGAATGTGAAGAGAAGGCAACCATGAGAGGAATCTCTAGTTAGCACATCCAGGGATGGATGGGAGAGGAGGGTATCTGCTGTCCATCACATGCAAACCAGGAGGAACAACGAGAGGATCGCCATGGTCTCCTGTCTCTCTCTCTCTCTCTCTCTCTCTCTCTCTCTCTCTCTCTCTCACACACACACACACACACACACACACACACACTCTCTCTCTCTCTCTCCCCATTAAAGAGCACAGATGAACATGACTGCTGGAAGTGCATAGCACCCTTGAGAGCAGGTAATGAGGATGAGTCCATGCTGGCTACCATGATTGCATTATGTAAATCAAGTTACGCAACTCATGATCAGAAGTATCACTCAGCCTTATTTGTATTGTTATTATCCTTTTTTAAAGTTTGCCCTGTGCCTGACTGAAGGGCAAATGATCTGGCTTTTTAAAAATGTACTGCATGTCAGCTCAGCTCTGTACATGCTGATCAAGGCTATAATGCAACATGCTCATGTAGATTTGCTTATTCTGAGTTTTTAGACTCTCTGTGGCTTTTTTTCAGGACTTGATGGTTAATACTTCTGTATGAAGCTGCCAGGTTTTACCATTATTGCCCGTGCATTTGGAGGGCTATAATTATCTTATCAGAATTACAATATCATTATGATTAATTTGCATTTGCTGTGAGCCAAATTAGGCGTGCTACAGCAGAAGCCCGTTTATTAACGAGTTATGCGGGCCACAGCCAAACCCGCCATAAAACGGGGGAAGACAGGAGTCACAACAACAGAGTTCCTAATTAGCTGGTGACCTCTTAATTGGATTGATTGTAAAGAACATTAGCGTAGTATAAATCTATCAGGAGTGCCGGGGAAAGGGCTGCATTCCACAGATGGTTCTACGGAGAAACAAAACCTGGCAATCACTGCAGGTAGACGGCTGATTGTTATTCCGTGCACACAGGCTTGGGAAGAAATCAAAACTGTAGAGTTATTATATACACGAAGGGAAAGAAAATTTCAATTTGGCTGAGAGTGCGAGAGGCAGGTCTCGAGGCGTCCTGATAACTGCCAGTAGCCTATTACCTCGCGCTCTTCAGGTGCAGCTCCCTCAACTCGCGCGCGACCCGCGTAAGTGACCAGAGGTGTGACAGATAGGCCAAATCAGACCGCATCAGCGCGAGCGACTGACTGTGACAGCAGTAGCTTTTATTGTGACCGTTGGCGCAACAGGGGGCGAAGAGAGGCGGATGTGATGAGGCCACTCAGGTGTGCAAGGCTGACAGCTTGACAGCTCCTTCAGTACGGTCGCTGAGTTTAACATGACAACTCTCGGGCAGGCTCAGACACACTCCCACTCTCCCGACACCAAGATAGCCACTCTCTCCGTGAGACATCGTGCCAGAGAAGGGCCACGTCCGGCGCAGCTGTTGTATGGTCGTGTTTGCTATCAGTCCTACTGGGACGCAGAAAGTGACATTTTGGCACTTATTAGGGGGGAGATCTAAGTGGCAGCGCATACGTCCCTCGGCACTGACAGTCCCATAGTTAGACCACTCCAGCAGGGGAGGGGGTTAACCAAGTCCAGGGTTCGCATCCAGAAATCAGCTAACACCAAGCTAACGGTTTGAACTGAAACGGCAGACAGAACATTAATTGGATCTAACCTGCTGAGGTCCTGCCTGGCGAGTTAGTCAATAGAACCATTATGGAGCCTGCGAGAACACGGGCTTGCCACAGCAGCTCATTAGGACAGCCCGACGCTAACGAGACGGAATGGGGAGACTGTTTCAGGCTTACTGTAACTAAGAGTTGACCCGTATTTACTTTTTTTATAGGTAGCTGAAGGTACTCAAATGATGAAGTTTATAAACGGCATGGCTTAGGTACATATAACCTACAACGCAAAAACTAAGCAAAACGGCATCCCGTCGCCTCTCCCATCATTAAATGTACAAGGCTCAACAGTTCAAATGTGATTTTGCTGTAATCTCGACCTGCGAGAGATTCATTGTTCTTCTGTGGTTTGACAGTCGTTTATATTTCGAAACGTTTGCAATCAACACACGGTGCATCAGTCCCGTTGCAACACATCAGTTTTCCAGATTTGGGATGAAAATTACCTCGTTGTTTTATTCCTGATAGTCCGTATTTTACAGAATAGACTCTTATAGTTCCGACACATAAGTTTTTAAAGATTAGGCTACGTTTGGAACACTTACCCATGTCGGCAAGGCTGGATTTTGTGTTTGTTAGTCCTCAGCGTCCAGTAGCCAGTGGTCTCTGCGCAGCACTGTCTCCCAAGGCTGCTGCCGATGCACCTGCTCCTCAATATGCGCTAAGGATAGGGTGGAAAAAAGAAACGCTATGATGAAACGTTAAATTCATGGCTAGCCGATGGATGTTGTGGCGTGGTTCCTAATAAAAACTGACATTTCAATCCGGTCATAAAATGCATTTTCATGCTACGTGACTCTAAATTGCATTCTGCGAAAGCGGGCAATGAATAACCATAAGGCAAAGCAATATGAAAGAGTAATTTTTAAATCGCTCTAGGAGTAGGCGAACTGTGCGCTTGGAGCGGAAGGCGCCCCTTACACAGGACTATCTGCTAAGGAGCGAGCCTACGCGAATGTGTCATTATTCTGTGCACAAGTTGCGCAACTCCCTCTATCTTTCTTTCCTTCAATGTGTGTGTGACTGTGTGTGCGTGTGTGTGTGTGTGTGTGTGTATGAGTGAGTGTATGCGCGCTTGCCTTCCAGCACAGCGGGACTATCAGAACAAGGCTTCATGACAATGACAAAAAAACGTCACTAAGGGGTGTCATTGTTCAAAACTCCCCCAAAATAGGTTGTTTCCTGGCATAAAAAAGAAAAAAAAATCATCGGTTTTCATTCATAACAAGAACAGCAACAACACTCGTTCACCATGGTATTCTCTGAAATATAAATACATCATGCAGCAAATGAATGTATTAGATTATGATTATGATGATGATGGTTATTCTTATTCTACTACTACTACTACTACTTCTTCTTCTTCTTCTTCTTCTTCTTCTTCTTCTTCTTCTTCTTCTTCTTCTTCTTCTTATTATTATTATTAATAATAATAATAATAATAATAATAATAATAATAATAATAATAATAATAATAATAATAATAACAATAATAATGACAATACTATTATTATTTGTTGTTGTTTCTGTTATTATTATTATTATTATTATTATTATTAGTAGTAGTAGTAGTAGTAGTAGTAGTAGTAGTATTTTCATCATCATTATTATATGTTACTGTTTTTTTGTGTTGGCTAGCTGACCATATACTCATGAACTATTGTGTTGTTGTTGTTGTTGTGTGGGTTTAGTTGTTATGGTCCTGTTTAGGGCTGTCAAGTGGCTGCTGTGTGCTCCTGTTCACCTCTCTGCAGTCACCACTTGCACTGGACCATGGCCATGGAGGAAAGCCCACGGGACAGGGCTCAGGGCGAAATGTAAAGGGGCCATGAAAGGGCAGCTATAAGAAAAAAAAGGAAAAGCTATTGAGCAGATAAAGCTTCATCTGTAAAGGAAAGTGACAGGGCGGGTATAGTTCATTATGGGTAAAGGAAAGGCATAGGGCAGCTATAGTTCAGTATGTAAAGGAAAGTGACGGGCATTGCTCAATACGTAAGGAAAGTGACAGGGCAGGGATAGCTTCATATGTAAAGGACTTTGACAGACATGTCAGGTCTCCTATCCTCCTGCGCAGGAGCCTCAGAGAAGCAGAGGGAGGGGGGACTGGGAGTGGAGGGGTGGAGGGGGCGGGTGGGGAAGCTAGCAGAGCAGAGCAGCTACAGCACCTTAGTGATGAGATACTGTACAGTAGCCTACTGTGAGAACATTGCAGACACAGCCAAGAATAACAAGACAAAGAGAGCTGTCTGTTCGTAGACCTCCATGCCGTACTGTCTGTACTGTCTGTCCATCTGTCTAGTTCTGGTTCTCCATGCTTCTTGTACTGTACATGTGTGGTATGGTTGAGAAACATTGAGAAGATGGAGAGGTGAATGTTGGTAGGTGGGCAGCCAGTGAAATACTGTAAGAACATTGCAAATATGTCCAAATAGGAGATAAGGCTGGATGTCTGTAGGCATTTATGTCCTACTACATGTCCGCCTATGTCCATGTCCTACCTGTTTATGCTTCTCCTTAATTTTGCGGTCTGTCCCCTTGTGAATAAGAAGGGTTTGTGAAACAAGTGAGATAGATGGAATCCTCTGAGAACACCCTGAGAACACTGCAGACTCAGAGCCTGCCCGAATGAAAGAGAGAGACAGACAGACAGACAGGCAGGGAGACAAACAGTCAGACAGACAGACAGACAGACAAAGACAGAAATAAACATCAACAGGCACAGAGACAGCGAGCTGAATGTCTGTGGAACTTCATAAAGTCTGTCTAGACTTTCATGGAGTATGTTTGGGCCGTGATGCTCTCTGTCTACAGGTGAGGTCATACGCCCATCTATCATCGCATGAAACCCACTCGGGCACTTCTGAAGCTATTCTGATACTCAACAGTCTGCTGTCCCTCAGCTTTGCAGGCTGTCACACTCTCACTGAGAGCCTTCAGAGTGTATTCCAGACACTGTACTCCAGGCAGAACAGACAGAGGGGGCGGAGTGGGACTCCAGCTGGATTTATGGCCAGCTCTTCTGGTTGAGTGACGGTCACTAACACATGATCCCAGGTTGATGTTATTTATCTTACAGCACTGTAATGGCATTGGTTTTTTTTTCTCAGGCATTGGGCATGTCAATGACTTACATAACGTTCAGCTTCCTTGCTGTCGTCAAAGCTCTTTACTGACAGGAGCTACATCTCAGTTAAACAGAAAAGGCCTGCTCTCAGCTTCGGAGCTGCTTTGGTTGCGTTGCATTTTTATCTGTAAACAAAAGCCGTTAGTTGATTTACAGGGAGATGGTGCTTTTTGTTTTTTTTTTTTCAAACTCCAGAGCGTAATTTCATTTTTAGAGTGCCAGATTGAATTTATGTGCGTAGCCTATGCCATCATGTTCACTGTCTATTCTCTTTAATGTTGTCTGTCTGAGTCTTGATGATGGCTGTCTGCGCCTTGATGCTGCTTGTCCATTGGCATAAATTCTGTCTTACTATTAGAAACTCAATTCTGTCCATCTGTCTATGAACTTACGCTGACTTTTTTTGGGCCTCCATGGCTGCTTGTCTGTAAGCTGTGATACTGTCTGTCTATGCCCTAATGCTGTCTGATTATGACTTTGTGCTTTCTCTTTCTCTCTCTCTCTGTCTGTCTGTCTTTCTTACTCTCTCTCTCTCTCTCTTTTCTCTCTCTGTAGCTCTGTTATTGTGTGTGTGTGTGTGTGTGCGTGTGTGTGTGGGTGTGTGTATGTGGGTGTGTGTGTGGGTGCGTGTGTGGGTGCATGGGATCATTTTTTTTCGTAGGCTATTACATTGATTGTTTATAAACTATATTGGCTGTCTGTCTGCAGACTTCAAGCCGCCTCTTCTTTCTCTCTTTGTGTAGACTATAATGCTGTCTTTTCATAGGCCTTCAAGGCTGTCTGTCTGTAAGCTTATCATGTTGTGTTTTGCGTCATGTCGTCACGTCATGTTTTTGTCATTTATTCTTCATCACTTTACAAGCATCTGCTGTCCCTGAATCAAAGACCAACTTGTTTTTCCAGGATTCACCCTACACGTTTTACCATTAAATACACAACCTGAAACTATGCTTAAAATCTAAGCAAGTCTTACAATTTTCCAGTGGAACTGGAATACAATGTTGTATGCATCTGCTGTTAAAAGCTTTTTAAAAATGTTCCTTAGAAATATGCAAGCGTTTTGTTCCCCCCAAATTGGTCATTAGTCATTGATCCATAGACAATAATTACTTGGTTTAATCAGATCATGCTTATCAGTCCGTGCCGTCATGCTGTTAGCCGACGCCAGTCCTCCATGTTGCCTGTGTAGTACATGAGCGGATGAGAGGGATTGAAACGTGCACGGGCACAGCGCTAAATAAGACACATGCTGGTTGACAGGCGTTAGGAGCCAATTATTCTCATTCATCCTGCTCAGTGATGAGCGTCTGTGGTCCTGGGGACTGGGAGCTGAGCTCCTCTGTGATCACGTGATGGAGTGGATTAGTGGATCCATCCAGGGCCGAGTGGATAATGATCCACCCTCCACACGCTCGTTCAGCGCCCGTTCGTCACGGTTAATGATACACCTCTCCGTCTTGATGTATACACTGCCACTCAGCGTAACATGTATGGGAGCGCGCCCTCAAGACTGATGGAAAACCCATCTAGGTAATTGGCTCTTTAAGATGCTTTGAATAATGGCAACAGTGTGCAGAGCAATCATCAAGGTAAACAGACGCTACTCTGAAGAATGTCAAATGTGAAGTGTATTTTCTGCACTGTTTTCGTGTTTACAACATCATTTCCATAGGTGCTGTTTCATAGTTTGGTAGCACTTTATAATAACTGTTGCTTAGGAAAGGCAAATAAGACATCAACTGAACATCAGTAAATCATTTTTTATTTGTTAAAAAGTAGTTACCTGTTAGTTAAGTTAGCTAACAGCTAACCAACAGCTAGCAGTTCAAACAGTGTATATTTATTTATATTTTATAAAACGTTACAGTACTCATCAGTGACTTTAGTCATTTTTCTTCATTGGGACCCAAAATGTTCTAAGTGTTCAGTGTGAAAATGTCAACACAAAAGCTGCTGTCCTGTTTCCTGTCATTCTCCCAATGTATCATACATACAGTACTGCTTCCCTCCTGCTCACAGCTCTGTCTCCAGTGGTCCCGAGATATACTGTAGGTCCTGGTTCTCCATCATCAGGTCAGAACTGTAGAAGCCTTTTGGATGAAAGGTGAAATGTCTTCAAGCTCCAAAAGAAGTCCAGTCACATATACAACTTAACTCTTTTGACTACCATGACCTGGATGAATGAGAATCATCACAGACAGACTGTTATTGTACATTATGTTATTGACCTCTGTTCTGTTGTGCTGCTGTCTATAACATGGGGATTGTCCTGTGCTGTCATGCTCTGCATAATCTGGGCTGATCCTCGTGTTTGGACCACAGTCTTATGAAGATGGGAGCAGCAAAAACAGCATCATCAAATTCAGCATCAGCTTCTCTCATGTTATCTATAACCTCTTATTCCGTATCTTGCTCATCACCTTTTTTTTAACCTGTTTCATGCATGTTGCAACCTCCTAAAGAGATGTTGCTTAAATGATGTTTGCAGAAGGAACCATGATAAATTCTACCTTTATTGCATGTAAGCTTTGACCATATACAGTACGAATAGTGCTGCAGTTGTTTTTGATCTCAGACACCCCCAGTGCCTTTCAGCGTTGCCCATGCTTAATTGCCCTGAAAGTTTGCCACCTATTGATGTGGATGTATATTAAATGGAAATAAAACACAAATAATGACGTTCCAAGAGGGGTATAAATTCAAGCTGTCCAGATGAACCTGAAAAGAAATCAGACTTCAGTCAAATTATTTTATTTACTCTGATTAGAAAGGTGTCATATAAATTCAGCAAATTACAGAATTTATATGACACATTTTAATCAGATCAAATGAAATAATCAGACGGAAATCCAATTTTTTTCTGGCATATAACCGCAGTCAGTGAAGGCTCAGGGACAAACAGACACCGCTGTGATATGGAATAAAATACTCTCCTTCCTCAGCAGATTATCTCCCCTGTCTACCAGACCCTCCTATGGTGCTGCGTCAACCCCATCCATCCCTCTTCCAAAACAACCCCAGCCCCCTCCCCTCACCCAAACAACCCCCTCTTCTCTTCTCTCTTACATCCTGCTCTGCTCTCTCTCATCCATCACTCGCTCCTCCCTCCTCCATCAAAAACCTCTCCTCTCCTTTCCATCACCTCTGCTTTCCAACTGCCATTTCTCTTCTCCTCTTCATTCATCCATTCGTCCCACTCTTACACTCCCAGCTTTACCTGGCATACACCCCACACATCCCCCCACCCCCCCCCCATCCTCTCTTTTCCCTCCTTCCTCTTTCTTTACTTAAGAGCTACATTTGAAATGCAATTGTCGGCTGTGCAAATACAAGAACATACACAGGCACACACACAAATGAGCACACACACACACACATACACACACACACCTGCACACTCCACACGGCCACACACACACAACCACACAAAGCATCATTACATGACTATGAAAGCTGTAAAAAATTAGGGTTTAAAGTTCAGAAGAACAGCACGTACAGTACAAACCACTCACAC
>CM059273.1:21252178-21269678 GCA_030347295.1 Setipinna tenuifilis
AAAATAATACCACTCTAGCTCTTATAATTTCCCCCATTGGAATTTACAAATTCACTGAGTGTTATTAATAATTCATAATAACAAAGCACATCCACAGCTTATCCCTGCTTTGTACTTTTAATTAATATTGTATGCAGTGGTCCGCACAAAATTGTTTTGTTTTAAACTTCTTTTTTTGTAAAGTACTCTGACACCTGCTTTTTTTTGTTTTGACTTTCTCTGTTTTCTGTTATCCCCCTCTCTAATTAGTGTGTGTGTGTGTGTGTGTGTGTGTTTGTGTGCGTGCATGCATGCATGCATGTGTGTGTGTGTGTGTGTGTGTGTGTGTGTGTGTGTGTGTGTGTGTGTGTATGTCCTAATGCCCTAATGCGGAGCTGATATCTGCATCGCAGACAGTAAGTGTGTGATTGCCTGTTAGCACATTAGCAGATGTGTGAGCTCACTTTGGGAGAGGAGAGGAGGAGGACAGGATGAGGGTGACAGGATGGGAACGTACTCTCACATCACCACATAAGGAAGAAGAGGGAGAGAAAGAGAGAGAGAGAGATAGAGACAAGCAGACAGACAGATAGAAACACAGACAGACAGGCTCACAGACAGACAGAGAGAGGAGAGGAGGAGGATATGAGTGTGACAGTATGGGAACATATCCTTATGTGTCACCACCACATGAGGAAGAAGAGAGAGAGAGAGAGAAAGAAAGATATATAGAGATACAGACAGATAAAAATATAGACCGACAGGCTCACAGACAGACAGACAGAGAGAGAGACAGTCAGACAGTCAGACAGAGAGAGAGACAGGGAGGCAGGCACACAGATAGATGTAAACCCATTCGACACGTTCACTTTCAGACAGAGAGAGAGAGAGAGACAGACAGACAGACAGATAGGCAGATAGAAATACAAACAGACAGCTTCACAGACAGACAGAGAGAGAAACAGCCAGACAGGCAGACAGAGAGAGAGACAGGCAGGCAGGCAGATGTACAGATGTAAACCCATTCGACACGTTCGCTTTCTGCTAAAACCACATTTAACTGTGTTTAATGCACTGGGAGATGCATATCTTGGCAGAGGAGATATCCTGAGACCTAATTATACAAAACTGAAACAGATTTTATGATTACATAGCCTTTACGCTCTCTGATTGAGGTTACAGCCTAAATCAACAGAGCTTAATCAGAGATTGTGCTCTTTGATCTCTCTCTTTCTCTTTCTCTCTCTCTCTCCCTCTCACAAACAAACAAACAAACATACACATACACACACACGCACACACATGCACACACACACACACACACACACACACACTTACACAAAACAATTTACTTAGTTTTAGTTTGCTTGCATTGGCCTGTCTGCAGGTGAGTGTAATTGCTTTCAATGACTCTCTGTTGTGGCTCCTGAATGGTAAGAAGTACAGTCATAGGGGCGAAGGCTGGAGGCTGCCTTGGCCAGGCAGGCAGGTTTGGGGATGGGGATGTGTGTCTGCCTACAGGTAATGTGAAGAGTCTGCAGCTCCTATGGATGAGTTTTTGTCAGATGCTGCCATTGCCATGAATGTGTGTTTGTGGGATGTTGCTGTTGCCGTGAATGTGTGTTTTTGTGTGATGCTGAACTAGTCAAGAATGTGTGTTTTCATGATTCTGTGTGTGTCCAGGGTGGAGGTGGGACAGACACTGTTTGTGTCCATTTTTGTTTAGAATGCATGTTAACAGATTAGACAATTCTCTACTGCAACTAGCAAATGATGAGCGATTTCTTCTTTGGAGAATTCTCAATAAAAGAAGAGCCGCAATGATTTTTCTTTTATCGACCACTTGACTATTTAAAAAAATAGCAAACTTTATCTTGTCATTCAGTGTTGCCTATTTGGTTGGGTAAATCTTTTGAGACAAGGTCAAATATTCTGTTGACCCAAGCAAAGTGATAAAGTTGTACGATGTAAAGTTATACTTTCTAAAGATTGTTTAAAAGAAGTTAACATTGTGTTTATTAAAGCGATTTGAATGGGAAACAGGGCTATGCACACTAAAAGCACCAGGGCCTGAGTGGAAGCCGATGCCACGTGCACGCACTGGGCCCACAGACATGCCCAGTGTGAATTACACACATCTTACGGCCCACTCACGGACAGCTTGTGTCCAAACCGCTCATGCTCAGTGCGGTGTGAATGAGCCCTAAGTTGCTATGAATTTGTATTTGTGTGTGTGCTGCAGAAGTTACAGTCATCCAAGAAATCAGTGTCAGGCAATGACATCTTGGTTAATGTCAAGTTGTCATTATGAGGATACCCAAAATAATGTCAAGTTGACATTACAACAACTGAATGACATTTTAATGACAACAGTCCTGAACATTACTAAAGTAATAAAGTGTCATTAATGTGCATGACATGTGGCATGGCATGTATATGACAGGCTCATGTCACCCTGGTGTAGTCACCTTCAAATAAAGTGTTACCAAGAAATCTTTGTACTGTATAGTATACATCCCAGATACAGGACAGAAAAGTGTCTGTTTGTGATGCTGCTGCTCAAAGTGCTGTAAGACTTCATATAGCTGAACATTTTAGCATTCAGTCTAAGCCATCATATCATCGCAAGTCTGAGATACATTTTCTTCCATTTACCCCCACCGACAGGTCACTGGTGTTTTGAAGTATGATTTACTGTCAAATAAAGTCAGTGTTACCAAGAAATCTTTGTACTGTATAGTATACATCCCAGATACAGGACAGAAAAGTGTCAAAACTAAAAATCCACACAGTTGAAATTTATTTTTTATTTGTTTGTTTTATGCTTTCATCGCGTTTTATTGTTATTTATACATTTTTCTGGATTAAGTAGTGGTCCTAAAGTGGCTATAGATGTTTGCATGCTGCTGCTACTGGGAGGCACACCTGGATGAAAAGGTGTTGTTAAAGTACAGGTGGAGCCCATAGTGATGCCCAGCACAATTTTCACCATCCTCTTCAAAAATCTATTTGTTGTCTATTTGTTAGATGTCCCAGCTGCAGTCAGAGATACTGTGCAGTGTGTGTGTGTGTGTGTGTGTTTTTGTGATTCTGCTGCTGAAAGCCCTGTAAGAGCACGTACAACTGAACATTTTAGAATTCAGTCTAAGCCCCGGCATGCCATCTGAAGTGGACTTTGATTGTTTACCTGTGTTTTTGTGTGTGTGTGTGTGTGTGCGTGTGTGCATGGGTTTGTGGGTGTACATGTGCAGAACACTACCCAGTTTCTGTGTGTGTGTGTGTGTGTGTGTGTGTGTGTGTGTGTGTGAGAGAGAGAGTGTGTGGGTGCATGTGTTTGTGCGTGTACATGTGCAGGACTCAGTTTCTTCGTGGTGTGTGTGTGTGTGTGCATGTGTGTGTGTGTGTGTGTCGGATTGTGCGCTGCGTAGTGATGAAGCTGTTAACTCTGGCTGATGTCTGCGCTCCCTGTGTTGCGCCCTGTGTGTGTACACATGTGTGTGTGTGTGTGTGTGTGTGAGTGTGTGTGTACGTGCGTGTGTGTGTGTGTGTGCGAGTGTGTGTGTTAGTGTAGGATTGTGCGCTGCGTAGTGATGAAGCGGTTGTTAACTGTGGCTGATGCCTGGAATCCCTGTGTTGCCAGTGATCAGCTCTGTGTTCTTCCTCTCAGTTGAGGACTTGTGTGACATGTTGCCCTCCTGGGGAGACTTAGTCTGTGTCTGTATTTGTGTGTGTGTGTGTGTGTGTACTGTGTGTGTGTGTGTGTGTTTTACCTGCAAAAAAACATGCAGACATAGATAAACACTCACACACACAGGCAATGACAGAAACACACTCACACACACCAACGCACACGCACACACACACACACACACACACACACACACACACACACACACACACACACACACAAACATACTACTCAGAACCTGGGTAGTGTTTACAGAGGATCATCTGATATTGAGGCCTGCCTCAGCAGAGACTGCATTAGAAGATGCCTTGATACTGAAGTCTGTCTGTTGTCAGTAAGCTGTGTGCTTCCCTTCTGAGAAGATCATTCGATATTGAGACCAACTGTAGGAGAGCAGTAAGGTTACACTGGATGAACAGCATCTGATATTGAAGCTTGTTTTCAGCAGGCTGCAAGGATTCATCAAGAGAGGATTATCTCTAGCCTAACACTCTAACCTACTACAACCTCCACCTTTTTTCTCTTTTTTTCTTTTTCCTTTTTTATTACAATAATTGTCACATATCAGTATGCACTCTTATCTACAGCGACGTGCATTGAATGATCTGAGTGTGTGCCACCTTGGGGCAGCTTGGGGTTAAATACTTTGCTTAGGGGGCACAGTGGTGGCAGACCCTATTATTAAGCTAACAGCCATTAGTTGTTTATTCGTTTTTGAAAGCCCTCATAACTGACCTCCTCGCTACACTACAACCATCTCATTTACCTCTGTGCTTTCTCTCCATTCTGGCAGACCACTCTTATTCGTTCTGACAGCTTAAAGCAACACTAATAAGTACTTTACGTCTCTACAGGTTGGAAGCGGCTACAAGGTGATGAGCCATTGAAACGATTTTGGAAACATTATTTAACGTTGAAAAAAACGGTAACACTTTCTATGAAGCTTGTATTCCTAAAACTTTATAGACACATTCATAAAGGCTTTAATGCATACATAAAGTATGTAAAGTATACATAACTATTTATATATATTCATGACTGTACTCTTAAGGAATTATGATGTTATGTTATAAGCCCTATTCCAACGGTGCATTCTAGGCTATAAAGCCTCACCTGCCTACGAGTGCAGTCAAGAGTATGTATAAATAGTTATGAATGCTAATTACAACCATTATTAAGCTTTATGAAGGCGTTATAACCCTTTATAAATGTGGCTTATGAATACAAGCTTTATAGAAAGTGTTTCCAAAGAAACTCCTTAGTGTTGCTTTAACACTAACTGTATGTACACACCCACAGCTTCTAAAGCCATAAATGCCAATGATGTGAGACATCACAGCATTCAATCATACTTTTCATTTTGACTGATGTTACTGAATATACACATTCCAAGTGGTTACCGCCAAAACACAAATTTCAATTGTAGATGTGCTCAAACTCAGGGATAGTTGTTGTTGTCTTTGTGTGCGTGTCCAATAAAAGTCATCAGATAGAGTAGAGAAGACCGCACTCTCTTGCTTACTAAAAGTTTAATGCACCATGTAACACATATGCGTTTCGGCCGAAGCCACCTCAGTGTCTGCACACACTTACCGCCACATTCCCACTGGTTACCGCTGAACCACGTCATTGTTCATCCCCATAAAGTTAACTGAATTTTGACTTCTCACTTTTTGCTTTGATCACCCAGGATACTTTATCTTTTCCCTCTCGCCAGCAAAGTCTATTCCAGAGAGAAAGAGTAACTTCTGCCTCTGTAGCAGTCGATAGTCGCTGATAGCATGTACATTTTTGCTTCCTTTTAGCTGCTTTGTGGTACTGATGCTTGAGTTCTGACTCTCACTCATTAGTCGCTTTGGATGAAAGCATTAGCTGACTGTAATGAGATGTGATATTGAGGCCTGTTGTCAGCGCGCCGTGCGTTTCCATTAAGGGAAGATCATCCAATATTCAGGCCAGTCATAGAAGAGATGCAAGATTACATTAGGGATGAAAACCATCTGATGCTAAAATGTGTTGTTGTCGGTAAGCTTGTATTAAGATTGCATTAACAGATACTGTATGTGTCTGTTTGTGATGCTGCTGCTCAAAGTGCTGTAAGACTCCATATAGCTGAACATTTTAGCATTCAGTCTAAGCCATCGTATCATCGCAAGTCTGAGATACATTTTCTTCCATTTATCCCCACCGACAGGTCACTGGTGTTTTGAAGTATGATTTACTGTCAGCAAGTCTGTGTGTGTGTGTGTGTGTGTGTGTGTGTGTGTGTGTGTATGTGTGTGTGTGCATATGTATTATCTCTAGCCTAATCCTTGCACCTATTATACCCCCCACCAAACACACACACACACACACACACACACACACACACACACACACACACACACACACACACACACACTACTTTAGCATTTAACAAACACTGCTCTAAAAGAGGAATTTATTATTTTATCATTCATGTTATTAGATTGTAGACCCATTCCGTTGCGTCCTTGTGTATGTTGTAAAAGCATTTGTAAAATGTTTTGATTTGATTTTGGGGCTTATTGTCAGTAAACTGTGATAATGATGTTTTTTCTCATCCTTGGGTTGTGAGGCTTGTGGAAAATCATCTGAACTGGGGATTATGTTTGTCATCAAGACAGCATTTACACAGGATTATCTGATGAGTTCTGTAGTGGGTAAGACAACAAATTCTAATTTAAATGATTAGCATAATGCAAATTCTAAAGTCCTAACTTAAGCATATTTACAGTAATAAATGGGTAAAATCTATTTGCTAATTTATTACCCAATATTAAAAATTCTATGCACGTTACATTGGTGGGTCAGCACACTGCTCCCACGTCACATAAAATGTTTGGTTCATCCAAAAAACACTTTGCTCATAGGCTGTCTTTGCACTTCTACTGTGATTCAAATGAGGAGCCTACACAATGCAGCTATACAGTTACCATCATCATCATCATCATCATTGCCGTCATCATCATCATCATCAACAACTACAACTACAACAACAACAACAACAACAGCAGCACATTGTATTTCTATAGCTCTTTTCAAGACACCCAAAGGGCTGATCTTACTGTGCGAGACACCCAATCCCACTCTTGCTCACTATATCATCATTATGTGTCATTTTCCAGCGCCAATAATCTTCTCTATCTTGAAGTGGGCTTTGTATGCCTCTTGTCACTGTTTCATTTCCATTCAGTTTTCATGCACACATGTAATCACACATCCCCTTCATACAGATCAGAGATCAGACACAAAGTGCCTGAGACTGTGTGTTAGTGTTGGTAGAGCCAGGGCCATCAGGAGGAGCTGGGATGGGCTGTGGTGGGATAGAGTGTGGTGGGGAGGGGAGGGAAGGGGATCCGGCTAACGTGTAACAGAACACCTGGGGCGATCTAAGACTTTAGCTTTTGAAGATCCTATTTCCTGATATCCCTGCACACGGTTGCCACGGCAATGCTATTACCAGCAATCCCACCTGTCACTCGAATTGAAGACTCATTTACCATGGCAACCCACCTCCTTGCTTCCTCTCGCACGGACCACCTTCCCTTCCCCACCTCTGACCTGTAATTATGGGCTGTTGTGCGGTGTGTTTTGTAGCTGTTGGCATTCTTAGTCGCTGGCCCCGGCCAGCTTCCACACATTTTTTAAGCTTTATTTCACGTTGAACCTTCCGAGGTTCAGGTTTTCTGTTTATATTTTAAATGCCATATTCCAGACTGACAACAACCAATTAGGTCTTCATGGGCCTTCTTTTTTTTTTTTTTTTTCTTGCTACCTTCTCCTCCGTGCAGGCTTGCTTCTCACATCCTAATTGGTGTTTATGTGGGGCGCTGCCATATCTCAGCTCCCTGGGCGGCTATGCATTTAGAATATTCACCACCGCAGGTGTTCCCTTATAAGCCAGTAATGGAATGATTACCAGTCTAGTTGTAGACCTTTTCAATATCTGTAAAAGACAAGACAAAAAAAAGAAACAATAAAAAAAAGAAACAAAAAACAATACCATTACTGTGACAAAAGCTGCTGATAAATCAGACTTGATAGATGTTCTTTCAAAAACAGGAAATGTTTATTTTTTCAGTGTCTTTATTTAAAGTGCAAGTCTGGGTAGTTCAGACATACCTGTATTTTCACCTATACAGTATGCACCCCTCTGCAGTACTACTCCCTTAATTCTCATACTGACCAAGTAGAATGCACATAAACCTTTGAGTAATCCAACCCTGGACAGACCAGTAAACAGTGAAAAAAAATGTGTTTGTAAAATACGTGAGGTAACATGATATGTGACAGGTGTCAATCAACAGTACACTGAAGACATGTAAGTGTATTTCAGCTTATTCATATTTCTATCACATTTGTAGTTCATTTCTATCTATCTATCTATCTATCTATCTATCTATCTATCTATCTATCTATCTATCTATCTATCTATCTGGCCTCTTCCTCTTCTGTTCATCTCTTCACCTTTTATTGAGCCATTCTCACAACCTCCTCCTTTCCACAATCACTTTGCTGCCGCTTTGATGTACGTACGTATATTGATGGTCCACCATATTGTCATCCTGAGGTAAACAGCTGAGAGTGGAGGGAGATCCAGAGGGAAATACTACTAAAAAGCAAAAGTGGACTGTAAAGCCCTCTGTCAGCATGTCATAGACAGACTGCATTGGCACAAGCTTTGTCAATAGCAAAGCAAAACAAAGGGAAGGGAAGGAAAAACACAATGTGTGGGTCATGATATTACAGAGAAAGTTATTATTACATGGAAAAACTTATTACATAAGATATATGAGAAAGTTAGATGAAATTGGATTTGGGATTTTGGGGAGTAAATAGGAAAGAAATTATATGTTTTCCAGGTCTCCAAAACACATGATTTATGGCGGCTTTAGTAAGTATTATGGTCAGTATTGCAGGGGGAACAGCACTGCTATTAATTTTCTATGGCCAATGAGGACATCCTGTAGTTTTTCACTGTTACACCATGTCTCCTTTATCAAGAGTATTTTCTGCAGCCTTGTTTATGTGTGTGTGGGTATGTGTGTGTGCGTGCACATGTGTGTGTATGTGCGCAGGTCTGTGTGTGTGTGTGTGTGTGTGCGTGTGCGCGCATGTGTGTGTGTGTTTGTGTGACTACAAATGGCCACTTCATGATGGACTGAGAGTGGGCAGTGTCTGGTTCGAAAAAAAAGGGACTTTAGTTTCTTCCTCCCTCTGCCTGCCTCATTTACCTATCTCTCTCTCTCTCTCTCTCTCTCTCTTTCTGTCTATTTCTTGTGTGCTGCTTTCAGATAGTCATTTTTGTTTCAGGAAAGATCCTAACTGTGTTTAATGACCTGGAGGAAGTATCTAAGTGACAGCCATAATCAGAGCCCATCAGGTCCACTCAGTGATAGGGACAGATGTCTGCTGCATGGTGGGTGGACTAATGAATGGGCCTACTGGGCCTACCGGGCCCAGGCCTGGGGGGAAAGAGGTCCCAAGGGGCCAGGCCAAATTGCCCCCCCCCACCCCCAGCCCACACATACATTGCAATCCCCTTCCCCAAGGCACCCTCATGCACCAGGTACTGTAAAGGGCGCTAGGGTCCAGCTACAATTTGTGCGCTAGGGTTCAGCTCCTTTTTTGGAAGTCGCTTTTCCTTTTTGTAAGTCGGTTTGGATAAAAGCGTCTGCTAAGTGTAATGTTATGTAATGTAATGTAATGTAATGTAACAGCCCTCCCACCCTTCCAAGGGTAGCATACCGTTAGCTTCATAGCATAATTGCCTAAGTCATTTTTTGGTCAAATTGAGATTTTTGCATAACTTTACTCCCCTACCACTTCTGCATCATCCTGTCTGTCTGCCTATGTCATTGGCCAATCACAACACTCATAAAAGTTAAAAAAAAACATAGCTGCCTAAGCCATTCATTTGACTTAGGCAGTATTACCATTGGACTTGGACCAGTTTTTATACAATCTATTTGACTTAGGCAGATTTTGCCTATGACTTAGGCAGTTTTTCTGAGAATATAAAATAAACATTACATCTTCTCAGCCATTGTGCATACATCAAAACTGCCTAAGTCACTTTTATTTGATTAAAAAATGATGTTCGGTTTTGTTCTTTTTCCAAACTTTTTCTCACATCTACTTGAATGTTCTGTGAAAATATCAGTAACACTTTACTTGACGGGTGAGTTCATAACACATTCATAGCAGCTGTCATAAACTGCACATAAAGCATTCATGACTGTTTCATGAGACATGACTTAACATTCATACCAGACCTTTCATGAATGTGAAAGACAGAACGACAAAAACTTGTCAAAATAAAAGTCCAGCAGTCACAAAGCAGCACTGCCGTTTTTCTTCCTAACCTCTTACCATCACGTCACGTCTGAGTCAATGGGCTAGTCCAGTGCCAGAAAGACAGAACATTGCTAAGCAAGCAATTTTTGTTTTGTAAAAAAATTATTAGTTTAATAATGTAACCTTTGCTGATGATTTACCTTTTGCTAATGGGAATGTCCAACCGTTCCAGGTTACACAAATACGGGTCAGCTAAATGTAGGCTGGTTTACCTCCTAATGTTAAACTCAGTGATTACGAATACTTCACAACTTGTATAGTAAAGTGACATTCGATGTAGACTTCATAACATATTCATGAAATATTTACAAAGGCTGGAGATTACATTAATGTCATCCAGGTTGCACAAATATGAGTCAGCTGAACGTAGGCTAGTTTACCTCCCAATGTTAAACTCAGTGATTACGAATACTGCACAACTTGTATAGTAAAGTGACATTTAATGTAGACTTCATAAGACATTCATGAAATATTTACAAAGGCTGCACTGTAAAAAGAATCATTGGATCAATGTAAAAAAGCTGTTTACATTTTCACAATTGAAATTCTGCCAATTTCCAAAAACTAGTTTGGCTTAAACTGTTTTTTTTTTTATTTCCCTTAAACCACTCACTGGTGTATTGGTGTAAACCATAATGTGATGCAAGTCAACATTTTAAATTGGACCAAATTACAAAAGATGCTTTTCAAATGAATTTGGTTTACTTCAATCTAAAATATTTACGTGTCACAAGCATTTTGATGTGAATCATAGTTCTAAAAATGGCTCAAATTCAAGGCGACTTCCAACGGTCTTGATCTAAATTCTGAGTTTACATGAATCAAAACCTAAAGTAATATGAAAAGGTTTCACATTATCATAATCTACAAATTTTACATTAGCTTAGTACATTACATTACCATAATCTACAAATTCACATTAACTCAATATACAAAACAAACCATAAAAAAAACATTTATTAAAACCACAATAAATATTGTATTGCAGCACAGCTTATACAATGAGTAGAAGTCCTCTGGATTGCCACCGGTAGATGGTTTTCTGGCATGTCCTAAACGAACAAACAGAAGAGTAATTAATAGTGTAATTAATAACATAATAATGACAATACTTGAGTGTAACACTCGCTTTCCTGACACATGCGGTGTTACTATCTGAAATGTAGCTGGGAGCAGTGAGGGGCCAACTATGAAGCAGTAAAGATTAGCAAATTGCCTTGGTAACAGAATGTACAGACAGATGTAACAAAGCACCTACAGCATGTTTTAAGACAATTCACCAAAGACATCTGTGTAAAATGCACTAGCTTAGAACGAGCCAGTCATCACAGAAGCGGGTTCTCCCTGCCACAGAAATCTCCCTGCCCTTACCAACAACGGCGGGAACGCAGCTTTCAATTTCATAATTATACTGTACAGACAATGTTGGGTTTGGGACGTATATCTCACAATTGATAAATTACAGGCAAGATGCACACAAAGATCCATTCTCACCCAGTTGCTTAACTTAAGTGCCGGAATATTTGGCGATATTGTACTCTCAACCATTCTACACAGGAATGCTAACAACCCTACTAGCAACAGGTGACATGCCAGCCAATGCTTCTTTGAAAATGCTAGCAGCTTGCTGATAAAGGACACGTTCACTAATCGAATGCCAACCCTACCCTACATTCCCGCAGTTTGTACATAAAATGGTGCCAAAGACATGTATTCTGTAATGATTTGGTAAAACGATGCCAATATAGCTACGTTGATAATGCTATGCTTCTCCTCCACAGTCCTCATATTATCCCACAACACTCCGCGTAACATGTAAAACGGTATATTTAACAGTTCACCTTATACAATTACGTTTGAAGTGTAGAAATACATGACAACGATAACAAAAGACCAGTAATTTGGTAAAATCTTACCTCACAGAGAGACCTTGCGTAATCTCAAAGAGTCGAGACTTCACCGGACTTTCTCGACGACGACTCAGTGCGTTCTCCAGTTGCCATATGTGCGCATGCGCGAATCGAGTTTATTGAATAGATGTCATTTGATCGAATGTACAATTGTCATTTTGTTCTTTCGTATTGGATCAAACTAAGAAATGACATTGCAGGACTCCCACAATTTAAAAAATATAATTTCACTTGACAATGCAATAATTGTAGGTTTATGAGATTTAAAAAATCACATCAAATGAAAAACGCCAATTAAATTAATGGCATTCTTTGTGAAATATTGAAGGCATATATAAAACCGTTAACACATTTTCCAAATGTGAATAACTCATCAAGTCATTATTGAATGAAAGTTTTCTTTATTTTTGATTTCAACATTTTTTTATTTTCCAAACTGCAAAAACAGGCTATTGTTATTGCAAAAGTTACACCACATCATTCCCATTAGCAAAAGATAAATCATCAGCAAAGGTTACTAAATTATTAAACTAATAATCTTTTTACAAAACAAAAATTGCTTGCTTAGCAATGTTCTGTCTTTCTGTCACTGGAATAGCCCATTGACTCGTGACGTGATGGTAAGAGGTTTGGGGGTAAAAAACGGCAGTGCTGCTTTGCGACTGTTGGACTTTTATTTTGACAAGTTTTAGTCGTTCTGTCTTCCACATTCATGAAAGGTCTGGTATGAATGTTAAGTCATGTCTCATGAAACAGTCATAAATGCTTTATGTGCAGTTTATGACAGCTGCTATGAATGTGTTATGAACTCACCCGTCAAGTAAAGTGTTACCAAAATATCAATAAAAAATATGCATGTGATTTTTAGAAAGTGTGTTTTTTCTTGTTTTCCAAAAACACAAAAAAATGACTTAGGCAATTATGCTATCAAGCTAACGTTACGTGAAAAAAAAAAACTTCTTAACCAACCAGGTTAGAAATGGAAGGACGGACAGACAAAGGGGGGTGGGTGTGGGGCGATTTTTGCCCTGGGGCACTTGATTCCCTAATCTTTAGCATAGGGTACTCTTGGCCATCCTTTAGCAAGGGAAAGGAGATTATGACACGCCGTGATTCCACACAATCACCATCAATGTGACCCTTATCAACAACTATTGCTGTACAAAGTTATATTTTTTACATTTAAACAGTCAGAGGCACAGGTGGTATAGAGTGACAGGGTTTGAGACCTTATAGCGGGAAAGCTGATGGTTCGACAATGTGGTCCCACATATAACACATTTTGAAGCGTACAGTTGTGCGTAAGTTCACATACCTTGGCAGAGTTGATGATTTCTTAACCATTTCTTCACACTAACCGTGAGTGAAAGAAAAGTGTTTGTATTATCATTCATATTCTCTGAAAAACAGTTAAGAAATCATCCATTCTGCCAGGGTATGCAAACGTATGAGCACAACTGTATGTTGGGGCAGCTGTGGCCTAATGCTGAAGAGGTTGGCCTTGAGACTGGAGGGTAACAGGTTCAATATGTACATGTACATAGAAAAAAATGTGTGTAGGAGGGCAATGATGAGCCAACATTCTTCTCCATCCTTAGCCATGGTCGAGGTGTTCTTGAAAAAGGTATCTAACCCCACATCGCTGCAGGGGGACTGTCTCTGTAGCTACTTCAATCTAAGTCTCTCTGGATAAAAGCATCAGTTAAATGACATGTGATGTCTGAGGTCAGATCAACTCAGCATTGCTATTCTATTGCAAAGACCTAATGAATTCTTTTCTCACATCTCTCCTTGATCTTAAGATGCTTTCATGATGAATTCATATTCACATCTTTTCTTGACTTCATCTGCTTTCTATCGATGTCACACAAAAGTGGTAAGAAAATGATTAGCTATCCAGATACAGATCCAAAGCTCTTGGTAAATCTGAATTTCTTTCCTTAAAGGTGTCATTCCATGAGAAATCATTTAGTACTTTTTGAAATATGATAGGTCACTCAGAGTTGCATATGCATGCTGCACGTGAAAAATGTTCTTTTACCCCAATTGCCTCCATCACTCAATGAAAGAAAATAGACAGAATAACGAGCAGATTACAAAAGGGCCTCCCAGACTGACATAAATTTGCGAAATAAAATAAGCCATGTCATAAATGTGATTACCGGAGGAGTCTCATTTCAGCACACATTCACCTAACAAAACATAACGATTAGAGTGTCTATCTGGTGTGCTATGACCGAATGGGCTTTGAATGATGGTAGCCTGTGCCTAGCATAGCTGAAATCCTGTCATTCTCCCCACACACACCTCCTCCACCAAACTTGAACAGCCTGAAACAGGAGCACTAAAACATTCTTTTCACCAAAACCGGCTCACAGGGCCTTCATTACTACTACAGACCGTCACAAAATTAATGAAAAAAAAATGATGCAATGACACCTTTAATGTCTTGGTTCATGTCCTTCTCGCTTCCTAACTTTCTGGTGCATCCTCATCCCTAACTTTGTCATTTACCCTGTGATTCTGTGACTCCCTTCCTTGCATTGTAGTTATTGTCTCTCTCTCTCTTTCTCTCTCTCTCTCTCTCTCTCTCTCTCTCTCTCTCTCTCTCTCTCTCTCTCTCTCTCTCTCTCTCTCTCTCTCTCTCTGCTCATTTTGTAGTTCTTCTCTTTGGCCATGAAATCCATGCGTTATCTTCTTATTCATGCATTATCTTCTTTATGTCCTGACTCACTGTTGTTTATGCATGAGTTTGAGCTTTTTTTATTTTGCTGCTTGTGCTGCTGCTGTTCAGCCTCCCACAACATTGTGCATTAAATGATTCATTGTGGGATCAGGCTCTGAATCAATCTAGTGTGACCTGCTTTTTGCAGAGGCAAGGTTTCGTTCAGTCAGATGTGCCATCCCTCACCCTGCTCCTGCTTTGCTTTGTTTCTGCTACCAATTGCGAGCTTGCCACCGCCGCCGCTGCCCCGCCTGCAGTACATCCGGCCTGAAACATTTTTAAAGTACGGGAACGGGAATGGCTTAGGTCTGGTACCAGACCCTTTTTCTTTGAAATGCATTTAGGAAGGAAAACAATAACAGTACCATACCACCACTGTGGCCAAAGAAACCGATAAACCAAACTACTACTTACATATTTTCACACTTTGGGAAGCAGAAAATATTTATCTGTCGGCGGTGTGGATGCCTTCATTTGAAGTGTACTGTATGAGTTATATTAAGTTATCAGAAGCTGAACCCCCACAGTAGCTCTGTCTTTGACACAGCTGCTGGAGAGAGAAAGCTCTGAATGCTGGAAGTGGAGCCTGAGGGTTTTGCTTGTGCTGTTCATCTTTCATGTGTGGATCCAGTGTTTGACAACCAGGATTGATCCTGACATTGTTAGAGCTCCAGGCAAAGTTTTGGTACGCTATCTCTAAATGGAGTGCATGTTAGCACCTGTGTGCAAATAGGTAAATGAGTGTGTTTCTCCTATTTGCACCCAGGTCCAGAAAAAAAACACACACACTCTGAGTTACCACACGTCTCCAAGGCTATTTTTGTTTTTAATTTATTGTTAAAAATGTTTCTTGACTGACAGCAGTGGTGCCACAACAAAATTCTAGAGGAAACACTGAACATTGCCTGCTTATGTCACTTCCTTAGGGAGTAGAAGAAACAGGTGGCAAAGTATTTCAAACAAAGTGGCTGGTTCTGAATACGAGAAGTTTGGTGTTTTTCAGAGCGAGTCAGTATGCAAACGGTTGAGGCATGTTAGAGTAAACATAAAATAAACATTGTGGCAGAATTATTTCATTCTGGCTGCATAAAATGAAATTGATCACAGCAGGGCCAGCTTATGCAGTTATGCTATGCCTAGCTAAACAGCTCCTGTGAATTGCTACGTGGTCAAAATGCCATTCTGTGTCAAAGAAAATAAAAGCAAAGATGGTTTCAAGTGTGCAGAGACATATCTTTGGAATTCCTTAGGTTTTCAGAACTGTCCATCCACAAGCACTTGAACCTGTTGTACAGCTCCCCCAGCGCATAAGTTCTCCAAATTTCATTGAAGTGTTTTAGTTTGAAGTGGCTTCCTTAATTAACGAGTGCAACCATAGCTATTTACTATTATGGCACAGCACAGTGCTTCAGTGTGATGTGTAAACATGGTTGAGGAAATATTTTACTGAGGGAAGATATTTAGAAGAAATCAAATCCCTCACCATTCATTCCATTGCAGTACACATACAAAGAGTCATCTTTCTTTGTTCTTATTTCATGGTCAGAAATCACAAAAGGCGAATTTGGGAGACATTGTGTGCTACTGTGCGAGAACTAAGAGAGAAAGGTGGACCTTCTAAAACATCCGCTTTTATTTCAAATATCCCCAGAGGACAGCATTTTCATTTTCTTGAAGGCTGAGTGTTGGACATGCTATGTATGTACCACACATCCCTGTAATTTATTTAAGCATGTGTGTAAATGTGTGTGGGTGTGTATTTGTGTGTGCGGGCGTACTGTATGTGTTTGTGCCTAAATGTGTGTGACTGTGTGTGTTTGTGTGTGTGTGTGTGTGTGTGTGTGTGCATATATGTGCCGGTGTATGTCCACGTGTGTGTGTATGTTCCCAGTAGGGTGCTAAGGTGCGCACAGCAGCTGCTACCCACATGCTCTTCAATCTGCATGCCACCAGAAATAGAGTCCTACCCCCCATTATTCCACCCAGGTTTCCACCTTTATCGTGGATACTGATGATTACGAACAACTCCGCACACACACACACACACACACACATAACACGCACACACACACGCACACACACACACATGACACACTCTGTGATGGTACCCATGGTAACACGTCACATATGGCATGGTGCTGCCTGGTCCCAAGTCCCACATGCTGGAGCTGCTAGTGTGGATAGCTAATGACAATATGGCCTAAGTGGAGTTTTTAATGGCAGATTGACTTCAATCTCATTACGGAAATGAGAGGGAGACGTACTTATACTTTGAGGGACGTGTTTGCTTTATTTTAATCACTATGGGCTTGAACTGCCGCATTGAGCATTGACAAAACGGTCTTCCACTTTTTACGCTTTAACCTTACCCGTAAACCTAACAGCATGTTGTTTGCCATTTCTACAGTGAGGTTTCTGGTTATGTTTTTTAAATGTTTTATATTCCCCATTCACCAATACGCCTGTTTTTCTATGAATTTTCTTCCCATTTTAAATTTTAGATCATGACTGTTTTATGTTGAAGCTGCCCTGAAGCAAACTGGCATCAGTTAGAAATACTGGCCGGTTATCAAAAAAAATAAAATAAAAATGCAGCAAAGCAAAGCAAAGCAAAGCATCTTTGACTTCACATAGAATCCCCATATTTCCCTGGCTGCTTTGAGGCTGTGTTTATGTTTGGGTCGGGAACGCCCCGACAGGGAGGGAGATTAGTCCATTATCGGGCCAGGGAAGGGGGGTGATGGTGTCAGTAAATCCCCAGTATCTGACTGCTCTGGGGGGGGGGGGGGGGGGGGGGGGGGGGGGGGGGCAGAAGCTAAA
>CM059273.1:21274678-21287178 GCA_030347295.1 Setipinna tenuifilis
AATTAGTTATCAACAAAGTAGAGACAAAGCCAAGCCGAGTAGTGGTAAATGACAAAACCTCCGAGGTTTATTGTAACGGATCCGGGAGCTTAATACAGCGTGCACCTAAGGCTGTGACCAAACAAACTCAAAGATATGGGGCATATCGCCCTCCTTATATACAGGTGTGATGCCTTTGTTTAGTGTGGCGGGAGATTCGGGAGATCTGGTTGGGGGTGGGGATACACTGGATACAATGGAAGGGGGTGGGGATACACTGGATACAATGGAAGCACGCCCCAACATACATGCATCTTTGATTTTTCTACTACATTACCCCCCTTTGAAAGTTTTCAAACTTTCACAAAACAAAAAAAATGTTACATGTTACGTAAAACCCAGGTTAAAATAAATTAAAAGCAGCCTTAACATGTGCAAAAACATTCTGAACTTCAGCTTAAAAGGTAATTTACAGTAGAGAGTCTGTACAGATAAAAAGATGGTTCCGTGAGCAAAATGAAATACCGTAAACAACATGATATTATGACTATAGATCTAACTGACTGGACTATTACAATTACCATTAATGCAAGAAGAACTAAACAAATACATTTACAGTTTCCATGAATGAGACCTGCCAGTCTCTTTTTTCTTTATCAGTCACACTCGCAGGGAAAGGCGAAAACCATGTTACCCAAAGTAAAACCACTATCATTGCCAATTATGTGGAAACCGATGAGAGGTTTGGGAAAATTCCTTTCCGGTGTCATGTGAGGATGACCACCCAGGTTTGGACAGCCGAGAGCGGACAAAAATGTGCATTAAAGAAGGTATATACAATTGTGTCATCTTGTGTCATCTTTCTACATGTTGAAACTCTAATACTCTGATATTGTGGCTGTGACAGAATACTGTAGAATGTTGGAAAGAAGTAACAACAACAATAGACCATGCTAACAGACTCATGGAAAGCAAAACAAAAACAAACAGACCATGCTAAACAAACATATGAAAAGTATGGTGAACACCATCATCTTGGTAGCTGTAGAATTCCTGTAATAGAAAGAAGTATGGGGATGACGCATATGATGTTTGACTCCTCTTCATGTGGTGTGTGGTGTGCAGTGTGTGTGTGTGGACACACGCAAACAAGAGTAATCCTCTTCATCTTCTTAAACCTTGTAACGCCTATGCTGAAAGCCAGGGTAGACTGCCTGTGCCTTCTGGATCCGTACTGCTCATGGGGTTTATTCTGCCCACAGTAGGTCCACTATGCTAAAAGTGTGTGTGTGTGTGTGTGTGTGTGTGTGTGTGTGTAGTTTCTGTGTTGGTTCGTTGCTCCAATTTCACCAACGACTTTCTCCGGTCTTCCTCCAGTAAAATGTGACTTGGCACAGGGGTCTTTGTAATGTCCCCCTTTTGACACCTTGTGAATGTAGCAGAATCAGTAGAATCCTTGTTCTTCACTGGTGAAAGGCAAGGCGTCGGTTTCCTGCAAATCTCAAACAAATCTTAAGTGTAGTTATGAAAATGGTTAAACTATCTCCTATAGAGATTTCAGTTAGCTTTCCAGTGTCCATCTGAGGACTTGATAACTTGTAGTTAACCTATAACTTGTAGTATTGATAGTGCAGGCATGAGTACAGTCAGAATCACAACCCCTCCTCACCCCCATCCTCCATTGAAACGGATTTGATTCATAAGGCTGATTAGACTATACATGTCTGGCTGGGCTATTGGAGTCAGTTGTTTTCTTAGAATCTGACCTAAAACAGAGACACAAAGTCACAAGGACACAAAGACACTCTAATCCAACAGTACTTGTGTGTTCAATATTGACACCCAAAGAGATTGTAGCTCAGAGTAGCTCAGACTGACCAGCTTTTGTTAGGCGACGATGGGTGTTGACTTAACGTGTCTGCAAAAAGGTGGTGATCCTAAAAACCATCAGGAAGTGATTCAAGACTAATCAGAAGGTGATCCTAGACTCATCAGCCATCAAGCTACCCCCCATTTTCCATTGAAAGTTAATAGCCTATAGTTTACAAACCGTACTCCTCCCCCTTTCTGATCTGCTAAGCTGTTAACAGCTTAGTAGATCAGGGTCCTTTGCAGCAAACACTACACAAGTTTTACCTTGTTTCAATCTTACAACTATCCTTAATGTCTAACCTTGACGGGGAAAAACCGTTTAGTGTCCACAATTAAATTACGCCACAAGTTTAAATAACTCAGACGGGGAAGCACCTTTTGATCTCCACTATTAAGTTACGTCATTAATTAAACTTTTCACTCTAAATCAGCAAAGGAGAGATGACATAATACCAGAAGTGTACCAAAGCTTAACACGTGATGTGATTCTACAACCTTGCCCCTTCTCCTCTGCTCAAAATCTTAGCTTACTAAGTCCCAACATTTATCACTTTTAACCAACCCAAACAGTCCCGCCACATTTCTTTAAAGTGGCTTCACACACATATCAGTTTAGAGAACCGGACCTGTTGGGCCTACAGTGAGTTTTTTCCCACTCACCAATACTTAACAATGGACCAAGAACAGCTTAGGTCTGATGGGCGTTGTGGTGTGTGTAGCAGTCAACACCTCTTAATGGTGTCTTCCTTCAGTGTTTTGCTTTGACCGTGGAAAAACACGTAAAACTGTTTAGATAACACAGGCAGAATTAAAATAATGCACAACTAGAGGATGGTGTGGAGGTTGAGACCAAACTGCACTTTAGCCATTAAAGTTTAAGTGTCCTGGGCTTGCATTGTAAGCATAATATGTACTACAGATTGACATGAACTCTTCTTATATCAATGTGACCTTATGGACATAGAAATGACAATGCTAAAGACAGGACAACCAATAAGTCTCATCAGTGAATTAAAACAAGCAAACAATGGAATAACTGCAAACAAAATAAATAAATGAATCTCTGCATTGAGTATATGAGGCAAAATGAACAGTATAACTTAAAAGTATTAAAATGTATGGGTTTCTATGTTCTATGCTGAGACGTCTCAGACATCAAATTCATCACACCTTCTCTAGGTGACCAAATGGCAATCGATTAGCATAAAAAACAGGTATTAGCAGGAGTCTTTCCTGAGTGGTTTTCAAAGTCTGCTGAATCAGGGATTAAAACAAGCTGTTGCATCTGTTGTGAACGAACACAAAGAGGTTATGTAAAGGCAAAACATTTTGCACAAGTATACTCAATGATGATTCATCAGAAAACATATTTAGCAGTGACAAAAACAATTCGAAATCTGTTATCAAAATCAACTTTTTGTTAAAGTCAGGTTCTGCATCAAATCATATTTTCGCCTGATAGGTTTAGCTTCATAAACCTAAACAAAGAAATGGATAAAAGCGTGAAAGTTAAATGTCATGTTACAAATCCATAGTCTTTCAAATCTAAACTGGAAATCCTGTGAACAAATGAAAGTGGTAAATGTGGTCTTTGTAGCAACACTATGATAAGTATGCTACAAGTATGTTGTAAGTACAAACTTATAAAGGGTGCCCCGCGTTGTTCCTTTATATCCCGTCTGTTGTCCAATGCTTCTAACTGAACTGTGATACCCAACACACACATATAACTTTATCCCAATAAGGGTAAATCCCTACTTTCCCCAACATGTAAAGTAAACCTTCAACAGCATAAATATTTACAACAATACACGTCCAAATTCAATACCCATAACATATTTACAGTCCACAGTTCACCTTTTAAACAGTTCACCGTTCAGCGCAAACTTGATTCAATGAATGTCTATGAGTTGCAGGCCTGTTCGGAGCTTGGGATCGGTGAGGCCACAAACTTAACAGCCGCTTCACTCTCACGAGCCAAACAAAGAAACAAAAAAAAACACCTTTACCTCGTTGTTGCGCACAGAAGCCCAACAGCGATGTAGCCTAGCTCCCCACAGCGTCGCGGGACTCCTTGATTTCTGCAGAATCTCCTAGGTTCAACTTGTTCAGTCGAACGACACTCTGCGTCGTGTCTCCGTAGTCCCAGCACTGTAAAAAGCTGCACTTCTACCGCCTAGCACTGTCTCAGAGGTTAATTTTCCGAAAACAGCGTTCTTTCTTCTAAAAAAAATTGCGCACGGACTCACTCTCTCAATTACCGACCAATCAGGATAAATCAGAGTTACACATCCAATCAAATTCACCATCAACTCTGTTTCCAGGCAGAATAGCCATCTGTGGGTTTTCACAGGCACATAAAAAAAAAAACATCTTGCAACAGTACATACACACAGCCGTCACATACAACAAAATGCAAATAAAACATGAAATAAACAAGGTAACAAGGTAAATAAGGTTTTAACCCTGTTACAAAGACAAAACATTTACCTTGGCTGGCCTGGCCAACTCTCACACGCTCATTCACTCGCTCCGGAGACAAAGGGGAAAACATGCTCGTGGTTAGTGTTAGATTTTGGTTAATTGTTATGCTCTCAACAGAGCAGAAGACATGCAGTTTGAGGGAATAACACACAGACATAGATACGCACAAACATACACGTACGCAACCACACGCACAACCTAGGCTCGCACACACACGAACTTTTAATGGTTCGCTGGCTTAACGCACCGAAAACGCACTAGTTCGTTCGCTTACTAACATTCAATGCCCGGCAAAATAGTGGGAGTTATCAAGGACACCCATATGATGATAATAATCAGCACTAACGATTATAAACACTGAGTGCACCAGATCTGTTCGTTCTATGACAAATACACACACAAAGTTACCAACACATTCTCGCTTCCAGCACGAGCTTCTTGCCCCGCAAGGTATAGACTCCCAGAGCCTTCCCGTTCCCTGAACGAGCTTCTTGTCTTCTGGACAAGGTGCTAGCAGCTATTTCCCTGAATAGACTTAGAGCTCGCTGCTTCCTCGAGCAGACTTTGGTACCGCTACTCCCAGAGTAGGCTTTTTATCCCCACGCTAGTATAACCAAATAAATAATTTATCAGCGCCCAATATTTTTGTAGTGGGGCGGTGTCCCCGACACCTTAATAATCCTCTGCCCGTCTAAGGGCAGGCAAACAATAGGCCTTTTTCCTGAATTATAGACACAGCTTTAAATGTGTAAATTCAGTGTACTTACCATACTCGGCTGGTTTCTCCCTTACACAGCTCGGGTCTTTGCTATCTGATCCGCAGAGACACTCGAACGACGTCGGGAAGCAGGGTGCCACGGAGCTGTTTTGTATAGCTCCTTCGGCCTTGTCCCAAGCTTTTAAGGCAAAACTCTCCCCAAGTCGCGGCGTGGGGAGCCTTCCCTTCGTCGTCCGGCCTCAACTGCGTCTCAGAGATGAAAGACCCTGCTCACAGCGCCATTATGTCGTCCAAAAATTAGTTATCAACAAAGTAGAGACAAAGCCAAGCCGAGTAGTGGTAAATGACAAAACCTCCGAGGTTTATTGTAACGGATCCGGGAGCTTAATACAGCGTGCACCTAAGGCTGTGACCAAACAAACTCAAAGATATGGGGCATATCGCCCTCCTTATATACAGGTGTGATGCCTTTGTTTAGTGTGGCGGGAGATTCGGGAGATCTGGTTGGGGGTGGGGATACACTGGATACAATGGAAGGGGGTGGGGATACACTGGATACAATGGAAGCACGCCCCAACATACATGCATCTTTGATTTTTCTACTACATTGCCTCTTCTTCACGCTACACCCTTCTCTCTCTCTCTTCTCTCTCCCCCCCGTGTCTCTTTCTTTTTTCTTTCCCTCCCTCTCCCTCTCTAGCTCTCTCCCCTGTGTCTATTTATCTTCTTCTTCCTCTCTCCTTGACTAATGCATTTCTCCCTCTTTATGTCTCTCCCCCAGTCTTTCTCTTCTCTGTCTCTTCTTCACTCTATACCTTTCTTCCTTCCTTGCGCTCTCTCTCCCTCAGTGTCTCTTTCTCTTTTCTGTTTTTGTTCCATATTTCTCCCTCTCTGTCTCTTCTTTACTCTATACCTTTCTTTCTTTCTTGCGCTCTCTCTCTGCCTCTTTCTCTTTTCTGTTTTTATTGTATATTTCTCACTTTGTCTCTTCTCCCTCTTTCCTCCACCCTATGCATTTCCCCCTCTCTATCCCTCTCTAACACATTAATGTTTCTGTCTGAACCCCAGTGTTTAGTTTTCTCCTCCCTCTCTCTCTCTCTCTCTCTCTCTGTCTCTCTCTCTCTCTCTCAGTGTACAAAGCTGTTTCTTTTTCTTGATGTCACTTTTGCTTCTGTCACTCTTTATCGCTCTCCTTTTCATTCCTTTCCTTTCCTTTCATTTCCTGTCCTGTCGTTTCCATTGCTATCCTCCTGTGCACCACACTCTCTTTCTCTCTTTATCGCTCCCTCCTTCTTTCTCTCTTTGACCATCACAGTCCTCTCCCTCCTCGCCTTCTCTGCCATCCCCTGCCTTACAATCTGTCTATCTTTTTCTTCAGCTGGGAATTATGCCCCTGGGACGTGTTTTGGTGTCTGCATGCTGTGACTGCATGTACAGCAATAAGGAACAGGCGGACTTACATATGCTGAATGTGACATGATAATTATCATTTTAATAGTCCCAATGTCTCACCAGTGGGGAAATGTCCCCTTTCTAATGCAGATTGGAGTCAGCTGATATTCCAGCATGATAAATGTCTTCAGTAATGGTCGTTTTAAATAATGGATTGCTTTGTGCATTGTTTTAGAGTAACTGATTGTGGAAATCACTTAAAGCCAAGAAAGCACTTGGGAAATTTGTCTTTTCAAGGAAAATAAAATGTGCACAACAAAAAAGAAAGAAATCATCTCTCAAGACTTTCCAGCAATTCCATCACCCCACACCCCAACACACACACACACACACACACACACACACACACACACACACACACACACACACACACACACACACACACACACACACACACACACACATTCTATGGCCATCACTTAGACTCACTTTTCACAATGAAAGTATGACAGTAAGTGTCCTTCCATGAACTGCTTTCCTTTCAATGCTGGGCTCAATGTTTTCCGATAATTGTCAAAGCTGAAGCAAGATCTCAGACAAGGCAACAAAAGCCAAGGCAAGTTTGTTTACTGTACATGGCACGTTATACACAGAGGAAATTCAATGTGCGTCAATAAAAGGAAGATAGGGACAAAGGTAAAAAATACAATAAAGTAAATCAATAACAAGTTACACATTGAATAAAAAAATGAAAAGAATTCGTTTTTTTTTCTGCCTGCATACAGTAAGATAAGCGATGACTGTATAATGGATAACAACGCAATTCTGCGTCATCCTCTTCTGTTTGGACTTTGACCTGACTTCACCTGTGCCCATAGGTCCCAGAGCCCTGCGCAATTTATATTCCCTCAACGTACTAGAGCTCTATTCAGGGCCTAATTTGTTCGGTGATTTATAGACTAATCACAGCCCTTTGAAATCAATTCTATAAGTAACTGAAGCCAAGGGGGAAAAATCTTAAAATTGGGAGCAATGCACTCCTGGAGAAAGCTCAAGCGGCAGCAGTAGCATGAGAGGAAGCTGCATCTGTTTCATTTTTGGATTTTGGGATTTTGGATAGAGCAGTTGTCCGGTTACTCAACCTAAAGGAAGTTAAAAAGCATGAATAAACTTCACTTGGGTTTGTCTGAGTGTGGAAACTCTTGATCTTCACTTACATCTCTGGGATAATAGAGGCTCTTCGGTTGATTTCATTAATAGTGCAGATGAGAGTGGATGCTGAGTCCATGAGGGAGCCAATGTATTAAAAAAGAAAAAGACTAAATTCACTATAGGCCCAAGGATTAAGAGCACACACACACACACACACACACATACACACACACAACCACACACACAACCATACACACACACACACACACACACACACACAAAACACACTTCTCTTTTGTTACCATTACAATCAGACTGAAAGCCCATAAAGTTCTTGAAGGCTGTGCTTGCCTACACTGAGGCACAGCGAGAGGTGAAAGTCACAGCCCAGCAGACCTTATTGCAGACCTTATTGCCTGTCACACCACCAGCCCAGTATATACCCCTGGGCAGGCAGGGAGGACACAGAGAACGACTTCCCTTTTTAATGAACTGGAAGTTTGTCTTTGTGCATATGCAGTGCAAACCCCCGGTTTGTGCATGGGCTCTGTGAAGATCACTGCTTTCTTCCATCCATTCTGGCCTGAAATCAAGATAGCAGGGGGGGAGAGCCTGGGGTTTTGCAAATGGATGTTGCGTTGCAAAGAAACAGTATGTAAAAAATGACCTACTATTCCACATGTTCAGAGCCATATCTATCTGTCTGTCTATCTAGCTGATGGTATGTTTTCAAAGCACTGTGGGCATTAATAAGCCAAAGCTTAGCAGAGTTTTGAGATGTTGCCAAGTGTTGAAATGTTTCCTCAAGTTTTTTTTCCTTAGACGTTGCCAGGGATGGCTGTTTTCGTCTAATTGGGTGGGGAGAATCGAAGATGCAGCCTGCCATTCTAATCCCTGCACTCTTTTGCAGAACCTGTCAAGCCTCCAGGTTTTTCTTGTGGTGTCCTCGTACGGCAGCTTTCTGTGCTGGAATCCCCCTGTCTTGGTCTTGATGTTTTTTTCCTGTATTTCTGTTGTATTTTAATATGTCATTATATGGAACCTAGTTAGATGTGTCTCTGTAGGTATGAACTCTTGCTTCTCTTTCCCTTCTGATGTAATGGATGCTGCTGTCTGGTTACATACAGAGTGGAGAGAAAAATAAAAATATCAATGGCTTAACGCAGATCTTCTGGAGAGTCAGAAAAGGTGACACTAAAAATGGCTCAGCTTATGATGGATGGAAAACTAAGAAAATAAAAATGGTACCTGTTCCATGGTACCTGTTGGTGGGTAAAGCCATTTGTGCAGAAATGACAGCTAAGGTGAAAGTTCTGCCAGGGAGACTCGATTTTGTCTGTAAGCTCTATCATACTGTATGCTTTACCTGCTAAACCAATTGAATCTTTAGCGTAGTCCTTTAATGCTTTCCCCACTTGTTAGGTACAGTACATTTAGTTACAAGGATTTCCTTCTCCATTATTCATTCATTCATTTCCCACAGCCAATGGGATGTTTGCACGTTTCTTAAAAATTGTCCCATCTAACTCTGCTCTCTGCTACCTAGAGTCTGCAGACTTTGACGCCTCCTCCTCCACCCCTCCAGCCACCATCACCAGATGGTCCTCATCAATGGGGGCAGGCTCTTCTGCCATCACCCCCTGCCATCTCCGACGGCAGGATATGCGTACCATCATCGGCTTTTAACTACAGTTGTGCTCATATGTTTACATATCCTGGCAGAATTTATGACTTCTTAAGCTTTTTTCAGAGGGTCATTTGGGTAGTTTCTGTTGCTATTATGATTTAAATAAAGTAAACACAGGTGTTTGACAATACCCATAAGTGAAAGAAAAGTTTTTGTGTTATCATTCATATTCTCTGAAAAATGGTTAAGAAATTATCAATTCTGCCAGGGTATGTAAACTTACGAGCACAACTGTATTAAGACGGGGGCTTGTGCCACAGAGAATTAGTTAATTGTTCCTGTCAGCATTTGTCATTCATTGAGTTGTTATCGTTACGCACTTCATTAAATGCATTTACGTTTATCTTGCCTATTGAGTCTTTCTGGTAGAATATATATCTTAGTAAAATTTAACGAGGCAGTATACCCCAGACCTGTCAACCTATTGTTCTCCTGTAGATTCACTCGTATTGTAGCCCTTAAAGTCAGAGCTCAATGTTGACGTGTGCTTATGGTTACAAATTTATCATATTCCAGTATATTCTATGTATTCCTACAACGTTTCTCGCCGATTGATCCAATCTTTTGAGGGTTCTGTTTGATTGGTGGTTGGGTTAAATATCTTTCGCTAGGTGCCACAGGCTGCATGTTTGCCTGAGTTGCCTTTGAACTCATAAGTATGTAGCATAAGGTGTGTGTTAACCTTACCACTCTGTGGGAATGCATACGGAAAAAAGGATCGATATTTTCATCATCTTAACTTGAAACACATAAGCCTTGGTGTTTTTTTTTTGAAAATGAATTTTGATTGAGGTTCAAACCGTGCCCCCAAACCCCAAAACATTTATATTTCATATGAGCTCATCTGGGTTAGCTAAACCCTCCAACTATAAAAGAGTATATGTATACGACCAATTTTGGATAGACTGTAAACATGGTTAAGCAGATGATCTAAGTGAACAATGGTACGTTCACAGTAAATCTGTACAAAAATGTTTTTTTCTTTAAACAATCTCCTAATATTCTGTCCTCTCTGCCATTTAGTATGTGAAGCTACAAGCTGAATGAGGGTCCTTGCGGTGTAATGTAGCAGAGGTTAATATTAGCCATAAATGATATGCTGTCTTTATTGCTTGTAATCAGGACCTCTCCCACGTGTCTGAATATAACCAGCGGCAATTAAGTCCACCGCTGCCATCTGAGGTGGGGGAGTGGACTGAGCTCACCTTACACTGGCCATTGAGAAAAGAGAAAAGCACACACACACATTCACTGGGGATTTGGGCGCCTACTCTGCTTACACAGTTTGTTTTTGCAATTGCTAAACTGACACTTGTAGTACACACACACACACACACACATGCGCACACACACACACACACACACACACACACACACACACATACACACACACACACATGCACGTACACGCACACGCACACACACGCAGACACGTACACATGCATACACGTACACACACGCACACGCATACAGTACACACAGCTTTGCAAAAATAAAAAAACCTTATTGTTATCCCAGTAAAATCCCTGGATTTCTTTCTTCCTCCTCCTACATCTATCTCTGTTCCTTCCTCTCTCTCTGTCTCCTCTCCTTCTCTGTTCCCTTTCTCTCTATCATTCTGCTCGATCTATTTCATACACTCTCTCATTCTCCTTTTCTTCTTTCTCCAAATACTCCTCTCTCTCTCTTTGTTATTCTCACTCGCTCTCTCCATCCCTCCTCCTCCATCATCCTGCCTTTCTTCTTTCCTCCCTTCTTCCTTCTCTCTGATCCCACACCTCCCTGTCTCTCACCCTGCCTTTATTTATCAGGTTACATGACTAAGTGTTGCCTTTCTTTCATGCAGAACATCAATCACACAGCGCGGCACTGTGCAGGAGAACACTGAGGCTCTGTCATGCAGTGTGTGTGTGTGTGTGTGTGTGTGTGTGTGTTTGTGTGTGTGTCAAATCAAGTCAAGTCAAGTTTATTATCCCACCAGGGGAATTTCAGTAGCAGCCAGGCATTACAAAGAACACAGCACCAATAAATAAATAGATACAACATTGGAGTCAAATACCAGCGTGGGAACAATGACCCCTACATAGTACGGAATGCACCATTCACCATACAATACAATACAACACACACCATTCACCATACAATACAATACAACACACAATACAACACAGACCAGAACACAACGCGTCACAGTTTACTACCTGGGTAGACTGGGGAAAGCAGGTGTGAGTATGTTTCTATGTGTATGCATGCATGTGTGTGTGCACGTGTGTGTGCATGTGCCTGTGTATAAAGGTGTGTGCATGTGTATGTGTGTTTTACATGTGCATGTGTATGCTTGCTTGCATGTGTGTGTGTGTGTCTGTGTGTGTGTGTACCTGCTTGCATGTGCATGTGTGTGTGTGTGTGTGTGTGTACCTGCTTGCATGTGCATGTGTGTGTGTATCTGCTTGCATGTGTGTGTGTGTGTCTGTGTGTGTGTGTGTGTGTGTGTGTGTGTGTGTGTGCGTGTGTGTGTCTGTGTGTGTGTGTGTGTGTGTGTGCGTGTGTGTGTGTGTGTGTGTGTGGAGGGTTATCTGCATTGTCCTGCGTGGGAGAGCGCTTGGAGAGCCTTGAGTTGAGTGTGGGTGAGTTCTGGTGTGCTGGAGTCAGTCGGCGGTATTGAAGAGATAATGGTGGAGGTGGAGGTGACTGACAGCACTTCCAGGGAATAGACACGCTCTCCCAGCTGGGGTCCCGCCCCCTCATCTACAGGTACAGCAGGGGCCGCCCACCAGTGGTCATCTACGCAGGGAACAGGAAGCAGGAAGTGGTGTCCACATTCATGTATTTGCATTAGGATGGAAACTGTTCAGATATTTAAACTGTGTTCAGATATTTCAGATGTTAATCACAAGTCATTTTAGTACCAGTTCATTAAAACGCAATGTAACACAAACATCCCCACACCAGCCACCCACACTTGTCATTTTGTTTTCATTTTGGAAAAAAGGGTCACATGGTAGCCACTTGACTTATGTAATAACTACCAACACTGCAGCTCCACAGGTATGCCTATTATCACCCATTCTCCACACCTTATACACAAATGACTGCCAAGCTTCCTCTGCAGCTCACACCTACTGTAAGTATGCTGATGATACAGCACCGGTGGGTTTTTTACAGTCTGATAAATCATCTTTGGAAGGTTTTTAAAAGGAAGGTACAATGCTTCAT
>CM059273.1:21297178-21332178 GCA_030347295.1 Setipinna tenuifilis
TGTGTGTGTGTGTGTGTAAACAACTGCCTGTCAGAAATAGCAGAATCTTAGATAATATGTAAAACTCTCATATATCAGTTATGTAATAAATACATCTGGTACTCCTTCATACTACACCCCAAAGAATGCCCTACTCCCATACATCAGAGAGGCAGAGTCCATTGACATCTTTTAATGGCAGCTGAAGACTTACCTGTTCAGTCTCTCCTACACTTAACTGACCTGCTCAAAGACGTTCAGGCATTCTGAGACCTTCCCCCTATCAACCCCGGCAGAGGGACTCCCCTTCTTGAACGCTCAGAGACTTTCCCTCTTTCCCAGCCCAATAATTGAGCTCCCCTAGGAATCTTGGGGGACATTAGTGGAGCTCTCCACAGCTCCCTGACTATACCAAAGCTTCCCATGTGTGTCCTTGTCCTGTGTTCCTTTGCCAAACTGTTGAAGCACTTTGAGCTACATCCTTTGTATGGGTAAGCTGAGATGAAGGTCAGTTTGAAAAGACACACACCTGCAAGCTAATGGCCTGCCTATTTAAGTCAAGCAACTGACACACACACACACACACACACACACACACACACACACACACACACACACACACACACACACACACATAAGTGTGTGGTCTCTCAGAGACAAGTATACACACATACATGCATACACACATATGTACACTCCCTCTGTTCGCTGATTGGTTAGGCAAGATTCTGCCTGAGACAACCATGTCAGTAAAACCACAGCCAGGCCCTCTGGTTTACAAGGCTAAACACTATTAGCCTTTGTGCAATTTTTAGAAATGGAAACTGTGATGCTAACCAACACTATTAGCCTGCAGGGACTTCTAGGAATGGGAACTGTGATGCGAACACTGATGATATGTATGGACTTCCTAGAACAGGGACCTCTCCACCTCTAGTTTGCTCTCCCTGTGCACAATCTCACAAAATATCTTATCACATGCCATCTTATTCCTAAGCATGCCTTGAGCTGAGGATCGTTAGGAAGCATTTCCCTGAGTTTTTTTTTTAACTGGATGTTACAGGAATCATTGGTCACCACAGGCTGTAGCCTGTCTGAATCACTTACCAAAACAGCATAATAGTGTTTGCAGTTTAAGAAATTAGCTATTTTTAACTCTCTTTTTTTGTAGATGACATTTTCTGTTTAAAACGTTCAGCTCTTAAAGCTAATACTGTGTAAAAACTAAGAATAAAAAGACTAATTAATTAGTATGAAAGCACATCATACAGTATTTTAATGAAAGCTTGGAAAGGTGTAGTGAAAATGATATCTGACCCCTTCTAACTGTAGAAGATGATTAAAGAAATACTGTGTGACCACACTCACCTTCCTAATTGGGTCTTGCCTCTGTCCTTCATTTGAAACCTATGTGTATGTACTGCATTGTAAAGGACAGTGCCTTCAAAAGGCCCTGAAGTGTTCAAGGCCTGCTGTTATTGCTATCTCTGTTATTGTGTCTTAGAAAATATACCCTATGTCAAAAAAAAAAGTTTTATGAAACTGAAAACTGAGTTGAAGGCTAAGTATTAATTGGTATTGAATTTGTTGCTGTTTGAATGTCAGCATGTGTGTGGGCAGTTTACATCAAACTGTAAATAAATGTTGCAATGATGTTTTAATTTAGCCAACGTCTGTTTAAAAACCCTGATTATATCAACAGCTCCCGACGGTTATTATCAAGGGAGATGGCAGCAATGCTGTCTACATTTAGAAAAACAGCAAACAAATACTATTGGTCTGTACTGGCCAATCAGCACCTCTCTAAGGAGAAGAGAATTACAGCCTGTCAGTCATATAGTGTGTCCATGGAGCAAAATATCTTTTTAAAATCTGTCAAATTTGTTTTTTATTTTCATACTATTTAAATAATACACACACACACATACACACAAGGATACAAGGATACAAGGATGTTTTATTGTCACTTACATAGACATACTGTACTGGGTAGAGTAGGACATGTAGTGAAATTAGTGATTGTTTGTCTAAAACTGTGCATGTGGAGGGAGGAGTAAAGTGCATAGGATATACAAAAACACACACTCACACATACACACACACACACGCACACACACACACACAATAATTGTGTGTTAAATCACATATCAACAGGCCCTTTCATGCTGTCATATATAACCTACCTTGCATGTTGACAGACATTCTGCCTTTGGCGTTGGATGTTAAGTCAAGTTCTTTACCAATTTTATAATGCAAAAGCTAAAAATGACAAGTATGCATGTGCTGAAATTGACAATAAATTTGACTTTGAATTGAGTGATGTTTCTTTTCTAGCTGACCTTTTGTAAATTGTACATGCAGATAAAAAGATGTGGGAAGCTCTGACACCCAACCTCTCTACACTCTCAGAAATAATGTGACAGTACGGGTTAAAATCTGGATATCAAGGTACAATCAGCATTAATGTACCCCCAAAGTCTAATATTTGGACCTTAAGGTACTGATGTGTACCTCTTTAGCTCTGGAGAAAGTAAAACAGTGGTTAAAAGGTACAGTTATGTGACTTTGTACTGCCGGTGTGACAAGCTTTGTACCCCTGAAAGTACAATTCAGTACCTTCTTTTCAAATTCCTTGTGTATGTATGAAATGGATGATAATATATTCTGTTACACTTTATTTGACTGTCCCTGATACATCAATTTGTGTAACAAAGTGGGTAACAATACCTTAGGGTTAGGGTTACTGTTAGGTATGTAAAGTGTAAATACATAACATTACATGTTGTTACATGTATATACAGTAAAAACGAAACTGTAAAATGAAGTATTACTTTGATTTCTTCTCCAAACTTATGCCCTGTAATTTTGGTGAGGATTGCTGACACAAAGGTCAGTATTCATCAAACCCACCGTCTAAGTCAAATATACTTTCTGCAACATTTTTATCTCCCATGAGTCATATGCCATTGTGGCATTTACGTCTCTGCATTGGTCATACTGCAAACTTTTATATGTACATATATGTCTGTAACTTTTATATTATATGACTCTTATCCATCCATATGTCATATCGTGATCTTTATGAATGTATGTAGAGTACTTTAACACTGCATAGTTATTATCATACATATTATTGTAGTCATAAGCCCTTTTTAAATCATCTCCCCCTTCAGACTAACGTCCTCCCATAAGGCTGGAAGAGAAGCACCATGAGCCCTGCTGTGTGGTAGGAGCTGTAGGCATATATAGGCAATTTGCAGAGATGTTGGGGGGCGCCGAATGAAATGAAAGTAAATAAAAATAAAATTAAAAAGCCCGGACGAAATAACCCTCCCAATAATGATATCACACATCACTCTACCTTTCACTGTGCCCTCCCCCTAACAAACTCCTCCCAAAAAAAGTTTAATCCAAAGTTACACCTTTTGTAAGAGCCAGAGTTATTACTCAGTGGGAGGCGTTCATGCTCCTGTACTGTAGGTGTGTCAGGCGTACCCTCTGCCAATAGCGGTCAACCCCAGTGACCCGAACTCTCACCTGGCCAATCAGAGCGGGTTAATCCTTAAGGCACAGGCTGGTCTAAACACGCGTCTCACACATCTCTCTATAGCGGATGTTGCCATGGCAACAGGGTTGTCAGTGCAACATTGATGTGTGCGAGATGAAGTGCACAGAAATTCCTGTTTTAAGTGCACTTAATGTCACCATCAACAGCCAAGTGTAATAAGTGAAATTTACTGTCCTGTGGATGGACATTGCCAGGCACTGCACTTCACTTTACATTATGTGTTTGTGCCTGTGTGTGTGTGTGTGTGTGTTTGTGCTTGTGCTAGTAAGAGTGTTTGTGTCTGTATGCGTTTGTGCCAGTGTACATGTGTGTTGATGAGTTTTTTTTTATCTGTGTGTGCAAGTGTGTCTGATTGTGTATGTGTGTGCTTGTGAGAGTGCATGTGTGTGTGTGTGTGTGTGTGTGTGTGTGTGCACTATCGGCTAGAGGATATTTTGCATGACTAAACAGGCCGAAGGATAGACGGCTAAATGGATGAAGCAGATCATTTAGAGAAGTTGCGACGAGAGCACAGAAAAACACAACACGCCAGCGCAGTTTAATGGCTGCGTCGGTAGAGACGGTGGGACTAATTAAACCCGACACAACAAAAACATGCTGCCTAAGTACTCGTGGAAGGTTTGTTTTCAGCGGCTGGTTCACAACTTCCACAAAGTCTGCTGAGTGCTTTAATTTGACACATAGACATCCTGAGGTCATTATTCAGGAAAATAACACAGAGATCAGAAGATTCATCTTTTAGCTTGGTGTTTTTTTTCCCCACAAAACCATGTGTAAAATATTAATGGTCACACGCTTTTAGATGCTAATTTGTTTGTGTGTGTGTGTGTGTGTGTGTGTGTGCGGGTGTGCGCGTGTGTGTGTGTGTGTGTGTGTGTTGGGTAAAATCAGTAGTCCTGTTTATGAGATTATAACACACCAGTAATACATGGAGCCGGCAGGCAGCAGGGAGTAACCTCTTTGAGAAACTCCATTAGTCCTCCTGAGAGGCAGCAATGTATGTGTGTGTTTATTTATTTATTTTTAAAGCTGTGCAATCTGCTTTTGCATTAACATGTTTTTATTGTTGTTATTTCCTCACTCCCACTGCTGATAAAGATGAGATCAAGGCCATCAAGGCAAAGATGAGATGAAGCCTGAACAAAAGCCACCAAACATCAGGGCCAGATACAAAACACATAATACTTACCAACATTTACATACACAGACTCAACCTCTCCCCCTCCCCTCACCTGTCACCTGTGTCGGTGAAGTGTTTTGAAAGCTATTGACAGCAACTCTTTCTTCTCAAAGGCCCCTTTCAGGGGGAGAAGTGCTCAAAGGATGTCCTTGCCTTTCTTTTTCTCTCTCGCTCTCTCTTGCCGCCACATCTGAGCTTTAGGTGTGTGTGGGAAACATGCTTGGAATGCCACTTTACTATGCCACCCGTCTTTGTTTCATCTGCCTTGTGTGTGTGTGTGTGTGTTTGAATGCGTCTGTGTACGTGTGTGTGTGTGTGTGTGTATGCGTGTGCGTGAATTTTGCTGTCCTCTATGTTGAGAATCTTACACTACTTGTCTGTGTGAAGTGGATGTCGTGCACATCTGTGTCTGTCACTCTCACATGTGTCTTACTCTACAGGTGGAGTCTGTGATTCAACACACACTTTTGTCACATTCAGTAAATGTTAGTGTGAATTACCCCCCAAAACACACACACACACACACACACACACACACACACACACACACACACACACACACACACACACATACACACACACACACACACACACACACAACCACACACACACACACATGTACACACGCACTCAGGCCCTGGCCTATGGGAACAAACACAGTGGCTTGTACCAGTCCATAAAACATTACAGCTAATATTTTTGTTTAATCAGAAAGACAGAAAAGGAAAGCATCATTTGCCATCTGTTGTCGTTGACAAATTAACATTTCTGAGATTTTTATCTGTTGTGGTTTCAGCGGTTTCATAATAATCTGTTGTTTAACTGTGGGCTGTTTCTTAAACAGACCGTGGGGTATTATTCTTATTATATTGGTTATGAAAAAAAAATGATTTCTTTAGCAAGTATAGCAGCAGTCGGTTAAACCTTTTTTGTTTTCTTAATAAGCTCAAACACTTCCAAGTGTGTATTAAAGTACACCTTGTGTCTTCAACCTTCTAAATCTGCCTCTAGTGTATTATCAGTGTTAAGCATAACAGCAAAGGCCTCACACTTTAACAAGCATTTAACACACTTTAGCATGTTATGTGGCACCTGCTATGCCGACTGCCTTTGATACACTCGTTGGCTCTTTGCTCTCGTCTCTGATCCTGTCAAAGAGGAATTTAACGCTTCAGACACGCTCAGCACCTGTTGTTTCTCATCCTCCACCCTCTTCTTTCTCTTTCATCTCTGCCTCTATCCCCTGTGCCCGATATTCCCTTCACAACTGGCCTGACTGCTAGACATGCCTCTCACTCACTCACTCACTCACTCACTCACTCGTCCAGCTGTGTTGCCCTCTTTTCAGTCAGCCGCCAGCTTCCGGCACCAACAGGTCTTCGGCGTTTCTGGGCCTTTCTATCGCTTGCAGGTATTTGAGACAGCGCCCAGACTAGCCGCCAAGCAGCCATCTCTCTGCAGCCCTGAATTACACAAAGAGCCAGTCGCTAGTTTACCAGTGTCCTTGTGTCCTTGTGTCCTTGTGTCCTTGTGTGCTTGTGTTCTTCTTTTTTTTTGGTCACAGTGTTTTGTTGTTTTGTTTGTGTTCTTTTGTTCCAGTGTTCCATTCAAGGTTCCTATGCTACAGTGTTCAGTGTTATTGTATCCCAGTGTTCTTCTGTTCCTGTGTTGCACCCCCAGTGTTCTTTTGTTCCAGTGTTCAGTGGTGATATTGTGTTTCAGGTCTTTCAGTCCCCAGAGTTCTTGTGTTCCAGTGTCCTAACCCCCTAAAGCTCTTGTGTTTCAGTATGACAGTCTTTAGTGATACTGTGTTCCAGCCCTTAGTTTAGAGAAAACACAGGGTACGTGTGCACCTAGGAAGAGTACCTTTGGTAGAAGAGATTTAAACCTTCCTGACTACAGACCTTATACTAACACACTACAGCGTTCTTTTGACAGGCTACACCAAAGATTCTAGAACAGGCTGCTCTAGAATCTTAGGGCTGCACTGGCTGGGCACAGCATTAAGTCAAAAGCAGGACAACTTCATTTTGGATTTGCAGTTTTTCAGCACACTAAGTTTATTGTCCTCTTGTCATCTTGTCATATAAATGTTTATTTTGTTCAACTTCAAGAATCTGTTTCAAGTTATCCATCCCTATTCAGCCGGCTGATAAGTAATTTGTTAGACCAGTTAATAGATTTATCTCCATGGTAACAGGTCTCCAGTCTGAATTGATTTAATAAGCCTACACACGCATAGCCGACATACTTAAATACAATGCACTTCAAAACATCTTTAAGTACTATTTCTATTAAAAGACAGCCTGTACCTTGGGTCAAAAAAAAAAAAGATCTGAGAAAGAGTCAACGCATCTGTACCGCATCCAGTGTACCCTCCCCATTAGGGTGCAGCTTTGCAATAAGGGGATTACTCCAGCTAACAGAATCAACACAGCCTACACTCCACACTGATTTACATGCCTCTCCTCCACCCACCCATTGTTGTGTGTGTGTTTGTGTTTGTGTGTGTGTATCTGCGTGTGTGTGTGTGTGAGAGAGAGAGAGAGAGAGAGAGAGAGAGAGAGAGAGAGAGAGAGAGAGAATGTGTGTGTGTGTATGTGTGTATGTGTGTCGTGTGTGTGTATGTGTGTCTGTGTGTGCAAGTGTGTGTGTGTGTGAGTGTGTATGTGTGTGTGCGCGCATGTGTGTGTGTCTGTGCAAGTGCATGCATCTGTCACTGTGTGTGTGTGTGTCCATACATTTGTGTGAGTCTGAATATGCATGTGTGTGTGTTATTGTGAGAGAGGGGGCAGGGGTTTACTTTTATCAGTGGTGTGTTTGCCCTAATCTGATCTCCTCAGCCAATCAGCATGCTGACCTTCAGGAATCATCCTCCAGCTCCATGGACGCAGGCTGAGCCGAGCGCAACCGAGCGGCTGGCAGCTTGCTTGCGGTCTCCCTCCAGTGGGATGCAGTGGAGGGGTTGGACTCCATCCTGACAGAGTTATGCACGCCCACGCCTACGCCCACGCCTAGCTCACACCCCCGCCCATGCCTACGCCTAGCCCTGCCCACGCCCACGCCCACCCTTCTGCCTTTCCAACTAAGTCATGCTGTATGTCCCTCCATCTCCCCAGTCTTTTCCCAAAGGACAGTTTACACCATTTTTTACAGATTTTTTTAAAGGTCTGTAAGACTGCTTTTTGCTGCTTAGAAAAAAATCCATGGAAATTAGTTGAACGATTTTTACTGGCAGTGTAAGAACTGTAGCCACTATTGTATTGTATTCAGGTCAGTCTGGCCAACCTGGCTATTCTCAGCTGTTCCTCTGTATTAGAAAATCAGGCACCAATGAAAAACGAACAATATGCATTTGTCATCGGAATTAGTGGTCTGATTGGTTGTAGCTCTATCCTTTAGTGCAGAGAGGCATTTTGAAAGATGCCCATTGATCCTGCCTCTGAGAACTTCCTGTCTGTGGGAGGTTTGCCAGAGGAAGCTCAGTCTGCAAGCTTGGAGCGACAGCCAGGCTATAATAATTGTATTTTTACACCTCCGTTCTAAGGGAAGTGCACACACAGGGAAAATTATCTGCTATCTATGTTACACCGCATCATAAAAGTTTATGCTTGCGCTATGCTTATGTCTTGCCTGCGGTGTCAATTTGGCTCCAGAAATACTGCATCTGGGTTTATACAGACATAGTCTCTTTTTTTTTCTTCTACCATCACTAGTTTGTCCACTGCCATGTACTTGTCGTAGTTCATTTACCAGTTTGTCCACGTTAATCACTGTCTCGCCGCTGACCACCATATTCACCCTAACCCTAACCCTAACCCTAACCCTAACTCTCGACCAGTCCTCCACATCCACTGCCTCAACTCAACCAGCTTGTCTATCTTGAGTTCAGTCATCCAACATGCGGTTCATTAAAATTGATGCCTGTTACTGGACAACCTAGGGAAACTGACACCTAACAAATGGAGAAGATACTTGTGGCAACCTTCACGCAATGATGACGGACAAAATATGCAAAGGTAAAATGTTCATTTACAGAAGAAGTAATATATAAAATAGTAGAACAATAGAAGAGGAAAAAGAAAAAAAGAAAAATGGCTCAAACTAAATAATGGAGGCAGCCATAACTGAAAGCAAAACAGGCCAAAAAAAAAGGCCTAACAAAGCCCCACGCCAACCCCCACGCCAGCATCTCACACTAGCAAAATGCTGCCACAACAGGGAAAAACAGAACAGCATGTGGCCAGAGATGGTAGATATTTCCAAGATTTGTCATAACAAGCCACTTTCTGGAACCATGATCACACAAGGGTGGGGGGCACAAATCCCCCTTTTTGCAGTCTCCATAAAGGGGATTAGTGCGCGCCCCCCCTTATGTGAGGACCAACCACAAGGCCAAGAGATGTAGAAATGTCATACTTTACCAACACATCCCTGCATGCAGCCCGGAACTGATGCCCAGTCTGTTCCAATAGACATGAACTACCATGACGTATCTTCATCTGCCTATCTACCATCTTTGGTGTGTTGGCGTGGCAACGAGTGCAGGAGGCCGGATGAGTGGAGTAAGAGGATGACGACAGCACCCCAAATTGGCAGCACCTGGAACGTCATCAGGCAATCAACTGCACACACACACACACACACACACACACACACACGCACGGCTTTGTTATATGTCTTGATTCTTTTACTTGGTTTATCTTCGCTGTGAATAAAGCATCGTCGTGGTGATACCAGGAATGGAACTGAAGGTCATGGAGCGGAATGTCTCTTTAGAACAGCACTCGTAATAATGCCTGTCCACTTCAACTTATATGCTCATTCTTCAATGGTGCATCCACTGCATCCATCTCCAAAGTCGGTCTATCTCAACCAGCACCTGTAGCTTCAGCAGCGTGTTAATCTTTACCAGCCCATCTCCCTCATCCACATAATCACCAGCCTTGTCCATCATTCACCAGCTACAGCAGCCACTCGCTTTTAAAGCCTTCAATTTAAAACCCCAAAACATCGCCAGTGGGTAGTAAGTGTTTGTTTACCTTCATGATGATGGAGTTCTCTGGTGCTGTATCAAAAATCTGGAGTCATGAATAAGTCAGTGTAGCCAGTGAAACCAGTTGTTCTTGCATTTAATCTGCCTCTTTGACGCTTCACTGCTTTCGTGCACAGATGTTGTTCCTAAGGCCACATGCCCTGATTAGCTTATGCGCTGCTATTGGACGGAGCCAAATGCTTGAGCCAAACAACTAATGTGTCTGTGACTTGACAAATGAAGATGTGTAGAGTTAGAAACATACACTTGTCACCCTGCCCCCAGGCTTCCTAAGCAGCTCCATCCAAATAAAGGATGCTTAAAAACCTGTGGCTGAATATTCAAGTGCGCACTTGTTGTGAGTGACTGTTCTGTTTCTGTGATCCCTCTTGTGGGAATATCAGGTGGTGTGCACGATAACTGATAACGACAGAGCAATTGGCCCCTTTCGCTCGCACTGATGGTTATATTTAATCCCTCAGCCGGCTTGGTTGCCATGGCAGCCTGATATTGTGTATTGGCGCGCACATTGGCGGCCTGGCGGCTGAGAACTCCAGCTCTCCTCTCACCTTTCAGCATAATCTCTCATTTTAGCACCGTCTTACACCTTTATCTCTCACGGATGTTCTTTAAACCTTATCATAGATATAATATCATTTACAAGACAAGAGTGAGAGAGAAAGAGAAAGAGAAAGAGAGAGTGAGAGTGTGGAAGAAGAGTGAAAGTGACAGAAAGAGACAGAGGGAGGGAGAAAGAGGAGGAGTTATTGTGAGAGGAAGAGAGGCAGACACAATCTCACAATTCGGCCTTTATCTTTCAAGAATGTTCTTTAAAGCTGATTATAATTTGAAGGAGGAGAGAAAGACTGTGTGAGAAAGAGTGAGAGTGACAGAGTGTGTGTGTGTGTGTGTCTGAGAGAGAAAGAGAGAGGGAGGCAGAAGAGAGTCTGGTGCAGGCACTGTAAGAGAAAGAGATAGAGACACAGTCTCACACTTAGCACCCATGACCTTTATCTTTTAAGAATGTTTTTTTTAAATCTGATCTTATTTATGATACAAAGGAAGAGAGAAAGAGAGAATGTGTGAGAAAGAGTGAGAGTGACAGTGTGTGTGTGTGTGTGTGTGTGTGTGTGTGTGTGTGAGAGAGAGAGAGAGAGAGAGAGAGAGAGAGAGAGAGAGAGAGAGAGAGAGAGAGAAAGAAAGAGAGAGAGTGAGATATAGATAGAGAAAGAGAGAGAGAGTGAGACACTTATCACCCATGGCCAATATCTCTAAAGGATATACTTTAAACCTTAATATAGCCATGGTATCATTTACAGCAAAGAAGGGTGTATAGAGTAGTAGTAGAGATATTTATTTATTATATGTTATATATATATATTTACTTTATTTGACAGAGTGAGAAGTGAGAGAGAGAGAGAGAGAGAGAGAGAGAGAGAGAGAGAGAGAGAGAGAGAGAGAGAGAGAGAGAGAGAGAGAGAGAGAGAGAGAGAGAGAGGAAAAAAATGGGAGAAAGAGCCTGAAGGAAACTGAGGGAAAAAAGACTTCAGTGGTTGGAGAGTTGGTCTTGGGATCGGAGGGTTGCAGGTTCAAATCCCTCTCCTTGGTTGAAGGGCCCTTGAGCAATGCTTCCAACCCCCACATTACTCCAGGGACTGTAACTGAAGCCCTGTGTGTAAATAACTGTTAGTTGCTGTGGGTAAGAGTGTCAGCTAAGTGTAATGTGAAAAGTACTTCAACTTATTTTCAAGCTTCTGGAAATGCAGCTATTCTATTTTGTGGGCTGTGGAGGAGTTTCCCACGCATTGAGGAGGTTGTGCCCCCCCCACACACACACACACACATTTTATCCTCCCTCTTTTTATCTGCCTGTCTTTCGTCTTCTGTCCCCCCCCCCTCTTTCACTCCCTTCTGCTGCCATTGAAAACGGTGGGCAGCAGCAATCCACTGCCTCCGCACTCTCCAGCTGCAGTGTGGAGGAGGAGATTTTAAGGTGCATGTGTGTGATTGTGTGTGTGTGTGTGTGTGTGTATGTGTGTATTCATATATTTGTGTGTGTATGTGTATGTGTGTGTGTTTGTATAATTGTGTTAGTGTGTGTGTGTTTGTATATTTGTGATTTGTGATATGTGTTTAAATATTTGTGTGCTTTTGTGAGTATGTGTGTGTGTGTGTGTGTGTGTGTGTGTGTGTGTGTGTTTGTTTTTGTGAGTGTGTGTGTGTGTCTGTGTAAGTGTGTGTGTCTGTGTGTTTTTGTGTGGGCACAGTATTGTAGAGTTCGTTTGTGTGTGTGTACTTGCATATTCGTGTGTGTGTGTGTGTGTGTTTGTGTGGGTGGGTGGGCACTTGTGTCTGTATTTTAGAGTGTGTTTGCGTGTGTATACTTGTATGTTTACTGTATGTCAGAGTATATCCCCTTCTCTCTCTCTCTCGGTCTCTGTCTCGGTCTCTGTCTCTGTCCCTCTCTATCTCTCTCTCTCTCTCTCTCTCTCTCTCTCTCTCTCTCTCTCTCTATGTGTGAGGGTATTAGGTGTTTGTGTCAAGATTTTTGAGTGTTAATGTGTGTGTGATTGTACTCTGAGTATGTGTGTGCGTGTGTTTGTTTGTTTGTCTGGGGGTAGGGTGGTGCTGGTGCTTGTGTCAGTTTTTGTGTTCAGGTCTCTCTCTCTCTCTCTCTCTCTCTTTCTCTCTCTCTCTCTCTCTTTCTACCTCTGTGTGTGTGTGTGTGTGTGTGTGTGTGTGTTAACATTCTCTATTCATTGAGTCCTTGGTTTCCAGGTTAGTCTGCTCTCTCACTCTTCCACTGTCTCTCTGTGCCCATCTTCATGTTTGTTTCTGAGCTCACACACTTAGGAGTGCTGCTCCCCTCTCACTATCCTACATATACAAGCACATCTGATCATGGTCTGATGGCTCTTCCACCCTTTGGCTGTTAGTATGTGCCTTGTGTTACTGTGTACCATTTAGTTGTGTGTGTGTGTGTGTGTGTGTGTGTGTGTGTGTGTTCGTGTGTGTACTGTATGTGTGTGTGTTTCCTGAATGTTTGTGTCTCTGTAATTTCCCCCGTGTGTGTGTGTGTGTGTGTGTAAATGTTCATGGTGCTACTCATAATCCACTGCACTGAAAGCAGCAGTCCTTAGATCAACACAAAGTTCATGTTCAGATTGCTGAACTGCCGACATGCTCTCAGTGGAGCTGCCTTTATTACACTCTGAGCGTGTTCAGGGTGTGTGTGTGTCTGTGTGTGTGTGTCTGTGTGTGTGTGTGTATATGTGTGTGTGTCTGTGTGTGTGTGTGCACGCATCATCTTTTGTTAGCTAAACCTGGCACAGAAGTGAAGCGTTCTGTAGGTACAACATCTGCTGCAACAATTTGCTTCCATTTATAAACGATGGGAAGGGCTACACCAGCTGCAGCATCACGACACTTAAACAAAAAACAGAGTGCTGTTCTAAAGAGACATTCTGCTCCATGACCTTCAGTTCCATTCCTGGTATCGCCACGACGACGCTTTATATAAGACAGTCATCTCACAGCGAAGATAAACCAGGTAAAAGAATCAAGACATATAACAAAGCCGTGTGTGTGTGTTTGTGTTTGTGTTCGTGTGTGTGTGTATGTGTGTATGTGTGTGTGTGTGTGTGTGTGTGTGTGTGTGTGTGTGTGTGTGTGTGTGAGAGAGCAGTGTGTCATCTGTCAATATGGAAATACTGGTGCCACATTCACCTGTGAGGAAATGAGTATTGTAACTTACTGAACACAGCCACTACAGATTTACTGTAGGCACTGTAGGCTGAACTTCACAGTGGAAAAACACGCACTGCAGATTGCAAATGCTCATGATTTTAGGTTCGATAAACTATAATGGTTGGTTGATAACTGGGTTATGAATACACTTTGAACAAAACAACCAAACAAACTATAATTGGTAGTTTCAGCACCAAAAAGGAATAAAGAAAAATTAAAAAAAGGAAATGGATGAAACTGCAGATCCACTGACAGACAGGAAAGGAGATGAGTTTAGTAATTAGGAAATAGCTATCCATCCTAACAAGATGTCATCATTCTGAAAAACATCACAGGGGCCTTAATTCCACACAACACTCTAAGACATGCTGAATCAAATCTGGCAGCTTGTAACAAACAGAATCAATTTTTTGGCAGCTCCACAAAGAGACATGGGTGAAGTGAAGAAAATAAAAAAAAGATGACGAGACACAAAAAGGGCGAGAAAAAGAAAAAAAAAAGTTTGTTTTGACATGGCACACTGGGCCAACAGCAGGTGCCTAAATTACCTGGAGATTGTCCCATTGCAGGTGTCAATCATGTAGTCCAGGGCCAGGCTGGACCTGCCTTCTGAAGTCTGGAGAGTGAAATTCACTGGAGATTCACTGCAAAAAAAAAACAGATGTGTGGTTTTCCCCACAGTTTTTATACCTGCAACTGCATATTTCATCAGCCTAATTCTATTCCCCTCCCGAAACTCCCACTCTTCCTGCACTCTTGCCTTGAATTCATATGCATACAGTTGTGCTCGTAAGTTTATATACCCTGGCAGAATTGATGATTTATTAACCATTTTTCAGAGGGTCATTTGGGTAGTTTTGGTTGTCATCGTGATTTAAATAGAGTAAACACAGGTGTTTGACAATAAATGGCTTCAGCCAACACTAACCATGAGTGAAAGAAAAAAATTTTGTGTTATCACTTATATTCTCTGAAAAATCTGCTGAAATCATCCATCAATTCTCTGAAGAAATCACCAATCCTGCCAGGGCATGTAAACTTATGAGCCCAACTGTAAGTAAAAAAACGTGCAACCTCTTACTGTGCACTCCTGCAACATGGAGACTGTTGATTTAGTAGTGCAGTGCCTAATGCAGTGTGTAGTCATAATTAAGTCTGTTTGTACCCTGCGTTGTTTTTAATCAGAGATAGTTTTTAAATTTCGTTTAAACCGAAGACTCACTGCTGGTTCTTGATGTCTCTTTTTCTGAGAAAACTCAATTTAAAAACTCAATCATGAAATATTAACTTTGGGGGGGGGGATGAATCGCCCTAATTATAACATTGAGAGAAGACTGTTGAGTGCAAAGTCCCATTTATTTATTTATTGGCTTGTTTACTGACCTCTGAGGTGATTCTGCATTTTCATAGTTTTATAGAATCTCCTTGAAAGCATCTCATACTATTTACACCTCACAACACATGACGGGCAATAACTCCTCTGTGTGTTTACCTTCATGAACACCGCTGGCCTGCTGATGATGGTGTAGATGATGTGCACTGTGATGATACTGGTGCCTACTAGATTTACTGCCTGTTTATGCCAAACCTGTTGGCTCCACACACTCACACTAACACATTTTTTGAAGGCCTTTTTTGTAGCTTTGTAGTCACAATAGAATAAAATGGCTGTGGTGGAAAGAGGCCGTAGAGTGGAAAGAGTGAAGGAATGGCACCTTTCTTACTTCCTGAACCAGGGGGTGTCCGCCTTTGCTGCCTGCTGCCTATGTTACTTATGCCCTGCCCAAGTCTAAGGTCTAAGCGAACACAGATGAAATAGGGTGTGTTGACATGAGGCAGGCAGGCGGCTATCCCAAGGCTGTCATGATTTAGCGGCGAGGGTTAAAACCCAAAGCCATGATGATCCAGCCCACGGAGGTTAAAAGCCTGTGAGAAATGACTCATGTCTGTGAGTTATGGCGGGGGTATGACAATGCCATCGCTGGAAAAGACGGCTCATGAAAAAGATGAGCTGGAAGCTCTGTGCGTAAATAATGTTTGACTGAAGGCACTCTGGTTGTCTTCACATCACATCAGGTCTTTCAGAAAGGTATGCATATGGGGGAGAAAAAAAAAACTTTATATGCACCCAGTGTTTATAAGATGCCATAAACACATCTATTCAATAAAACAGTTAACACTAAAAGATAGATTGTATGTATTTTTTTACATTTCAATTTTCCATTGATGTACATAAAATGTAAGTAAATGGTCATGCTATGTAGAATGCTTTTCTATCATGTCAAGTAAATGTAAAGAAATTAAATAATGTTAAACTGCTTTCTAGGGTTACGGTTAGGATTATGATTAGGATTAGGGTTAGGGTTAGGGTTAGGGTTAGAATTAGGGTTAGAATTAGGGTTAGGATTAGAGTTAGGGTGGAATCTAGGGTTAGGGTTAGGGTTGAGGTTTTTGTACTTTAATTAATTTAATTGCTAATTTACTGAATTGTACCTTTTAACTGCTGTTGTACCTTCTCTAGAGCTAAAGAGGTACGCATCATTTACCTTAAGGTCCAAGTATTAGCCTTTGGGGGTACGTTAATGCTGATTGTACCTTAATATGCAGATTTGTACCCACACTGTCACATTATTTCTCAGAGTATACAAGAAGAAACTTTGAGAGCAAGAGCTTAAAAGGTGGATGGTAGAGAAGTGAGGAAGGCTAAATGAGTTGAATCATGAGACACGCAGTATATTCTTCCCCAGGGCTGAATAGAAGAATACATATCCACTTACAGTACTCGTATGGCTTAGCAATGGGGTCTTGTCTTGTACAAGTGGCATATAGACTTTCATGTAGACAGAACAGTGCAGGTGGGTGCACATACAGTAGATAAGACACAATGAACCACCAGCATTTATAGTCTTAGAGAACGCTAGAGGTGCATCGTACTTACAAGGCTGCACTCTAAAAAAGACTGGGAGCCTGAGAAAAAGAGAGAGACGGAGAGGGGGAGACAGAGAGACATAGAAAAAATAAAGAGAGAAAAAGAGTGAAAGAAAAAAGAGAGAGAAGGGTGTGTGTGTGTGTGTGTATATGTGTATGTGCACGTGCACGCGTGTGTATGTGTATGTGTGTGTGTGTGTGTGTCTGTGTATATGTGTATATGTCTGCCGTCAGTGTTTGACGGCAGAACAAAAGTGTTGCTGTGAACACAGGGGACAGAGCCAGGTTCACCACATTTTGCTCTTAGAGAAAAGCCTGCAAAATCCATCTTCATTTTAAGGTAGTTTTGATAATATAACACTTTAAAATCAAGTATTATATGCAACATCAAGGTTTCATATATAACTTTATAGAACTTACTAATAAGAAAAGTTGCACCTTTTCAGTATGCAACATGTGCTGTGGCTTTTTACCACATGGTTTACCATGTGTAGCAAATATTGGACATGACTTTATTCCTGTATTCAGCCTGGGTTATGTATAATTGGCAAATTAGAAAAAAGGAAATATTCAAGTTCGGGTTTCTCAAGCAGGAAGTCAGTAGACAGCTGGTTTGAGATGGACGTTTAATGCCCTTACTTACAATGACAGTAACATAGTGATAATTTTCTTTTTATCCTCGCCTGAATTAAACCAGACACCATTTCACAAGAGCACAGGGTGTCACAAAGCATACAAGAGCCCTCGCGATTCCTGTTACCCATCCCTTCTGTCAGATGACATCGCATCACATTGAGGCCTGTGCATATTGAAGGGTTTTAAATGGTAGATGTGATTAAAATCTCTGTGTTCTCTGTGTGAATCTCAAAGTCAGTATCAGATGTGCAGACATGCAGTGTTCTTACTGTAAAGAAAAATCACAGTGACTTTACTGTAAAAAAACAGGTTAAGAACATTTATATTTAATATTTAAGAATAACACTCTCACAGAGGTTCTCTCACTTTGTCTGCTTGTCGTGTGTGTGTGTATGATGCTGTATGATGTGTGTATGCTGCATGATATGAAACTTGTATTGCGTGTACTGATAGCACTTCTAATGCCTGTCATTCATGCTCATCATGTTTAAAACGTCTTAAGAATATGTGTCTGATGACTGAACTTGCACACCACTCCAAGCACTTTACTCACTTTGCTTTGTCACCTCATGATTTTTTTTTAACTCAGTGCTTTGTGTTTAATTGATTTTACTCTTTTAATTACACTACAGTTTATTCTAATTTATGTACATTACTTAGGTCTATTTGTAATTAAACTTCATCTCCTCTTGGTTTTTATCTCTCTGATTTTGCATTCATTTGCATAAAGCACATTGGGGTTTCCTTTGTGCAGCAAATGGGCTGTACAAGTACGCTTGTCTTGCCATGTTTCTGCATCTTGCCCTTGCATGTCTATGGTGTGCAACAGTGCTTTGGAACAATAGTCTGTCTATGCTGTACGACAGCAGCCTGGTAAACCAGCCCCTTGTACTTGAGAGTCTGGCTCTGCTTCCATTGACATGGTTGTCTCAGGCAGCCTCTTGCCTGACTAATCAGCGGACATTTTTTTTAAAACAATTGGATCTGCCTTTAACCAATCACTAACACTTTCTTTGTTCGCTGGCAAGGTGCTGCCTGAGACAACCATGTCAATGAAACCTCAGCCAGACCCTCTGTACGAAATGCAGTATAGTATGAGGGGCTGGTTTGCCATGCAGGCAGCCCTCAAAGAATAGTGCAAGACCATTAGCAGGGGGGAAAGTGGTGGAGGGGAATAAGTAAAGGTATACCTTTAGCCAGGAGTGTCTGAATGGATTTCATTTAAGCCTACAACAATACATATTTCTTAGAGTGCTTTATGGAGGCCTGTCTCAACTAGAAGTTGATCCGTCCCCACACACACACACACACACAGTGTGCAGGGGCTAGGGAAATCTCTGTCTCTGTTTCCACACTGCCCACAACGGCTGTTTTAGCGGATCGTGGCTGATGTACCAGGGCGCATCTGAGGACTTGTGTGTGCTGCACAGGCTGATTATTTGCTTACTGTAGAGTTCTGCTATGCTCTGCTTTAACCATCCCCGATTTGTCTGCAGGTGTGTGTGTCTGTTTGTGTGTGGATGTGTGTGTTTATAGGTATGTTTAAGTCTATATTGAGGCGTGTGTTGACGTTTGTGTTAATGTGTGCATATGTGTGTGTGTGTGTGTGTGTGTGTGTGTGTGTGTGTGTGTGTGTGTGTGTGTGTGTGTGCCTGCGTGCGTTTGTGCATGTGTGCATATAATGTGTGTGTGTGTGTGTGTGTGTGTTCATGTGTGTCTGTAAGTGTCTCTGTAAGTGTGTTTGCAGGTGTGTTTGCTTGTTACCAGCAGAAGAGATCATGCATGGGTAAACACCAGAATGGTTACTTAGTAAAGTCATGAGGTCATGATGTCACTGCATATAAGCTCTGGTAATGGCAATGTCTGAGGTGCTGTCCGTGGTGCTGAAACAGCTTGCAAGATCTGGTAAGTAAATAGGGAGAGATTTACAAACAAACAAACAAACAAATAAACAAGCAAATAAATAGACAGCTAGATAGACAGATAAGTAAATAAATAAATAAATGGCAAGTGTATTTACAACAGCCGATTTGTTTGTGATTGTATTTCAAATTTGTTTTTAAACTTTCACTTGTCTCTCTGTGATCAGGCAAAAAGGAAAAGTCATGGTAAATGTATTTACTCTATTACCTGCTGACAGCGGTAAGTGCCTACATTACCCAAGGTGCTTTGGGGGGTAGGGGGTGGGGGGTGGGTGTTGATGTTGAGCAGTCTTGTCTTGCCTCCGCTGCAGTCCCGGCTCTCTAGTTTCTCCTTTTTTTCTCCTCCTAAAGAGCAGGCATGGAGGAGAATTTCCACCTGAGATAAGAGTGGGAAGAAGTTGTACAAAGAAACTAGGCATTTCACAAACCTCTATCGCCTCAACTGACAGTAAAATAATAGCTGTTGTGGCTGGGAGACCAGGAGAGCGGTTTTTTTATCCCATCACACAATTTCTACTCTGAAGGAAAATGAGCTTGAACAGAACCATGCTTTTCTTTTTCCGCTTGCTCTGTTAGCATTGACTTTCACAGCAGAATGGCGTAAAGGCCAACATTTCCTTTCCTCTTGACTCTACGTGTCTGCCTGCCTTTCTAAGGATCCTTGGAAACTAGGAATTATAAAAAAATAATAATAAAAAAATATAACCCTTGACTTACTCATCAATTAAATGCTGACAAATATTGACATATGCAAACACACACACACAATCACACACACACATATACAACCACACGCACACACAAACATACACGCACACACACACACACACACACACACACACACACACACGCACACACACATACACACACACACACACACACACAGACCCACACATACACACACACATCTGGTTTGGGAGCACAGAAGCAGCAGTCTGACTCCATCTTGTCTTAAGCCCCTTTGTTAGTCTGATAGTCTTGTCTTCTTGTCTCCTAGAAGAGAGACTGACCTGGTAGTCTTGTCTCCTTGTCGCCCAGAAGAGAGACTGACTCCTTAAAGCAACAATAAGGCACTTTTCCTCTTCGGTCGCCCTACAGGTTGGAAGCACAACTGTCTTTCTTATGTCTTGTTACAACTTCCAACTTACATCACTGACCCTCTTCTGCAAACTTGTATAGTGCGGTTATAGCCCATGGAGGGCTGCAAAGTGAACTCAGAAGTGCCATTCACCCTGTTACGAGTTGATGAACCACTGAAACGATTTCGGAAACATTATTGTAAGGGTGAAAAAACTACTTAGTGTTGTGTTAAGTCAGGTACCTTAGGAGAAAGTCAGACATTGGTTTATTTGAGAAACTGATTCCTGCCAAACTCATTCAGGCTTGGTGAGGCTAGGTGGCAATGCCTGATTTGGCATCAGTTATCAGATGGATGGACAGACTTGGAGAGAGACAGGCAAAGATATTTCAGAAAAATGAAAATTGTCAGACTTGACTGCCTATTGACATCTCTGGTTTAACCCAAAAATCTGCTTAAAGTGAGGGGTGGTTTTTGACATTTTTAAACTTTTTTAATCTTCTTAAAGACACACGTAATTCTCTTTATGACAGCGTGGCTAACAGTAAATACAGTATGTTGTCTGGTTTTAAGCCTCTTAATGTCATGTTTAGTAGCAGTTTGGACATTTGACAGTGTGTTAGCATACAAGGGGGCTTAAATGTGTGTGTGTGTGTGTGTGTGTGTGTGTGTCTGTGTGGGTGTGGGTGTGTGTGTGTGTGTGAATGCGTGTGTGCGTGTGTATGTGTGTGTATAAAAATTCAGCCCTCCAGTGCTGTGTGAGGCTGTGTGTGAAAACGTGAATGGTTTAGTTCTGTCTAATGTAGCGCTTGTGTTTTTCCCCTGATAGCATGCGTTATCATCTGAGACCCATGTGCTGTCCATAATTAACTGTGTGTAATTCCATGTTGTCTGTTGAATGGATGTGTTGACAAGCCTCCACATGGACCCATTTTTGCGGTATTGAATGACAAACAAGACATTTAAAATGTAGATTATGTGTACAATTGTAATTACATCCAAACGTCTGTAACACAAAAACAGCAATATTGGTCTGTGTTGTCTGGAAACAAAACAAATTGTACAATTTGTGTGTTTCTTTTTAGTGTTTTTGTAACTTTAGTATGAGTAATTCTCTATTGGTGGTTGGTTCAACAGAAGGAATGGTTAAAGTCTTTATAAAGATTTGGCTCTGTGATCTAGCACACAAACACGGTACATGCCACAGTGAAGGCCTGACGAACAGGGCTGATAGCATGCCCAATAATGAGATCCAGTCTCTAAATCTGCTTTACAGAATCAACCAACAAGATAATAAGCTGCAAGTCAATGCACATGATGTTTAGTCATATGTGTATGTGTTTGTGTGTGTGTGTGCGTGTGTGTGTGTGTGTGTGTGTGTGTGTGTGTGTGTGTGTGTGTGTGTGTGTGTGTGTGCGTGTGAACATGTGTGTGTGTATGTATGTGTTGGCGACATGCTGAGGATTACCTGATACTATCGCTAACAAATGTCAGCTGTTCATATCACAGCCTAGGGAACTTGCAAATCTGCAGGATGTGTGTGTGTGTCTGTGTGTGTGTGTGTGTGTGTATGTATGTATGTGTGTGTGTGTGTGTGTGTGTGTGTGTGTGTGTGTGTGTGTGTGTGTGTGTGTGTGTGTATGTATGTGTGTTTGTATGTGTGTATGTGTGTGTGTGTGTGTGTGTGTGTGTGTGTGTGTGTGTGTGTGTGTATCTTCCTCTGTGTTCGTGGTCTTGTGTCTTTGTGTACTGACTGTAAGGCAGACAAAAACTCCCAGCAGTGGCTGACTGTGGGGAGGGGAGAAGCGCTGAACCCCTGGGGCAGGCAGGGGTAGGGCTGTGACTGTGAGGCAGGGACAAGGGGGCTTCAAAGGGGGCTGCAGGGGCTGTTTGTTTGCCGTGAGCTCCACAAGCTAATTGCCTGTTAGCTCCGGGGCCAGGCCTGCATGTGCGGAGCAATCAGCACCAAAGCACAGGGAGGGCTCAGGTCTCACAGCAAAGCCATGTGGACACAGCCAGCACAATCGGATTACAGATCTCTCTCTCTCTTTATTTCTCTCTCTCTCTCTATCTCTCTGTTTCTGTCTCTCTGTGTCTTTCTCTCTTTCTCTCTCTCTCTCTCTCTCTCTCTCTCTCTCACTCTCTCTCTCTGTTTCTGTCTCTGTGTCTTTCTCTTTCTCTCTCTCTCCCTCTTTCTCTCTTTCTCTCTGTGTCCTTGTCTCTGTGTCTCTCTGTCTTTCTCTCTGTTTATGTCTCTCTTTGTCTCTTTCTCTTTCTCTCTCTCTCTCTCTCTTTCTTTGTCTCTCATCCTCTCTGTCCCTCCCTCTAGGTGACAAACAAATCCTCTAATTGATATCCACATGTAACTGACTCCTAACAAAGAGTGGGTGAGTGTTTGAGCATGTAGGTTTGTTTCAACAGATGAGTGTTCTTGAATAAATTAGTGTCAGGATGTCTTTCTAAAGACTGTGTTGTGACAACACTGCACGGCATTGTGCACACACTCTGTAGCCATGCTGTCAAACTGATGTCGGGCCTACATATAGGTGACCAACAGAACACTTCAGAACAGATTTATGCATGCAATAGTGTGCGTGTATTAAAAAATGTGTGTACACTTGATATCACCCCCAACCAAACGTGATAGCCGATCGGCTAACAGCGCACCAAGAGGATTACACCTTCTGAATGGCATAGCTAGATAACATATGCTGTGAGTTTAGTCTGTTTGCTTTGATGAACAAGCAGTTTTGGGCATTTGTGCTGGGGTTGACAAAATACTGGAAAGGGAGCAGGCAAATTCAGTAGGTTATAACTCTGCACAAGTCTCATGATTTACCGACCCTGAGGGCAAATGTCAAAACTTTTATCAGTACAGCATCGGTATAGAAACAGCACAATTTTTCACTGCATTTTTTATGTAAAGGAACATGATATGTATAACATGCTATTTGGCGCCCAGTGCTACTGGTCCTGTTGTGAGAAGGACAGATAGACATGGTAAACTATTACTCCGAGAAAGGTTTCTGCATAGATTTCTATGCATTTTAACATTCTTAATAAGGGAAATATAACTTAAAGATATTGCTTCTCCAATGACACCTTTTTGGAACTCTCAAATAAAGGGAGCGTCTAATTTGTAGGCAGCTATAATTGGATTTGATCTCATTTGAAGTCTACTTGCAAACTTAATGCTATATCAAATGCCAAAATAAAATGTCATGCAATACCGGATGCCAAAACGCCCTGCAAGTCCGCATGTGTCTGGGGTCTAATTCTTTTGAATTGGACATTCATTTAATTTTGCACTTATAGTCGGTCTGCTTCCTGTCCAAGAAGGCATTAATATATGTAGAAGCCTCATTTAAAACACTCCACTGTGTGTGAACCAGCCGGTCCTTCTACTGCAGTTCCTACTTAATCAGCTCCAATGTATGCCATAATGAAAATTTTTATGTTTTAACGCACATGCAGTGTATTGCGCGGCCTGATTTCACCAAGTAATTACTGTCCCTTGTGACAAAGTTGAAAAAAAAAAGCCTGCCCATCTCTAAGCAGTATTTCTTAGCTGCTTTTAATTGCATACATTAATGTCATTGTCATTTTATTGACGTCATGATGTCACTGCATATAAGCAATGCTAATGGCAATGTCTGAGGTGCTGTCCGGGGTGCTGAAGTAGCTTGCAAGACCCGCTATGTAAACAGGGAGAATGCATGCCATTGTATTTCAAAAGTTCCAAGATATAAGCTGTTCTATGTTCTTTTTCAATGACAAAATCACTGTAGTGTGAATCCTGAACAAACAACTTGGTCATTGATTCAGGGTTGATAAAATCAGATTATAGCTCTATATTACCCCTTATACGGAATCTGGCCCTTAGTTCTTCTTTTCCCTTTCTCTCTGTCTCCGTATTTTAGTGTGTATGTGGGCAGGTTTTGAACAGATACAGGGACCAAAAGTCTTCCCAGTCAGAAAGTGCAACTGTCCAGGAGGTGAGTAGTGACTATTTTTAGGTGTTAGGTAACTAGGAGTATGGTTGTTACTGGTAAAAGTTAAAGTGTCAACTTTTCTTCAGTAAGGGTAAGGAAGAGGGTTTGTTTTAAGCATGAATTAATATTCTGTTTTTTTTTACAGCATCGTGGCAGTTAATGGCTAGTCCACAATAATATACATCAGCGTGTACGTGTCTTTGGGTATGTGTGTGTGTGTGTGTACGTGTGTGTATGTGTGTGTGTGTGTGTTTGTGTGCATGCAAACCTGGTGTGTGTAGGCATGCAGTTGTACATGTGTGTGTTGTTCATGCCCAGTATATGCACGTGTGTGTGTGTATCTGCAGGATAATTACGCGGTGGTTCGCTGCCCGCTGTGAGCATGGTGTGTCTGTGGGCTCTGCTGCCTGTGATTTGTGCCTTGATGAACGCTCCTGTTCCTTCTCCCCACTGAAAGGCCAGCGCTGTTTGATCATCATAAAGAAACCCCTGCCATTGCTGTCTGCCGTTCCTGGAGCGGAACACACAGCTTCCTTCTCTCTATCTCTCCTCCTCCTCCTCCTCCTCCTCCTCTTTCTCTATCTCTCTCTCTCTGTCTCTCTCTCTCTCTCGCGCGCTCTCTCTCTCTCTCACTAGCTTTTTCTCTCTCTCTCTCGCTCTCTCTGGCTCTCTCTCTCTGTCGCTCTCTCTCGCGCGCTCTCTCTCTCCATGAGATTAATAGGAGGCAATTAATGAACGCCAAAAGTTTAAACTCAGACAAGCAAATAGCTGTGAGCTAAATAACTCATTTAAATTCTATGTTTGTCTAATTGAATTAGGCATCTCACAGGAGAACACACTTAGTACTGGGAGAGTGGAATAGTTAGAAAGACAAGAACACACACTCTCTCACACACACACTCTCTCTCTCTCTCTCTCTCTCTCTCTCACACACACACACACACACACACACACACACACACACATATACAGAGATAGGCAGAGACAGAGAGCGATCAGGAGAAGCTGGTTGGGTACAAACAGTTGGGCATTAACCCAACCACCAGGATATACACAATAATCATTTTACACACAACAATAAAACCACAACCCAGCATAAACATAATTCACTTAATTAACTCAGTACAAAATATACAGCAAACATTATAACACAGTTTTCACAACACAATAACACCCAACAACACACATTAAACCATTGGGACAAAAAAGTTACGCAAATTTGTGGCACAACAACACACAGGGAATGATAATCAACATAGCACACCATATCACACACAGTGTTTCAATGCACTGTGTCTCTGACTCTATACATAAGCCCACATGGGGGGAAAAAAAACCCTAGAAAAAGAAAGTAATTCCGTTAGTAATGGCTGTTTGAGTCCTTACGCTTGTGCCATGCATGGGTTCACAGCAGCATTGAGTTGTGATTGCATATCCCAGGTCCAGTTGCCCAGAGGCCTTTTCAGGATTGCGGAGCCGCAGTCAGGCAGAACAGCACCACAGCTGGGATTTCATTTTAGACGATGATGTGGACGCTTATGCAACAGTTTGGTGCGGTCGGTCTGGTTGAACAATTTATTCACGTCTGATTGGATGGGCAGTGCAGCGCCGCGCCGCATGAGTTAGCTTATGCTAATGGACAAATCACATCTGGTAGCCCTTTTAACAGACCCATTCTTATTGTTGTTGTTTGTTTCTGATATTGCTTAATCAAATAGCAAATTACCACATTTTTCTCATTTGGTGGGCCTGCTACAAGTTAATTAGCCTTCCAGGTGCTGTGGCTTGCCTTGGTTTCAGGTGCATGGTTTTACTCAGAGTAAACCGTAACCTCTGGTAATATAAGCACTCTGCGGCTAGCAAGTCAAGTCAAGTTTATTTGTATACCGCATTTAATACACAAAGGCAGTTCAATGTGCTTAACAAAAATAAAAGCAAAGGACAATATAAAAGCAAAAAAGTTAAAAGATAAAATAAGTTTAGCAGGTTTAGCAGTAAACCTTCTTGCCTGCCTACCTTAGTGAGCTTCTCAAACCCTTCATGCTGTGGATGCTGGTCTTCTGACCCTCCCAGAGGGGCAAGAAAATCAGTGGGGCATAGAGCATTCGCATGCGGAGTACCCTCATTATGGAATGGCCTTCCGTCTCAGGTCAGGGATGTCTGTCTGTCAGTGTTTTTCAAATCCAGACTTAAAAACATTCTTATTTTCTACACACTATGGTCGGGTATAAGTTCTAGGTATCTCCCTTCTTATTGTTGCCTACTGCATTTTCCTGATGGTATTGTTGAATGAATAACAGGAATTGAATGAGTAACAGGAATAAAAACATGAATAAAAACTATATATATATATATATATATATGGTTTTATTGGTTTATGGTTTTATTCCTGTTATTCATGTAAACTCATATTATTTATCTTATTCCTATTTTTGTTCCTAAAGTGTTTTAAGACCATGGTCAATGGTGATACTGCACAATAAATTGAAAGTGAATTGAATTGAAATTCTAATGGAGCAGCTCTGTGGTTTTACTCTCCTGTGGCTGTGAGTACAGAGCTGAAAGATTCTTCTGTCTGGAGGTTTACCCCTCAACGTTGGGCTGCCCTGCACAGCATTGCAACACAAATACGCACAGACACAAGGCCCAGTACAGCACAGAGATGGTTAAAGTGATAAACCTGGTTTAGTTTTAAACCTGATAGTACAAACCTGGTTTATTTATCTGAGAGGTAGTTTTAAACCTGATAGTACAATAGCTCAGTGCTTCACTCTCCTGACTAAACCAATGCCAATAGACTCTTCTACTATCAGGTGTAAGACTACCTCTGGGTTAAATATACCAGGTTTGTAACTTAATCAGCTTTATAGTATACTCCCTAGATGGAAGCAGTGTGAGACTGGCCCTACATGGTATAGCGACAGCTGCTTGGAGCCTAAGATTTCATTAGCACACTTTCATGTTCTGTTGTACAAAAAAATTCCAGTCTGTGCTCTTACATCTGTGCTAATCGCCCAAATACAAAAGATAAAAACATTTGGATTAAACGATATGGATAACAATTGGTTGAATGTTATTAATTGTAATACGTGGAATAACAGCTGTTGTTTAGGCACTTAATTTTTAATTTGCTTGCCTTAGGTTTTAGGTTTTCTTCATAGTCTTCTTCATGGCAGATGTTTTCTTGCAGTAGAAATCCGTCCTTACAGTACAGTATGCTTGCTCTAAACCCACAGGATGCAAATGTGACATATTATTTTGTTACACACAATTCTGGAAATCTAACTGCCATAAGTGGTTGGGGTAACTTAACACTATCCATCCACACAGCACACGCGGGCACATATTTAATGAAGCGTTTGAATAAGACCGTGGCGCAGGGGAATGAATATTTTATATGCCACGGGGAATCAGGGGCAAGCCTAGCACACTGAGCGGAGGGGAGAAAGAAAGAAAAAAAAAATCTTTAATTCAGTCACAAGCGCCAACCCCATCAGCAGTAATACAGTTGGTCTGTGGGCGATGAAGCCTCTTAATCTCAGGGGTTTTTTTTAGCACTGATACAGTGAGCCTAATACACGGTGACTTTCTTACACGACTCCTCTCCTCTCCCCCTGCCCCTAAGACGCAGGAGTGTCATGTCAGCACACTCCCTAACTACTGTGATCTTGTATGTTCCTGTGGCCTGGGTATTGCAGTGTTTCCCTTGTTTCCTTCTTCATGTGCTGTTGTGTAGCTCTGATCTGAGCATGGCTTTTGTTCTGTTGTTCTTTGCTCTCTGCTTTCCCGTGCTCTATGAACACACACGCTTCTCTGGGCTTGTAATGGCCCTGTGTCTGGTGTGTTCCTTTGTGAATGCCCTCAGTTCTCCAGCTTGCTGTGTGATCTCGTCTCTTCGTGTTTTCATGCTTATAGGAATGCCTGTACTTCATTTGTTCCTTGGTTTCCCTGTTGTGCTAGTCTGGTGTCAACATGTTCCAGTATCACAGATGGGATCTGTCTTGTGCGACTGGGGCTTTGCTGTGTGCTTGGCTTATGGAGCTAAGGCCTTGTCTTCTTGTGTGTTAATGCTTGTTTTTACTGTTTAACTGTTGTTGTTACTGTTGTTGCTTTGTTTTTCTGTTGTTTTGTATTGGCACCAAGTTGTTGTGTTCTTGTATTTCCTTGTTGTGTCACAGTGGCACTGTGTTATGAGTTGTTGTATTTGTTTTGTGCTAGACTGTTGCATGTCCTTGCAAATATTCGTATATATTTTTTTTCTTTGTGGTTGTTGATCATGTTCGATTGGTATTGTCCTGCTATGTAGTCGTGTTTCTTTGACAAATACTTTATTGCTGTACTATTGTTTATGTTATTGTGTCCAGTGTCCCCGTGTGGGGAGCTGGTACTACTGGTTGTACTATGCCGGCTGCTATGGTGTGACTTTAGAATGGTGCTTGCCTCAGAGTAAGTCCATAAGGGGAAGAGTACAGTTGTGCTCATAAGTTTACATACCCTGGCAGAATGGATTATTTCGTAACCTTTTTGGAGAGAATATGAACGATAACACAAAAACTTTTCTTTCACTCAGCGTATGTAAAGTTATGAGCACAACTGTATATGCTGGAGTGTAAGAGTGAATGTGGTTGTGTAAGTGAATGAGTGTAACAGTGAATGTCGTGTGAGTGACTGAGTGAGTGAATGTGGTTGTGTGAGTAAATGTGTGTAAGAGTGAATATGTTTGTGTGAGTGAGAGTAGGGACTGGAGTATAGGAGTGAATGTGGTTATGTGATCATGCGTGCCACTAACAGAGGTTAGATCAGGGCAATTCTTGGGGCCCAGAGCTTCACAGAGTGTGATTTAGAGTGAAAGTGTGTGTTTAAGGTGAGATGAGTGTGTAAATGTGGGTATGGGTGTGAGCACTAGAGTTTGAGAGTGAGTTAGATTGATTGTATACGGGTGAGAGTTAGAATGAGTGTGTGAGCGAACATAGAGTTAATGTGTAAGTGAGAGTGTGTGTAGGTTGGAGCAAGGGTGTATAAGAGGTACCATTTGTAGGTGGTTTTCCATTACAGAGATGCAAAAAATGATGATGTCGTGATACTCTTAAACACACAACTCTCACAGAATTGTGTGAGTTTCCATTAACTTTGCGAATATATAGTCTCACAGTAAACTAGCCAATTTTCCAGAAAAACACAGCCATGGATGTTACCTGGTCATGACCTGTATTTTCTCTCCCATCCAGTGCAACAGCAGGACTCCGGAGTAAAAGGCATAAGGCGCGTTGGTGTGCACTGATGGAAAAAGGAAGGCACTAACCGCAATCTGCAGCCCCTCAGGTGATTATCCGCTCTCTGGCACATCTGGGGCTTCTCCAAGGCCACACACATAACAGACCATCATACAATGCTGAGGGCCAGTGAGAGGTTAAATAACAAGAGTAGGGGATATTTAAGATGAAGGATATATCACACGTACTTGCTGTTTGAAGAATTTCCATTTGCTGTGAATTGTGGAGCACTTTGTTGCTCTTATCCACCCCCGACTTGATATATATTGTACACTATATGTCGGTATCCCTGTGCTGTTTGCTGTGTTATATTATTGTTATGTCTTTAACTTGGACTAAATTTTAAAAAAAAAAGAATAAATACATACATAAGATCTTCTCTGCCCACACACACCAAGCTTTTTCAATTTAAATGAAGACTGATATATATATGCATTTTAAGGTCATATGAACAAAATGTCAAAAAAAGTTATTTTAAATTCATTTTAGCATTTTAAATTCGAACACCTAATGTAAATGTCAAAACTTTAGCATCATAACATGGAAAAAAAATAATCAAAGGTTGATAAGTTGATAAGTAAGTAAGTAAGTGTTTATTTATACAGCATATGCTCATGCACATGGTACATCACAAAGCACTTTAAGATGAAGACAAATGCTAAATCAAACAAACAGATCAAAAAACATCATGATAATGAGTATTAATTGGAGTACATAAGTAAGCCATCACTAGTTAGCCCATTACTGGTTTCTTATGCTATAAAATATTATCTATTCTCTAAGCTGAGTGTATGGATCCCGCACCAGTGCAGACCCATTTTGCAAACGCAAAACATCAAACTTTTTTTTGATGTGCAAGGAGGAGGGTAGCCCAACCGAGTGCTGTGATTGGGTAAATAACGTACACCAACTTCTGAATCACTGACTTAATAATTGGTAACACTTTTATAACATATTTAACATATTTATATTCTGTCTGCTTGTCTTTTGGCTTTGGCGGCGGGGGTGGGGGTACGTGATGGCTGTGTCGTTCATGCCTGCCATGGTGGAGGTGGGGCAAAAGTGTGTGATGAGGTGGTGGTGGGTCATGAGGTGGGGTTCAGTGCCAAAGGGAGGAACGGAACTAAAGTCAGTGGGTGAGGAAAAGTGCTGGGTGTTTGTGGGGGTGCGTGTGTGTGTGTATGGTGAAGTGTGATGTGTTATAGTGTGTGTGCTGAATAAACTGTGACCAAAAATTGCCTGTGACCAAAGCTTGTTTCCGACCTTTTGGTGTTGGCCAACAAAGCAGGCTGTGTCACAGTCTCACCAACCTCAGAGGTCATCACTAAGGGTCAGTGTGGGTGATGAGCTGCAGTGTAGTGTGAGCTGGTATCCCCTCTTCTCTCTTCGTTCATCCACCTGATGTCTGGACAGAATTACCCCCCGAGGCACAACGAAGGTTTCCATCAACCCGTGTGGCTGCAGCTTTCGGAAGAACTGATGGAGAAATCAGATGCTGGGTGTTACTCAGGTTTGCTCTCCACACCAGACACAAAAACACACACACACACACACACACACACACACACACACAAACAGACACACACTCACACACACACACACACACACACACAAACAGACACATACACACACTCACACTTGCACACACACACACATGCACACACACTCACTTGCACACATACACAAGCACACACACACACTCACACTCGCGCACACACACACACACACACACACACACAAACCACCTCCATCATGCCCCTCTGTGGGGGTCCACCTTCGGCACTGTGTTTGGAGTCCACCCTTCATCCTCTTCAGAACCACACATCTAAAAAGCACAGTACAAGGACTGACCTCAGGCTTTCCTTCAGGCTGACTTCAGCCAGGTATCAACAACGTTGCTGCCAGAATTACAGACTCGGGTCGAATGAATGTTCACTCATGCATTTTATAGGGTACACTGTAGAATGTAACTAATTTCCTTACAGTATATAGTGCACTGTATAGGGGATGAGTGGACATTTTGGACTTGGACAGAGTCTGTGGTTCTGGCAGAGAAGTTTAGCCTGGTTAACCAGCCCCTCATACTTTTACTTCATTTGGTACAGGGGGTCTGGCTGTGGTTTTATTGACATCGTTGTCTCAGGCAGCATCTTGCCTGACCAATCAGCGAACAATTTCTTGCTGGAGGTGTAGGCTCTGCTGAAGTTTAAAACAATTGGATGTGCCTTCACCCAATCACTAACATCTGGTCGTGACTCCCTCTGTTCACTGATTGGTTAGGCAAGATGGTGCCTGAGACAACCATGTCAGTGAAACCACAGCCAGGCCCTCTGTATGCAATGAAATGAAGTACGAGGGGCTGGTTTAACAGGCTAAGAGAAGTTGTTGATCCTTAAAGTTTCCGTAACCCTTGGTGCCCTCTGCTGATTTTGTAACGGCCTGTGCACCAGTGTGCGGAGACTGTGAGGGGTGGTTCATTGTTGGGATAGGGGTGGGGCTGGGGTGGACCCAGACTATATAGGCCCCAAAGGTTAGCCTAAAGTGGGACAATTTTCCTCTTCGGCTCTCACTGATAATCATGCATGCAGATTGTCTGCACCCAAATCCTTCTACACACACACACACACACACACACACACACACACACACACACACACACACACACACACACACACACACTATCCGCAATGCACCTTAAATGCAACTAACTCCACTTTCCAATTTAACATCCATAAGGCTGGGTTGTAACAGAGCTTCACTTCCAAGAAACACACAAATACTGTTTATTGTCCTGAAGCCAAGTCTGAACAATATTGTAGCTCAATTCCAGTTACTTGGTTTTGTTTCCTCTCCACAAACATGTATTGAGTGCATATAGTAGACACCGGAGAGCTGTGTGTGTGTATCTGTGTGTATCTGTGTGTGTGTGTCGATGTCTGTCTGTGTGTGTCTGTACAAACATGTATTGAGTACACACAATAGAATGGGAAGCCAGAGAGCTGTGTGTGTGTGTGTGTGTGTGCGTATGTGTGTGTGTGTGTGTGTGTGTGTGTGTGTGTGTGTGTGTGTGTGTGTGTGTGTGTATGTCTGTACAAACATGTGCTGAGTACACACACTACAATAGGAAGCCACAGAACCGTGTGAAGAAATTCATTGAGTTTGACAGCAAGGATATAGTGGGCTGGTCTGTACCTTTACAGCCTACAGTGTTTTTCTTATAGACATGGCTTTGTCTATGAACCCAGCCAAGTCATCATTATTTGCTGCCTCACAATAGGTGAAAATCCATAACTGAGTAATCATTTATATACTAATTGGAATTGCTAATTAACACGCTAATGCATTGTGAAACTAGTCATTTAGTAGTTATATGCAGATTATGTCAGATGCTGTATTTATATACACATATATGCAGGTTTATGTCAGATGCAATCTGATCTCGTTTCATGATAGACTAAGCAGAACGCTTGCGTCATGGCACACTCACAACTGTACTTGGGTATTCATTTTATCTGAGCAGTGTTTTGGCTGTAGCCTTTATCAGGGGCATTAACAAACAAAGGTAATCGTTTACATCTTTTATATATTATGTAGACTTCTCCCCAGTGGGTCAGTGTTCATTTGTCCATTCACAAAACTGCCCTAAAGGTCGAGGCCCACCCCTGTCAGCTACACAAAACATGAATGGCTAGGCCTTAACAGCAGATCTCCACGAATGACACTATCAGTGTACAGAAAAATACACACTGTATCAGACATCATCATTTTTACATGCATATAAATACAATCAATGCTAGACATTATTTTTCCTTGTAAATGACTGAAAAAAACACTACAGCTGAAATAAAACTGAACAAGCAAGTGAAATTGTCAGTGTGACACGGCTTTTGCCGTTTGCTTTGTGGAGTATTTCACAGTCAGTGAGCACATCAATAAGGTTTGTGTTCACGCTCTACTCTAAGTAATCATGCGAAATTATCATAAATGATTGTCCTATCGATGGGTTATAAACTACTTGTATATGAGTTAATAACTATGTTATAAGTGTTGCGGTGCAGAATAAAAGGAAGCATGATGGGCATAGAGTGCATTATAAACCTGTGCAAGTGTGTTTATGACACAGACGGTAGACATGATGAAACATAAGGGGGTCCCCGGGGATGAAGCTCTTTTATGGGGCTTTCTCCATTTACAGTGAATTATAAGGGGGGTTTACTGTAAGCAAAAAAACAAATGAATGTAATAATAAAACGACTCTGCTCCACCAGTGTTAAACGGCATTTACTCTGTAAAACATCCCTCTCCCCTGTGTCTAGATCACAATTTGTATGTAGGACGATTTAATATCCTCCAAGGTAGCTTATTATTCCCCCAGTAAGAGCACGGTATGGCAAGAGTTGTGAACAGCTCAGCAGTGCGGTGGCATAATTTCTGCTTATGAAGCAGGTTTGTGAAATTACACTGTATTAGCCCATGGGCTCTACTCCATCAGATGACGTCTCTCTCTCTCTCGTCTCGCTGATGCACTCTCCCTCACCGAACTGAGCTTATGGTTTGGTACTGAGCATTTTAAAGGGAAGGGTGTGCGTTATTAAGTGGGCTGACTAATTACAGTAATGAATTGCTCTAATGGAATTATGTGTTGTTTGGGCTTCCAGGTGTTGTTCTGTCTGGCGCTAAACAGTGGCGTACTGATTAATATAATTAAGAGTGTGGCTTCGAAACAAAGAGCAAAGAGCAAACACACCAAAGTCAAAGAAAAGTCTACTCTGGGCCCGCTCATACTGCCTGTGACACTACACTGAATTCCCCATTCAAGTCAATCTGGCCAACATGCCTATTCTTGGCTCTTCCTGGTCAGGAACATTTCAGAACCAATGAAAAACAAACACTACACATTGGTTGTAGCTCTGTCTGGTAGTGTACAGAGGCATTTAAAAGACACTCATTGATCCCGCCTTAGAGAACTTCCTGTCTATGGGATGTTTGCCAGACCAAGCTCCATCTACAAACGTCCTGTCACCAGAGTAGCAGTCAGCAGATAGCTGTGCCACATGTGGGGTGTTAGTCAGATGGCTGCATGTGTTGGCCGAGTGATCATCCAAATGTGACACCACCTTAGACGTGTCAGCATTTCACTGCCCTATACTAGTGACACCAGCGATACAAATTTCAGCCTGTCTTAAGCATTTTCAGCTTTTTTACCTCCGCCAAGGAGGTTATGTTTTCGCCTGCGTTGGTTTGTCCGTTTGTCCATTTGTCCGTTTGTCCGTTTGTCTGTCTGTCCGTTTGTGAACAGCATAACTCAAAAAGTTATGGATGGATTTTGATGAAATTTTCAGGATAGGTCAGAAGTGGCCTAACTTAGAACTGATTTGATTTTGGTGGTGATACAGATAACCATCTGGATCCAGGAATTTTTTATTCAGTCAAGTTACCAGTGTAGCATGGAATCTACGGGGACTTTTATTTTGAAAGGAGGGAATATAGGTTGGTACGGAAAGGAGGCTCCTGTTGCGGGTCAAGGAGTTGTTGAGTTTTTGGTTAGACGGTTCAGTGAAAGACAGAGGACAGTTAGAGAGGTAGTGGTGAGCAGCCCAGTAGTTCATGTTGACAGTGGAAATTAGATAAAGTACTTTCCTGCACCGAAGAGCCAACCAAG
>CM059273.1:21334678-21347178 GCA_030347295.1 Setipinna tenuifilis
CATTCAGATAGAGAAGAAATGACAATGTAAGGGATTGATGAAGCGGTATTTAGATATTCCTATATGCATAGGCGGTTTTTGCATTGGGCAAACATGGGCATTTGCCCGAGGCCTCGTCCAATCAGGGGCCTCGTCGTCACTGCTATGACAGTAATAAAAGCAATATTAATATTAAGCATCATTCGGGTTGAGAGCAGGCATATTATATTATATTCTCAATGCGTGTACTCTCAGTGAAAAAACAGTCTGTGACGTGACATCACACACACGTTCAATCATTTTTATGGCATGTGTCAGGGATGGAAATTAACCACCCGCCACCCGCCAAATGCGGGTAAATATGAGTGTTGGCGGGTGAATTTTGCCATTTTTCCTGCCACTGTGGCGGATGTGCAAATGTATTCAGCCAAGTTCGATATAGTCTATGAATGCACTCCCTCACGCATGCTGTAGCGTAGCTATCAGTTAGTAGACAGCCAGGTGCGTATAAGTTTACTATTTCTTGATAAGGAACACTCACGAAGCGTTTCTTGGCATCCAGCACAGGCGCGCGTGGTTATTTCAAGTATGATCTAGGCAACTTTCTGTTTACCATTTTGAGGTAGGCTAATGAAAGCTCAGTCATGATGATTATTGCCTAACTGTCCAAACAGGACTGCATCAGTATATTGCCTTCTCACTTGGATGATAACGCCATATGCGCACAAGTTCATTCCAAAAACAAACCTGTGATTTTAACGTAACCTATTTAGCGCCAACAAAACCATTCCCAAAGCACACAAGATGGGCCGACTCATGTCAATCTCGGGTTCGGGCAGGTTTGATGAGAGACATAATTTTGAAACTTAGGCTATCTGTCACTTATCTAATATTCTTCTTGCATTCATTCTCAATTCAACTATCTATGCATTTAGTCTCCGTTCATCTAACAGCGCAGCGCTTAGCCTACATTACAGTAGATTAGATGGGTGTTGGCATTTGCTGCCTTATGTGTACATTTGCAAATCTTTGACCTAAGAATACAGCAATTACAAAAATAGCAAAACACAAGAAGTATGCCCTCTTAATACTGAAAACTGACACTGAAATTAAGATTATTCACTACAGGATTTATTAAACACCCCAGTAGCCTACACCTGGATGGCTCCTGTTGGTAAACAACTTACGTAGGCTACGTCACTGAACCCAAACAAAAAAAATGCACCTTGCAAGACAGATCTCTTGCATAATAGTCTAATAAAGAGTCTTCTCGAGGTGTTTTGGAATATTTATTAATTAATTCCATAGAAAATATAATCAAATGTATCCACGTCTGCACTAGCCCTTTGATATCCTAGCATCCTGCATAGAAACGAAGTTAGAACATAACTTTCTTTCACGTTAGGATCATAAGAAGAAATTTAAAGTGACAGGCGCCTAATTAGACCTTAGCCTACAAACATCAAATACAACATAATTACATTATTTTTAAGTGATATCCTAAATAACAGTTTATTTTTTATATTTTAACATATGTAAAGCATGGATTTTCTTTCTGCTGTCCTTTCACTTAGAAGGATAACATTAAGCTATCTAACAACCTGTTAAAATGCACCAGAATGCAGGAAATTACCTTTAATTTAGACTTTGACTCCCCACCAAAACACTGTTACTATCAGCACAGAAAAAAGTGCTGGAGCATGATGTGTATATGATGCCCTCTTCACATTTATGACTGACCCCTTATGTCTGCCTAGAACCGGCCCTGGGTGTTATACTTCGCACTAAAATGTGCGGAAGGGTTGAATATATAAAGTGGCTGGTAAAAATATTGAGTGGCTGGTAGATTTTAGAATCTACCTGCCACAGTAGTGGGTGAACAAAAAAGTTAATTTCCATCCCCGGCATGTGTTAAATAAAAAAAAAAGTTTTTCCATGCATATGATCGATTTTGTCATTATTAACGGATGTATGAGTTTGAGTTTGGGGGGGGGGGGGGCGGGGGGGGGGGGTTGGGTAGGGCCTCAAAACTGTTCTTTGCCCAGGGCCTCAGAATCCCTAAAACCGCCCCTGCCTATATTGCGTGGAAGCACAGGTGTTGGATAAGTGAGCATAAGTGTTTACCATGGAACCACAGGCGAAGCACAGGCAAAGTGACCTTGAAAGGCACAAAGACACCACGCAGCACCTGGAAAACACATCCCCCGACGTCTGTCAACACACAAGCAAAGTTACTGGTAGGCAGTGAGGTAAAAGTAAAAATGGCGACAAATATTGAAGATTATATGACAGACGAAGATGATGACTTCGATCACCGAGATCCAAGACCCTGGTGTCTTTGTGTGGTGTCTTTGCACCTTTCAGCGGTGCTTTGCCTGTGCCTTGCCTGTGGTTCCATGGTAAACACTCATGCTCACTTATCCAACTCTAAGGACTGCAGGGAGAGACTTAATTTCACCTGGGAGTGGCGCATTCCTTTAAGCAACCAATGCTATGCACAGTGTGTTTAAACATGTATATCATCTTCATGCCATCCCATAGATAGGGTTGTGATGCTGCACCAATTCATGCATTTATATAGCCCTGTCAGCCCCAAATGTGGGGGAAGTGATCCTTGAGGTTTTTTTTTTTTTTTGTGGGGGAAGTGGTCCTCATCTCAAAAAGTGTGAGAAACACTGCTGAAGACTGTATAATGTCTGTCCCCAGGCTTCATAATGTATAATGTCAGGCAGTGTGTGAGTGCAGTGCTGGTGGGGAAGAAGTTGTTATGATACTGGTACTGTATACTGTATAGATCTGGTACTGGTTTGGAGTGTGATGCTGCCTAATGTCTATCATTCATCAGCATTTATTTAAATAGTGGCTCATTGCTCCCTCTCTATGTGTGTGCAAGTGTACAAATGTTGTGCTTGTGTGTGGGCACATGTGCCCATGTGAGACTCTCTCCATCTCTCTCTCTCTCTCTCTCTCTCTCCCTTTCTCTCTCTCCCTCTCTGTAATTATGTGTACATGAGTGTTTGTGCAAGAATCTGTATGTCTCTGTATGCCTGCGTGTGTGTATGCATGTGTATGTGCATATATATATGTTCACGTGTGTGTCTGTGTGTGTGCACGTGGGCATGTGTGTGTCTATGTGTGCATGCATGTGTGTGACAAGAAGACACAGACAGCAGGTGCAAAGCGGGCGACAGCTGGTATTATCATGAACACAGGACAGCATCTTCTCCCAGACACAAAGACGTCAAAGACACTCAGCGGCAGGTTTGTCCTCCAGCAGATGGGGACGAGTGGTTGGGTGGGTGGACACTCAGGAGTTCACAGATAATAGCGGCCATGTTTATGCTTTCTGTATATTACACAACGCAGCTCACAGATGCCCAGACTGTGTGTGTGTGTGTGTGTGTGTGTGTGTGTGTGTGTGTGTGTGTGTTTTCAGAAATCTCAGCACAGGCAATGTTTACTCAATAAAATAGTACATTTTAAATGACAAGTGTATCATAACATTTTGATCCAAACATTATTATCAAAAGGGATTTACGTGTGAGGGACAACTCTTAAACTACAGAGAGAACCATACCTATAAAGAACCTAAGAGCTACATACAAATTCTGTAAGTACAGTTGTGCTCATGAGTTTACATACCCTGGCAGAATTGATGACTTCTTAACCATTTTTCAGAGGTTCATTTGGGTAGTTTCTGTTGTCATTATGATTTAACTGAAGTAAACACAGATGTTTGACAATAAATGGCTTCAGCCAACACTAACCATGAGTGAAAGAAAGGTATTTGTGTTATTATTCATATTCTCTGAAAAATGGTTATAAAATCAGCAATTCTGCCAGGGTATGTAAACTTATGAGCACAACTGTAAGCAAACTTCTGTGAGTAGCCTAATCACAGCTTGCTTCTGACTGATATTTTTTAGGATATGTACCCAAAGGTGCTTTTAAAAACATTTAAATGTGTGGATGTCCTCTGCTGTTGGACCAGCCTGACTGTGTTTGTGCCTGGAGATATTGGCAGGGAGTAGATATACAGAAGATTTAGATGGACATACTCAGTAGAAGTAGGGATTTAAAAGTTATACGAGCGCTTTAAAAGTAAGTGTAAAGTGAGAATGAGTGTAAATTTGGAAATGCCAAGAGGCTTAGGGAGTATTTAAATTGGCATGCCACCTCCTCTGCATCAAAACTTTCACACTCAGCTCAGTTTGTTTTCCTTCAAACTTTCAGACACATCACTTCTTTCATGCACACAAACATACATACACATATGCACAGAGAGGGAGAGACAGACATAGAAACATACACACGCAAGCATGCACACACATAGACACACACACAAATGCATACAACTCTATTTCTCTCACACACACGCACCCACACACACACACACACACACACACACAGACAGAACACACACACACACACACACACACACACACACACACACACACACACACACACACACACACACACACAGAGCAGACCCTGTCTGAGCCAATAATCTAAGCTACATTAAAAAAAATAAATGAAAAAAGATGTCTTAATGTTTTCTATGCATGTCTCCTATCTGCCACTGCTATTCTCTGCTCCCTTTGAAGTGCCAGGAGAGCGGAGGAGCCACTGATGTGCTCCCATCCAGTCTGTGATAATCGTTAGAGTACTTGGAGGACAGAGCAGTGGACGACTAAAGAGGCAGCGATTGATGGGCTGCACTTCTTGCAATAACCCCAGCAGTCCCCCGCTTTAGTGTTTTTCTTTAATGAGACTATGGGCTGTCTCCCCGTGTTTTTATCATGCCGTTAAACAGACTGGCTCTGGGCATGACACCCAGACAGAGGGAAGAAAAGACATGGGCCGGTCAATGCTCTGGCTTTTCACATGCAGTCAGGCACTGTAAGAGCATTCAGAAAATCATTAAGGGCCGATCGGATTGACACACACACACACATGCGCACGCACACACACACACACACACACACACACACACACACACACACACATGTTTAGATACACATTTACACGTGTGAATAGACCCAGACACACACAGACACATATACACATACACTATACACATGAAAACACACACAAAGGCATGCAGACACACGTTCACACGCACACGCATACACTTATACTGAAGAAAGGCAGTAGAGACAGCCCTCTCCACCACTAACACTTACTTTTAAAAGCCTTTTGTCCCTGTTCCAGTATCCAGCGATGTAATATACAGCCCTGCAGCCGTAACAAGGTGGGGGATCAGGCAAAGGTCCTCAACCCAGTCTGTCAAATTATAGGTCTGTTCACTGCAAAGTTCACTTGCCCTGCCACTACAGAAAGGGCCATCATTACTGCGCAATTTGCCTTTGTGTGACGACCACTGTTAACAACTAAAAATAAAACCTTTTTACATTCCTTGTAGGTCTAGTTTATCATTTGTGACCTTTTGGGTGCATAATATTTGATATTTGTTCTAGTTCCAGACCTTTGGCCATATGTTTAACCCTCAACTGTCAGCATGAGTTAGCCCTGAGACTGTCTGGAACTGCCATGACAACATCACACCACACACACACACACACACACACACACACACACACACACACACACAGGACTAAAATTACTCAAAATTACAAAATCACTGCTAAAGGCTACACAAGAGGGTGTGCTGACCAAAGCCAACATAATTTGTGCCAGGTTATTGTCAATAAACATCATATAGAGGTAGTCCGATGTTAGTAGTCCAAGTCTGATATACAGTAAATCACATAGTTCAGGATGTAAAACAGTTGTTTGCTTGACGGTTTGCTAAAGGGAGCCTGCTGATACATTGGACTGGCTAAAATGCTAGTTAGCTAGTTAGCTGGCTAATCAGTCTCTTGTATTACAGAAAGGTCTATCAAAAAATCAGTGGAGGATTAAATGTACAGTATAATATACGAGGAACATAAACAACACTTCATATAGTCCTCCTCGTGATTATTCTTAAGCCATTTAATCGGGTTAAAAAAGCTGCTATTGTGCAGTTTTCACTGTTGGAGACACATCCTGAGGAGATCCATCATTCTGTGTCATTCCCTCCAACATCGCTGAAATCTTTTTCATCGGGGATCGATATGAAGTGGTTTTTTTGGGCTGCTGTTACTAACTGAGTGGTAATGTTAGCTTCATAATGCTACCGACCGCTGTTATTCTAGCAGGTGAAGTTTTGAAAAATAAAACCTGGACATAAGATGTCAGTAGTAGTCATAGTCAATGTCAATCGTATATTCATGTATATAACACTGTTTAAAAACAACCTGAGGTTGACCAAATTGCAGAAATTTTACCTTGTACTACATACTAGGTACCAGGTACCTGATTTGACATCCACTCCCAACACACATGCCCGCGTGCACACACACACACACACACACAGGCACATTTAACCAGAACTAAATTTTGAAAATGTAATGACTGTGGTTAAGAGGAGCTTTGTTTAAATGTGTGATCTGTTTTTTAACTGCCAACTGGCAGGCAGGAGGGCCTCACTGAGTGATCCCCTCAGGTCATCGGGTTCATAGTATCTCAGCCCCCTACCCACCCACACGCACAGACACCCAAAATCAATCATGGAGAAGTTCATAGTGCCTTCCCACCCACCCTACAGCCATCAAGGGGGAGTTCAATGTACCTGCCCTCCTCCCAAAAAAAGGCCCTGCTCTCCTGCCTCTGCACTCTCTTAGATTACAAATTCTGTGTGTCTGCCACTGGCTCAATGGTCACGCTGCCTGAACTTCATACAAATCTTCCTAACAGTTATTCTTCAACCATTAATTGCATTCTTCATATTACATACATTTATGACATTTATTCATTGCCTAATGTATGCATCTCATTGCATTGTATCTTTGTTTGATTGCTTCATATACTGGATTCATATACTAATAGACTTTATTTTAAAGATGCACTAACAGCTTTTTCATTTCAATTGTTTTAAATAAGCTTTAATCCCATTCATCATTAAATGTTTTTATTTTTTTTTGTCCTTGTTTAGAGTTAACTTTTAAAATGGGCTTTTACGCCATTATCTTTAAGCTGTTTGTTTTTAAATTATGTTATCAGTGTTTTGTCTTGTGTTTTTCATCATTCTTCTACTGTTCTGCTGCATTCAAACCTTCAAATCATCTTTTCTGTGCCCTCAAGCAATGTAATCTTCATCTGATGAGTCACAAAGAGGACTATCAGTTTATTTATTTATTTTTGCAAGTTTTGTCATTACAGCATCTGTTCCATGTAAATGGACGGCCCAAAAACGCAGCTCCCACGCCAGGGTTATGTAAGCGTATCTATCCCAAATCCCTCACGAGTTACATAAGACCACCTATCCCAAAGCAAAAAAAACATAAAATCAAAAAACATAATGGTAAGACTTTGTAAACACATTCATATAGACTTATAATGCATTTATACAATATGTAAAGTGTTTAGAACTATTTATACATAGTCATGACTGTACTCCTATGGCATTATAATGCTCTTATAAGCCCTCTTATAAACCTCTGTAAAACCCTATTCCAACTTAAAGTGACGCAGTGCAGTCTGGGTTATAAAGCTTTACCTCCTGAGGAGTGTAGTCATGAGCATGCATAAATAGAATATTAATTGTAACAATTTTAAGCTTTATAATGGCATTATAACCCCTTATGGATGTTTTATTGAGTCTTAAGAATATAAGCTTCATGTAAAGTGTTATTAACATAATATGTCATGAAGTACACTGGTGTTGAGTCTCTGAGATCGCCAAGCATCTCTGTAAGATCATCTAACATCTCACATATCTCTATTCTAAAACAAATCCCCATGCCAGCCCTCCAAGCATTTAAGTGGACTGAACTGATGACTCATTAGTACACACACAAACACACACACACACACACACACACACACACACACTGAACACCTGAGGGGGTCTGAGTGCTGTGCTGAGTGCTAAGGTTATTACATACTCCTTCTCTTTTTGTCCTTTCTTTTCTTCTAGCTCCTCTGTTTTTCACACACACACACACACACACACACACACACACACACACACACACACACACACACACACACCAGTGCCAAAGGCCATCATGATACCCTGCACACTGGGAGTACTTCTGCCCTGTGCTGGGTATCTCTGTTTTACTTCTCCTTTAAGGAAATCATAATAACCGTATGTCATTTTGACAGCTGATTAACATCTGATTCCAGTGGCTTGCGGCTTTGTTTTCACCATAGCCTGTCTACATATGTACCCTTATTAAACATATTGTTTTCACCTAGCTAGAAGTTCCCAGATGTCCATGGTTACGTACTGCATATTCACTGAAATGCTGTCGGATGTGAAGGATTATTGTCTTAGTCCTGACGGAAATACTGTGTGATATGTAGAGTTTATAAATTAGGCCGGAGCCCTCCGGAGCTCAGCTCAGCTCCGCCTCCTCACCTCAGCAACACCACCAGCTGAAGGTGAGCTGGCTGTGCTACATTATTTATAGTAATACAATAGTGAGATATTGACCACTGTGAGTAAAGGCCAAAAGCCAATTTACCCACCGCTGATATGGATCCCTAATGGTGTGCCCATGATTACACACCAATATCAGCACAATACCACACTCTCACACAATCAGACTGAATTTGATGAAAAGGAGGCCAGCCTCTATTTTTAAAGTTAAAGTTATTTTCATTCACCTTTTCTTTCACTTCATCTACAGTATGCTGCTTAATTTTCTTCTGCATTCCAACATCTTTCAGCCTTGAATGTGCGGAGGGGGGAAGATGAAGACAAGGAAGCGAAGCTGACTGAGTTCAGGACATGTTGCTTTCAATGTTTCATAGGTCTCTCACCTATTCAAAGGACTGTCAGTCTATTCGTGAGTGGTCATGCTTTGCATTTGAATTTTACACTGAAACTTCAAGGAAGTTCAGTGCAATCGAAGTTATAGATTTGATGATTGCTATGTACTATACGGAAGCTGAGAGGGGTCATATTCAGTCTTTTTGCAATATAAGTTTATATGATATTACCTCAAAGCAGATCTTTCTTATATTTTTTCTTATATTTTTGTAAAAGCATCACTTGCAAATGCAGGCATCTGCACACACGCACACACAGACACACACACGAGCACATACACATGCATGCACATACATATGCACATGCATATGCACAAAAATACAAAATGTTTAGAAGTGAATCTGCAATTGTACAGCTAAACAGGTATTGGTGAGGGGGTGTCTTATTAGAAGCTGTGAGTCTTTATTAAACCTCGATGCACATAAGTAGTTAGTAGCAATGAGTATTTTCAGCATAACCTTCTGATACTAACCAAGGTCTTTCTCTCTGTGTCTCTGTCTGTCCCTGTCTCTGTCTCTGTCTCTCTCTCTCTTTCTCTCTCTCTCTCTCTCTCTTACCTACTCACACACACACACACACACACACACACACACACACACACACACACACACACACAGCTTTCAAAAAATAATGAAAATATTCAGACTCTAGTGTTTTGGTGAGTATGACATTTGATCAAAAGAATAAACACACCTAATGTATTCATTAAACCTTTAAAGGCCCATACACCCACAGAGGCACACACACACCTGCGCGCTGCTGATGCTTTCTAATTCAGCACACAACCTTTTGTCTTTCAGCTCTGAGTTTCACTTTGTGGTAAAGTCATACAAAGTCTCTCTGTCTCCCCCTCTCACAATACCAAACACTGTGAGAACACTGAAGTTTGGAGAAAACCCTCTATTGGAACACTTTGAGAAGAACGTTAGGAAAAAGGGCTAGAACTCAACAGCTTCTTTTAGTTTTTAAATACTTTCATGGAAGTTTCGAGCTGGCGTCCTTCTTTAGTGTGAATATATGGCGATTTCACCTTTGACCCCTAGGTAGGGGGTAGGGTGTGTTTACATTAAGTTTATTATCCACCTTTGACCCTACAATTAACCAGCATTCTGCAACAGGACGAATTTCAGTACCCTTTGAGTAGTACTCTGTAATAACAACACTGTCTCTCTCTCTCTAAAAGAGAACCTTGCAAGGCAATTGCTAAGGGAGTACTTGTGGTGGACAAAATCTCTTCCCAAACTGGTATCTAACAAAATAGCACTCTGGATACCTTATCAAATGAGACCAGTTAGGACGAGAAGTTGCTGAGTCACAACATCAGTCATCATGTTTGTTGAGGAGACTGATTTAATCTGAAGCAATCATTTCCATTCTTGGCGCAATTCCAATTAAATGAAACATGTTTGATTTGATCAATATCAGTCTGTTCTATGTTGTTATAGTTATGGTTGTAACATGGAAGTCCATTGTATTTTCACCCAGTTTTTATCTGTGCCGACTCAAAATCACAGGCTTGGTGTACTCACAATTGTGAATGCCTGAAAAAAAACGGAAGGTCTGTTTCCAGCTTTAAGAGAATACTACAAGTCAAGCACCTCAGGGAGAACCCTTTATGGAGAACACTGCAGGGAAGTGGATAAAACCGTGTACAGATAACACAGCAAGTAGAACACTGTGGGGAGAACACTGTTGGTGGAGCTCTGTTGTCATGGTGTCAACTATTGTTACCCTGGTGATGAGGTGGCTGTGCAGGGCTGGGAGCTCTGCTGGGGCTTTTCTCTGCTCCACTGCCCTCTAACTCACTCCTAGTCAACTCCTGCTGCTGTGGGGTCATGTCCGTGGTTTAGCACATGATCTGGTCTTACCAAATAATTATTGCCCCTTAATGGATCAGTGACCATTGATCACTTTTTTTTGTCCAAACAAATACAACTCACAACCTGTAAATGTGCTAAAAATTCAAGCAAAAAAAGCAGCTGGCAAGTCAGACACTCATGTGAATACTTCCTTCAATGAGAGTTATTCTGCTATAATTTACTAGAATTCCAAGATGCAGCCATATCGCTAACTGATCACAAATATACAATAATTAGGCCAACTAACATTGATCAACCGTCTCTCTCATGTGCTCTCATGTGGTCCAGTAACATTTGGACGAGATTGTCCAGCAACATCACTATTTCAAGTCCAGAATGCATTACTTTAAACCACACTATAAAACCGGATTGTCAATACAACTCAAAACTTTTGATGTAACTGATTACGTCAATAGTTTTGAGTACATTAACTATATATTTTAATTAAAGTTAACTTTAAAAGTTTAAGTACAAGTTCATGTATTCAAAAGTTTTGAGTTGTATTGACATATCCGGTTTTACAGTGCAGCCACTAGCTAGCCAGTCAATTTCAAACAAGCCTATTACCTCAGCTCACCCCACAGTATGACCAATCATACTGTTGCATCTCCCTTCCTGTTACCTCATGACAAAGACATTCTGTGACGCAGGCAGGCACGAAGCTCTCAAAGCGAAGTCATTTACAGATTATGTTTGCAGATGCCAGAGAATAAACAGCAGTGCCCGTCTGCTGCAGATACTGTACAGCAGAGGCAGATTAGTATCATCCTCGCATATGGTTTTTGTCTTTTGTCTGACTATCTTTTTAATAAAAACTTTTTTGGGGAACAAACAAAACAAGAACATAGAAAAATTGACCATCATCACCAAGTGACAGTACAAGGGGGGAAACATATAAAAACACCTAAGAACCGCGAGGAAGAGGAAAGTTGGAAAAAGAAAAACAAACAATACTTACAACCCTATGAATGTGCTGAACTGGATCTCTTTTCTCTTTCAAAGGTAAGGAGGAGTCATTTGCAAGCGATGACTGAGCTAGAGGCTAGCTGTCATGACCTACTCACTCATTCTTAATGGGAATCGTCAAGCCTTTGATGGCTGCCTTCGTGCAGCTGACACCAATTACGCAGGCAGCAGACATACTGTTGTGTTGCCCCGAAGCAAACGCTCCAGTCTGAAGGGAAAGGAAAAGACAGGAAGAGACTTTTTTTGCCTGAAAATGCAAGTGCAGCTTAGCCTGATGAAGCAGGACTTGGAGGGTGCAGGCAGCCATGACTAGCAGGTTTTGAAACATAAAATTACCCGTAGCATATCGAACGAAGTGTTTCTTTTTTTAATGTTTATACCTTTGTTTTTACAAATGCCGCTAGTTTTTTTTTTTTTTAAATATCAAATAAGGCTTTGATCTCAGCAGTTCTCCATGCTCAATGGAATTTTTTTAGACACAGAATCAGATTAAATTAGAATCTGAATCCAACATATCTGCTCATGTTTTGACATGTTTAAATGATGACTGACAACCTCTTTGCATCCATGTTAGGATGGGGAGACAGAGGTTCAGGAGGTAGACTACTGGCCCAGCAGCTGGAGGATTGTTCATCCGATTCTACCCCCTCCTGACCAGGTCAAACTGTCCTTGAGTAAAACCCTAAACCCTATATTGGTCCCAATGTGCTGGTTGGCATCTTGCATAGCAGCCCTTCACCATTAGTGTGTAAATGGGTGAATGTGAGGCATTGTAGCATATAAAGCACCTTAGTTACTCTACTGAGTATATAGTT
>CM059273.1:21352178-21359678 GCA_030347295.1 Setipinna tenuifilis
TCCACTGATAGAAAATAACGAGCTGCAAGATGATGCCGGGAATGTGTTTTCCCACTGTGTGAAAGGCTGCCTTTGTTTGACTTGTGGGCTTCAGCTCAAGGCAAGCCAAGGCTGTTTATTTTGTGCTCCATGGCCACAGCTAGGCGCTGAGAGCAGGTCTGTTGCCTCTGAGCCACAGTGTGTGTCTGCCATGTCTGCCCATGTTTACTGTTGCATCCACCTTACATAAGCTACCCGACCTAAGATACCAACCTTTGTCATCATCACACGTCTGCACAAAATACGATTTTATACATGCAGGATGCACAGACACACACACACACACACACACACACACACACACACACACACACACACACAGACACACACCTAAACACATGCTTACACACACTCTCTCTATCTCTCACTTTCTCTCACAGACACAGACGTGCGTGCGCACACACACACACACATACACACACACACATGCACGCACACGTGCTCTCTATTTCTCACTCTCTCTCTCACACACATACTCTCTCTATCTGTCACTTTCTCTCACACACACAGAAGCATGCACGTGCACATGCACACACACACACACACACACACACACACACACACACACACACACACATGCTCTCTATTTCTCACTCTCTCTCTCACACATGTAGATGCACATGTGCACACACACACACACATACACACACACACACGCACACACACACACACACACACTATATGTGGTATGGGTGTAACATAAGGACAGCTTTGATGGTCCGTAGCAAATGATATGTGTCGCAGGCTCTCTTCAGCATCATCAAGGTCTTCACACCCACGATAGGAGCAGCTGGCATCCTCAGCCTCGGCCTCAGCCTCAGCCTCGGTGAAATGATTAGAGGCGAGGACAGACAGAGTTCAGCCTCACTGCAGACTTTGGACTCACACACACTCCCTCCACCACTGCAACTTTAACTTTATATACACACACACACACACACACACACACACACACACACATACACACACACACATACAGTGTCTCTCTTCACACCCACGATAGGAGCAGCTGGCAGCCTCAGCCTCGGCCTCAGTCTCAGCCTCAGTCTCAGCCTCTGTGTGCCTGAGCAGCATGGGGAACTGTAATCAGCTTCTGTCAGCAGGTTATTCCTCTCAAGAGCCAAACGTGACATGGGGTCAGGGATGATGTGTGCTGGAGTTACGGAGTACGGAGACTGAGAGGAGATGTAGGTAGAGAAGAGAGGAGGAGAGGTGAGGAGAAGAGAAGAGAGGTGAGGGGATGAGAAGAGAGATGAGGAGAAGAGATGTAGGTAAAGAAGAGAGGAGAGGTGAGGAGTAGAGAGGAGAGGAGAGGTGAGAAGAGAAGAGAGGAGTAGAGAGGAGAGGAGAGGTGAGAAGAGAGGAGAGGAGAGGTGAGAAGAAGAGAAGAGAGGTGATGAGAGGAGAAGAGAGGGGAGAAGAGAAGAGAGGAGAGGAGAAGAGAAGAGATGTAGGTAGAGAAGAGAGGAGAGGTGAGGAGTAGAGAGGAGAGGTGAGAAGAGAAGAGAGGAGTAGAGAGGAGAGGTAAGGAGAGGAGAAGAATGGTGTGGAGAGAAGAGAGGAGAGGTGAGGAGAAGAGAAGAGAGAAGAGGAGAGGAGGTAGACCAGAAAGATGGGAAGGGAGAGTGATTAGGAAGAGGAGAGGAGGTAGACAACATACAAAAGAAAGGAGAAGAAAGAGATTAGAAGAGGAGAACAAATATAAGAAGGGGAAAAAAGAAAGAGGAGAGAAGGTGGATAACAGACAAAAGAGAAGAGAGAGATTAGAAGAGGAGAACAGAGATGAAAAGGGGAAAAAAGAAAAGGAGGGGAGGAGGTAAATAAGGAGGAAAAGAAGATTATGAGAGGACGTACACAGGGCACAGAAGAGAAGAGAGGGATGAAGGGTGAAGAGTGAAGTGGAGAGGAGAAAGAGAGAAGCGGCGGGAGAGCAAGAACATCGCACCTCGGCTGATTTCTCCAGGAATACGCGTGTGTCTCTCCGTCACCGTGGAAACCTGACAGGCATCACAGCTCCCCGTCACAGCGTGTTCCAGCCTCGTCAACCAGAGAAACCGGCGAGAAACCATCCGCAAGAGCTGACAAGCCAAGGCCTCCCAAGACTTGTTTTTGTCTTATGTTTCACAAGAAGGGGCCAAATGAAGTGCGTTTGTCTGGCCATTGTGGAATGATTACACACATGGTTTCAGATGTAGACCACACACACTCCGTGTAGGCCACACACACTCCGTGACACTGACAGACAATGAGCGGAGCAGATGCTGAGTCATCCTGTGTGTGTGTGTGTGTGTGTGTGTGTGTGTGTGTGTGTGTGTGTGTGTGTGTGTGTGTGTGTGCATGTGTGTGTGTATGTGTGTGTTTGTGCATGTGTGTGTGTGTGAGAGAGAGAGAGAGACAAAGAGAGAGAGTGTGTGTCAGTGTGTGTGTGTGCGTGTGTGAGAGAGAGATAGGTAGAAAAAAAAGAGAGTGTGTGTGTGTGTGTGTGTGCGTCTATGTGTGTGTCTATGTGCGTGTGTCTATGTATGTGTGTGTGTGTGTGTGTGTGCGTGTGTGTGAGAGAGAGATGTGTGTGTGTGCGTCTATGTGTGTGTCTATGTGTGTGTGTGTGTGTGCATGCGTGCGTGTGTGTATTTAACAAAACATACTCTTATTCTGTCTTGCTGAGTCAGGGTGGGCTGGTCCCTCCGACAGACTGGCGTTCAGCTCATAAATGCTGCATAGCCATCCTGCAGGAGAACCCCACTGTGCAAATGAGACAGACGGCTAAAATATTGGCTGACAAGCTTGACTTGATCTGTATCCTTGGTGGGAAGTCTCTCCCCCACATTTGCTTTAGAGGGAACGTTTAATAAAAGACACAAGGCCCCCATTATCTATGCATGGCATTATCTATGCTTGCATACACACAAGCACACCAACACAGGAACTGCACTATAACACATATTGTATGTGCGCAGACTGTTGGTGTCCCAAAAAAAGTATGTACAGTAAAGTGTGGTCTTTTTTTGCTTTAATTAATCGTTTTTTTTTTTATCTGGTCAAGCCCTGAAAAGGATGCAAAATACAACTGTGAGTGAACATAATTTGTCATTCTGTGTATCAGAATGCAACACTGTTGCTGTGGAGGGGAGGGGTCAGATTTAAAAACATTTTTTTTTGTATTGGGTATTCCAGGTCAAACCAATTACAATCCACTTAGGCTCTTTTGATTTAGTAAGATTAAGATAAGATTTAGTTTAGTTAGAAAATAACACAGTTTGACTGATGGACAGATGAAGTTTGACATGGAGTACAAAAATATTTAGGAAATTCCATTCAAAACTGAATGTTTTTTTGCATCTTAATTCTTCACTTCTTTCAACTCAGTTCAGTTTCAGTCATTTGTATTCTGTGTACCTTACTGTGTTTACTTTGCTAAATTGCAGAATGAAAACGATGCACACACACTGACACAGACATTCACTCACACACGCACACACACGTACACACACACACACACACACACACACACTAACACACACACACTAACACACACACACACACACACACACACACACACAGACACACACACATGCGCATAAATCATAAATACCAACATTTAAAAAGGCCCCACAAAATTATATTTGTCATATCAGGCCTTTCACACAATAGTAATAACGTGCTACATACACAGGTATTACATTTTCATATTTGGTAGCAAAGAGAATGGCGAAAACAGCCATGTTCTCAATCAGATTAAATAGCAGCCTCTCCTGTCATCTCAGCCAACAAGGCAGCAGAACATAGTCAGCTGATCAACCAGGAAGTGTGGTGAGCTGAGCTCCCAGCTGATGCAGTCATCTGGGCCAACAGCTGACAGCTTAGCTTTACTCCACGGCCTGCCAGAACTCACGCTATGCTCAATTATTAAGAAGATGGACCACAGTTCTACAGACTTTGGTATGCAGGGCATCATTTCAGAGATTGAAGACTGAAAGAGCAAGATTAAGTAGTGTATTATTTATATACTTATCTATATTTGATATGCTACAGACCCTCTTTTGTGTCTGTAGTAACGATCTAAATAAATTGAATTGAATTGAATGAAATAGCTCAAAGAGAACACTTTGCAGTAGGAATGAAATGCTTTTTCGTATCATCATTGTTTTGATGTTGGGACCATTAACACCATCAGTATGTGATGTGGAATTATTTTGATTCTAACTAAAAACAGCGCTCCATATGTAAAAACAAAAACACGAGTTACTGATTTACTGACAAACAATAGCTAATGTAATTAGTGGTTATGACAGAATGGGCCGTAGTAGAATGTCAGCAAGAAACAACAGCAGTAGAATTTCACAATCTTCCATAATTCACACTTCATAAAAAAGGCAGGATTTATTTTTTTGTGTAGCAATGTCAGACAAGGACAATGCCTTTGGTATCTCAGGCTTTTGTTGAGTCATTTGTTAGAGCTAACAGGAGCTCAAAGACAGGGCTCTGATGCAGACTGACAAAGACGAAAAGAAAAGAAGAAAATAAATTTTCAGATGACAAATACGCAGCGAACACACACAGGCAGAGGCAATTACACATATCACACAGACAAGAGAGTGATAAGAGAGACGCAGAACAACATTAACACCGCCGTGCAGACATGATGTACATCCCGAATGGGAAGATTAAGGCAGGATGAAACATTTACCATTCTCCCTGACTTTCACACTAAGCCCTTGGCTAAGAAGAGAATCAGTGCGCACGTACACACACACACACACACACACACACACACACACACACACACACACACACTCACTCACATGCACACACACACACACACACACACACACACACACACACACACACTCACTCAGATGCACACACACACACACACACACACACACACACACACACACACACACACACACTTCTACCTAGACAGCAGATCTGGGCCTAGTACCCTGAAAGCATCTTAAGCTTAAGTAATTAGAAATAATAAGTAAAGTAAAGTCCCTCTTACAAAAGTCCTACACCTTTCGGACCACTTATTGAAATGTTCATTGCTTAAGGGCATTGCAAAACATTCGCAGATTTACAATGCTCCACACCCAACCAACTAAAGGCACTGTAACTGGCTTCTGAAGGGTGTCACTAGCAGGACATACAGTTGTGCTCATATGTTTACATAGTTTCTGTTGTCATTATGATTTAAATAAAGTAAACACAGGTGTTTGACAATTAATGGCTTCAGCCAACACCAACCAAGTTTTTTGTGTTATCATTCATATTCTCTGAAAAATGGTTAAGAAATCATCAATTCTGCCATGATATGTAAACTTATATGCACAACTGTACAGGTATGCACAACTGTAGTTTTGCAAGTAATGAAATTACACTGACAGAATCATCATTGCACATTGCATCTGAACATAACTATTTGACTTGGCCAAGACTTAAATATCATGACACCATAAGTAGTAACAACCATATGACTTAGTCTACATATGCTCATATATTAAATCAACCAAACACTGATCTTACTTACTTATTTCCAGTACGTGACCTTTATCTGTCCTTCACCATCCGATTCGCTCCAATATCCAGACAGACGCACACTTGCTTATGAGCACACACACACGCTGTAGGCAAGTTGACAGTGGCCCTATTTTGGACGTCTGCACCTTGACACTCAACAAATTTAAATATGGTGTGTTCATACATTTTGAAATCATGCACATTTGTGCTGGTTAACAGTTGTTTGTTCTAAAATCAGACATGCAAACTATAAAAGATGCTTTGCCTTTAAGCTATCTGATTGATGACCATACTGTATGTTCTATGAAGTTCAAACGATGTCTTTGATGTCACTTAATAGCGCCACAGTTCAGCACTATGAATGTTGTAAGAGCAGTGGGCACGCCGGCATGTTCGAGAAAAGAACAGAAAATCCAGAAGGAGCGTTCTAAAGATGAATCATAAAGAACCTTCGTAAGTGCAATTCGATGAGTCCAATGAGGCGTGCATGCTGGAGGTAGGCCAGGCAGACCAGGTGATAAACATCTTTTACTAGTGACTTTCTCCTACAGAGAATTTATTTTTTGCACCTCTCTTTCTCTCTCTCCCTCTCTTTCTCTCTCTCTCTCTCTCTCTCTCTCTTATTAGTGGATGTAGTGTGGGTCGGGTTTGTGGAGCACTCTCTCTCTCTCTCTCTCTCTCTCTTTCTCTCTCTATTTCATGATGTTTCATATTAGTGGCTCTCTCTTTTGTCTCTTTCTTCTATCTCTCTCTCCCTCCTGATGTCTCATATTAGTGGATGTGGTGTGGGTCTGGTTTGTGGGGCACTGTCTCTCTCTCTCTCTCTCTCTGTCTATTTCATAATGTTTCATATTAGTGGTTCTCTCTTTTCTCTCGTTCCTCTCTCTCTCTCTCTCTCTCTCTCTCTCTCTCTCTCTTCTCTCTCTCCATCCTGATGTCCCATATTAGTGGATGTGCTGTGGGTCTGGTTTGAAGGGGAAACTCTCTCTCTCTCTCCCTCTCTCTATTCCACAATGTTTCATATTAGTGTCTCTCTTTTCTCTCTTTCTTTCTCTCTCCTTCCCTCTCTCCCTCCTGATGTCCCATATTAGTGTATGTGCTGAGGTTCTGGTTTGTGGGGCGGCAGTGTACTTGCTGTACAGTGCCAGGCATTGGCCTGCTGCAGGCCCACACTGCCCACAGTAATATTAGCCCTCGTCGAGGGTGCTGTGCTGCTAAACACTGCGGGCCCCATGATGAATTATACTATCATCCCTCCTCTCCCCCAGCAATAATAACGCTAGTCATTGTGTTGCGTTAAGGGCCACCTGGAGAATGGCTCTTTGTGAAGGCCATGTAGAGAAAATGAATCCAGGGAATATCCCTTTTTGAAGATGGCAGGGCGGAGAAAATAGGACCACAGGTGGGGCTGCCTCTGAACATAATGCAAAACAAAATAAATACACACTTTTGAATATCATTTGTCATGTTGCTATATAAAGGCCACATGTCAGTAAAGACCTTTTGTAACTTCCCCCCCACCTGCCTTTTAGCACCCCAGTTGTGCTCATAAGTTTACATGCCCTACCAGAATTGATGATATCTTAACCATTTTTTAGAGGGTCATTTGGGGTAGTTTCTGTTGTCATTATGATTTAAATAAAGTAAACATAGGTGTTTGATAATAAATGGATTCAGCCAACACTAACAATGAGTGCAAGAAAAGGTTTTGTGTTATCGTTCATATTCTCTGGAAATTGGTTAAGAAATCTGCCAGGGTATGTACGTAAACGTATGAGCACAACTGTACGTGCTACTCTTCATGGTCTCCACCCTGAACACTGAGGAGATGTAGCAGGGCTGTTGTAGCTTGTTGCATGGTTTCTCCTTCCTCTTCTCTCTCTCTGTCTCTCTGTCTGTCTGTCTGTCTCTCTCTCTCTGTGTCTCACTTTCTCTCTCCTTGTG
>CM059273.1:21364678-21384678 GCA_030347295.1 Setipinna tenuifilis
TATCTCTGTTGTTTATCTACAACACTGATGCATGAGCTAATTTGTGATGCTGATATGAGTTCATCCAGTGAGCTAAATCTGCCAGGCTGACTCGGGATCGCAGGTGGGGGCCAGAATGCTAACACACCCTGCTGGGGAGGAAAGCGCCTCTTTGATAGTCCGTTTGTCTGGTCCTTTTTCTTTCCCCATTCAGGCTTCTTTTTGCACCAAAAGACAAGGAGACCCTGCGCTCTCCCCATCCATCTACGGTGGCCTGCGGGCTGCCCATTCCCTTCCCTTCCCTTCCCTTCCATTCCACCCTCCACCCCACCAACGCAGCCTCCCACTCTCCCCAGCTCTCCCCAGCTCCCAGCCCCTCTTTTATTGATTGGCTCCGGAGCTGGGCCTGATGCCGGAGCCCACCCACCCACCTGCCTCTGCCCCTTCCTCTGCCTCTGCCTCTGCCTGACTCTGCCTCTGTCTCTGCCTGCCTCTGCTTCTGCCTCTGCCTGTGTTCTCGGGGAAGACGTATGGAAAAGGAGCGGAGGCAGACGGGGCAGCAGGGCTGCTGACTCACTGGGGGCGAAGGAGAGTAATGTGCCGTGCCGTCTGTGGGCAGCCAGCGTGCAAGCTTAACGAAATGAGTTGAGAAATATTATGTCTGACTGCGCCGCTCCTCAGACAAATTGCTCAAGCGAGCGGAGCATAATGGCGGGGAAGGCTCACCAGCCCAGTCCTGCTGTAGGAGTAGCTACAAGATACACACACACACACACACACACACACACACACACACACACACACACACACACACACACACACACACACACACACATAGAGCATAATGGCGGGGAAGGCTCACCAGCCCAGTCCTGCTGTAGGAGTAGCTACAAGATACACACACACACACACACACACACACACACACATAGAGCATAATGGCGGGGAGGCTCACCAGCCCAGTCCTGCTATTTGAGTAGCTACAAGCACGTTGGATACACACACACACACACACACACACATACACACACACATAGAGCATAATGGCGGAGAAGCTCACCAGCCCAGTCCTGCTGTAGGAGTAGCTACAAGCATGTCGGATACACATACACAGACACACACACACGCACACACACACACACACACACACACACACACACACATAGAGCATAATGGCGGGGAAGCTCACCAGCCCAGTCCTGCTGTAGGAGCAGCTACAAGCATGTCGGATACACATACACAGACATAGACACACACACACACACACACACACATAGAGCATAATGGCAGGAAAGCTCACGAGTCCAGCCCTGCTACAGGAGTAGCTACAAGCATGTCAGATACACACACACACACACACACACACACACACACACACACACACACACACACACACCAAACACATGAAACTACTCCCAGCCCTGCTATATGAATAGCTACAAGCATGTCAGATACACACACACAGACATAGACACACACATACAAAGAGAGACACATACAGAAACATACAGTACTCACACACAAGTGTGTAAACATATGTATACACACATACAGAGCGATAGAGACACACATCCATAAACACACACACACACACACACACACACACACACACACACACACACACACACACACATAAACACACATTAGCACTGGTATAAAGGAGACATTGTCCACTGCCCTTATACTGCCTAACACACACAAACAGACAAACACACACACACACACACACACAAACCTAGGAGCCAGTAATGCTATTATATTGCCTGATAATGACTGTCAGAGACCAAGGAATAGAAGTATTTTGGTCAAAAATGCTTTCAGAGCTCTTGGACGTAAAAGCAATCCACCATTCATTGCTTTGAATGGTTCAAAATTGGCCAGCTATTTCCTGCCACTAGAAATTGTACTTTTAAATAACAAAAAAATAAATAATAACAAACATGTCTATGGTCCTTTTAGCTCTCCAACCCACAATACCATACCTGTCTAAATAGCACCAGGCATGGTCAGCCCTTCCCGGTCCCTGTCTTTACAGCAGTAGCGGGCAGCCGCCTGGGGTGCCATTTCGTGGGGGGCGCCACGAGCGCTTTGGGAAAAAAAAAAAAACGCTCTGTGTGTCATATCGCTGCAATCGGCACATTGGCGCCCCCCTGGTGATGGTGAACTGCTGAACTGCAGGCGCCCTTCTTGCTGAGAAGCAGCGCGTCTCTCTGCCTCCGGGGGGGGATGGTGCTGAGAGGTAGTCTGGCCCGGGGCGTAAAACACTATAGAACCGCCACTGCTTTACAGTGTGTAAATGTCACCATGCAGAGTCATGATAGCAGTGTGTGCCATATGGGAGTGAAAAGGGATAAACGTACTGCACAGTGGCCTTCGCATCCTTGAGCAAGGCAGGAGCACATCACATTACATGCTATTTGAAGCAATAATGACACAGCCGATTAAATGCAACGCAGTGGAGCAAGAATACCAACAGAAATGCTACATTAAAGGTTAAAGGTACACGGCCATTGACTAAAAAGGCCATTTAGAGACCGTTGATATCAATATAACACGAGTGAGAGTGGGAGAGTGGTAGCGACTGGTTTGGCCACAGCACGAAGCCGAAGGCTGTAGGCCGTAGGTAACCACAGCCGTGCCGATATCCGCTAACTCACCCCACAACCACGAGTGTTATATTTTATACAACAGCTCCATTGCTAACACAATTAGTTTATAGACACAATTTTTACAATTGTTTTTAAAGTTTTGATTTAATTACATTTTGGTTCGCTCCGGTCTCCACAAAATAGTTCCAGTTAGAGTAAATGGCATCTGTGGTTGAGTGCTTCTTCCCTGGTGTGCTGTGTGTATGTATTTGTGAGTGTGTGCAGCTAACGCAATCTCACAGGTGTTGATTGGAAAGCATGCCATTTGCGTGGAGGCATGCCTCTTCCTGCTTTACAGTAATGCCCACCGCCTCACTTGTGGGAGAGACACAGCTCGGGTGACATGTTTGGTGCTGATTTTAAACTTTGCGTAAAATAAACTTCTTTACTTTGCCTCAAATCCAAGTGCTTCCCTGTGTTTTTTGTTACAGTTTTTGAGCTTCTGTTGTAACACTGTATTGAGCAACGATATGCAAAACTATAACTATGAAGACAATAAAGAATGTAGTGTGTTCTGTTAGGTCCATGCCAAGCATACATTCCTGCTGACTTTAATTTAAATCAGGTGACTAGTTTTTGCTTAATCCTGCCTACAGCCAAAGAAAGAAATTGCAGCTAAAACCTAATTTTCTTTGGTGGTGTTGGCGGCAATAATGAAATTTAAAAAGAAAAAAAGTATCACACATTATGACAGTGGCAGGTGTGTCTTTTGGAAAGCTCGAGGAAGCAAAGTGTGATTATAAAAGACTGTCTTAAACAGACAACATGGAGCAGTTGTGATTACTGCTGGCAAATCAGTGGAGCTGTGGGCAATAGGTTGACTACTCTGTATGCTAGGCTTAGTAATTCTGGCTTTCTTCCCGTTGGTTTTGGAATTTATTGCGATTTGATGCTAGAGTGCAGCAGAGATGTAACATTCCATCTTCAGAAAGTAAATGTACTACCATGGATTGCTTTTACCTTAAAATGGGTGAATCCATCAACTGATTCAAACTGTTTGTCTTTGCACTGTGGTGACATTCAAGGTTTATAACACACAGGTGTAGCCATGAAACCACAAACATATCATAACCCCAAGCAAACACACACGCACAGACTTTTATTTATATTTATATGCATTGAACGTGACATCTTGTCAAAACACTGTGGATTATGCTTTTTTTTCGTATTATGGAGTGAATGTCAGGATCGCTTCTAAATGTGTGTACCATAACTTTACATTATATTACTTGTCCTTTTACAGAAGTGCTTATCCAGAGAGACTTACGGTGAACTGACAGCCCCGCTGAAGAACGTTGGGGTTATTTCAAGTGCCATGCGCACAGACAAAATGGAGACTTCGGACATTGGACTTTGTGTTCCATTTCGAAGCCCAGATGGCCAGCCATTAGAACACCTTTCTGTGTGTGTGTGTGTGTGTGTGTGTGTGTGTGTATGTATGTATGTATGTACAGTATGTATGCATGTATGTATGTATGTATGTATGTACATACGTACGTGCGTGTGTGTATGTATGTGTGTGTGTGTGTGTGTGTGTGTATGTATGTGTGTGTGTGTGTGTGTGTGTGTGTGTGTGTGTGTGTGTGTGTATGTATGTATGTATGTACAGTATGTATGTACAGTATGTATGTATGTATGTATGTATGTATGTACATACGTACGTACGTGTGTGTATGTATGTGTGTGTGTGTGTGTGTGTGTGTATGTATGTGTGTGTGTGTGTGTGTGTGTGTGTGTGTGTGTATGTATGTATGTATGTATGTATGAATGTACTGTATGTATGTATGTATGTATGTATGTATGTATGTATGTATGTATGTATGTATGAATGTACTGTATGTATGTATGTATGTATGTATGTATGAAATTGTATTAAACAGTAAAGGCAGTAAGGTGCACAGGATCTGAATGACTGAAAAGGACCTGAGTTGAAATAACTGAAGTAGCAGAATTTGAAATGACTGACCCCTGGCTGGTATCGTACAGCTCATGGTCAGATGGAGGCGATGTCCCTGTGCTTATTGGGTTATGCACATACGCATGTCCAGCACTGCCCATATTTCACGTGCATCGTCCTGCATCCTTCTCCCTAATTTGCTCTCATGGCACAACGCACCACACCGCCCCCGACCCACCCACATATATACACAAACTTTAACATAAATACACACACACACACACACACACACACACACGTGCACACACACACACACACACACACACACACACACACACACACCATATGAGTCGCACACAGCAACAGCGTTTATTATCTGGCATAAACACACACATATACAAAGATAAGCATAAACACACACACACACACACACACACACACACACACCACACACACACACACACACACACACACACACACACACACACACCCTATGAGTCATACACAGCAACAGCATTTATTATCTGTGGTCACATGCTACTGTATCTGTTGCTGTGGACAGTTAATGTGGAAACATCCCAGCATGAGGGCCCTGGATACCACACTGGGGCCCCTGGATACCATGCTGGGTGTTGTGCTGTCGGTGACGGTGATGTCATTAGTGGAGAAGTTTGGTTGTGCTCCCACACTTAAACAGTTATGAGGCTAAAGAGCATTTTGCTGTTTACTGTAAGTGTCAATGTAAAGACACACACACACACACACATGCAAACAGGCACGCACACACACACACACACACACACACACACACACACACACACACACACACACACACACACAAACATGTACACACACACCACACACAGATAGACACACACATATGTACCCACGCACAACACCCAAAGCCACATACATATGCCCCCTGGCACTTATCCCATAAGACACATGTCTAACAGTCACTCTTCATCACATTCCTAACCACATACATACATACACATGACGCACAGAGAGAGTGAGAGAGAGAGAGATAAAGAGAGAGAGAGAGAGAGAGAAAAAAAGAGAGAGAGAAAGAGTGTTAGAGACTTGATTAGTCCTTGTTTCTCTCTTTAACTTCTTCTTACGCCAACAGACACATAAACACTCAATTCTAGACACACACATACACATGCTCTCACACACACACACACACACACACACACACACACACACACACACACACACACACACACACGCACACACAGACACACACACACACACACACACTCCTGTCTCCCTGGGTCCAGCTGAGGTCCTGGGCGTCAAGGTTAATGAGTCCCCTTGTCCCCTTGAGACTGCGTGGCCCCCCAGTACAGGAGACGCCATCATAGGCGGAAGTGTGTGTGCCACGTGAAGAGGGCAGCAAAAACAATGTCAGCACACCTCAGAGGCCCCGCTGATACGATACACACGATACACACTTTCTTATCAGCCACACAGGATGCTACGCCGCCTCGGCCCCAGTTAATAGTTAATGAATATGCTTCATTCATGGGGGTTTGGGGGGTTGTCAGCTCTCTTATTATGTATCGAAAGCTGTTTGGACTGCATTGTGGAGCGCCGTCACTCAGCCTATGTTCGTCTGAAGGGAGATGAATAACTCTAATTAGGCGGGAAAGAAAGAGAGAAAGAGAGAGAGAGGGAGAGAGAGGGAGAGAGAGGGAGAGAATAAAAGGGGGAATGAAGAGCCTAGAGCCTTGGTGATTGATCGCATAAAAGCACGGGTCGTTAGCAAAAGAAATCTGACTAATTATCTGACAAATGATTCAATACAAATCAAGGCACCTCCTTGAGAGGACATCCATAATTTCATTTTGCTATGTTGATTATGTCGAACCTGCCTCTGTGTGTATTTGTTCACTCGTGTGTGTGTGTGTGTGTGTGTGTGTGTGTGTGTGTGTGTGTGTGTGTGTGTGTTTGTGTGTGTTTGTGATTGTGTGCGTGTCCTTGTATTTTGTGTGTGTGCTTGTGTGTGTGTGTGGTATATTTTCTTATCTACTCAAACTCATTATGTAAAACAACAAATCAACACTTCATTTGCTTTCAGTTCAATTCATAATTAGCTACGAACTGCTACACAGCGGTAGCACTAAGCAGTAACAGCACACAACAACGCCAAGCAAAGTCTGCTGGCACAGCCTCTCACTGACACACTCACACACTCACACACTCACACTCTTCACGCCCTCGTTCATAATCTCCAGCAAGGTGAACCTCTCTTAGAGACTTGGCACCCTGTGCAATCGGCACTCGACTCTATTGTGGATGACACGCAGAGGTGAGGGGCTGCTAATCAGCACCATCAGCGGGTACTGTAGCTGTGGAGGGCTCTGTTAGAGCGGTGGGAGAGTCACACAGGCAGAGGAGATAAACTCCTTTTCAGTTGTACTTCCCTTGAGGAGGTGCACACGCAGTAGTAGAAGACAACATGGGGGTGTAGTCAGGCTTGTATATACTGTAGTTCTTTATATAGTATAGAGTATAGTATAGAAGTATATAGTTCTTGTGTATAGTACTTTTTTATTAGTAGTTTTGGGGGATTTGATTACCTTTTAATGGACAATGAAGATATGACAGAAGGTAAGAGGTAGGGAGAGAGATGGGGAAGGGATGAGGATATGACCCAGAACGAAATGAAACCTGGGTCTGTCTTAGCCAACTGCACTGCAGCCACGGCCCCCCCTCGTTAAAGCCTGTGCAGCTGCAGCATGCACGGTCGGTATCCTTGTAGTGTGACGGTCGACGTAAACCGAGTGTACACACAGATATCCACACAGTGCTGTATATACTGAACGCCCTTTGATGAGGATGCTTACTGCATGCGGGTCTCTGCAGAGGCAAGCATATTCATGGGCAGGGCATAATGCTGACAATAAACTGTTATTATCAGCATCCCTTACTGCGTGTGTGTCTGTGTGTGTCTGTGTCACATAGATACAGACACACACACATACACATTAACGCACACATGCACATACAAACAGACACACAGATAGACACACAGAGACACACACCCACACACATACATATGAACGCACACGTGCACAGATACACAGACACACAGACAGACGCACACAGACACACACACATACACATGCACGCACACATGCACACACATACAGACACACACAGACACAGACACACACACACACACACACACACACACACACACACACACACATACAGACCTCTCCTAGCTGTCCATTGTGTCCGATGATGATACTTTCTCCAAAGGGTGAAGGGGGTTTGGGGTCAATGCTTTTGCCGATTCGGGAGCCGCACACACGTCCGCAGATGAGGCAGCAATGTCCTGATATTTGAGGGATACTGTCTGCCCACTGGATACTGTCTGCCCAACTTCCTCCCTTTGCAGGAGGATGTTATTAATTCAGTTGCCTTAGTGCAGCTACTGTAGCCTGCCAGGTTGGTCTGCTGGGTGCTAGAGACTCTAGATGGCCTGGGTTGATGTTGCAGCGCTTCAGGAAATCCTTGTAGCGCCTTTTTTCTGACTACCAGCGGTTGTTTAGACTTGTGTAGCTGTTCGTAGAGGGTTTGGTGGGGGGAGGCGATGTGTATGAGTGGTGTTCCCAATCCTGCATAGATGCCTGTGTATGGATGTATGAGTGGTGTTCCCAATCCTGCATAGATGCCTGTTAGCCAAAGCTGCTAATGTCAAACATCTCCAAGCTGTTTATATGGCGTCTGTATGGGGTCCATGTCTCTGCCCCATAGAGCAGGACGGGGGCACAGACTGTGTTGTAAACTGTGACTTTGGTGCTGCATGACACCTCTAAGTTTGACGACCATCAGGTCCTGGACTTGGACAGACACACACACACACACACACACACACACACACACGCACACACACACACACACACACACACACACACACACACACACACACACACACACACACAGATACACACAAATTATTTCTCAATCATTAAATACGCAGAGGTCATACGCAGAGACAGGCTCCATACCATAATTCATACATAAAAAATGCCTCATTTCTAGAAACCATAAAAATAACTGAGTTGTAAGCCAGGTGTTCTTGCCTACAGATCAGTGGTCAGTGGCTACAGTACATGATGCTAATTTTAGAACAATGGTCATGCTACCATAAAGCCGAACACGTTACTCAACATCCATACATGCTACATTACACTTACAGTACCAGAGCTTCTACTGTAATCTAAAGTGGCGTACAGTTAAGGAAGATCATCATTATCATTACATTACAAGTACTGTATAAGTGAATTGGCTAAAGGGACAGTTGCCGTTTGTACTACATGGCTTGAACGAGGGCACCCTCAGCCACAAATAGGGGTGCAGGAGGGCATTGGATATTCATTCTCCATTCACACTTCCTCGTACTGGTCCAGGAATAGAACCTGCTACCCTCCAATCCCAAGACCAACTCCTAACTTATTAGGCCAAAGATGATCCAACAAGGTGAAAGTGACAGACTGCAGTTGCTACCCCTGATATGGGGAGAGATGAGGTGGTGAGCAGGCTCCCTTTTTCTCTACTGTTCTCCAGTAGCGGTTCTACAGTGTTTTACTCCCCTGGCAAGACGCCCCTCTGAGCACCCCGACCCCGCCTGGACGAGACCCCCTGTGAGCACCCCACCCACCCTTTTTATTTTCCCAAGCGCTCGTGGTGCCCCCTACAAAATGCCCCCCGCCAGGCGGCTGCCCTGTTCCCCTGTGCCTACAACCGCTACTGATGTTCTCCTTCTCATTATTCTGGGTCCTGCTGATGCTGTGGGCAGGCAGGCAGGCAGGGGAATGGCCAGGTGGAAATGGAAATGAATCATAACGGTCATGTGTGTCCATAAACACGGATAAATTATTCACTAATGGAGGAGATTGATCCAAATAGCCACTCTGCATCATTTATCAGGCAGCCCAGTCCAGAGCGTTGTGTCCAGAGTGTGTGTGTGTGTGTATGTGTGTGTGTATTTCTTTGTATGTGTATTTCAATGTGTGTGTGTGTGTGTGTGTGTGTGTGTGTGTGTGTGTGTGTGTGTGTGTGTGTGTGTGTGTGTGTGTGTGTGTGCATGTTTAAGTGTACTTCTATGTGTGTGTGTGTGTGTGTGTGTGTGTGTTTGTGTGTGGAGGGGAGGGGCAGGTTCCCTTAGAGTATGTTGTATTGTACATTGCATCTGTGATATTTCAAAGGCCATTAGCATGTGTGTGATTGGGTTGTGACACCCCGAACACCAGTAGTATGTTTAGTATGAGGTATATGTGTGACACTCAATGGACTAGTGACACATATAGTGCAATAAAGACCAGTAATATATTCGTATATTCAGTATAAAAAAGACCAGTGGTATATCTGTGAATAAGACCAGTGTTATGTGTAACACTCTAAAGATCAAGGGTAGATGTATAATAATAACTAGTGGTTAATGTGGTATTGTCTAAAAACCCCTCTGTTTCATTTGTTCCCTGTGTCCCATAGTATTCTATTTAAAACGCTCACTGTTAGATACAAATCAAATTCATTTACACCAGTGTTTCTCAAACCCCACTTTAGGATCACCCCCCCCCCCCCCATCTGAGGCTAGCATTTGTAGTTAAGGAAACATGAAAAAAAAATGTTTTAACACAACTCGTGGACCACTTGCAATGCCTTGCAGACCACCAGTGGACCACAGACCACAGACCACATTTTACGAAACACTGCTTTACACTCCTCTGTATGCTCTCTTTTGGTCTAATAACTAAATCTGCTCTCCATCCTTCACACCTGTTTAAGCACTAAAGCTAAATACCCATTAGTTCAGATAAGTATGGGGCTAAAAGTGTGTCTGAAACTCTCGAGTCTGTATTTTTCTGTCCACCTGCAGTGTTTTATGTGTTTTATGAGGCCTTTTATTAGGGCATTGCACAATTTCTTTTTTTGCACAGTTTCTTCTCTGGTTCAGCTTATTTTACTTGCACTGTGAAGTTAGTTTCTGAGTTTTGGCTGAGAACAGGGTTATGCAAATAGATATCACTTTCTTACTTACTCACTTACTACTAATAATAATAATGAGTTTGTAATAAAGGCTGGTGGCATATAGGTAACCCTCTTAAGATCAAGCGGTTTATGTGGGATAACGTATATGTATGTCTCTCAGCCGCAGCACAGACTCAGACTGGTGCAGAAAGGGCTCAGCACACAGAGTGATGTCAAGCCTGTAAATTCTTGTCATTTAGACACACGGGTACTCTGGACGACTGCCAGGTGTGTAGGAGAATGAAAGAGGGGGGAGGGGGAGAGAGAGAGAGAGAGAGAGAGAAAGAAAGAGAAAGAGAGAGATAGAGAGGCAGACTTTGAGAGACAGAGAGTGAGGAAAAGAAGGGTTGTATCTCCTGTCCCTTTTAGTGGGGAACGTATTGATCAGGTGCACAGAGGCATTGTCATTGTGGGGGGAGGGGATGTCACACACTGTGGTGAGTGACTGCTGTGATGCTGTAAAAAAGGAGGGAGAGATATGGAAGGAGGGGTATGGAGACGGAGATACTGTATGGAGGGTGTGGTGCAGCAAGCACAGCTGGTGTGTGATTAGTGATGGAGAGAGAGACGGAGAGACAGGTGTGGTACATCACACACAGAGAGAGACAGGAGTGATGTGTGGTACAGACAGGTGTTATGTGCGGTAAAGAAAAAGAAAAAAAGAGAGAGTGAGAACAGCAACATTGCAAACAAACCACACACACACACACACACACACACACACACACACACACACACACACACACACACACACACACACACATACACACACACACACACTAATAAAGCTTAATTGAATTGAAGAAATTGATTCAAATTGAAATGAATTCAATTATAATATAATTTATAGACTGTCTAGACTGCCACAGGTGTGGTATAGACTGCCACAGGTGTGATGTGGGGTATCTACAGAGAGAGGCATGACTTGTTGTATAGTGAGACAGGCGTGGTGAGGTAGATAGAGAAAGATGTGATGTGGGGTGTACAAGATTATATAGAGAGAGGTGTGTGATGTGTGGTATACAGAGAGAGAGAGATGTGTGATGTGTGGTATACAGAGAGAGAGAGATGTGTGATGTGTAGTATGGAAAGAGAGATGTGATGTGGTGTACAAGAGTAGATAGAGAGAGGTGTAATGAGGGGTATATACAGAGAGAGAGAGAGAGAGAGAGAGAGAGAGAGAGAGAGAGATGTGTGATGTGGAGTATATATAGAGAGATGTGATGTGTGTTGTACAGGATTTGGAGAAGGGGGCGGATATGGTATGAAGCGTTAACTGCACTTCAGAATGACTTTATATGCAAAGCAGCCTTCTGGACTAAACTACTCAAGTGTTTCATACTGCAGGGGGAGAGAGAAAAAAACCCCACAAAGAGCGTAAAACCGCAAAATATGATAACGATAGATAAGACAGGAATGAAAATAGATAAGATACCTCCACAATAGAGTAAGATAAAGTAAACCACGGAGAAATATAAACAGTTTCTAGCTAAAAATAACTTAACAATTTAAGATATGAGAACATGGAAAATTCTTCAGAATAATGCAAATGGATGGCCAAGTGCAATAGGATAAGAACATGAATAGAGGATACTGTATAAACACAAAGTGTGTGTGTGTGTGTGTGTGTGTGTGTGTGTGTGTGTGTGTGTGTGTGTGTGTGTGTGCGCGTGCGCGTGCGTGCGTGCGCGTGCGTGCGCGTGTGTGTGTGCGTGCGTGTGTGTGTGTGGGTGGGTAGGTGTTTGTGTGTGTGAGACTCAGTAAAAATGTAGAATTTCAGTTTTACTGGAACAGATGATTCCACTCACCCAGAACAGCTGACAAACAAAAACATGATGACAGTTAAATTAATGTAATTAATAATAATTGTTGAAATGATGTTTCAAAAGCACTGTGGTCCAGTGGAAAATTACAAGACATCCTACTTTTCAGCACACAAACAACTTACTTACTTACTGGTCTTGTCTCTCAAGCCAAGACAAACAGACAGACAGACAGACAGACAGACAGATAGACAGATAGACAGATAGATAGATAGATAGATAGATAGATAGATAGATAGATAGATAGATAGATAGATAGATAGAGTTTATTTTTCCCAAATGAAAGTGTCAGTGGTGGTTGCTCTTGGTACATCAGCAGTGGGTATGAAGTTGGCAGTGGGGTACACAGTAGGAAGTGCATCCCACTTGAATGTGAATGAAAAGTATAAAAATAAAAATCCTCCTCCCCACTTAAGGGCTCTGAACGTCACTGCTTCTTGCTGTTTACTTCTGAGCTGCATTTTTCAGTCATGACAGTCAGTCATTTTCCCCTTTGCTTCAAGGGGAGGCAAAGCCTTTGTTATGATGGCTGGGATAATGACTGCCTTTGATTACCTCTGAGGATGAGCGCTGTGGCATTCACAATGCAAGATTAATGAAGACATTTCCAGAGGCAGTCTTTGCCTTGTGTGTTGTTTAGCACTAAGTGAAAAAGCTCATGGCTAGCAGCGGCGAACACGAACACACCCACAGACAGACACACACCAGCGTTCACGCACACACACACTCAAAACACACACCACATACACATACCAAACACACACACACATGCACATACACATGTCCACACACGCACACACACACACACACCCACACACACTCAAAACACACACACACACACACACACATATGTACTGATACATGTGTGCACACAGATGCACTGATACATGTGTGCAGACACAAACATACTCACACATACGCATGCACACACACACACACACACACACACACACACACACACACACACACACATACTCACAAACACACACACACATCAACACTCCTCTCAGCCGCTTCACTCTCGTGCGATTTATTTCTTGGCACAATCACACACTCCTTTGCCCCTGGGGACACAAGTGGCTGAATCATGGCGGAACAAACACGCTGTGATAGGAGGCAGTGCTGGAACATCAGCCCCGCTCTCCAGACAACACACAGTCTCACACAAGGCCCATGCACAACACGCCGAGAACACAGGCAGAACACAGGCAGAACACACACAGAACACTTGTTATTCTCCCACATAACACACACCACAGACATGCAGAACATGCACTCACATACAGTAGAATGCATACAAAAAGCGAAGAAAGAAAACCAGTATGTGTAAGTGACTCAAACCCTTTATTTGGATAGTAGGCATACACCAAGAGAGACATTGCAGGTGGTTTGTTAAAATTCTTTTTTACCTTGTTTTTTTGTTTACTGATTTATCACCTTAATTAAACTTAAGCACTAACCCTAATCTTGATTAGATTTGTTTGTTTTAATAGATGGGTGATTTGTGTGACAGACTCAGCTTTGGTTCACAGCCTAAAGGACCAGCTACTGTATAGCACAATTCAAATAAAGAGTGACCAAGATAGTGTATTTTAATAATAATGTAGACTACTTGATACTCTTTAGATATGCAATATCACCCGGGAATGTACAGTGTCAACACTGACTCATTTCAAAGATATATTTAAGTAGAAGACAAGTCAGCATGACTTTGCGCGGTGCAGAGAGCAAACATAGTGCAAGAGCCATGGCTCAATGGTGGCTGACTTCAGTAAAAGAGTGTGAGGCCGCTATTTTCAGAAATGCGAATCAATGCCAGCGCTGTTGGCTGACACCACGTCGGGTGGGTCATTTATCGCTGGACAATAAATCTCTATAAACTCTACAACCTCATATTGTTTGGAAGTAAAGGCTGTGATTGTCTCTCCGGACTCGCTGATGTGGACAAGACACAGGGTTGCACCTTGGTTATTAAAGCAACGCTATGCGACATTTTCGAGGTTAATGAATCATCTTCGTAAGTCGGTAGATGTTTAAATGACTCATTACAGGGCAAATGAAGGTTCTCTCGGCTGCCCCAGTGGTCTGTAGAGAAAAACAAAATACACACTTGCAAGTCTCTGCAGTCTTGGGCATGCATGAGACAACTCAGGCTTGCTTGACGACATGACAGGCTAGTTGCTAGCTATACATAACATGTAGACATGCAGTTTCATCATGACAGAGCTAGCGAGGAAACAATGATTGCAAGTTACATTAAATTGGTTTCTCTCTTTCTGTGCATGTTTGTGCTTTATGGTAGGCATTGTTTGTAAAGGTTCTTTGTTCTTTGACTTTTTGGTCTGTTGCTTGATAGCTTAGTGGCTGGTGAGTGAACATTTGGCAGTGAACATTTAATCCGTAGGGGGAGCTTTAAAAGAAAACCAGCCAAAAGTTGCATAGTGTGTCTTTTACTTAGCTCTGGTGTTTTATTCACAGTCTATTAGCCAAACCAGTTAATGGAAGAATAATGCTCCTGACTCTGGATGAACACAGTCCCCTACTCTTTATGTCCAACAGGAGCAAATCCTCTGTGCTTTACACTAAAAACTAAACTAAGAATTACATCTGAAATTAGTTTTCGAACAAAGCAATACTAAAATGTACAATGACGATGATAAAGGTTTCCATCCAGTTTCCGCCATCCAGTTTCCATTTTGGCATCTTATAAAGAGCACATCTGAATGCGCCAGATACAGTACACAACATCACTGGTGCCCACATATTTCTGCATTGGCAAGGATGCAGGAGAATACCTGCTGTAGGGGGAGATGCATTTCCTGCACCTTCAGATTGGAAGCTATTGGAAGACACATGCTGATCTGACATGACTTCAAAAGAAAATGAGATATTTAAAACCTTCTGAGAGCCGCAAGGATGTTGAAAGAGGTAGTCTAATTTGAGTGACCTTCAATAAATTCTCAGCAAGTGGTAAATGATTACCGTCTTTTACCACTTATCATACTTATAGTACTTGTTAGGTCTATTTTTAAGCCAGAGACGTTGATGAATTATCTTTGGCTAAACCAGGGGTGTCAAACGCATGGTACGCTAGGGAATTTAATCAGGCCCACTGGATGAATTTTTGAAAGTCAAAAAATGCATAAAAGACTTCCTGGAGATTAGCTGCAACCATGCGCCCAAAACGCATGATACTGGCAGTCTCTACTTAAGGGACAGACTACAGGATTCATGCTGCACGTCCACACAGCTGCCCATCAGGGTGGCTATGGATCTTGTCCGATGCACACGTCAATGTTGCAGGCTAAACAATGAAGCTGAATGTTCTAAAGTTGCAATACCTCACACGTCCATTGGGGGCTGGCTGGACAAGCGAGGAACTGCCCATAGATTACCATGTAAAACCTGTACTGAGAAATGTTTTCTTCCTGGAGGTCTGCTGAAGTTTAAAGCAATTGGATCTGCATTTACCCAATCGTTAACGTCTGGTCATTATGTATGCAATTAGCCTGGCTATAAGCCTGCCTATGCAATAAAATTCAAATGTAGCACACAAAGTCAAAGTCATTGCTCACGAACACTCCCTCTGTTCGCTGATTGGTCTGGTAAAGATACGACCAGAGTCAACCACATCAATGGAAGGAAACCCAGACTACCACTGTAGGGAGATAATGAAAGAGCAGAAGTGCATAGACAGGCTAATATGCTATGTTTCCTTGAATGGAAAGTTTGCACTGACAGCTAACCCATGGGGCCAGAACTTTAAACTGTGTTTTAAGCATCTTATATGTTCCAAATCTCCCCCAAAAAGTTATGCAACATCAGGAGACACCTTACAACACAGCACTGTAGCGTGTACGACTCAAAATAAATAAAAAAGTGGTTGAAGCAGTGTTTGTGCAAGTAGCCACATACCGGTTTGTTTACAGCCCTGGTTTTCGGTAGTCCAAACAAGTCAATCTATTGAGCTTGCGTCTACTCCCTCCCTTAAACTTTGCAGACAGAAATCATATTCCAGCATTTTCATTTTACCTCCTGCCAATAACAGGGCGTTTAAGGCCTGTGGATATCAAAGCGTACACATTGTATGGTCCAGTGTTCCTTTTTTCCCCTAGGTTCCCCTAGGTTCCTTGCACAGCTTCGCCTTTTTTTTTGTATTTTTGCAAACACTTGTGAGGTTGTCCATGATATGTTTTGTAATGGGATATCTCATTAAATGTGAACATTTTCTAATGTATGCTACCTGTACTTCTTGTCACAAAAAATATGGACTCAATATTATTTATAGGTAATTATGTTCCGATTGTACTGGCCCAGCCCACTTGACATCTAATTAAGGCCGTATGTGGCCCCCGATCAAACCAAAATGGGTTTGACACCCCTGGGCTACACTATGGCAGAAGATGAAATGCTGCACACCATAGCATTTTCCATCAAAGATCTCTTTGTCTGGCAGCTGTGGTGCACAGAAAGAGAGGAGTGTTCAAGAAAAAGAAAGAGCATTCAAATCCATTCAACTGTTCAAAATCATGGGACAGCATGCAATCTCCTGCACCCACATTCACATCCAAGTCTACAGATCAATGTTGCTTTTGCACTTTGCATATCATTTTCCGCCCATGCCTATGTGACATCCCATGTGGTCATTACACACGAGCAGTCACCAGTAACTTTGTATGAGGGAACAATCAGCATGATCTGCAATGCGCTAAAGGCCAGCCATGCCCCAGAGCTAAGGTTGTTTACCGCTCTCCAAGGTCAGTAAAGAAAAGAAAAGATTTTGTCTCATGAAATTATAATATTTTGCTTGGAGTAGTGTTTTCTTTTCACTATACTTAAGGGAAGACTGTCTGACATCTGGTATTATCAGAACTATGACTGCGTAGACCGCATAAATTACTGTGGCGCATCAAAGTTTTAAAATAAACTTTTTAAAATTTTAAAAACAAAAACAATGCTTAGCATAGTTTAGGAAATGGCTAGTTCTGCAGTTTACTTTGGCTTGCGGTACCTTGTACATAGATGACTTATCCACTCGTGGCAAGACTGTGATAAAGACATCATCATCATCATCATCATTATTGTTGTTGTTGGGTTGGATCTGTCTCCATAAGGTGAACTTAAATTTGGTTAACTCAATTTAACCAAAATATTGTGTGATTTTAACCCAATGGTTTTGTTCAAAAAATAACAACATTTGAATTAAATCATTGACCCGAGGCTGGGTTAAATAAGATTACCCAATTTGTTGGGATAAAATAACACAGTGCTGTGTTAGAGCAATAGTGACCCAGCTTTGGGCTAAACATTAACCCAGCATTTAACCCATAGCAGATGTGCTTCTACTTAATCAAGTGTAGCCTAGATTCATGAATTCACTGTGTGACCTTATACATGTGCTGATTTTATGCGTGCAAGAATTTGTGCAAGAATATTAGTTTTCCATAAATTCTTCAATTTAAAAAGTTTTTCATGACAAATCTGCTAGCTAGATGCATTATTTCAATAGAAACCACATTACACTGTTATGAAATCCACCCCCCAAAAACAGTGTCTTTTTGGGTTTGCTACCCTGACACACAACATAATTATAATTAGGGAAGGCATTTGAAAGCAGCCCTGACTATCTACAAAAGTATGTCACTGAATTTAATTGTCTGAAACAACGGAGGGGGTGTTACGGTTTATTTCTAGCAACACTGTTTCGATGTTGATGTTTGAGGGTCGATATTGCCAAGCGTTTTACATTACACTGTAATCTTCTGATGCATCAGTCTGATGCATTTTGTATAAACGTATTGCTCAACAGTGCTATTACCTTATGGCTTTGACCAAACCTTTTCACTTACGGACGCCACACTGGCTCCGCTCAGTAAAAACATTTAGGGCTGGCTGTGTTGCTCGTACGAGAGAGAGTGCGAGTGCTCGCTGTACCGCTGGCACAAACTGTTTTGGAAATTAGGCTCCTAAGTGCCTTTCTCTACATGTGTCTCTCTTAGGTAGATTCAGGCCACTCAGCTAAACGCTTTTCCACTATAGCTAGCTGGGTTGAAACACTTGTGCTGCACATGTGTGTGTGTGTGTGTGTGTGTGTGTGTGTGTGTGTGTGTGTGCGTGTGTGTGGACTGTAAGTGTGAGTGTTAGTGGGTTGGGAGAATGGGGGCTAAGTGTGTGTGTGTGTGTGTGTGTGTGTGTGTGTGTGTGCGTGTGTGTGCGTGCGTGCGTGTGTGCGTGTGTGAGTGTGGGGTGGGGGCGGTGCACGCAGCCATTAACAGAAGTGCCTGGCGTATTTATGAAACTGCAATATAGGAGCTTTATCACTCTTCATCCCCCCTGAAGATGTGCACTTACTGACTGATACGGAGGCATTACCCAGATAGAAACACTTCTTACATGGGCAGATTCACTTAATGAATTGGTTTATGTCAGGAGCCCTCCGTTTCAACCCATTTGTGAAGAGTGCGTGCTGGGCTATGCTAACACTAACATTAATGCTACGCTGTAACACTTTGCTCTGCCGAGCTGTGGAGTGGAGCGGAGCGGGGCGGGGCGGGGTGGGGTGGGGTGTGCATTGCCCGCTACCCTTTTCTTTCTTTGTCGAAGCATAGGAACAGAACGAATTCTAGATCAAAAAGATTCAATTCATTAGTGTCCATATGCTTTCAGGCTGTAAAGGTTGACCCTTCTGCAGCGAGTCGCAGCCACAAATGAACTTCACTGCAAAGATGATGATGGTGATGATGATGGTGATGATGATGATGATGATGGTGATGATGAGAACGCTGGTGATGCCAACTGGTTTTTCACCCACGGCCTTGAACTCCTAATGCTTGTATGCAAATGAGCAGGATTATGTAAATGTGTCTAAATTTGACAGCAACTGAAGCAGGAAACAATTACAGCTGCAGAACGCAGTATGAGGAATCAGGGAGCCCAAGCACGCCATACCCCGCAGGGAAGAGCTTCTCTTTGTCCCTTTTCTGTGACTCTCTCTCTCTCTCTCTCTCTCTCTCTCTGTTACATCGTCTTTCTCTCCTCTTTTCCACTCTTTTTACCCCTCACCGTGTCTTTCTTTCTTTTTCTCTCCTTCCCCCCTCTTCCTTCTCCCTTATTCGTTTTCCTGTTCGTAAGTGTTTTTTTCCTCCCTCTCTCTCTGTCCTTCTGTATTTTTAATGTGAAGATATAAGCCTTGTTAAGAATTTTAATGTTGTTTGTGTTTTTTTAATAATGCAATCGTTTGACACTGGTGTAATAATAAAACAGCGGTACTCCTGAAGCCTATTTTTTTCGCCTCGCCCGTATTACCCTCCTCTCTCTCTCTCCACTTCACGCACCCCCCCCCCCCCCTTTTTATACCTTCCCCTCTTCCCCCTCACTCCCCCCGCCCCCCACACCCACACTCCAGCTCCTGTGGACTCATTTTGATATTTAACTCACATCGACTCCTGAGCCGCTCTGATTTGCTCCGAAGCGTAGTCGATGCCGCAGCTCTTGTGACCCCCCCAGGCTGTGTTGGCAGGGGGGCCGCTGCCGGTTGATTGCTGCTAAATGTGGTTGTTTAAGAGACGGAGAGAAGAGTGTGTGTGTGTGTGTGTGTGTGTGTGT
>CM059273.1:21392178-21399678 GCA_030347295.1 Setipinna tenuifilis
GTATTGGAATAAGTTAGACACAGTGGTAATAAATGCAAAATAATTGTAACATTTGCTCTCTTGTAAATTACACAGACAAAGTAAAATATAGTAAATTCACCCGATGACACCAATTCACAAATTCGACACTACATGACAGCAATTCTGCAGACCAATGAAAATGTTTATTTTTTATCCTGTAACTAGACTCAACTCAGACAATAGTTGCAGTTTGACAACAAAGTATATACTGAACAAAACAATACACAACAGTATCTTTAACCATGTTGAAGAAAAAAATAGGCATCCCTTCTCCTTGCTGCATCTGGCCACAGAATTTCATCGAGATCGTAAAACTTCCACCGCTATGCTGAGAAATACTCTTCTATTGGATTTAGAAAAGATGAGTATGGTGGAAGAAAAAGGACTGTAAACTGTGGATGCTGTAGAAACCAATTTCGTACCAAAGGAGATCTATGAAAGGACACATTGTCCCACACAACAATGTAACGCATGCGTTCATTCGTGTTCACTGCAGTTACAATGTTGTGTACTCTGTCCAAATATGCAAGGATAAGTTCAGGAGTGACCATCATTAGGGTTTTGGGTGTGCTCTGAGTACCATAACACACTGTCTGGCTCTTTGGTGTTGTGGTCAAAGTGCATGTTTGGTACCCTGGAGACCTCGGTTCAAACCCTGGTGGGGTAACTTTTTTTTCCCTCCCCTTCACTAAAACTGTGGTAAAAATATATACCGAGACCACTACACACATGACAAATGCTGTTCACTAAATATATTTCAATAGATATTTTTTTACTTTTATGTAATCCAAAATCAGTCAATATGCTGAAGTGTTTGCTTGTTGCATGGTTGCATGTTGAAAACCATTTTTTCAAAGAACCATATTCACAGCAAACATAGTAAAACACAGTGTTGTTGGAGACAAAAAGTTACTCTAAGTATCATGTCTGGCTAATTTGGTGGCAAGTCTCAACATAGCGTTTTCAAGGTAGTCAACCAATGTCATTCCAATGTGATCAATTTAGTCCTTGTCTTTTCTGTCTGCTCTCCTCCCATTGTACCTTGCAGTGATAGTATTTACCTCTTCACTCTAATCTTTACTTTACTTTATTTACTAAGCCTTACATTCATATTCAAGTCAAAGTTATGCCCCTGCTTTCTATTTTACAGTGTTTAAGTATGATTACTGTGTTTTGCATTTTTTCCCTTAGTGTTTTGGCACATGACAATTGTGTTTAACCAGTTGGTTGCAAGTGTGTGGTCATTTGGTAGCTAGTGTTTTGAAATGGAGAAAAGGTGACATTACAAAAGCATCATGTGTGTATGGCATTTAAATGTGTGTAATGTTTTGCAAATCGCTGTGTGTAGTGTTTTGCAAAATGTGTGAAGCTGAAAATGTGCTTAGAGTGGTGCCTACCTGAGCCGATGTTTTGGTATTTGAGTATTGGGTTTCATTAATTGTGGAAAACGTTAGATTTTAGCGTGTAAGCAAACATAAAAAACTGTAAACAAATGAACCAAGGACAGAATAAAAACTAGAAAAGAGCTACTGCAGGTACCCATCCTACCGCCAGTGCTCTCTGACAAACTCCACACAGTTGTTAGGGAAACCAATTGCACCCATGCTGTTTCTTTTTACCATGGAGGTATTACAATAAGGGCCAGATGCTGGATGCTATTACAATAAGGCTGAGATGCTGGGTGTTATTACAATAAGGGCGAGATGCTGGATGTTTTCCCGGTAGAGTTGCCTATTTCACAGCCCAATGAGTGACCCCATAGCCTAGGCCCTATATCAGCCTCCATAATGCAATAGTTGTCTAATTGGGTTGTGTCTTGTACGTGGGCTAGTCTACATTGTGTTGGTATAACACTGTGCAGAGATAATTTTCCCCGGTTTAAAAATGGGAGCCTGACAGAACAGGATTTTAAAAACTTTCTGTGACGGGATGGGGATCAGACAGGTGATTTTTTAGTCGGAATGGAAAGGGACAGAAGTTCACCCGCACGGCAGTGTAGTAGGTGTCTCTCCTGTGAAGGTATTACCATTAACATGCACACGCGATGGGGGAACGTGCACAACACTAAACTCGTGCATGAGCTGAAAGGGCAGAGCTCACCAATCATCATGGGGGAAATGGGGGCCAAAATGATGCAATTTCTGGAAAATGGCGACGAGGAAGTGTCTTGCTAATTGGCTGAGGCTATCCTGCCAAATCTCGACTGCCTGCTTTCTACTTTACTGACTTTTCCTTTTTTCTTTTTTTTTTTCTCCTTTTTTCACAGTGTGCTAATGGGGAATGCTAATGGATGTTATAAAAAGTGTAATGTGTTTACACAGCACTTGAAATCATTGATAGCACCTTTAGTAGCTGTTAGTAGCTGTCCAAAGAATTTGATGTGATGCAGGGTGTGACATTTTTGTGAAGTTTAAATCTATTCATCACAATGTGCAGGCTAATTAAGTGCTAGTTTTATACTTTAAATAGAATCACTCAGCGGTGCCACTCCACAAATAAATATTAATGAGCCTGAGTTATGGACCTCCCGAATGCTAATTTGCCTTTTCAAAAATGTCATTTTTTAAAAGAAATACAGTTCTAAAGTTTTACCTTCCAAAATGTCCTAAGAGCCTTCCCTAAAGCCTTTCACACTTAAGGGGACGGTCAATAGTGTGAAGGGAAACACCCAACTAGGGTCATAACGTCTTTTGTATCCGCCGGGTATGGCTACAACCATAGCATGTTTTTAATATGGACTGGTAAAGTCTAAGGGTTTGGTGTTGCTGACCACACATGAGGGAACATAAAAAGCATAACAACTGAAGAGTTCAGATGCAAAACCAAGTCCATTTTCAGAAATATGCAAAACATAAGGTAACCCAATTGGAGGTGGACTGATAATAAAGTTTTATAAATATATTTGTATAAATTCATCACAAATGGGATTATAGGGTTTTATAACAGTCCATAAAATATACAAGGAAGTGGCCATAATACCCAATATAAAACGAAGCAAAGAAATAAATGATTGACTGACTGACTGACTGGCCGGCTGCCTGATTAGATGAGTGATGACTGAGTGAATTGGTAAATGAAAGAAAGAAAGAAAGAAAGAAAGAAAGAAAGAAAGAAAGAAAGAAAGAAAGAAAGAAAAAAATGTGTAAATAACCAACTGAAATGTTTATTATTTTAGGTTATTTTATTTATTTTTTTCTTGTTAGTAGTTAATTTGTGTGAAGTACTGCATGCACTGAAAAAAGGGAGAAAGGTATGCTTTTATTTTGATTAAGGGCAGAGATAGTAACATGTAGCCCATGCTTAATGTTTCAGTTTACTGGACCTGTGATGTGGCCGAAGTTTACGTGTTTATTAAATGTGTACTATGATAAAAGAAGGAAATAAAACTGTAAGCGTCACCAGCAGTCAAGATCATTGCCATCACATATTAGAGGGATCCGCATAGAAAGAATGATAGAAAGAAAGAAAGAGTGAGTGAATGCGTGAGTAAATAAGTGAATGAATAAAATAATGGAGGAATAAATGAATGAATGAAAGAAAGAAAGAATGAATGAATGAATGAATGAATGAGAGTATATTGGAAAGAGGTGTAGAGAGAGTCATGGGGAGAGGCAGAGAAAAGACAAACCCCCTATGGGCTTATGTGTCTCCAAGAGGGGTACAGGTACAGGCACAGTCACATGGGCGTCAGGACCTGACACACCTGGCACAGAGCGTCCCAGGTGTAAAAGGCAGAAGCAGGGACGGAGACACCGAGGGTTAGAGGGAAAGACAGCGAAAACACAAACAAAGCAGAATGATCTCGATTGTTAGAGACACAAAGAACGAAGCAGGGGCAGAGAGAGAGAGAGGGGTATGGAAAGAGAGGGAGACAGAGAGAAAAGGGGGGGGGGGTAGAGAGGCAGAGTGCAAGGCAGGGCAGAGATAGAGGCATTGAAAAAAAACAGAGAAATAGAGTGAGGGACAGAAAGAGAAAGGGAGAGGAAGAGAGAGGGAACGAGAGAAAGAGAGGGAGAGAGAGAGAGATAGAGAGGGGGGAGAGGGGGAGCGAGAGAAAGAGAAGGAGAGAGAAAGAGAAGGAGAGAGGGAGAGCGTGAGAGGGAGCAAGAGAAAGAGGAAAGAGGGAGAGCACGAGAGAGAGAGGTAACAGGAGCTTTCATTGGGCCTCCCCTGGCTGGTAAGAGGCAAAGGAAAAGAGATAGTGAGAGTCTACCACATACTGTAGCACATATCCTCAGCTGGGACATACACACATACACACAGACACACGCACGCACACACACATACACACACACCTCATTTTGCACTTCTAAATGGGATGTAACACAGGATGTGACATAGCCCAGTGACCTACTGCAGTCATGCTTCACTCTACTTACCTATTGATGACACACACACACACACACACACACACACACACACACACACACACACCACCCTTCGCTTTACTGACCTATTGATGACACATACACACACACATACGCACACACACCAGCCTTCGCTTTACTCACCTATTGACAACACACACACACGTCACCCTTTGCTCTACTCACCTATTGACAACGCACACACACACACACACACACACACACACACACACACACACACACACGTCACCCTTCACTCTACTCACCTACTGGCGATACACAGGCGATACACACACACACACACACACGTCACCCTTTACTCTACTCCCTTATTGACAACACACACACACACACACACACACACACACACACACACACACATACTGACTCACTCACCCAGTGACAACTGTGAGAAGGGGAGAGGTGTTACAGTAAGAGCTTCATGGACGAAGCGAATCTCAGGCGAGGCCAGCTCAAGGTCAGCTGATAACAGCATCATGACATACAGATACAGATACAGATACAGCTCCATACAGCCACCCGCCATACGATTACACCCACCCACTTCACAAAGCACCGGCGATTAGTGTGAGTGTGTGTAATGATCGAGCGTGATTAGTGGGAGTGTGTGTAACGATCGGGTGTGATTACTGGGAGTGTGTGTGTTTATGATTAAGTGGGAGCAATGGGAGAGAGAGAGGGAGCGAGAGAGAGAGAGAGCGAGAGAAAGAGAGAAAGAGAGAGGGAGAGAGAGAGAGAGAGAGAGTATGTGTCCGTGTGAGTGCATGTGTGTGCATGTGGGTGTGTGCACGTGTGTCTGTGTAAGTGTGTGTGTGTGTGCGTGTGCATGTGTCCGTGTAAGTGTGTGTGTGTGTGTGTGATGAGTGGGTATGATTAGCTAGGATTAGTGTTGGCAGATAATGACTCTGTGTGATCACAGGCTATGCCCAGAGGAGTACAGGAGTACATGTTGGGCTCTTAAGGAGCATCACACACACACACACACACACACACACACACACACACACACACCCCTCTCTCTCTGACAGGAAAATGACACATATGTGTGCACACACATACACACACACACTCACACACACACACACACACACACACACACACACACACACACACACTAAAGCACTGTTAGGACTTCACTGACAGGAAAATGACACATATGCACACACACACACACACACACACACACACACACACACACACACACACACACAAAAATGCACACACACATAAAAAATTGATTCAAAGTTCACCTGCAGAGATTTAGAGTTCAGAGCAGCTGTCCTCACTGTCTCTCTCTGTCACACACACACACACACACACACACACACACACACACACACACACACACACAGCTCTGGAGATTTGTTCTGTGCAGCCAGGCCTAAACTCTGAGACATATGCCAGCACTCCATTTTTTGACAGCGCAAATCTGTCTGATTAATAGACGCATTAGTGTAAGGGCCGCTCGGGGATGGCCAGAGGAGTTGTGTGTAAGTCACTCAGGTTTATTTAAGAGCTTTAAGCAGATGTGCTTCTGTGACAGACGGGAATTTCTGATGTGTAATAACCCCCCTCTCAACCCCCTGAAGGACTATCCTATCAAGCTCAGTGCAGGTCTCTGAGTACATACTGTACGAACCTTAATTGAACCTTTTGTATAGATTTCATTGTTGCCATACACTCTTTTTTAATACTCTTTACTCGTGGGTGTTTTTTATATAGTCTTGACTTTATATATTCTTTATTGTTGCTACTACACAGAGAGCTGCTATACTGTGCCACATCTTTCTTGCAACAGTGACAATAAAGAGGCTTGTATTTTCTCAGGTAGGTTTCTCGTTAGACCACCACCTGCAGCAGTGATTGAACCAGGCTGAACCTGTTCAAACTATGACCTATTTCTGAACCAGACTAACCTAAACTTAACCTAAAGTTTCTCGTTAGGCCACTACCTGTAGCAGTGATTAAACCAGGCTGAACCTGTCCAACTAGACAAACTAGACCCTGTCTGAAATAAACTAGAGTAGATTAAATTATGTTGGAACAAGACCAAACTAAACTTAACCCATCTGAAGCAGAATAAATTACACTAAGACAGTTCTGAACCAGACTACACTAGACTAAAACTTGCCTGAACTCAGAACCCACCAAAATGACTAAACCAGTTAGACTAAATTAGACTGAACTATTGCTGAAGCAGACTAACCTGAACTAAACCTAAACCAGTGTGAACCAGACTATATTAGTCTAAAACATGTCTGAATGAGGCCTATCTGGGCTAAACCAGTTTTTTTAAAACATTGCATTTTGCTTGATCCATGTGTAAGCCTGTTTAAACTCGACTATACCAGTCTGAACCAGACTAACGTAGACTGAACCATGTCTGACTTCTCTGTCAACACCCTTATCCATGCCTTCTCTTCCAGACTTTCTTAAACACATCCCTCTTTTTCAGATATCCTTTCAGACATCTTTCTTTTTCAGACACCCCTCTTTTCTGGACACTGTTTGCTTTAATACATCATTCTCTTCAAGAACTATTTTTTTTCTTCTACCATGTTGTTTTGTTCAACTAATCATTGTGGGCTACCCACAGCACATCTTGTCCTGGAGAGAAAGGCAAGTCTATTATTCCCAAGCAAGTCGTGTGGCTGTCATCAGCCAGTTTTCTCTGCCTGTTTCGAAATCAAATCTAAATCAGAGTATTATATTAAGCCCCAGGAGGAAATGGTAAATGGAAAAAGGTTACAGTCACTCCTGCAAGAACAGAAGAAAAGCATAGGAGGCTCAGAACATGAAACAAAACAGCAAATAAAATAAATACAGGGATGGAAATTACATATTATGGAGATATTATTTTACAGTTCCTTTTTTAGCGTACTGCATCTACATGTAACAACATGTAATATTATGTACTGACCCTGTACATACAGTTGTGCTCATAAGTTTGCATACCCTGGCAGAATTGATGATTCCTTAACCATTTTTCAGAGAATGTGAATGATAACACAAAAACGTTTCTTTCACTCATGGTTACTGTTGGCTAAAGTTATTTATTGTCAAACACATGTGTTTACTTCATTTAAATCAT
>CM059273.1:21407178-21419678 GCA_030347295.1 Setipinna tenuifilis
ACAAAATAAATCTGTGAATGAGCTTCTACTAGCAGTAAGATTAACTATACATACGATATGTGGAAAAAAGACCTTACATCGCCTAAACTATCGCCTATACAACCCAACTGAGACTACGTTATTATGTACTGTATAATATGCACAACTGTTATGCAAAAATACTCATAGCATTGTTGTGGAGTTTATTCTACAGTACAGTATTTACAGTTATAGTATTTAGCAGACATATAACACCACAATATATAAATTCTTAGCGAACTAAAAGAAAATCATGACTTGATATATGAGGAAGAATAAGCAAAACGTACATACACTTATATCGTAGGTTGATATATTCTACAACAAGTTAATCGTATACACTTTAAATGTAAATGGCTAGTAATAAATCATATTAACCTGTCAATTTTTTTCACTCATATTCAATTCTTTTACTGAATGTTAAAAAACGTCCCTGCTGAAAGGTGAGATTACTATGGACACCAGTGGCCTTTTGTGTGACGGAGGGGTCAGTGAGGAAGCGTCTGCAGAAAGTACTTACTGTATCCGAATTCCACTGGGTAATACATTTCCCAATGGCCTTTCACTCTCAGCATGTGACAGCTCCTCACTGGCCTTGACGACTCAAATGTGTCTGAGTGACTGTCATTCCTGTCATTGACCTTTTGTTATTATTAACACCTGTGTGGTGGCTTAGTAATACTGTATTTCCTGTGCATGAGTGACTGAGATAGAGGACTGTTTAACCATTGAGGGACTAATGAAGGATTTTAAGGAAAGAATGGAGCAGTGGTGGCCTTCCAACAGACATGTGACTGGGGAGGGGTAAGGTGCCCTGAGCATGGTACCGTCCTCACACACTGCTGGGTGCTGCCATGGTTGCCCCCTGCTCAAATGTGTGATGGGTTAACTGCAGAGTTGTACATTTCCCCTTTGAGTAATGAACTACTTCCAACTTATTTGAGATCCTTATAGAGCAGAGACACGCCATAGTGGAGCTGGTGACCTGAGGGTGGAGTTGGTGCCAGCAGTTTAAGCCAGTTTGTGAAAGTTTAGAAGGACTGGTAGTCTATTCATCAACAGGAGTCAATGACTGTTCATATAGCAAGCCAAGGCTATATGATACCGTGCCTCACATATTGGTCTGGACACCCACTTTAAGAGCCATTCAGCACTATAGTACAATGGCATGTATGTGAAAAAACTGGCAAGGACATTGATGTAGCCAACTACGTTCTCTCTTCTCTTTTCGGCCTTGTGTTTTCTTACCCATACAGTGTCACAGTCATATTTTTTCTTTATTTACAAGGAAAACTTTATTCATTAATCAGTCATTAATTAGCACACTTCAACTAGCCTACATATGAATGCCAACTTTTATAAACACCTACACAGTTTCATTTAGCACGTTGGGCACGTTTATGGGACTGAAGTGTGATCGGAACAAGATGCTACCACACAGAGACATTGGTATTAACAAGCACACACACACAGACACACACACACACACACACACACACACACACACACACACACACGTCTGTAGGAAAAGATGATTTTCGGAATGATTAGAGGACATAATTAATAGACTGATGGTAGTAGTTTTATATTTTAAACATATGTTTCCTCTTTTAGTCAATAAATGACCACATTTGCATGTATTTCTTTATTTTTATCAGGAGTCAAGCAAACAACCATATGAAAAAATACAATCTACATATTAAAATAGCAGTATTACAATAGTAAAGGTTCACTTTACAGAAGACATTACATACAAATGTCTGCTCTTAATGATACCAAGGCAGACAAAGAAGCTATGAGAGATTGAAAAGAAATAAAAATACATAAGAATTTCTTCCAGGAAATGCAAAATGAAGGGTCTTGGCCTTGGTTTGGGCCTTGTCAGAATAGCAACTTAATCATCTGGGTTTCTTCTAACAATTTTTTACTCATATTTTACACATATCCTAAAAGAAACCCACAAGAATCAACAAAAGTACATAAATAAACAAAAAAGAGCTAAATAAGCAGACATGGTCAATCCTGAAAATGTGAAAAACCAAGAAATCTTTACTTTCTAACCTTGTGTTTAATGGTTTAATGGCTTTGGTTTTCATAGTTTTGCTCATTTCCAGTGGAGTTTATGAAGAATATGGCTGTAAATTTACACCTACATGTGAAAGGTAACTACAAATAATAACAATAATAATAATAACAATTTGGGTAAACAGAGATTTTACAGACTACACCAAAAACTACATAGCATCAAAAATAGTAAAAAAAAAAAAACAGTCATTTAAAAAACAGCGTGGGTTCAAAATGCTACACAACCTAACAAAACATAGTAATATAAAAAGGCTGTTCTGATTGTACCAATATTTACATTCGTATTCATCACTTTTTCACTTTTTTATGGTGGTCTGTGTATTCAGAGAATGTGCATTATTAAAATAAAATAAAAAGAAAAAGAGAGGGATGTTTAATCGCTGTGTATTTTATGTAGACAATTCTGTGAACTTGTGCAAATGTTAGTCTTTAAAGACTCTGTGTTTGTAGCCCACGTTGCCAATGTGTGCATGGGGATTGTTCATTTTCATTAACCTCTGGTTCACAAGAAAAACGTTCCAAAATCACAATTTCCTGCTGCAGGAGAGAATAAGGTCAGACGCATTTTGCCTGCTACTCTGGAGAGCAAATTGAAACTCATTTCATGCATAATGTGTCAATAAATGGCTTTTTATGAGCCAAGAGAGGCAACAATGGTTAATTAAATCCCAATCGGACTCGTGTGTCATTTAGCTAAATATAAAATAAAAAATCCCTCCAGCCAAAGCACGCAACTAATACTGTCAACAAGATGTTGACACACATGCAAAGAGAAGAGAAGAAGCTCTCTATCAGGAAGGACAGAAAATGACAGACAGCAAGAGAAAGAAAGACAGAGGAAGAAAGAGGGAAGAGAGCAAGGAGAGAGAGAGCAAGGCAGTGAGAGAGAGAAAAACAAAAAAAGAGGGAGGGAGTTAGGGTAAAAGAGCGAGAGCGAGAGCGAGAGCGAGAGACAGCAAGGCAGTGAGAAAAAAAGAGAAAAAAGACAGAGGCAGTTAGGGTAAAAGAGTGAAAAGCAAGAGAGAGAGAGACCGAGCGAGAGAGAGAGAGAGAGAGAGCGTGTAATGGGTAAACGAAGAGAGTAATGAGAAAAGGAAAGGGCCAAGACAAATGAACTGTAAATAAGGGAAAGATGTGGAGACCCCGGGACCACAGGCAGGCAGCGCCCCCTTAACAACGCCGCTAAATCACCACGGAGCGTATTTACGGCGCCGACTAAATACGCAGCACCAGTGCCTGGCACCGGGCCACCGCCGCTCAACACACTCCTACACAACACCGGGGACCTACTTCCATAAAACACCCACACACACATGCACGCACACACACGCACGCACACAATGATGCATATATGCACGCACACACACACATACACTGATGAATACACGCACATACACACGCACACAAACACACACACTAATGCATGGGCGCACACACACACACACAATCCAGGGACTGGATGTCAATGATTTTTGTCTCTGACAGAGGCCCTGGTTTCCCTCCCCTGCAATCAGACTGATCTCCTGCCAAGAGGTGTGTGTGTGAGCCCGAATGCCATTGATGAGTGACCGTCATGGGGTTGTCCAGTCCTCTGGGCTCATCCCAATCAATCCCCCCAGGACTGACCACCTCTGGGGGCAGCTTCCCTGGTAGTGGGTGGCGGTGAACCAATCACGTTACCCCCCTCTGAGTCCAACTGCTCAGTGATTGGATATCACAAATGTTCATCTTTGAGCCCAGCTCCTCTGTTATTAGACAGCACATTAGGTCATTTCTGGAATGTTCTTTCTCAACAGGTGGAGAAGAGTTAGCACTTTCACAATTACATCTGCTTGGCTGTGACCAATCAGAAGTTTTTTTTTGTCAGTCCGTAATTTTCCATCGCTCCAGGGGAGAACATTTAATCATTAAGCCACTATCAGCGATAAGAGGAACAGGAAGAGATAATAATGGCACGCCGCAGAAGATGAGCGCGATAAGTTCACAAATGGCAGAGGAAAGGAGTGGGGGGAGGGGAGGGGAGGGGAGGGGAGGAGAGAGAGCGAGAGAAGAGGAGGGGTGAAAAAATCAGACAGAGTAGGAGGACAGAAGAAGAGGAGAGGAGAGAAGACAGAGGGAGCGGAGGAAAGGGGAGGTAGATGACTGGATGTGCTGAGTGGAGCGGAGCTGAGCTGAGCGGAGCGGAGCGCAGATGAGATGAGACGAGACGAGAAGAGATGAGGAAGCTTGTGGGTCTGGATCTGTCAGAAGAGGACAGCGGCTGGCTCAGCCTGAACACCGTGGTGACGGGGAGGGCCAACGGAGGAGAGACTCCCACCTGGCTTAAGCAGTCTGACGGACGGGAACATGCCTGGAGACACACACACAAGTACGCATACACAAGTACGCACACACATACACACACACACACACGCACACACACACAAGCACACACGCATGCACGCACACACACACACACAAGTACGCACACACATACACACACAAGCATGCACACAAGCACACACATACACACACACACAGAAAGAGAGAGGGGGGGGGGGATGTCACGATGCTGGGCATCAACTTCATCTCCATAAACAAACTTTGCATTCTTCTTTCCTTCAGGACTGAGAGGAGCTATTTTAGGAAACCTGGTGGGAGATTCTGGCTATTCTAAGTATAAACCCTCCCTTCACGATTCAGCAACAGCCCATGGGTACCCAGGTGCCAGAACAGAACACACTCCTGGAGTGTGTGTGTGTGTGTGTGTGTGTGTCTGTGTGTGTCTGTGTGTGTGAGAGAGGTGTTCTCCTGCGCTACAGCCTCTCTCTGCAGCGGGTTGAAGCAGCAGTTAACAGCGCTGCTGCCAGCATTAATGCATATTTGCTGATCATAATTCAGCAGCAATACTCTACTCTACCTCTGGTGCTGCTGGTATAGCTACTGTACAGCAACAACTGTTAGTGCTAAGAGTGCAACAACAATTGCACCACCAGTGATTGCTACCTACAGTAATAATAATAATAATAATAATAATAATAATAATAATAATAATAATAATACAAAGAAGAAGGATTTCATCATCATCATCATCATCATTATTATCATCATCATCATAATTCCATATTTTTTTCTTATTATTATTAACATTAGTAGTAGTAGTATTGTTTTTGTTATTACAAAGTAATGTTTACGAAGATGATGATGATGATGCCGATGATGATGCCGATGATGATGATGATGATGATGATGATGATGATGAATAAACTTGCTATAAGTTGCTTGGTGGTTAGTTAATCTTTAGAGGGGCCTCACCTCCTCCTTTCTCTCCTTCTCCTCCTCCTCCGGTCAGCTCTCCATGGGCCCTGCAGGGGTGGCTCCAGCCGTCCTCCCCCAGGCTGTGCTGCACCTGTGTGGGCTTCACGTAGACCGGCTTCATGGAGACGTACTGGGAGTCCCACTCATAGCTCTCGTCCACCGAGCTGGTCCTCCGGTGCAGCCTGATAATGGGGCACACAGTGGGGGTGAGTCAGAGGCAGACGCTGGGGGTGGGGGTGGTGGTGTGTGTGTGTGTGTGTGTGTGTGTGTGTGTGTGTGTGTGTGTGTGTAGGGGGGGTGGGGGGGCAGAGAGGCACAGCGGAGGCACAGCGGAGGTGTTCTGACTCACTGGAAAACTTCTACAGGTGTAAACACATTTCAGCTCTACTGCCTACTGCTGCTGCAGCTGCTATCCAGGGGCTATATTAAAAGAAAGCAGTCAGCTATATTCTTCTAATTATATACGAGTGCTAATGCTACAGCATATGGTAGTAATGGCCCATATGCTTATTTAATCAAATGACAAGCTGGCAATGCTAAGCGTTAAACCGGAACTAACTTTGGAGAAAATATTGCTCTTATTTGGCTATGATGTTCAATGTATCGCGGATTTGTTTCAGACTATAAAGACAGAAATAGAGAAAAACGAAGAAAATGGAGGGGGGGGGCAGACATTGAGAGACAGAGAGTGAGGAAAAAGGGGGGTTGTATCTCTTGTCCCTTTTAGTGGGAAATGTATTGATCAGGTGCACAGAGGCATTGTCATTGTGGGGGGAGGGGATGTCACACTGGTGAGTTAATGCTGAGAGAAGGAAGGGGGCTTGGAGAAAGTGAAAGAAAGAGGGAGATGGATTGAGTATGTGTGTGTGTGTGTGTGTGTGTGTGTGTGTGTGTGTGTGTGTGTGTGTGTGTGTGTGTGTGAAAGAGAGACAGAGAGAGGAAGTGAATCAAGAGAGAGAAAAAGAGAGAAAGATGGACTGAATGTGTGTTTGAGAAAGAGAGAGAGAGAAAAAGAGGGAGGTAGAGAGATTAAGTAAATGAGTCAGGACAAGAAATAGAGGAGTGAGAGAGTGTGTGTAGGAGTGTGAGAGAGAGAAAAAAGAGAGAGGAGAAGAGTAAATGAGCCAGGACAGGAGAGACCGAGAGAACGAGAGAGAGACATTGAGAGATGGAATGAGTGAGTGAATGAGTGTGAGTGTTTAAATGAGTCTCACCTGTCCTGCCGGGCCTTGTCCTCGTGCTCGCTGTCCTCTGTGGTCTCGGGGGAGCTGGTGAGGGGGGGGCTCAGGCTGTTGGGGGGGTCGAGGCTGCCACGGCCGCTGCTCTGGCTGGCGTAGCTACGGTAACTGCCCTCGGCCACGTGGCGGTACCTCCGGATCTCAGCGTCCGCCTCCTGGTTCTCCTCCCGCTCCTCCTCCTCTTCCTCTTCCTCTTCCTTTCGTACCCCCACCTCCTCTCCCAGCCTCCTGCCCTGCTCCTCCCCCCTGCCAGAGCATGAGGAGGCCCATGGGTCCGGCTGCCACACAGCGTAGGCCTCCCCCAAGCTACTGGGGGGCCGCAGCAGTCCGTGAGGTGGGCCGCCCTGCCCTCTGTCAGGCAAAGGGAGCCCTCTCTCCTGTGGCGACAGACTCCGTTCAGGTAGGTGGCGCTGTCTCCCCAGTGAAGAGCTGCTTCTGCTCAGTGTAGATGCTTCTCTGGTGTGGGGAGACTTACTCCTCTCTGGGCCATGGTAGGCAGGCTGGTGTGGGGAGACTCCTCTGCTGTGTGGAGACTTACTCCTCTCTGGGTCACGGTAGGCAGGCTGGTGTGGGGAGACTCCTCTGGTGTGTGGAGACTTAGCCCTCTCTGGGACACTGTAGGCAGGCTGGTGTGGGGAGACTCCTCTGGTGTGTGGAGACTTAGCCCTCTCTGGGACACTGTAGGCAGGCTGGTGTGGAGAGGCTCCTCTGTCAGGAATGGGGTGCCTGTCATGGGTGGGGTGCCCTCTGTCATGTGGGCCTCTGGGCGTTGTGTCTGACGTTGTGTCTGAGTGTCCTGTAAACTCCCGTGGCAGCGTGGAAGCTTGGCGACGGGGGCCGGGCGTCCGACCCGGGGACTTTGGGGGGGTACCCCTGTGAGGAGTGTTTGCGCCACTCCTGCTAGGGGTGTTCTGTGGTCCCCCAGGTTGGGGATTTGGTAAGCCCCCAGTGTGGTGTGAGTGGGGGGACTCCCTGTAAGGGTCACCACCACCGACGTCCTCGTACTGGAGCGGGGAGGAGAAGGAGGAGTCCGAGACTGTGTTAAGGCTGAGGGAGTGGATCCAGGCATCGGGCGTCAGGAACTCCCCCTTCCGGCGAGAGTCCAGGCTGTGGGTGCTCTTGTGTCCGGCCCAGCCCTGCGGCCCCAGGCTGCCCGTCTTCCTCAGGTCGGGCCGCTGGGCGTCCATGTGGGACAGAGTCCTGCTGGACTGGCTCTTGCTGCCGCCTATGGCCCTGCGTGCGTGCATCTGTCTCTGCAGGGTGTGTGTGTCCCGGTGTGTGTGCTGTCTGTCTCTGTCTCTATCTCTGTCTCTGTCTCGGCGGCCGAGTGTCTGCACCGCACGTCCAGGTGATGAGACGGTGTGATATCGCTCCTCTATCTCCGGCCCGTCCACACTCATCTCGACAAAAGTGCACTCGCCCGGATGAGTGCGGACGTCAGCGCCCTCCTCCTCCGGCCCATCTGTCACACCGCCGCCTCTGCCACCTCCGCCTCTGCCTCTCCGAGTCCCTGTCCGCTCCGCTGTGCCGATGGCCTCCTGATGGCCTCGCCTCTGTGACCCTGCCGCCCCCACCCCTGCCGCCTCCGCCGCCGTCACCACAGAGAGCCTGTCTGGCGAGACGCACCCCCGCCGCAGCCACTCCAGCTCCTGCCGAGGGCTCTCTATCTCTCGCTCCGCACACAGCGCGGGACCGCCTCCTGCCACAAGGGGACAGCGCTTGGCTCGCTGGCCATCTGTCCCACTCCAGTGCCTGTCTGCCTCCTGAGGAGGAGCAGGAGGAGGAGGTGCAGGAAGAGCAGGAGGTGTTGGAGGTGGTGGTGTGTGGACCTGAACCAGGTGGGTGGGGGAGGCCAGAGGGCTGGGCTCCCACAGCACGCAGGAGGAGGGTCGCGTGCTGCCCCGGCCCGAGTGTCCCCCCGGCGAGTAGCACTCCCTCCTGCTGGCCCGGAGGCTGCTGTGCGGGGAGACCCCCTGGCGTGTCGTCCACACGAGGCCAGGTTCCTGGAGCTCCAGGTCCTCCTCGTCCTCGTCCTCCTCCTCCTCCTCCTCCTCCTCGTCTCCCCTCTGCTGTTGGTGATGCTGCTGATTTGGCTCTCTGTCTATGATGATGGAGTGTCTGTCGGACGAGTACTTCCTCAGCTCCCTCTCCAGGGCCTCCCGCTCACGTGCCAGCGTCAGACACCTGCTCAGGTTGCCCCTCTCCCTCTCGTGCTCCATCTGCAGCACCAGGAGGCTGGCGGCGCTCGGCCCCTCCTCGTCAGCAGGGCCCTCCCCGCCGCCGCTGACCCTCTTCAGGGACGCGTACCCAGAGCTGCCCACACCTCTCCTCTCCGGGCCTGGGTCCGAGCACGCGTCTGACTCGCTGCTGCCCTCTGAGAGCAGGCTGGAACACTCTGGAAGCTCGGCGATGGAGGGCGTGAGGTCGTCAGGTGACAGGAAGTAGTGGCCCTGCAGGGAGAGGTGCTTGGCCATGGTGCCATGGCGCACTGTGCCCGAGGAGGGAGGCATTTCTACAGAGAGCACGAAAGGAGCATCATCCCTGTCCCTGTCCCTGTTCCTCTCCCTCTCCCTCCTCTCCTCCCGGTGTGAACGCAGTGAGTGGGACTTCTGAATGCCACAGCCACCACCACCACCACCAGAGCCCCTGCTGGGGGGCCGCAGCTGGGAGAAGTCCATCTGCAGGCTCCTCCTGACGGGCGTTCGGGAGAGCGAACTGGACCCGGAGCTGGAGCCGGGGAGCTCCGTGAGAGGCTCCAGGGAGAAGCGGCCATCCGGCCCACGGGAGATGAGCTCCACGGGGGAGAGGGTCGAGAGCTGCTGGCTCCCGCCTCTACCTCCACCCCTGCCTCTGCTTAGGCTGAGGCTGCTCTCGGGGAAGGGGAGGGAGTGGGGCCGGGGCAGCTCCTGGTGCCCCCTCTGCTGATAGTTGCCCTGGCCAGAGCGCTCGTAGGGGGACGGGTCAGAGGGGGAGGAAGATGATGAGGAAGATGAGGAGGAGAGGGAGGAGTTGGGGGGGAGGAGTTTGTGTTTCAGCACACTGTCTGGACTGCCACCAGCCGCACTTGCTCTAAAGAGGGACACACACAAACACACACACACACACACACACAGGGGTTACATGCATGTATAGCTGAATCAAGCTCAATCTACACTAAGCCATATAAGTCAATGGTGATGGGGAGGAGAATCAGAGGGGACACTCACGTTCCAGAGGGACTGGTCAGCAGGGCAGGATCTGGATCACACACACACACATACACACACACACACACAAAACACAGAATGAAAAAATATGAATGGCTTGGAACAGGGAGAGGAAAATGAAAGACAGGGAACAGAAGGGCCCACACAAAGGCACATGACAAAGGGAGCAACATCCACATTCATCGGGTGCACTGTCATTATGGGACTGAGTGTATGCTAGAAATTCGTTACTGAGTGTGTGAGAGTGTGAGTCAGAGAACGCGAGAGAACAACAGTCTGTGTTTGTGTGTGTGGGTGTGTGTATGTGGGTGGGTGGGAAAAAGAGAGGCAGAGAGAGAGAGAGAGTGTGTGTTCAAGTGTGATGGATGAGTTTGGGTGTCTAAGGGAAAGAGTGTGTGTATGTGTATTATGCGTGTGTTAAAGAGATAAACAGTGTGTGTTTGTTTGTATGAGCATGTGTGTGTTGAAAAGACAGCCAGCCAAGTGTATGTGTGTACAGTATGTGTGTGTGGATGTGTGTGTGTGTGTGTGTGCGTGTGTATGTGTGTGTGTGTGTATGTGTGTGTGCGTGTGTGTGTGTGTGTATGCATGTGTTGGAGTGTGTGTTTGTGTATGCATGTGTTGGAGTGTGCGTGTGTGTGTGTGTGTGTGTGATAGACTACGTTTAAACTGGCGTCTCCGTACCTTCCCTCCTCCTCTTGCGCTGTGCGCTGCGGCGGTGGTACACACACGCCAGGCCGATGGTGAGCAGCAGCGCCACACACAGCAGGGCCAGCCCCCCCACCACGCCGGCCAATAGCGGCTCAGGAACCAGCTGATGCGTGCCGCGACTGGCTGGGGATACGGACACCTCCAGGCCTGCAGTGAAACACACACACACACACATGTATGTAAGACCTTAAACCACCTCAGGTAAACACACACACACACACACACACACACACACACACACACACACACACACACACACACACACACATCCTCCACGTGTGTGTGTGAGTGCTTACAGCATCTCCTGTACACATATGTGTTTGAGAACTTACAAAATCTCAAGTAAACACACGTGTGTAAGTACCGGTACAAACAAACATGTATGACGATTTACATCACTTCAAGTAAAAGCACACACACCATCTCCAGTAGAAACACACATGTAGGAGACACCTCCATGAAACACGTTTCTGTCATGTAATTATCCCTGAGGGAAACTTGTCTGGCAGTCAGGCAGGCGCAATAAAAGGACAATACAGTCCAGAGAAGAACAACAACAGTGAACAACAACAAACACACTGGGCAACAATGCAGCTCCATCATCACAGTCTTAGATCTGCTAAGGGATCCTCAAGTTAATGATATAATTTTGCATTGTGTACAGATTTACTGCAGATAAGCATATTTACTGCACAAGGAAGAAAGGAAATTCTCACTTGCTGGCACTTTTTGGATGGTAGTTTCATTTTTAGATGTGAAGAAAGGGATTCAAACTTTTGATTGAAAGAGGGTATTTGGTAGCCTGGCAGACCAGACTTTTTCACTTTATTTAACTTTATGCAAAGAGTCTGGATACTCTCAATAGGCATTTACTTCCTGGTGGGTGGATACTTTGTGTGAACTCTAAAACTACTGGGCCTGCCTTTAACCAATCACAAGTGTCTGAATGCATGAGTTTAACATCACTGATTTCAGCCCACACCCTTATTTTGTTTTGCTTGTTTGACTGGTTTCTGGAATTCCCAGAATTCGCAGAATCTGAAGCCTTCAGACAGTAGCCAGACATGGTACTGTAGTGAAATTCAATATTGAGCAGAGGTACAGTACTATGGCAGCAATAGACTGCCGAGGACTTTTTGGTACACTTTAACACAGACCTTGCCTTGGGTCTGGGTAATGCCAATTAATTCACCAACCACCTTAACAAAACTGTTCAAGTTTTTCCTAATATTGACATAAATAGGTTCCAAACAAGGTGATGAAAGAGAAGGCAAACCTGAACAGATGTGGGAGCATTTAATCTGCTGTCAGTGCTCAGTGTGTCAGTGTGTGAGTGCAGCCTTTATAGCCACAGATGCCTGAGCATCCTGCCTCTGGCCAGCCAGGTGTACTAATATTACACACGCGCACACACACACACACACACACACACGCGCGCGCACACACACACACACACAATGTGCATCAACACTTGTAGAATAATTTGTTCAATTATAAGTACTAAAAATGATACTGTGTGCACACCATCACAAGTCAACATACAGTAAATATGTGTACCTCTGCTACCTCTTGTCTTTCAAGACTTACAGAGCTGTGTGTGTAGGTTATTCACAGACCCAAACACACACACATACGCACACTAACGCACACGCACACACACACATACTTACACAGACACAGACACACACACACACACACTGACCTGCAGTGGAGACGGTGATGGAGGCACTGGGGCGACTCTGCTCCTCCCCCCGCTGGGACAGCATCCGCAGCTCATACACACCGTCCTGCGGAGACACCACCACAGCAAGTTCACGTCTCAATCTTAATTTATTATTCATTCATATTTAGCACATTTTAGACAACACAGGTATATGTATAGTCCCTGAAGCAGCACCAACCAACCAATCAGCAGTATTAGCATTGTGCTGGGCTGTGCTGTCTA
>CM059273.1:21429678-21439678 GCA_030347295.1 Setipinna tenuifilis
TCACATACTGCCTGTCTTATTTCAATCATCATGCAGTAGACTACCAGGTGATACATACTACAAAAGTGTATTTGAGTCATAAGTCTAAATTACTACTATTGATATTATGTTAAGTGTTGCTTTGTTGTTGTTGCTGTTTAACACATGACCCATTTAATATCAGTGTGATCCTGGTGTTAGCTCTCTCTGCAATAAAGGCTCAGGAAATGAAAATGACCTGTGATCTAAACTACATTCGGTCAATCCAAGATAACAACTATGCTCAAGAACACCGCTTTATTTATTTCAGTGCTGCACACACACACACACACACACACACACACACACACACACACACACACACACACACACACACACACAGGCCGTCTCCTGCATCAGGGTTATTGGAAAAGAAGATATCCACTAAGCGCCGATGATTGCTGTCCCACGCACAATCAATGCCATCCCACTGCCAATCAATGCCATGTCTCGCCCTCCTCTGCCCTGACCATGACTACACCGATCGATGCCTTTACAAAGTCTGCCTCATTTACGGCCCTGTTGAGGCTGTTGACTAATGTCTGCTGTCCCTGATATGTAAGGCAGTAAATTAATTAGCCACCAAGGCCTGCCGCACAGAAACTGGCCACAGTGAAGCGTACGGAGTGCCCATGGAAAGAAATATACACTGTTTGCAATGTGTTTATGTGCATGTACATGTACATGCATATGTCTATGATTATATATGGGTGTGTGTATGTATAGAAAGTTTCAAGCCAGTTTGTTATAAGCATCATGGCTGTTTTCACAAGGTTTCCTTTTTAACATTCCCAACAATGTGAAACATTGCCAAACTTTCCTAATTTGGGAACAAAATAGAACATTCGGGCATTTTTGTTGTTTTACCATTGAAACGGTTTATATGTATATGTACGTGAATGTGTATAAGTATAGGTAAGTGTATTAAATGTACATGTATAAGCATATGTACTATATGACACAGCTACTGTATGTTAAAGTCTCTATAGAAGGACAGCTATGTACCTCTGAGTGACTATATGTCTTACAGGAGTGAGTGTTTGAACGTTCCACAGAAGAATGTTTTCCACAAGGATGTGAGATTCTAAAATTCCATATTAAATACTGCAAACAGTCTTTAGAACACTCATCTTTCCATTCATTCATTAATTCTCATTACACACTGCTGTGACAGTACATGCTGTATAGCTCTCAGAGTCTATAAGAGGCTAGCTGAGCTGACCAATCTGGCTGGACTCCAAAGGAAATGATTCATGCATGTTAGCAACACGTAGGCGTGTTTGTTTTGGTGATCCTTTTGTGCTCACAATAACAATTACAACAACAACAACAACAACAACAACAACAACAACAACAACAACAACAACAACAACAACAACAACAATAATAATAATAATAATAATAATAATAATCAGCTTTACTTGTATAGCACATTTCATACAAAGGATGTAGCTCAAAGTCCTTCTACAGTTTAGCAAAGCAACCCAAAACAGAAATAAACATGACAAGCTTTGTTATAGTCCAGTAGCACCAGAGGAAATCCATCAGAGTGCTGTGGAGAGCTCCACTTATCTCCCCCTAGGAGGAAGCACCATAGCTGCGGGGGGGAGGAAAAAAACACCCCCAATAACAAGCAGACAGGAGCATATTTCAGGACAGACGGTCAAATCAAAACAGTTACTGCTAGTCTGAACTTCACAGGTCACCTCTGAAGCTCTGGGGCAATTTGGGGTATTTGTTATTTCATTTGTGTCATTCGGCTGACCCTTATATCCAGAATGGATTAATAAAGGATGGCTCTGGTCAGATCAGGTTAGATGCCTTGCTCAAGGGCACTTTAACCATGGATGGAGAGGTGAGGAGAGGAGAGGAGGGGAGAGGACTGGAGAGGAGAGGAGTGGAGAGTTGAGGAGGTAATTCACTTCTTCACCTCAAACGCCTCAAAACTTTTACCCTTCTGACCCCAAGACTAAATCCTTACCTACTGGTCCACAGCTGCGCTTTAAAATTCTTTAGTTTCCACCACCCACCTGCACCTACATAAATGCCTTTTCTTCAATTGTGCCACCTTTTCATCAGGTGAACATGTGTAAGTGTTGACTAACAAAGAGGTGGGAGATCTGCACACTTACGTCTGACAGTCAGGTGGGCAGAGGCAGAGGGCGGAGTCAGGAGCCCATTGGTGGGCATGCAGGTGTAGTTCCCAGAATCCTCCGGGGTGACGCGACTGATGAGCAACGTTCCGTCGACCAGAACCTTCACCCGGGACTTCAGAGACCTGCGGGGGACACAGATGAGGATGGTCTGAGGATGGTCTGCATCATCTGATGTTCTATGCTGATCAGGAACAACAAGGCTCTGCATGTCTACATGCGTGAAGAGAACATACTCTTGTATCGTTATCGGTGATGAGCAACCTGGCTGCAGAGGCTACAATAATTCCAGTACCATATTTGTTCAAACCATATTCAAGCCATATTTTAAATCAGCTGATTCTAATTACCACAGCTGTTCAATCAAGTAGACAAGATAATTAGTCAAATCGCCTATATGAAGTGCACCGGTAGAACCAGGTGGTTTGGAATATGTGGAAGTATATTGTAGGTTCTGAATCCAGGTTGCCCATCAACTACTTTATATACTCTCTGTGGGGGCGATGGTCAGGTTGTGGAATAACAGCACCATCATGTGGAAGCTCACTTCAGAGACAACTAGTGAGGGTAGGTGAAGATCATAACAGGTATCTGTCCTTTTAGAAATCAGTTCCTAACGACTTTATCTCAGTTCAATGTGAACTGTCTGGTAGAAAGCCCATTAGAGCTAAGTCTAGTTCCACTAGTAGTCTCTTAGTGGTGACCGTACCGCTGGTGGAATGACTCGCTGTGAATGAAAAAAAAATAGTTTCCGGACAAACCAGTTTCCGGACAAACTTCACTTCAGTAGGCAGACATAGGAGTAAACATAAACCCAAAGATGGATTTGATGGATAATTACACTAAACTCACATCTGCAAGAAGTGTCTTTCTTTCATGACACACACGCACCAGTGTGGCACACACACCCTTCACAAGTCGGCACTGGCGTAGACTAAGCGGTTGCAGGGTTTTTACTTACAGCCCACTTACAATTTGGTTAATTGCTTTCGGATGGAACTTAATGTGCTGTAACCCTCCATGTTGAAAAGCGAACCGAGTGGAAGTCATTAGGAAGTGGCGATGAAGCTTACTTCCAAAAGGGCAATTTAGTGAATTGTAAAACGTAGTAATGCAGTGGGTGTTTAGAGATTTCACCACAAGTGAAAGGGGGGGGGGGGGGGGGGGGGGGGGGGGAGTGATGAGGAAGTGGAATGCTTTCGCGAAGTTGGAGAGTGTGTGATACAGTGGGAGAGTAAGGAGGGTTCAAAATCTCCTTCAGGCATAAATAGAATATTTGAGCCACATGCTTTTTATTCTTAATGTTTTGCATGTCATTGTCTATGCTTTGCATTTTATGTTTATGTTCTTTTAGCTACCCTCTGTCTGTCTGAACAGCAATTTGGTCAGAGAGTAAACTGTTTTAAAAGTGCTTCATGAATTTAATTTACTTACTTACTATTGACTTAGTCGCGTGTATACAGCAAACAAGCTGGCCAGCATTGGGGCAGCAGTACACTCACCTCACCTCCACAGTGTGCAAGCTCTGTCTGTTCTGTCAATGTGCTGTTTACAGTCATTCTGCTTTTGATCATTTAACGCTTCTGAGCAGAGGCGGTTCTAGACTCCACTGGGACCCCCAGCAGAAAACACTTTCATTTAGAAACAGCATTGCCACCTGTGCAGTTTAAGGGTTGTCAGCAATCTGAAGCCCTTCTTTAGAGGCCTGGGGGCCACAGCAGTTGCCTTTTTTTTGCTGTCTGTTGGCTAGCTGTGCATTTGCCACGGAGACAAAACACTTCAACCATCGCAAACAAGAGCGCACACCCCAGCAGTAAAGGTGCGGAGCGGATGCGGACGCTGCCTCAGGTAGGAGGTCAAGTGGCTGTGAAACTCTAATGGGCACCTGAGGAGCCAGTTAGCAGGGCTCAGTAAAAGTTGGCGAAGGAAAGAAAGAGAAAGGAGGAAGGAGGAGGAAGGAGGAGGAGGGCCAGCTCAGCACTTACTGAATGTGGTAGACGTTCTCGCCCTCCCTTTGCCACACGTACGTCATGTTGGGGGGGTCGGCCTCCGCCCAGCACTGTAACTGAGCCTTCTGGGAGACGTTGAGGACCAGGTCCTTGGGAGGGACTCGTATTACAGGAGGACCTGGCACAGGAGTAATGGCACAGCTTTATCTCACAGTTCACCGCTTGTGGGGCTGAGACTCAGAGCGGACTCCATCAGCAGTGTATCCATTAATGACCAAAGATCATATAGCCATTCCATATGCATGTATTAAAATATGCATAGATCAGCTGGATCAGCACAGATCATACATTTTAACTGACTGAAGTGGTAATGTGTTGTGTGATGTACTGTAGGCTGTGACATGGCATGTTCATACAATCTCCACTAGAGGGCAACGTTTGCTTACCCCTAGAATGACAAGCAAGCCTGCCACCGAGTACCACTTAAGCGTTAACAGAAGGCAATTAAATTAGTACATCTGTTGTTGAGCGTGTTTGTGGTCACACTATGCCCTGTGCACTTAACTATGCTGAGAATGTTGTCATGTTATGCTGACCGCTATGGTGACCTGAGCTGCCATGGTGACTGTGTCGCTACGGAGCCTGAGGGCAGGGGAAACACTAATGAGGCTGTGCACACTGTAAACACTAGCAGCCACACAGCTGACCAGCAGTACTATCAGCTCAGCACATCACAGCACGTCACACACTCTTATATGCATACTGCTTAGGCGTGCAGTTTAGTAAATAGCATTATAGGTAAATATTTATTGATACAAAACAGGCATACGCACATACGTGGACATGCACACACACACACACACACACACACATACACACAGATGTCCCACGGAAACACACGTATGCATGCACACACAAACACACCCATACACACACACATTTATTTATTTATTTTAGACACAAAAGTTTAGGACCAGTCTGACCAGTAGCACACACCACACAGTTAAACCACACATGAACTCTGTGTCACACACACACACACACACACACACATACACACACACACACGCACGCACGCGCGCACGCATGCACGCACGCACGCACACACACGCACGCACACACACACACACACACATGCACACAGGTCCTTTGAAGATAGACTGACCTTTAACCCACAGGTGGGTCACATGGCTCACGTTGCCCTCAGAGTTGGAGGCGTGGCATCTGTATTCCCCAGCTGCCTCTCTGCTTACCCACAAGAAAGACACGGTCCCATTGCGCACCTGTGTGTGTGTGTGTGTGTGTGTGTGTGTGTGTGTGTGTGTGTGTGTGTGTGTGTGTGTGTGTGTTTGTATTTTCATGTACCAGAGAGAGAATGGGAGACAGAAATAAGGGCATTCCCACGATATCACACATGTATGATGTCACAAGTTGTGTACAGTACATCTGATCTGTAAATAAACAAGGTGACCCGTACTGTAACTACATTTCTGACTCACCTCAATCTTGTTCTGCTTGAGAGGGAGGCCATCTTTAGTCCATGTGAGCTGGGGCGTGGGGTTGCCCCGGACGACGCACCTGAGGGTGACCGGCCGCCCCAACAGGGCCTCCACCACCGCTGGTGACGTCTCGGTGAAGACTGGGGGTGCTAGGCAACACAGATAAAACAAACAACAACAATAAACAAATACTGTATAATATAATATAATATAATATAATATAATATAATATAATATAATATAATATAAAACATAACATAACATAACATAACATAACATAACATAATATAATATAATATAATATAATATAATAGAATAGAATAGAATAGAATAGAATAGAATAGAAATATCACTTGCTATTATATCTAGAGTGTGTAAAGTTATGTCAGTAGTAGTTCTAGTTCTAGTGTATAGGCACAGATAAGATTCCAGTTTTACTTTCTGTAAAACTTCTGTTCATGGGGCATTTAACTAGAGATAAACACACACTTGAGATAAACACACACACACACACACACATCCTGACACGCATATACTGAAATACACACATGCTCTCTCTCTCTCTCTCTCTCTCTCTCTCTCACACACACACACACACACACACACACACACACACACACACACACACACTTATACAAACTCCTACACGCAAAGGGAAATCAACTCAGTGCACCATACTGAAAGCCTGCAGACAGGCTGTCTTAGCTCTATGTAAGCTTTCCTGGAGTCAAGATTTAAATAGGCCTTTAGAGCCTCAGAAACAGTTCTGTGTGTGTGTGTGTGTGTGTGTGTGTGTGTGTGTGTGTGTGTGTGTGTGTGTGTGTGCGCGTGTGTGTGTGTGTGTGTGTATGTGTGTGTGTGTGTGTGTGTGTGTGTGTGTGTGTGTGTTGTATATTTGCCAGAGGCAGAAGAGCTCCAGTTCAGCATCACTGCCCCCCTCAGCCTCTAGACAATGAGACTGACAGATGAGACAGCAGAAAGAGTGAGCAAGTAAGTGTGTGTGTGTGTGTGTGTGTGTGTGTGTGTGTGTGTGTGCCTGTCTACAGAATCTGGGTATTCTGTATGAGGGTAACTTTTAGTTTTTAGGGTAACTATTAGTTCAGTCTGTGTGTGTGTGTGTGTGTGTGTGTGTGTGTGTGTGGGACTGCTATATCTTTAGATTGATAAGACCTCGAGGTCAGAGAGGTCTGGCTCACGGTTCAGTTGTTGTGAGCCCACGCTATATGGCACCCCAAGGTCCGCGTGGAGCCATGCTTGACAGACATACATTAGATTAGGTCAATCGGACAATTACCCTATGCTTGCCTCAGGCACGCCGCGTTCTTAAACAACACTTTGTTATTCAGCTTAATAGCACTGTCCCAGCATCTGATACTTTTTATGGTCTGTGGTGCATCTTTAGTCAGCATGAGCCTGACCTCCTAATAATGTGGGTAATTTGTATATATAGGTATAACTGACCTGGCTTTGCCCCCCCCCCCCCCCTATCTTTGGAGAAGGATCATCGAATAACATGCTTGGCAAAACTGCGCCGGTTTGGCTGCCCATCACCATCGACGGCTGGAAGACTTTGCAGACCCAAGACAACTCACCTGTGCTTGCTCAGGCCCAGCTGTTCTGGTCTTACATTTAGCTTCTCAGTCATAGATTATTCACATTAGTTTTGCTGTTTCCTGTAAGGCTTTTATTTCTTTTACTTCCCTCTGTAATAAATCTATTATTATTGATCCTAACCAGTAATCCTAGTCAGTCATCTTTTTGACCCCTGCTTTATCCAAAGCTTTATCCAAACACAATGTAGACAACAGATCACAGCTATACCCTAGAATCCAACAGATAAGATAGGGGGGGGCAGGAATAGGGAAGGAGAAAAAGGGAAGGACAGGGAGAAAGAGAAAGACTGATCAAGGGAGTCAGCAGAAGAGATAGAGAGAAAGAGGGAAAGCGGCAAGAAGAGATACACAGAAGGGGAAAGATGGAGAGATGAATGAAGTGAAAGGGACAGGGGGAGGGAAGGGTAAGATGGAGAAAGTACGAGGGGAAAAAGGTAGAGAGGGAAAGATAGGGGAATAGAGTAAGAGGGAAAGAGGAAAGCATGAAACGATGGAGAGAAGGAGAGAGACATAGAAAGAGGGAGGAGGAAGATGGAGAGATGGAGGAAGTGAAAGGGACGGGGGGGGGGGGTAAGATGGAGAGAGTACGAGAGAAAGAGTTAGAGAGGGAACGATAGGGGAATAAAGTAAGAGAAAGAAGAAGGCATTGTAAGGATGGTGATGGAGAGAGACAGAGAGAGGGAGGAGGAAGATGGAGAGATGGAGACAGTGAAAGGGACAGGGGGAGGGAGGGAGGGGTAAGATGGAGAGAGTACAAAAGAAAGAGGTAGAGAGGGAAAGATAGGGGAATAGAGTAAGAGAGAAAGAGGAAAGCATGGAAAGATAGCGAGAGGGGGAGAGACAGAGAGAGAGAGGGAGGAGGAAGATGGAGGGATGGAGGGAGTGAAAGGGACAGGGGGGGTAAGATGGAGAGAGTACGACAGAAAGAGGTAGAGAGGGAAAGATAAGGGAATAGAGTACAAGAGAAAGAAGAAGGCATGAAACAATGGAGAGAGGGAGAGAGACAGAGAGACAGGGAGGGAGGAGGAAGATGGAGAGATGGAGACAGTGAAAGGGACACAGGCAAGGAGGGAAAGATGGAGAGAGCGAGAGGGAAAGAGAGAGGGAGCAGGAGGAAGATGGAGAGATGGAGAAAGTGAAAGAGACAGAGGGATGGAGGAGTGTGGGGCACAAATAAACTGCTAATGGAGACTGAAGGACCATGGGACTGAGAAGCTGTAAAAACGGCCAACTAGGAGTGCAGGACAGCTTTAAGGGGTGGTGGTAGTGTGTGTGAGTGTATGAGTGTGCATATGAGTGTGTGCACAGATGCATGTGAATGTGTCTGTGTGCGTGTGTGTGTGTGTGTGTGTATGTGTGTGTGTGCGTGCATGTGCACTCCTGTGTGTGTGTGGGTGGGTGTCTGTGTAAGTGCATGTAAGAGGAGTGTGTGTGTGTGTGTGTGTGTGTGTGTGTGTGTGTGTGTGTGTGTGTGTGTGTGTGTGTGTGTGTGTGTATGTAAGTGCATGTAAGAGTGTATGTCTGTGTGTTTGGGTGTTCACTTCTGTGTGTACGTGACAGGTGGAGGGTAAATGTGAGTGTAAGTGTGTAACCATGTTGGCGTGGCAGTGCTGTATTGATTGATCACACGTGAGTGGAGGGTAGTGTATCTGATCTGATAGCACGCCCAGAGATATCACAAGTGCACACAAGTGACTCATGACTATTCCCACTCCACCTTTAGACCTGCTGTTCCAGGAAACTACAGCTGTTGTCACAGTCATGACGGATTCATCCCACACCTGCGCCCACACCCGCACGTACACACATATAAGTGATTATATTAATTGACCAACTGGTGCCTACAGTAAACGTGCACATACACACACACACACACACACACAAACACAGATACACAAACTGGCTTAATTCCTGTAGAATAAACTATGCACTGACACACACACAAAGACACACAAAGACACCCACACACACACACACACAGACACACTCACACAGACACACACACACACACATACACACACACACACACACACACACACACACACACACACACTAATCACACCAGTCCAAAGTCTGCAGATGGCGTACCGTAGATGGTGAGGAGCGTCCAGCTGCCATTGCGTGTCTCCCCATCACTCTTCTCCAGGGGGAGGATACGGCACTCATAGCGGCCCTGGTCCTCCAGACGCAGACCCCCTACGCTCAGAGCCCCGTCCCCCATCAGAGACACCCGACCTGGGCAGAGGGCAGAGGGGAGAGAGGGGAGAGAGGGGTGGGAGGCATGGAGAATGAGATTCATGTCTGTACTGTAAGTGGTGTGGGTGACACATGATAGGCATAACTGAAGCGAGACAGAGGCGGATTTGAACTTCAAAGGGAGGTGACAGGCATGCAACATCTGCACAAGCTCATACAAACACACTTTCATGAAAACAAGCGCACACACACACATTTTAATGCAAGCACACATACACACACAAACATGCTGACTATAACCACACAGACACACACACACACAATTCACAGACACATGAAACATAGTTTCCTTAAAGCGCACACACACACAAACACACACACACACATTTTGTGTACCCATACCCATAAACAGGCACAAACACACATTTATGAGTTTATCAAATATACACACTGCATATACTCACATATATACAAATGCATTTTATACACACACACACACACACACACACACACACACACACACACACAGACATGCATGCACGCACAAACTGACACACATGCATGCACGCACA
>CM059273.1:21444678-21477178 GCA_030347295.1 Setipinna tenuifilis
TCCCCCTCCCTGACACACCTGATGAGAACCGTGCAGTGAAGGCAGATTATATGCCTGCTAGGCTTTGTGTGCGTCCATGCCGGCGTGAATATAGATCCCTTTGTCACAGGAGCTGCCCGCTCTGGACAGCGCCTTTTCAAAAGAGATTGTTTTCCCTCCTCCATTGTCCCTCTCGGCCCTTTGTTTTTCTTTTTTCATCTATAGGAAGGAATGTCTGTGCCAACAGTGACATCACGGGCGTTGGGGCGAAACTTTAAACAACAACAGTGCCGGTTCTTTAAAACAACACAGACGGCTAGCAGCCAACTGCAGAGGGCGTAATATTGATAGAACTATTCAAATAAAAATAGTGAAAAATAAAAATCTTATATTTAAGATGACTTCATCATAGCACCAGTATCATTTGTATAACGTGTTGCTGGTTAAATAGGAAGCATTGACAACACAATTTTAATATTAATAAAATATTTAAAAAATACTAAATTTACATATTCATTTTTCAACGATTTTTAAATGTAGAAAATTACACAAGCTTCTGACGAGCTAAATTTAGAAAGGGTAGCCTAACAAAGGGTAGTCAAACAAGGGATAGCCTGATGACAGAAACACTTAAACAGAGAGAGTTCCAGCCCAGCACAGAGGCCTCCTCTTCTCTTGCTTCCTTAATCAGCTCTGTCGCTGTGCACCGAACCCTGAAGCCGACATTAAGCCTCATCACGGCTTCACTCTAAAACATAACACCGGTTCCAGTACCGGTTCTTCGATGCAACAGAAGAACCTTTACAGGCATTTAAAGAACGTTTATTTTTTAGTGTATACGCGAAAGGTACTTCACAATGGAAATGGTTCTTCAGAGCCTCAGATCATAGTGGGCTGTTATGTTATGTCATATCGACGTCAAATGGTTCTTTGAAGAACTGCTGCCTCAACGATTCTTTAAAGCACTAAAAGAGGTTCTTCTATGGCATCACTCTGAAGAACCGGTACTGGCCGCATTACTTTTTAGAGTGGAGCGGACCTCAGCCCAACTGTCAAGGGCACTGCACTCACAGGAGCCTATGTGTGCCTATCTGCTGCTGAGGAAAGGCAATATTATATTATATTATATTATATTATATTATATTATATTATATTATATTACAGGCAATATTATAAAAATCACCCAGAGCTACTCTCTTCGATCACCTCAGTGCCCTCACAAAGGCCAACATGGTTGCAATAAGGCTTTTTTGTACATTATTCCAAAATAGATTTACTTTTTTCTGTTTTTTTTTTTTTTAACAGACTGACTGATTGACTGATTGATTTTGATTGATTCCATTGCCTCTGCTACTCTTTCTAACTCATGTTAAGTCACACTGCTAGTTGGCACGCTGTAAAAGAATCTCTTCTTCCTACCCAGGTGTGGCCTGCAGGTGTATAGTATGGCTCTTTGAAGCTTAGCTTCTTAAGCACATATAAACACAGATGTCACACACAAGACAACACGCACTGCAAATAAATAACATTTACCAGTACTACATACAGCATTGTATAAAAAAATCATGGGGGGTGCTGTGCCCCACGTAGAGTACCCGTACCATAAATGGGCAAGTGCCCATGGGGACCCAGGTTCGAATCCGGCCTGGGTCATTTCCCAAACCCTACCCCATCTTTCTCTCTCCCACTCATTTCCTGTCACCATCTTCACTGTCCTATCGCAAAAAAGCCCAAAAATATACTTTTAAAAAGTCATGCAGAAAAGGGACACAAATAAGAGGTTGAATACTTCTAAATTCCCATCCGGGGAAAAAATAGAATATCTCTAAAACAATTTTACAGTGTGTATATAGTTTTCCCAGCTTGGCATGCTGGCTTGCGATTGTGCTGTTTGAGCAGATGTAATGGTGTGCTGGCATCCTTTTTACTGTTCCTGCTTTAAACCTGTCACGAAAACATTTTAAAGCTGGACGGTTTGCTATCTCAGTGTACTGATGAGGGTCTTTGTGTGTGTGTGTGTGTAGATGTGTGTGTGTGTGTGTGTGTGTGTGTGTGTGGGTGTGTGTCTTAAAGTGGACTTGCAGTGCACAGGAGAGGTATTGTCGAGGCAGGCCAGATCCCTCTCCCAACAGACAGCCATTGTGCATCTGTCCTTCAGCTCACAATGGAGGGAGAAGCAGACCTACAATACCAGCACCCCCTATACACACACAAAAGACCACCCCAGCCCACCCCACCCACACACACAACCTTCAAAACACACACACGGACACACACACACACACAGACACACACAGACACACACACACATACACACACACACACACACACACATGTTCCCCCGAGCAGAGTCTTGCAGTTTGCGTGTGCGGTAGGTGCAGTTTGGGTCGTGCTGGGGGTTGGGGCAGGTGTGGTTTGTATGGGGGCAGAAGCGAGGCCTGAGACACAGGCGAGAGACAAAGTAATTGCCAGGTCTGATAAAACACACTCTCTCTCTCCTTTTCTCTCTCTCTCTCTTTTTCTCTCTCCATCTCTCCCTTTGTCCTTCTCTCTCTCTCTCTCTCTCTCTCTCTCTCTCTCTCTCTTTCACTCCCTTCACAGTCAAGTGAGTTAGCAGCAGACTGAAAGAGTGGCCCATGTACCAGCTGGCATCAAGCAGGTTTTAAAACAAGCAGAGTAGTTTCCCTTTCACACCTCCTTGCCTCCAGAGACACATACATACTGACCCGACACACACACATACACAGACACACACAGGCGCACACACGCACACACACACAGGCGCACACACACGCCCACACACATACACACACACACACACACACACACAGACACACACAATGATGCGAGCCCTGACCTGAAGCCAAAGCATTAGCACAGTGTCTTTGGGGATGTGACAGGTGATCCCAGCCAACCGCTTACTTAAACTTGGGCATTAACGTGTCATGGCGCCACTTAAAGTCCCTGTCATCAGCACATTCCCCTTCAGATCAGCCTCAAAGTGAGAGCAACCACACGGAGAAGAAGAAGCAAGAGAGAGAGGGGGACAGGGGGAGAGATGAAGGGGCGTCTGCGTCTGATGGATGAAAGGTGCTGTGATGGATGAAAGGAGGTGATGGATGAGGATGAAGGGAACCGTGTTAGCGATCTGAGGCCCTGTGTGCGCATACATACTGTAGCCTTTTTCTTCCTGAGTGCCTGCCTACCGACATCTTTTTTTTTTTAGCTGCTCCCAGTGAAAAAAAGGAGCTTAGCTTATGTGGCCCGCAGACAGCCGTCTGGAGAATAGAAAAGCACTGCACCCAGCTAGCGTCAGCACTTTTTTGAAGCCACTCTCTGACTGCTTCAAGTTAAAAATCTCTGAACTTCTCAGAAATGTGTTGCCACTTAATATTTTCTTTTCAAGGAAAGGATAGGATAAGGCTCATCTGCTGGCCAAGAACCTAGGCTACAATAATTACTGTAATAAGTCCTATAATAATTAATTACTATAATAGCGTACTTGGTGAACAATCTTTTGTAAACCACTACTGCCTACTGTTAGCTGTGTGTTGACATATAGCTAGTGGTCATTGATGCTAGCTAGCAATGTCAGCCTGTCTCTGTTATTATTGTCAAGGTAAACAAACCAACTTTCATCATTTGTTCGGGGAGGTTAGGCTTGGTTCACACAGAGGCCCACTCACCTTCATAGTCGGGGTGCAGTCTAGCTAACCATTGATGCCCTCTCTGTTATTATCGTCAAAGTCAAAAAACCAACTTTCATCATCTGTTTAGCGAAGTTCGGCTTGGTTCACGCAGGTTCACTCCACTCACCTTCATAGTCGGGGTGCACTCTGGGTGCGTAGGCTCCGAACTTGATGAGGATGGGGATGTCCAGGCCCTGGCGTACCCACTCCACCACATGTCGGGGGCTGGCTGAGCCGACGTCCGCGGGCGCGAGACTGCACCTGAGCACCGCTACACTGCCCACCTTAGCACGCACCGAGGGCTCCGCACCGTGGACCAGATCTGATGGAGAAAAACACACACACACACACACACACACACGTGCACACACACACACACACACACACACACACATACACACACAGACACATGCCTCCTTTACTCATGTGCAAAAAATGTTTTTCTTTTGTTTTTCATTCATACTATGCTTATAGATAATACACCCTTTACAGTTTGTACCAAATAATGTTTAACATGATATGTATGGAAATATCCATCAAGCATGTGGCTGAAGAGGTGGAGAGTAGCAGACACAGACAGCTACAGACAGTATGCATGAGATGGGAGGACAAAGATGCAAACAGGAAGGGCCAGTAAGAGACAGGTGAACAGGTGCAGGACAGTACATGACAAAAATGAAACAAAGCGACATACAAGTGTTTGCACAGAGTTAAAGCTCGTCCTAGTGAAAGGACTTGTTTGTGCCTGTGACTGTGTTTGTGTGTGTTTGCGTGTGTGTGTCTGCGTGTATGTGTGTGTATGTCTGTGCATGCATGCGTGCGTGCGTGCGTGTACTTACAGAGGGGCCAGAGGGTAAGTACGGCTGCAGCCAACAGTAGGGGATGAGTTCTGTGCAGTCCCATAGCTGCCACTCACAGGGCCAGACGCATCTCCACACCTGGACACACAGCACACAACACACATTACACATCAGCCCACGACACAACATCATATCACATCTCCATACCTAGACACACAGCACACAACACACATTACACCAGCCAGCAGTACACAACACAACAACATCATATCAGAACAACACACATCATTAAGACAAATCATATATACAACACAAATCACCACAATTTAACAGACTTAGGGCATCACAGTAAAACATACCTGCCTGGTGGTACAGTGCTGGTACACTACTAGAACAACAAACAACTGAGTCTCTACTCCAGCATCCATAGACGGAGACACAGATCTGACCTTTTTGTTTTGTTTAGCAAGAACAGCAAAAACCCATTTGTCACAACGCACATACACACACACACACACACACACACACACACACACACACACACACACACACACACATATTTAAATAAGGTAAATAGTCTCTGGGAATAGCAGACCCAGATTTGACCTTTTTGTTTTGTTTAGCAAGAACAGCAAACCCATTTGTCCCAACACACAAACACACACACACACACACACAGACACACCCACACACACACACACACACACACACACAGACACACCCACACACACACACACCCACACACACACACACAAACGCAAACACACAGACACACATATCTAAGTAAGGTAAACAGTCTCCTATAGTCAGAATAGCAGAGCCATTTGTGCTCCTAATGGTCCCCTGTGGGGCCTGCCACTCTGCATGGGCCCTCAGCACTGCTGCTGCTGTCGTCAGGCAAGCTCACTGCAAATACCAGCCCACCAGGAAGCAAGCATACTGTACTGTATGCCTGTGGGGAGTAGCCAGGAGTCAGTAGCCAGTAGTCTCTCTGCACACCGTGAAACACAGTAAAGGAGTGTGGTCCACCAGGCTAACTGCCAGACTCAGGACTGCTGCTGTGTCCTGCCAGGCTCAGCAGGGGGGTGGGCTCTAAAGGACTGGTCACCTGAGGGGGACCACCATGCAAAAAGGGGGTTTGTTCACTGACATGAAACAGTAAAAAACAACTGGGGGACCAGCACTGGACAAGAGTGCCACAGGAGGTGGCTTTGGTGACAGTTGTGTAAGGGGCACCATGCATACAAATAAGTGTGGTGACAGCTGTTCAGAGGTGTTCAATCCCGGGTTCAGAAAGTAAAAATCCTGCCACAAATTTGATCCAACCAGCTGATCGTAAAGAGCACTGAAGACAGGTAGATCAGCTACTCAGTGAAGTCACCTGTGTTAGAAGGAAAACGTGGCACGGTTTTTACTTTCTGAACCGAGGATCGACACTTCTGCAGCTGTCTAAGGGGACTCTGCATGCAAATGGGTGTGTTTGCTCAACCTGCTTTCAGACTTTGCCTGGAGGACTGAATTCCTCTGGTGTTTATTCTGATGGTGCTCTAACATGGAAAAAAAACTCAGTATCACTGTAAGTAATACCGTGTTTTTCTAGCCAAAGCTATAGTCAAAACATTGGAAATCCAGCCGGCTCATCTGTGAACAGGACAAGGAATAACTCCAGGTTGGCCCTTGGGTAAGCACAACATAGATCCTAGGTCTTCTTCAGTCCTACACATCACCTACAGTTGTGCTCATGAGTTTACATACCCTCGCAGAATTGATGACTCCTTAACCTTTTTTCAGAGAATATGAATGGTAACACCTGTGTTTATTTAAATCATAATGACAACAGAAACTACCCAAATGACCCTCTGAAAAATGATTAAGAGATCATCAATTCTGCCAGGGTATGTAAACTTATGAGCACAACTGTACCTCAAGTTTAGGCTTAATTATACCCAATGAAAAAATCTCAGAAAAGCCAAATGACCGTAAGACCAAGCCCTCTAATCTCTAAACTTTGACCCATAACAGCTAATCCCTGTCATATCTCTGAGATAGTGCCAAGGCTGCCTCTGCCTAATCGAGACCAGACATGACGACTTACAGTCACAGGGGCATTCACAGATGATTATAGTGGCACAGTCAGCCTGGCACATACAGTACATGACCTTCGTGACCTTATCGGACATAAACTATCAGGCACTGGGTCAGGCTGACAATGTTAGTTGTAAGAGGAACGTTATCTAAAGTTACTGTAACTCAGCCAACTTAGGAGAGCACATCTTTTAAGTTGAGTGCAGAGAAAAAAAATATTTACACCAATATAAATAGGTTTGTTCACTCAGACAAGTGGTAAAAAATAAGCAGAGTAAAGCTCAGTTGTTCACTATGACTGCTGTGAAAAAAAGCGAAGAAAACAAGGTCGTTCACTCAGACAAGCAAAGTGGACACAAGCCAACCGAAGCTCAGACTGTGACTGTGCCTGTAAGCTGCTTGATACGCTGAGGTGATCCTGCACGTGAGGTGAGATGCGGGTAACGCCAACTGTACACCGCAGGGCTTAACTTAATCAAACCTGCCTCCTAATGTCTACAGTAACAATCTATGCCATATCAGTGGCCCATCTGTGCTGTGCTTATCAAAATGGGTTCATTATGTCAAATGCATCTATGTCATTCAGCATTATTGTTATATATTAAAGCATTTTCATTTTACTTTGTTTTTTAATACCTAGATTGATTGAAATGTGACCTACAGTACACAATACATTTTTTAATCTATTATGCTTTTATATTGTTCTTTGCTTTTATTTTTGTTAAGCACATTGAACTGCCTTTGTGTATGAAATGTGCTATACAAATCAACTTGACTTGACTTTACAGAGGGAAAGTGGCGCTGTACATGATGAAAAGCTGATGTCCTGCATGACTAATCGAGAAGAAAGCTTAATGGTGCATATAGAATCTCCACCTCCAGACATTCTTTTACATTCTGATTCTAAAGCAGACACAATCATGTGAGAGTCTATCGTCTATGTTCACAGAGAGCCGAATCATAAAACACATGTCATGTGATAGGTTAAGTCATCACAGTAACAGTTCAAGAGCACTATGAACCTGTTTTATATATACATCCATCAGGCCTAGTCCACAAAAACACATGTCCATTTATTTTTTTGTACAGGACTGAGCTTAACATACAGTTGTGCTCATAAGTTTACATACCCTGGCAGAATTGATGATTTCTTAACCATTTTTCAGAGAATAGGAATAATAATATAAAAACGTATTCTTTCACTCATGGTTAGTGTTGGCTGAAGCCATTTATTATCAAACACCTGTGTTTACTTTATTTAAATCATAATGACAACAGAAACTGCCCAAAAGTGGTTAAGAATTTATCAATTCTGCCAGGGTATGTAAACTTATGAGCACAACTGTATGTTTATATTTATGTGTAGGTGTTCACACATTTACAGTATTGTGAAAAACAGAAAGACACTGGCTATACTTATCTACTGTGCCATAGCAGTACTGCTATCACAGCGCTGTGCTTCACTAGCCTAGAGCTCTGCTGTGCCTTTGCCTCCGTCCACAGCACATTCCTCTGGCCTGGCCGGCCACTGAGGGGCCATTGTGCTGGCAGCCTTGGACTTCTTCCCCTGCTGTCACTATTCTACTGCACACCACAGGTCATTCAACCTGACCGCTGTCACGTGCCTGATGAAGGTTGTGTTTGTGTGTGTGTGTGTTTGGGTGATGAAGGTCAGGAGTACCCATGTGTGTGAGTGTGAGTGTGAGTGTGAGTGTGAGTGTGAGTGTGTGTGTGTGTGTGTGTGTGTGTGTGTGTGTGTGTGTGTGTGTGTGCGTGTGTGTGTGTGTAAATTGTCTGGCTGCCTTTTATCCATCTAACCAGCTTAGCTGAACTTCTGGCACAGGCTGGCAAGCAGGAGGGCAGTTGGTGAAGTAGTGTGTGTGTGTGAGAGAGAGAGAGACAGAGAGAGTGTGTGTGTTAGTGCACAGGTGCACTAACACAATCAGAATCAGAATCCCTTCATTCACCAAGTACACAGGACTCTTACTTGGGGTTGCAGCACAGAGTACTGTGTGTGTGTGTGTGTGTGTGTGTATGTGTGTATGTGTGTGCAGGTGTGTGTATGTGTGTGCAGGTGTGTATGTGTGTATAAATGTGTGTAATGGGGATGTTTAACACTGAGCTCATGGTTGTGTTGAATCCTCAACTACACCCTGCAGACATGTAAAGCCTCTTACACCTCTGAAATAATGACTGTGGCACAGGACAGTAGTCTAAAGCGTGGGAAAACCCTTTCAGGAAACACCACTGGACATGTCATTTACTTCACCCATACACACACAAACACACATACACACTAATCACATTAACACACACAAATTTGAATAATATACCACCCCCCTTACACACACACACACACACACACACACACACACACACACACACACACACACACACACACACACACACACACACACCCTAGTAGTCACATAAACAGACACAGATTTGAATAATATATCACCCCCCACACAAACAGCTGAGCTTCCAGCGTCAGGCTAAAGAGAGCACATTCAGACTGCAAGTGTAATAGGTGGAGCTTATGCAAACACAGCCATGCAAAATAGGGCAGCATATTAAAACAGCTGTTATAAAGTGCTACAGGACACAGCCTGATAACATTGCTGAATGTGCAATGATGATATATCTTGTGATTATACTAAAACAAATACATAAATGCAGAGTGTTATAATGTCTTTCAGGTGTGTGCTGACAGCTGAACACTACACAGTGAGTGAGACAGTGAGCCTACGCCATTAGGAGAGGTACCTAGGGCGGCATGGCTCCATGTGATTGGCCAGGTCACTCCTCTGATCTGATTGGCCAGGTCTTTTGATAGGCCTAGCATCAAGGTACATGTATGAAAATATATACTATACTGCAGTTAAGCAATGTTTGGCACTACACTATAGCAATATTGCCATGTTAATATTGTGATCGTTTTGGTACATTGCACGGGCATAATGAAAAGCGACACGTTTCCACAACAACAAACACAGCTATTTAAATATATCAGTCATGGAGGCCACAGACACAGGATTAATGGCTGTGCAAAGGCTGTGACATTCTGACGGTAAACAACAGATTTATGAGATATGTGCTGCTTTCAAGTCCAAAGTCTTCAGTGAGTCATAAACAAAATGAGTTTCATAGCCCTGGTCTGTTATTAGAACAGTGCTGTTTATTGCCTTGATGTGAAAGCCACTGTTCAAGGTGACGTCTGTAACTCTACTCCTGTACTTTTCCTTCAAATTGCAGCAAATTGCTTCTCCTGACACTGCCTAATGTGTTTGTGCACTTATAAAACGTAGGAGTTCAAAGCCAGGTTTTCATCTGTCAACAGCAAGCAGGAGAAACTGGCTTAGACCCACACTTATCCAACCAATCAAAACATTGCCGCGAGGCACAACAGCAAATTTGATTGGCTGTCCAAGGCTGATATCAACAAACCTATCACAACAAAATTATGTATCGTATCTTCAAAAAGGTACCTGAATTGCACCTTAAGAATCAAACCCATGACGCTGGCATGTTTAGCATATCACTGAGCCTATGGCTCTACCACATAAACTCAAACTGAGAGGCTGGATATGAGACAAATGATACAGTCAGGGAGGATAGTCTGAGAGGGAAAATTGGGTAGCACTTTATAATAACTAATTCCTAATACACATTTATTTCACATTTCTTAACTCTTACTTACCACTTTGTTCATCATTTGGCAACCACTGCTTTTACTCTATCTCTCATTGGTAAATCATTTAACATACAGTATCTACAAATATTAGGGCAGACAGAGAAGGTGATAGACAGACAGAAAGGCAGCAGTCTGAGATAGATAGAAAATAGCATAAAGACAGTCATACATACAGACAGGTAGTCAACCGACATCCAATCTAATGTGTGTCAGTATGTTAATAAAGGATCTACTGATGAGAAATAGTGAAAAAGCAATGGTTACTAAATAATGAACAAAGTGTTAAGTAAGACTTAACAAATATAAAATAAATGCTTATTTATTTATATTATAATACATATTATAAGTAGCTGTTAGAAAGTGCTACAGAAAAGTGCAGCTCCTTTGAGGTTAGTGTGTGGATGAGATGTTGGCAAAGGAGAGGAGAGCAGCACCTCTGCTCCATGATGAGGAAATGGTGTGGGGATATGTGTTAATTTTTGTGTGGGCAGAGACTGGTAAGTGATGTCATCGCTACCTTGGGTTACAACCAATCAGCAGCGAGTTAACCACCGGGACATTCGAGGGGTGGAACGAAGTGCTTACTCCAAAGTAAGTACTCCCTTAGTTCCTGAAAATGTCCCGGGATCGTCCATTTTGGAACTGCGCAATAACAAAGATACGCAAACTGTGAAAGGGATTTAAAAAATCCTGCAACTTCTTCTAGTGGAAAGCGGTCTATTATGGCTGGTGTTCGCACCACACAGCACCTTTGGGGCAGTGTCCCAGGGTGACAGGCCAGGAGAAGGAGGCTGAGTTAGCACCTCAGGGGACATAGTGAGTGAGTGGTGGCAGATAAGCAGGTAGAAGGCAACACCTAACTGTCCAGGGGTGACGGCCTTAGGGGAGACTGAGTCAGCACCTGTGGGACAGTGTGTGGGAGAGATGGTGCGTTGGGGTCAGTAGGCTAGTAGCAGAAGAACGACTCAGCAGTTCCCAGACCTGAACGTAGGGCTGGGCAAACAATCGAAAAGATTAATTGAACCGTAATCGTAGCCGTTAATTGACAATGATCAAAGCACATCACTACGAATTGTTGTTTATTATTAGAGTTTATTTATTCATTATTATTTATTTTGTAAACTTTTTATTTATATTCTGTGCATTCCGTGTGTTATTTCATGTACTGTTCCTTGAAAGCACACTACCACGTGGGTTGTCATGTGCTTCTGCCCAGTCCAGTTAATTAAAGATGATTTTGTTTTGAAGTTGTAATGACCGGCCCTAATCGTGATATAAATCGGTATCGGTGAATATAAAAATATATATATATATTTATATAATATATAATTTATATATAATTTTTTGCCATATCGCCCAGCCCTCCCTGGGGCACTGGTCTCGTACCAGAAGGACACACTCAGCAGTTCTCGGACCTGAGTGGTTAGGGGTTTGGGGGGTTTTGGGGGGGCGTGTGGTCCAGACAGGCTGGGGCAGGAGAACAAGGAACCCTGCAGACAGCAGCGATTTTATGAGCATGCCCAGTGCAGCTAAATAAAAGGCGCTGGACTTTTTACAGGGCAGTAAAGCCATATACCACTCAAGCCATAAAGCAATAAAGAACCGTAAACACCACATGAGGAGATAGGGAGATATATATATAGGCAGATAGACATAAAGAGACGGAAGAGAAGAGAGGAGAGGAGAGAGAGCCAGAGAGAAAGAAGATATATGGGCAAAATGACAGGGAGAGATGCAGTCAGATGAAAAGAAAGGCACGAGAAGTAGAGGCAGATAGAAATACACCAACAGAGATAGAAAAAGAGTGAGAGAGGGAGAAAGAGGGATGGAAATAGAGATAAAATGTAAGAACAGAGCGGAGAGCCTGGCAAAGAGAGAAAGGGAGAGAAGGACAGAAAGAGAGACAGAGAGAGAGAGAAAAACAGAATAAAAAGAGAGAGAAACAGAGAAAGCGAGTAAAGGAGAGTGAGAGAGGGGGAGGAGAGAGAGAGAGGAAAACGAGAGAGCATGCAGAGTAGCATCACACAAACATGGTCCTGACAAACAGGCTGGAGCGTAGCGATCTCTCCATAGTAACAAGCTCATGATCCCTCTCCCCTGGCGCTCTCCATCTAACGCAACACAACATGCTGACGGCCCATCGCCACCTGAACAAACACCACACTGCTTTAAGAGGAATACACACACACACACACACACACACACACACACACACACATACGCCTCTGAGAAGGTAAACACACTACTCCTGCATCAAACACCCACACGCACACACACACACACACAAGCACACCCGTATGACAGAGTAAACACAGCACTCCTACATCACACACCCACACACACACACACACACACACACACACACACACGCACACACACACAGAAACACACACGTGCCTTGAAGAAGGTAAACACCACACTCCTACACCAGACGTATATAAATACACATGCATGTGCCAACAGACACACACACACACACACTTCTAAGTAAGCAATCACAACATCGCTGTGGTACTTTTTAATAAGCAAATAATGACGAGGCAATGCACACATGGCACCCATGCACCCCTCTGAAACCAGTCAAGACAGCAACTCAGCCAACCCAGCCCAGCTGAGGCTCAGATCTGGCCCAGTTCAGGCTTAGATGTGGCCCAGTTTACATTAAGATGAATGAATAAATAAATGGATTATTGAATGAATAAATGAATGCTTTTTTGTCACAAGGGAAATTAGTTGTGCACTTCAAAGAGCCACACTCAACACAAAACTTCCAGCAAGACCATGACAAACCGGACATTTTGAATCCATTTAGAAATATGCTATTAACACTGTAAGCATCATATCTGCTGAGGCCGATATCTGCTCTTGCTCAGCTGCATCACTGTGCAGAGCATCATTAAGGCTGTGGTCGTTAGTGTCCATAGGAGGATGAGCGCTCATACTTTTAATCAGTGAAATGGACACAGGGAACTGGAGAGCAGGCCTAACCTACATACTGTACACGGGCTTTACTGTTTAACGGACACAGTGAGACACATGAGGATGTGCATATGCAAGCATGTGTGTACACACACGCACGCACGTACGCACACACACACACACACACAAACACACGAGCATATACATACGTATGCACTTTAGCAGGGGCTAACCTACATACTGTACACAGGCTTTACTGTCTAACGGACACAGAGAGACACATGAGGATGTGCATATGCAAGCATGTGTGTACACACACGCACACACGTACGCACACACAAGCATATACATATGCATGTACACACACACAAACACAAGGATATACATATGCATGCACATACACACACACACACACACGAGCATACACATACAGTATGCATGCATGCGTGTGTGCTCACCCCAACACACACACACACACACACACACACACACACACACACACACACACACACACACACACATACCTATGCCTTTTCGCACACACAGACAAACACTCTGGAGAATGGGAGCTGACTAAAAGGAGGAGTGTTTGTGGAGACTAGTTTCTGCCCCTCTCATTGTGCCTTTAGAGGGAGGAGGCAACATTACACCCCCGCTCCCGGGTAAGCAGAGTTCCCATGAGGGGGCAGGTAGCTCCACTGGCCCGGGTAAGAGCACTGTAGCTCCCATTCTTTGAAGCAGGTGGTTCTGTTGACAAAGCACCACTATTCAAAAACTGCTAATACTTTTGCAATTAAATGGAATGAATATGACATTAGACAGTTATATATGCTAGGTATTAGGTACAGTTTCTATCCAATGAGGTAGATAGTTCTGCTGTGTAAGTGTGACTCCCGTACTTTAGGGCAGGTATTGTGACAGGGTAGGTACACTTACACTACTTTGGGGCAGGTAGTGTGACAGAGTTAGTACACTTCCATTACTTCGGGGCAGGTAACTGTGATGGGGTAAGTACAGATTCCATTACTTTGGGGCAGGTAGTGTCATAGGGTAAGTACACTTCTATTACTATGGGGCAGGTAGTGGGACAGGGTAAGTACACTTCCAGGTAAGTGTGGTGGGCTAAGTACAGATTCCATACTTTGGGGCAGGTAGCGTGACAGGGTAAGTATACTTCCATTACTTTGTTGCAGGTAGTGTGACACTTTAAGTACACTTACATTACTTTGGGGCAGGTAGTTTGATGGTGTAAGTACACTCCCATTACTTTACAGTAGGCAGTGTGGCTAAGTACGCTTGCCGTACTTGAGAGCAGGTGATGTGGAATAGTGTATGTGTCACTCTGAACCGATTTGCATCCCACAGCATGTGTAGCCACGGCTGAGTACACACACTACAGTGTTCCTCAGTGCACATAAGACAGATAAGACAGTCACCTGCAAAGTGAGTAGTGTGCTGACTCAAGGTATTGAAGTGTTCAGCTACTCCTTTAAGTGGAGCACACATATGGTTGGGGAGGTTAGCAATGCTGAGGAAGTACAAGTCCCATACTGTAGAATAGTCATGATAGGCAGAGGCCCTGTGCGAGGGGATAATTTCCCACTGGAGAGTAAGTGAGTAGTGTTTGGTAATGACGCAGTAGATGGGGGAGGATGTTCCCTCTAATTAAAGATCTGATGAAGGTAACGACCAGATAAGACCCCCACCAGGCCCAAACACGTCCATGAAGGCTCACATCATCATCATTAGAGAGAATAGGGCCCCATGCTGCATTTAGATCACACAGTCATCCTTCCTTTGGGTGGGGGTCATACTTAACTCATAAACCCAAATATATGGGACAGTAGAATCTCTCTCTCTTGCTCTCTCTCTCTTTCTCTTCCTCTCTCTCTTTTTCTTTCTATGTGTGTGTGTATGTGTGTGTGTATGTGTGTGTGGATGATGTTATTCCCCTGATAACAATAAGGGATCATCCTGCTTGGTGCAATGGAAAGAGGAAATGGCAGTGAATTTCAGGTCCCTCCCGGCCCAACCCAACCTGTGCACAGAAACTTACACACACACACACAAACACACACACACAGACGCACACACACAGGTCGGAGTGCAAGAGCGTAGGAGTCACCAACAATGCTCCTATCTGAAGCCGGCCAAACCTGTGTCAGGTCTGCCAGTCGGCTTTTAGAGTAGGGGACAGAGCAAACAGAAATGCCCTTATGCTACACAGCCTGATGTTGCTGCTGGACCGCCATTCATGAGGAAGGAGTAAATCCCTTAAAAAGGCGCCAAACAGATTAAATGCATTACCGCATTACATCAAGAAGATGAAATTTTTTTCGGGACAGGCCAAACAAATTTTAGACAGGGAAAGCTGCAGGGAATCATTCATGATGGGCCTTTTATCAGCTTTTGGGCTGCGCTGCGCTGGGGCTTCATCTGAAAAGGGGCTTATCTTGGTGGGTTTTAAAGTACCTGTCTACAGACACAGAACCAACCAACTGAATCTTTCTGTTCCCTGCAAAACTAACAGCATTACTCAAATTGTCAATGTGGCCCCTAGACACACACACAAACACCCACAGAGAGAGAGAGAGAGAGAGAGAGAGAGAGAGAGACAGAGAGAGAGAGCCTTGTCCACTTAAAACGTATAATCTAGTAAAGCCTACAGGCAAAACAGACATTACTTTACAAAGAGTAAAGTTTTTCTTGAACAACATAAACAACAGCTGCATCAACCGTTGAGAACAGCCAAATGGCGAAGTGCACATGCCCCTTCTATCAGTGGGTCACTAGGCAGCCTCGCAGTTGGTGACCCAGGGGACAGCGAACCAACAGGCTATACAAACATGCCCCTAGCACCTTGTATGTTCAGCAAGCCCCACTGGCGAGGTTAAAGTAACAAGGGAAATAAGCCTTTCATTTGTATTTGTTCAAAGAGTTTTCTTTGGTCACCCCCCATGCAGATTGCAGAGCGATAGGGACGAACATTCAGGCGACAGACGCATTCCCATCGCACAACAGACAAGTGCGTTCTTGACAACCATTTTTTTCTTTAAAGAACTCTCACATCTTTGCACAAAAACTAACAATAAAGTAACTTGGTTCTTTACAATAAAACAAAATGTGTACAAAGCCCATCAACAAATTCAACTACAAAAATGTCGTTCAGTCTGAAATAAAAAAAACAAACTATAACAGTTTAAATGTAAAGTCTAAATGCAACTAAGAGATCTAGCAGGTGCTGCTGAGCTTAAAGTCGTTTTCCTTTTAAGATGTCTAAGAGGCAATCCACAGTATGGTGACTGCGTTCGACAGCAAATAAAACCGGACAAGCACACTTATCAAACCTACCGTCTGAGAAGCAGTGGGGTCAGTTTCACGCTTCAGGTGGCGGTTCTTGAGTTTACTGTTGAAGGGAAATCCAAATGGCAAAGTGTATCCAAGTTTCCACGAAGTAATAATTGCATCCACGGATGGCTGACCCCGGTGTTGCAAGCCGACAGGAAAAATTAAAGTCTCTTGACACGGTAAGCCTTCATGTAAAAGTAACTTCTAGGACTTCTAGACGCGGCTAAGCTGCTAATGTTTGTGAGAAACGAAATAAATCTCTAACAGCTCCTTGGTGTTGACTCTGTGTGACTCATAACCCCTCTGCCACTCGGCTCAGTCATTCCAACTCAACTCACTTCTACAACCGTTCAATTGCTTCCTCCTACCCCCCTCTGTGTGTGTGTGTGTGCTTGTGTGTATAGGCGCGCTTGCGCAAGACGGATTCTCGTTGCAACCCCAAGTAGTCCTGGTATTGTCTACCTATCACACTTTTTAATGCACATATGGGTAACTAACTTCTGTAACTGCTATAATTTCTTTCTAGACATGTAATAACGGTATATTACCAAGGCCTGGGCTATTTTTATGCAAGATATTCCCATCGCAGATTTTGCAACATCAAGATGTCGAAAACTTTTCTTTCACTCATGGTTAGTGTTAGCTAAAGCCATTTCTATTTCTTGTCAAATACTTGTGTTTACTTTATTTAAATCATAATGGCAACAGAAACTACCCAAATGACCCTCTAAAAAGTTAAGAAATCATCAATTCTGCCAGAGTATATAAACTTATGAGCACAACTGTACAAAATGTTTAAACACTGCTATTTAAAGATATACATTATTAAAGATAAAGATATCTAAATTAAACTAATAAAAATGCAGTGATTAGAATATTGTTTAATAGTCAGGCCTAGTCAGCATTGCTAGAACACCGTCGCCATTTGTTTTTATTACAGGTGTGTAGTTTGCCTTCTGTACTTTGACCTGGTTTTGCTCCCATTTATCCGCCCATTTAAAGGACTCACGGGTCAAACGGGCAATGGTAAACTATCAAATAAATTAATGACGAGAGGCTATCAGATAATCGCAAGATTAAGATTCCATATCACAGTCAGGTACTGTAGGATGAGTCGGATTATTGGGTCAATAAAACCCAATGATTTCAAAACTATTACATTTATGTTGTTGGCTTACACTGCCTACAGTACATCTGAGTCAAACATGTCTGTATTACAGCTTTTTTTCTTCTGCATTGGGTATTACAACGTTTAAGTATTACATCCTTATATGTTTTATAATACAAATGGTAGGCTTCACCCTAAACCTAGAATTGAAATGAAAGGTCTCTCTCACACCACAAGAGGGCGTCCATGTGCTACGGACAGCAACTATGTGGGTAACACCATTGCTTAAGGATTGCTAACTTTTCTCTCACTTTGGAAAGGTTAGTGTAAAGAATATGATTTCTATATTCATTCGGCACACACGTCACCTTTAAAATATTTATTCAATGACATTTATAAATATATGTGTTTTCAAGCAATAATACTAGACAGCAGGTTTAAAAAAGACATGCTAGAACATCATCAAGTGGTCCTTGATTATGAAGAGCCCTTTTTTCTACAACAAAAAATCTTTGGAGAAAAGCAAAATATAAACATAGACAGGCTTTGCATGTCTTGAATACACAGCTGCTCATAATTACTCTATTTCCGGCACATATACAATCACCAAGTCCATCAAGTCCAAATATACAGCATACAAATGTGCAGTGCAATTAAGCCACTTGGTGCTATTGCTCCTTCTGGAAGGAAGAAACTTGCGGTAAACATACAGAGGAGTGTCCCATGCGAGGTCCTAGGGCCTAAGGGGTGGGGGGTGGGGTGTGTTGGGACTGACTGTGCAGGGAGGCTGGGAAAGGATCAGAGACTAAGACCCTCCCATCCCCCACCATCTTCGACATTCAGGGGGTAGGAGCTCACAGCTGCCCCCAGCTCAGTCATCAAAATCGGGGATGTCATCGTACGAATACCCCCTGTAGCCCTTGGAGGCGTAGTAGGCAATCCGCAGGTGGTAGAATCCAGGAAGGAAGACCAGCACTCCGATAATCAGCACAGGAATTGTTCTGTTGGGATCCTGCAAGCCATTGGGAAAGGACACAACAGAACATCAGCACTAGAAATTTAGGCACAAATAACTAGATATTACACACCTGCTGTTAGACCATAATGACATGCAGTGTCTAAGTAATAACACAGTCGTACCATGAGCAATCGGGCATTAAAATCACTGCTGGAAATGGAAGGACATTAGCCAGGCTGGCGCTGACTAGTGCTTCCGCTGAGTTTCATTTACCTCCAGCAACTGCGTCAGGGAGCATGAACATAAGTTTCGCTTCGCTTCGTCTCTGAAAAGGGATGGAGGGCTGAAAATGATGACGTTGAACGCAAGCTTTCAAATTGAGGATTTAAAGCCAGAACAAGAAGAATGCTTAAGAAAGTTTATCGAGGGGAATGATGTTATTGGCCTACTTCCTACTGGTTTTGGTAAAAGCTTCTGCACATCATGCAGCGAACGAATGTCAGTGCAAGTGCAGGTGCAGGTTTCAGACGCTTTGCACGAAGTAAAATGATGTGAAAGCAGCTGATTCATCAGGCTAAAAGGAGATTACACTGCACAACAAAATATGTACACACAGACTAACACTGACTATCTAATTGGGCCAGGGTCATCCGCTCTGTACACACAAAGACTGTGGGTGCAGTGTGGTCATGCATGTGTAGTCCTACACTGCGTAGATATACACAATGATCTTGCAAAAGACTCAAATTCAAAACCTCAGACATGTGTGGAGGGTGGGCTAGCAACAAGGCTAAGCTCCATGACTGTTAAGGCCAATTTAAAGTCCAGGCGACTAGTGTTTCTGGACAGAGTATGGCGTAAAAGAGACAACATTTATGTGTGGCTTCCGTTTTATTGTAGGGGTTCTTAGCAAGATGCTAAGCCCATACCGCTCCCAATTGCTAAAAAAGCACAATCCATTTACCATGACGATTCCAAGGTCAAGGTAAACTACATAACAGAACACACAAATATATCTTAAAAGAGGGCAATATAGATAAAAAAGGTACCTAAAAGACCTAGGATAAAAAAGAAAGCTAAAGGATGCATAAAAGAAAGCTAACAGAAGTTGCATAAATGTGTAGCAGGGTGAATTAAAGTGCAACAGTTCTAGTTTGTCTGTAGTTGCGCAAAGTAGCATTCTGTTCTGTAAATGAAAGACTCCTGGCCTGTGTTGTGCTGCTAAGCTCCATAATGTGTGTGTGTGTGTGTGTGTGTGTTGGGGGCTCCCCTGTGTGTGCACTCACCGACACCTGGATGTAGCCCGAGAGCAGGAGGCCACCGATGATGATTAATAAGGAGCCAATGAGGAACAGGAAGGTTGCCAGGGCGATGGCTTTGTAGGGAACCTTGGGTGGTCCCTTCTTGAACTGACAAAAGAAGGAGCTGAGATTAACAGACATGTTCTTCGACATGTGTGGGAGACTTAGAGTTTTTCAGAGTGTCTAAAACCTTGTGAGGACTAGTCCAGTGGTTTGTTAGGCATGTTAGGATTGAGAATATAGGACATTCATCAGCATTACTGAGCAAAGGGTGGGCAGTATCAGCTGCTGCTGTTGATTTTGCCTTTGGTACAACAATTCACAAACTAAGATATCACAGCACTCTGAAGGCCATTGACAAGTCTAATACACAGACATACTTAAGAGCTGTGGTCTGCATGAGTCCATCTACATATTGACACATCAATTAATCACTTAATCAAATCAATCAGACCCTAGACATCCTGCTCTGGCTTAACAACACTGGAGACAGCAGAGAAAGCTGCTGGTGCAAGACAAGGTAGGTGGCAGCCTTACAGGTGCTGTCCACAGTTCTGCAGACAGTTGATGGCATTTGCACCAGTGAAATTGCAGCCAATTAACCAATACAGCCACTTGTGGAGCAGAATGGCTTTGGTAGCATGCCCTTCAGTACAAGATGCCATTAGTAATAACACAGCAGTTTCAGCAGTGCACTGAACAGACAGCTACATAAACACGAGGAGAACTTAAATGCTGCCTTATTAAATTAAACGTGCAATGTATAAATGAACAGTTTCTAAATATTGCATAGCAATGCACTTTGAAGTGACTCTAAATGTAAAACTCATTCTGTTTGTGACAGTTTGCAACCACAATACAACACGTTTTTGTCTTTGTTTTTGCACATTTTCTATTGTTTCAACTCATCCTCCACTCACCTGGAGATCAATGTAGCCTTCATCGCTATCTGCCAGGCGGGAATATTTCACTTTGTTATTTGGCATCCCTCCTCCTGCAGATGCACTCCTAGTGGGCATCATAGCCACTCTTTTAGAGAAAGAGAAAGAGAGAGAGGGGGGGGGTTAAAGAAAAAATGTGACGTGGCTAACTTTAAAAATGCCCCTTTTCTTCTCGCTCCTGCCTAGAACCTATGGAAAGAATGAGTCCTCTCTGTGGTCTGCAAGGTAGTAAATCCATATTCACGCCTATACAAGAAGCCATTCATCCCTCAAATTACACCAAGTCTAAACATAGCAGAAATGAGCAATACGCGCCTATCCAGCTAACACACATAACCAGTCATGAGCTGTGTAGTCGACATGCCTAACTGGTTTATACATAACGAGTTAGCTAAACAGCACACAGAGCGCTATTGCCGTGAAAAGCTTCTAATAGGCTATCTGTTGAAGAGCAGTCACGAACTCAATACGCAGCAGCAACAGCAGCAGCAGCAGCTGCAAGGGCTGCAACTAGCTACATAAATACAAGCTAATAACATCAACACCTACATTTATATCTGCAAAAAGACTTACATAAAGGCGTTTATAGTCAGAACTGAAAGTCAACCAGGAAGTATGAAACCAACGCTTAACACGTTGTCACATATTCCCAATACTGACCGCTTTGTACTGCAACTGCTAGGCTAAGCTGTCAGCCTGTAAATCCGACTTACCTGTAAAATCACTTAACTGTACTCGCACAGTTAATAGAAATGAGGTACTAATGTAGCAATATATATCAAATATTAGCCGCACTCAGAAACCTAACATTCAGTTGGTCCGCTGATAAAAATGGATGCAATACAGTGGAACAGAAATAGAGATGTAAGAAGATCCGTAATCCGGGTCAAGTAACCGGCCCTTTAAAATCACTCACGAACCACGGATCTAGACGTCTATTTAACCGGCTCAGTTGAGTCCTACCATATTTGATTGATATATAATCAATAAACGGCACCACTTAAACATATTCCATCTCAGTTGGCAGAGAAATGACACATATGCTACTTGAGCACAACTAGTGGATCCAAGCAGTAGCGCAAGCATAGGCACTCAGCCACTCACTCACTCAGGCGGCAAAAACGAAACTTAACTCTGACTCAACTGCAAGGATCCAACAGACGTAACTTAACCGAGATCCGTCACAAGGATCCAACCCGACCGTCACTCGTGGTGGATCCTGAGTTTCGTTTCACTCGCGGCTCGCTGCTCTGGGGTGGATCATGGCTTCACTCGCGGCTCGCTGCTCTCGGGTGGATCATGGCTTCACTCGCGGCTCGCTGCTCTCGGGTGGATCATGGCTTCACTCGCGGCTCGCTGCTCTGGGGTGGATCATGGCTTCACTCGCGGCTCGCTGCTCTCGGGTGGATCATGGCTTCACTCGCGGCTCGCTGCTCTGGGGTGGATCATGGCTTCACTCGCGGCTCGCTGCTCTCGGGTGGATCATGGCTTCACTCGCGGCTCGCTGCTTGAGTATGAATCCCTGCTTGCTCGCGGTCCTGCAGAAACCGTAGCATTGCATACCCCAATGGCGGTCTCGCACACAGGCACGAGTTCGCCATGTTGTTGACTTCTATAAGCTTGTTGCCTATGTTGTGTCAATGAATACTGTGATCCACCCCATATCCATTTTCACCATAAGAGAATAAAATAATAATAAAAATAAAATAAAATATTCTTTCGTAGTGGTTACTGGTGGTTACTCTGGGAGCGTCACTATGTAGGCTAGAACATCGGTGGTTTTTTTTTTTGCAAACATAATACGACTGACGACCTGTCTTTTGCTTAAGCTATTAATTTATTGACAAACAATGAAAACGTATTCCAGCGTGAAGGAAAACAATACACATTTCATGATCAAGTAATGCGTTCTGCATTTTGAATTGCAGACTGTATTCTGCATTTGGGCCTGTTATAATGTCGAATTCCTCACAAACGTTAAATCCTGTAATACAGTGGTTACGCGTTAATCGCGGGAGTTCCGTTCTAAAAATAATAACCCGCAATAGGCGAAATCTGCGAAGTAGTCAGCTTTATTTATTTATTTTTTCACAATTATTATAGATTTGAGGCTGTAACTCCCAACACCCACAAATACAGCTTCAGAGTCACACAGATTTATGTAAACTGTACATGCTGAACGCATTCTGTACAGGAGAACAGCGGCACGGAGGATATTGATTGACAATGTTATACAGTAGCCAATTAGGGGACATAGCACAATGCGCTGTCCCGTTATAGCAAGGGACCACTGTATAATGTAATACAATATGATGGATTTAATGTGAATTTAATGTAATATAATAATGTTTTATTTCTAGATTTCTTTTTTTCCTTGAGGTGGGGGTTTCTGCATGTTGTGATGACTGTAATATCATTAATAATAATGACAATAATAATAACAACAATAATAAGAGCCCTTTTGTAGAACTAGTAGCCAGGGCAGCTACAGGCTGGATATTCTAGGCTATTGGTAGCAAAACACCAACAAGACACATGCTGTGTCTCTGTGACCTTTGCCCAACTTCAAAAATCTACAAAGATCTGTGCACAGTGATGAAGAGCAGGCTTTGCATTGTTGCTACCTCAGTGCCCTCTGAGAGAGTTTTCTCTAAAACAGGGCAAATTGTGTCTGATAGGAGGAGCCACCTCACTACTTTAATTGAATGTTTCTCGTTTTATTGTAGTCTACTGTATACACCCATTGCACTATTATTTCACATACTTTGTTTATAATATAGCTTAAAAGCAATTTGAACTTTTTCACATTCTTCCGCCATTTCTTGTGTGTTATTTAATGTAGTCACTACCATATTTGCACATATTGTTCCATTTGTTGTTGTTTGTAATTTGTAAATTACCAATACTCCAACCCTTAGTACACCACTTTCATTACCTGGTCATTAACATTCTGCTGATTGGGCCTACTTGCAGACTTTAGAAACATACCTAAAGGTTCATGGTAGGAGAAAATAGTAACACTTAAAGGGGTCCTTTCATCGTTATTTTTATACATATTTCTGTGTCGCCACTATGGTTGAATGCATTGTGCGTCATTTCTGTGAAAAATTATGTCCTAGTTCTCTTGCTTGATGCTGTTTTCTGTAAGCTATAACAGGTCTAGTGGTTGAACGACTGGCTTTTCCGGTGTCCCTTGTGAATATCCATGACGTGTCAATAAGGCACCTCTGATTGGGCAAATTCTCTGTCTTTCGCTCACCTAGCTTCTGTCCACTGTTCTTCCTTTGGGATGTGGGCTTGCCATACGTGGCTCTGGGCGGGGCTTACGACCTAGTGACGCAGATGCAGCCTGCTTTGATCCGCTCGCTTTGGTTAGCTCGACCCTTCAATGACCAGTAAAACCATGAGGTTCGAATTTCACGTCTTGGAATGCTGCGTGCATATACTGCTTGTTGTGACCCACCACATTGTAAATAGAGCTACTCAAAGTGTTTTTTAGCGGAAGGACCCCTTTAAAGGTCGGGCCATTTTGTGTTAAGTGACTCAAGTGACTCAAGTGACTCGCACAACCCGGCTCATATCACTAAGTGATCCGAAATGATCCGGGTCCCTCAAATGATCCGAGTTAATCATAGCTAAACAGAAATAACTTTTTCTTTAGTTATGCTCCATACTGTTGTTTTGCTTCCTGTTTCCTGCGCGCGCAGGTTAGTGAGGAGCGCTCCGGGATCCATGTTGTTGAGGGAATGTGGCACTCTGTCCAAAATCACGTAAATCTTTCTTCTGTTTTATCTCGTATATTTTGACACGGCGGTTGTGTAATTACAAAGCTCTTTCGAGTCTGTAATAGTCTGTATTGGGTGAAAATACGTGCAGAACTATAGAAGAGTTAAGTAAGTTAAATTTTATACCATCACTTACTTTGTCATCACTCCAGGTATTCTAGAAGCCTCTCATCCTCTCATTACCTATGAACCATAACATTAAAATGAACATCAAATAGGTTCAAACGGAGAACAGCGTCCGTGAACATGTTACAAATCCTCCCGAAGTCTAGAGAGAGAGACAGAGAGAGAGAGAGGTAATTAGCCACAAACCCAAGCTAAACACTTGATCCCTTTTGGATTACAGAGACAGCAAACAGATACTACCTGCCACAGAGAGCTATTTCTGTGCAATGCTGTCTGACAGTAGTCAATACATCAGCAAATAGATATGCCAATATGTAGTTCATATGAAAATCCATCAGGCTTACCATTTTTGCATGGTGTGTGTGTGTGTGTGTGTGAGAGAGAGAGAGAGAGAGAGAGAGAGAGAGAGAGAGAGAGAGAGAGAGAGAGAGAGAGAGAGTAAAAGATGATAGACAGAGCACCCATGACCTGAAATGCCCTCAAACATCATCATTGCTAAGGTATGCTTGAATACTTACGTTATTTGTTGTTTTCAGTTTTGTTATGCCTACTAAGCATGCTGTGCTGATCCAAAACATGTTTCTGTCTGTCATGGTGGCTAACCTCAGTTTAAACACACTGTCATTGGTCAGAATGGTGAGAGAGGATGAGGCGCAGGAACGGTGGATAATTCCCCAGTTCATTCTAGCTCAGATTCGACTCCTTTTTTGAAACTGTATGTGAGTGCATATGAAGACCTAGGCCTACATTAAGATTTCTATATACTATATACACGATAGATAGATAGATAGATAGATAGATAGATAGATAGATAGATAGATAGATAGATAGATAGATAGATAGATGTGTATCTATATGTGAACTTTAATTTATCAGTCGATTTTTCAATATTATCTACAAATAAAATAACATTTTCTCAGGCTGTATAAGTAATCCCTCCTGCAGAGTGAGCATAGTCCAGTGCAGCATAATAGATTTTCATTGCAGCTCTTGAAAATTTGCTGGTGCTAAAATGTCTGGGTCTGCCTACTACTGCTTAGAGAGCTTAGTCAGTTTTTTTTTTAATTAGTAGATCTTATCCTTGATTATCTAGTTTCCGGAATGACACCAAAGGCTATTATACGTAGGCTGCCCATTCGTAAACCTAATAAAGGCAAAACAAGGCCCCTTTTTTATTGCGCAACACTGTTACACAATGGCAATTGTGTGAACGGCAGAATGACTGACCATAAATCAAAATCCATTACATTATAGGCATCATGTTAAATGGATGTGAAGGAGAAGAAGAGGCTTGCAATATTGTGGGCATTGTTAATGGTCAAGTCATTAAAGGGGGGAGACATCAGTCATTAGCCAGTTATGGCTCATCTCACCTGATGCGTGGCATATGTTTTTAAATCTACACCCCGCACCCTGCACCCTGAGCTTCTGACTGCAAATAATTCAGTCACCTCGCTGTGCACTGTCCCCCCTGGCACTGAGCTAATGGAAAAGCAGCCCAGCTCAACATTCTCATGCATTTCCATTACTGCGCACCACCACAGACTTAGTGTCTAAAAGCGAGCCAAATTAATTCGATGTCATACTTTCCTCATCTTTAGTCTGCTTGTGTTTGACCAGTCTTAACATTGGCAGTTTCTCATGCAGCTTTTGTTTCTCTGATTTCTCTGCCAAATTCATGCTTGATTGTGTGTGAAACCTGACTCTGTGTGTGTGTGTGTGTGTGTGTGTGTCTGTCTGTCTGTCTGTCTGTCTGTCTGTGTTGGTTTGATCCCTGTTTTCCATATTGTGAATTTGACAGACAAGTATCAACAATAGATTAGCAGGGCATGTAACACCTATACCCTCTCATCCTGGATGTCCTTGTAGACCACAGAATTCCGGGTGTACCTGGAAAACCCATTTCTCCTCTGCAGGGCACAGAACTAGGCGTCTGTACAGATGCATGTCCGTGTGAGACAGGATGGCTCAGGATCTGCAAATCTGTGAGCTGTCATCATGTGCAATGCGATGCTGAATTGAGTGGACATCTGTGTTTTTAAAACTCAAGGTTGGCATGGCAATGTTACCCGCAACACATGGCAACAACAACATGGCAAGAACTGCAACTTTTTGTGAATAAAACCATTTTCATCAACTTTGCATGCAAATGGCAATGCCCACTGTTCCATCATTTTCTAGGAAATTAATTTCTCATATAATTTGGCGGTCCCCAATGTTTAAAGTTCTGTAAGCCTGGTGTTCTGGAAACTAATGTTGCATTAGTTTGCATGTATAGAATGTGTACATCAATCCCTAAAAGAGTCCTCCTGAACCCAGTTTAAGATGAATACCCTCCAGCGGCTGGTAGGCATTGGAAGAGCTTTAGCACAGGTGTTTGTGACAACTAGTCATTTTCTGTTACTATGTCATCACAGTTCCTTTAAAGGGGTCCTTCCTTCAAAAAACACTTTTAGTAGCTCTATTTAAAATGTGGTGGGTCACAACAAGCAGTATATGCACGCAGCATTCCAAGACGTGAAATTCGGCCCTCATGGTTTTACTGGTCATTGAAGGGTCAAGCTAACCAAAAGGGGCGGATCAGAGCATGCTAAACCTATCTACGTCACTAGGTCGTAAGCCCCGCCCAGAGCCATGTATGGCAAGCCCACATCCCAAAGGAAGAACAGTGGACAGAAGCTAGGTGAGTGAAAGACAGCAAATTTGCCCAATCAGAGGTGCCTTAATGACACGTCATGGATATTCACGAGGGACACTGGAAAAGCCAGTCGTTCAACCACTAGACCTGTTATAGCTTACAGAAAACAGCGTCAACCAAGAGATCTAGGACATATTTTTTCACAGAAATGACGCACAATACATTCAACCATAGTGGTGACACAGAAATATGAATAAAAATAACGATGGAAGTTCCCCTTTAAAAGCTTGACATCATCCTGTAAGTTACAGCAGATGTTTTAGCTAAGGGATTATTATAGAGATGTGATACTAGGCTACTGTACACAAAAGGATGTTCTTGGATAACACAATACGCATTTGCAGCCTTATTGTTTAAATATATAACTGTTTAGGTACTATGCACACATTTACACAGACACACACACACACACACACACACACACACACACACACACACACACACACACACAATTATTCAGTTTGTCAACCCAGCCCCCTTTCCATGCTTTACATGTCTCCCATGTTTCCCAGACAACTCTATAGGGGCTTACAGCATGGATGTAGATCCACTTTCTCAGACCAATGACGGAACTAAGTGTGGACAAAGGTTTTTGCATGTTCTGGACTTACAGGATAGAGTAATCATAGGCATATGTATTAGAATAACGAACATTAGAGTAACACAATATTTATCTGACTCCATGAAATAATAAGATTACGTCCAATACCATCATACAGCAGAAGAGCTAATAACACAGTAATGACATGGCACACAAGGAGATATACATGTATATGAATGGTTCATTAACCAGAGGAGAGTTAACAGTTACAATTACTACAGATTCACTGTAATGACCAAATAAACCAGATATATAAAGAAATCAAACCAAACCCCAAACAAGAGAGAGAGAGAGAAAGAGAGAGATGCACACAGCGTGTGGGAGCGTCGTAGCAGAAACACAACTCAAAGAGGTTTTCACTAACTTAACCTTAAATACCCAACCTGATGCCAGTTGGCCAACTGGTGGATGTCTTGAACACACAATGAGGTGTTATCTTGTCCCACTGTCCTACACTACCTAGAAACCTTAGAGGGTGACCTGTGTAGCACCAGCTGTTGGCAGGCATAAATAAGAACACAGTAGGTGGGTGACACCTAACTAAAGACCAAAGCATGACCTGGAGGAGCTCCTCTGAGGAGGCATCCTTTATTGTGATGACATACATTCCTCTGTTGCGCTGATTCAGAATAGTCATCCTTAAATCCAGAACCTTACAAAACCATTGCATTGCAAATGCCTATAGTGATTTATAGCAAAACTGCTCTTCCATATCCTGGTAAATACTTCCACTGATTTAAACCATGATGAAGAGAACAAAATTGCTTCAGGAATTTCATGACATTTCGTTACTGACAAAGTTGTGCTTTCTTGAACTTTGTTGGCAGCCTTACTTTCTAAGTGACGTTCTGCAGTAATAAGAAAGGCATAATCAGTCAGAGGCCAGGTTTGTCTTCCATGAATAATTTAGCTGCTCCTTACCTTGAGCAGATAAGAGGGAAATTGTTTCTGCTGTGACGTACGTATGTGAGGCAGGGCATTGCTGGAGCCTAGTAATTAAAGGCGCAGTGATAGTGTGCCATCTTCTTTCTCTTTTTATGAAACTTTGGGGTTACTTGAAATGTCTGGCTGAAGATGAGAACTTAGTGGAATATTGATTGAACATTAAGAGAAGTTTCCAAGGCTTGACAAAAAATGCACCATAGTCGTCCAAGTGTTATTAGATGTACCAGCCTTTGGGAATGGGGCTATTTAACAGGGCATTCCAGTCTGTCTGCTCAGCCAGCTGTCTGTCTATAGCAATATGTGTCTGTGTGCCTGCCTACCTGTCTGTCTGTCTGCCTGTCTGTCTGTCTCTGTCTGACTATCATCATGGCTTTCTGTCTGCTTGTCTGCCTGCCTGTCTATCTGTCTGCCTGTCTGTCTGTCTGTCTGTCTGTCTGTCTGTCTGTCTCTCTGTTTGACTGTCATCATGGCTTTCTCTCTGTTTTTCTGTCTTTCTAACCATCTGTCTTCAATAATATTTGTCTGTCTGCTGGTTTATCTGTCTGTCTGTCTGTCTGTCTGTCTGTCTGTCTGTCTGTCTGTCTGCCTGTCTGTATGCCTGTCTGTCTGTCCATCTGTCTTCAATAATATTGGTCTGCCTGCTGGTCTATCTGTCTGTCGTCAGGGTTGTCTTTCTGACCATCTGCCTTCAATAATGTCTGACTCTCTGTCTGTCTCTCTGTCTGCCTGTTTGTTTGTTCAGACTTCTTCTCTGTCCTTAGGCAGTGTATTGGTGCCTGTGGCATTTTGCAAAGTATCATTGCACTGCTGAGATCTTCCTTTCTAGCTGAGATCCCTTGTGTCACCAGAGTGGTCTCTCTAACAGGAAAAAAATGTGGAAATTGAAATGAAAGCAGAGACATGCTCAGATAGGTAATATCGTTATTCATTCCTTAGAGGTTGCCCACAATCTCTTTAATGTCCACTGAATGACTGCTCCTATTCATCATGGCTGACCAAGCAGCGAGCATTTCAATTTATCAGTGAGCGCTTCCCTCCGGTGTATACCCCCCCCTTGATACTGGCAAAAGCCCAGCAAACGTGTCCTCCGCTCAGTCACCAAAGCGCTCAGTGCTGCCTCTGCCTGATTGTCATCCTCGCTACGCTACAATAGTTGTTTTGGCTTTGGACCTCATCCAAAGTGAGCTCTCCTCTCAGCCTTTTCTCTTCAGAGCAAGGGCCCCTGCCCATTAATATTCCCCACACAGCAGCAGCCTTGGAGCCTGGAGCTCAAACGCTCGCTGCAGAGCCCCAATGGTTCCGCCACAATTCAGACGCTGCAGACGGAGGGGGGTGGGCGGGGGTGGGGGGGGAGAGAGAGACAGCCAAGGCAGCAGGCAACTGGCACCCCCCACACCGCCCACCCTCCTCTCTCTCCCTTGCTCTTTGATTCGTTCATCTTTCATTCTTTTCACTTTTGACTCTATTCAACCAAAGCTATGTGCTTCCTGTCCCTCTTTGACTGCCTTTCTCTGCCTCGTAGCGCGTCATGTCTGGATGAAAAATTGCTGGTATGCTACTGCTGCTGTAGTGCTCCTGTCACTGTAATGTGTAATGATGTCCTCAAGTGACTGTTTGGTCTCACTTTTTTTTGGTCTAGGCGAACTGTCATGAAGCACTGATGTGTGAAAGTCTTTTCATAAGATCAGACATTCTGTTATTTGACCATCAGTCGAATGGATCGCTTTTAGATGGATCTGATAGGAAGACAGAAAGGTAATCAAAGAAGTCAAAAGAAAATACAGGAAGTGTTTTTTTCGATGGGGATGCATGGGGAGATCTCACACTAAGTGTTGATGAGAGGACCAGAGGTCAGGGTGGTGTTATTTCACACTGTGAACACAAACACACACACACATACACACACACACACACCGCATTTCAGTCGGGTCTCAGTCTGGGGCAAGCCATTAACACCCGAGTGGCCTGGTGATTCAGAGTCAGTGAGGAGAGAAGAGAAGAGAAGAGAAGGGAAGGGAAGAAAAGAGAAGAGAAGAGAAGAGAAGAGGAGAGAAGAGAAGAGAAGAGAAGAGAAGAGAAGAGAAGAGAAGAGAAGAGAAGAGGAGAGGAGAGGAGAGAAGAGAAGAAATGTTTTAGGCAAGCAGCACACTCATAGTCCTGCCACAGGAAGGGGATGGGGAAACCAGACCTGGAGACCCAGAATGGTGAAGCAATCAGAAGTTTCACAGATTGAATTAAAAGATACTTGCGTCCTTTTTTTTACACGTAAGGCCTCATTAAAGCCTAAACCATTATTTGCTGTGCTTTTGGGGTCATCAGCAATCACTACTGACTGACCATTCGGTGAGTTTCACAGGTTAAAGGCATTTCAAAAAAAAATGTTCCAATGCACTTTGACAGCCACGGAGTAATCACTCTGTTATATTATAAATAGCCTACATAAATAATGTATAACTATATTGCAAATAAATAAATAAATAACATATATTATAAATGACCAGAAATGAGGCAGTAAGAGTAGAATACTGGATTAACCCTTTAAGGGGCATGGGGCCGCTGATGAGCTGTGCTAAGGAAGGAAGAGGGCAGGAAGGTGGGGAGGTCATATTTGTCATCATGCCCACTGGCACCAATGAAACCAGTACTAGTGGAGTGTAAGGAACACACAGGCACACACACACACACACACAGTCAAGCACACAAACACTCAAGCACACAAACACTCAAGTACACAGATGGAGCAATCTATCATTCATAATAATAATAGTATGGGTGACCCTGTGACTCCGACACAAGCAACACAAAGATAGATTGTACAGCCAGGTTAGAATATTGCTTTAATGTTGCACATAAAGTTCGGCTAGGCCTATATGTTTTCGATTCTATGGGATCCTTTAAATTATATATCTGCACGTGTTTATAATGCCAGTTATCCAGTTGGAGTCGGTTGCTTCTAGCACTTTCTTCGTGTCTCAAGCAAATTAATTTGTGACTGTTATAATGTAACAAGACTTACAAATATATCTTAGGCCTACTTATCATTTTATTGTTCCATTAGAACAATAAAATGATAAGTAGGAGCTTTGATGCAGGAGGATTAAGAACTTTAACATGTATAATTAAGAACGATGACGACGAGGCGCTGTTCTGTCTGTGTGGTTTACATTTAAAGACTTAATCTGCAACGTACGATGGTACAGAAGGGTCGAGAGAGAGAGAGAGAGAGAGAGAGAGAGAGAGAGAGAGAGAGGCACAGATGAATGGAGAGAGAAAGAGAGAATGCGCGTGTGCGGGTTCTAGTGTGATGTGCAGTCTCCGGCAGTGGTGTCAACGTTGCGGACCTCTCTGGAGGTATGAAACTTCATCAAATATCGACAGACCGCTGCACACTTAGGAGAACATTTCTTTGGCTAAGGCTGCCACCTTTCCTTATTCGGTAACTCCTTCTTCATCATGGCGGGCTCAAAAACAGAGAGCCTACTGTGTACACAAGGTAAGAGGAGGAAAACTTTTACCAATCAAA
>CM059273.1:21487178-21489678 GCA_030347295.1 Setipinna tenuifilis
TCTCTGTCCATTCTCCAGTCTCTCTCGCTCTCTCTCTCTGTCGCTCACTTCCCCCATCCCAAGAGGAACGGGAGGCTGGTAGCGAGAGAAGAAGAGAGAGGGATGGAGAGAGAGAGAGGGATAGATTTCCTTCATTGTGAGGACTGCAGTAGTATACACTTCTGGTGAAAGCAGCCAGACCCCCGTAGGGAACGCTCTGATGGAAATGAAATACGAATCAACCTGGCTTGACACTGCTCGCTTAAACACACACACACACGCACGCACACACACACACACACACACACACACACATACAGACATACACATACACACACACACACACACACACACACACACCTGTGCCAGGGTTGAAAATAATACTGTTTTAATAAGAAATATCTCCCTGTGGAAATTAAGGAGGAGTGTATACAACACACACCACACACGCACACACACAGATGAACACACACACGCACGCACATACAGACACACACACCTCTTCCTAGGTTGACTTTAACACTGCTTTAATAGCAAATATCTCCCTTTGGGTGTTAAGGAAGAGCATATACAACACACACCACACGCGCACACACACACACACACACACACACCACACTCGCACGCACACAAACGCGGGCGCACGCACACACACACACACACACACACACACACACACACACACATACACACCTCTGGGTTGAAAATAATATTGCTTTAATAAAAAATATTTCCCTGTGGGAGTTAACAAAGACCACATACAACACACCACACACACACACACTCAAACTTGCACTAAATCAGCCCATGGCAGGCAATTGGACTCTGCTCTTCCACACGTACACACACCTACAGGTTTTCTTAAGACAGGTGTGTGTGTGTGTGTGTGTGTGTGTGTGTGTGTGTGTGTGTGTGTGTGTGTGTGTGTGCCCCAAGTCTGAAGTAAGCATGGACTCTCTGCCTAAATACCTTCACCTGAGACTGACTCCACCTGACGGAGCCCTGGAGGAAACGAAGCAGAGAGGCTCCCCCTAAGGTGTGCTTGGTCCACTCCACTTCATTGTGATCTGTAAGATGATGCAGCTCATCGCTTGTGGCCTGTGTGTCCTTGTGTCTCTTCTGCATGTAGACAAGCTAGTAGAAGTGTGGAATAATCTGCACATGGGATTTTGTTTCTTGGTTATTGTTGCTGTTGTTGTTGCTATTGTGTTACTTGGCAGCCTATGGATATACAATTATATTATATTATATTATATTATATTATATTATATTATATTATATTATATTATATTATATTATATATTTTGGTGGGTTTTTAGCAGGCAGTGATTTACCTGAAGATCCAGTAACAGCACTTCCAACATTTTATTTATTTTGTGTTGTAAATATTCTTCATACATGTCTGCACTGGAGAAGGAGCTGCTTTCAGTCTCATTGTACATGTGTATAGTGAACATTCATTGTAACCTACATGTGTATAGTGACAATAAAAAGCATTCTATTCTATTCTTTTGTATTCATTCTAAAACTTCCAACCTTATTGGGGCAGAAATCAGGAGATTGGAATTACTTTCTTTTGCAGATTTTATATTGTTCTTTTAGACATCTTTCTGTCATTTTGTCTAAGTGTTGATTGTGAGATGTCCTAACTATGCGTGATAAGGAAACGATGTGTATACATCTGCACGCATATGTGTATAAATGTCCATGACATGAGCTGGAAGGATGGAAATGGAGGCTATATTGGAAATGTTGGGCGTAGTTGTTGTGATGACTCATCACGGAACAGCATACAGCAGCACAGCACAGCAGCATCTCCGTGGAAACGGTGGTTTGTTTTCTCACTGTTGCACCATCACACGTGAAGAAGTGGAGTCAAAACCCTCAACGCCACCACCGCTGGAACCTGTGCTCTGTGCTGCCACCGGGTGGTCAAAGCCCGCAACTACAGCCATTTCATATTGCATTTTTTTTCAAAGTGCTGTGATTGTCTTCCGCTGCATTGTGCACTGTATTTAATGTGAATACCATCAGTGAGCTTGGGAGAAAACTGTCTCGTAAACAGTCATGAAACTCTGTTGACTTTCATTGATTCTGCTGGGTGCAAAATGAATCCACAGAATAAAAATCATGTGTTGTACGTCACGAAAAAAAAAAGAGCTGGTTTGATGACATGGATGGAATACAGGAGGTCACAGCTTAAATGTTCCATCTGTCACCAATGGACTCTTTGACTGTGAGCAGCGGCGCAGCTAGAAATTTTGGATGCAGTTTTTGGTCACCCCTGTCATAAATACTAATATTAAAAAGTGTCCTTAAAAGGCCCACTGTTAATGCTGGGCCCTTGGAATCTTGGAAACGTTTCCTGCCATGCCAGCACTCAGGTAGTGGTGTCATGTGATCAACGTTGGCAATGGTAATGTTCAAGAGGTTGGTGTAAAGCCATTGATTAATGCTTCTTTCTTTTCTTGCTTGGAAGTGCCTCTGTTACATCTGTGCTGTGAAACACACACACACACAC
>CM059273.1:21492178-21542178 GCA_030347295.1 Setipinna tenuifilis
AACTCAAGTGAGTTAACTCAGAGAACATACATAGTAAATCTCCTAATAGTGGAGCCAAATGGCTTCATTCTCTTACGCAGAGCAAAATTATAGTTCTATTATATTAGAAGATTTACGGCTTACTTTTTTGAGTTCACTTACCTAGGTTTGTTCCTGAACCATGTGCTTGAAACAGGGCCCTGAACTGTCTGGGGGGAGATCTTTCACATAGACTCTAATCAGGAGTGCTCTGCCAAAGGTAAACATACAGCCAGGATCACAGGGGGAAGACTACCTTGTTCCAAACTGTCCTGGAGGGAGGAGTGTCAAAGACTGCAGTGCCTAGCCTATGGTGCCTGATCTAGATGCAGCTGGCCTTCATTAGCAGGGAGGTGAAGCACTCTGAGGTTGGGGTATGTAGCGTACATGATGCCTGTGGGAAGCTTTATGGGATGAGGGTGAGAGGGATTAGTGTTCTCTCTCTCTTTCAAAAAAACTTCTCTTTCTGCTGAGGCTCAAAGAGAGAGAGAGAGAGGCTAAAATTGACACGTGTTAGCATGCAATAACACCACAGTTAGCCCTTAGCCGTCTCGTCAGAGAACACTGCAGAGCGTCAATGACTCACAGTCAAAACACACAAACTGGCACCTTTAGATCGGTTAACATCTGCTCTTCAACATCGCCACTGGGCAGCGTTTGCTACTTTTAATTAAAACAAGACATTAAAAACACATTAAACATCGACCTGCTCAAATCACAAAGGCGTAAACAGACCCAACACTTGCAAAGGTGTTTCTGGTATAGTTCTAGCATGAGGAGAAAGAAAAAAACAGGATCAATAAACCACGACCTCACAGGGAATGTGGGCTAAGGGTTAGCATTAGCAATGACCATTACATTTAACCCCGTAAGCAGGAATGTTGGGACGGTTAACATTCTAAGGAATGCTATAGAGTCCATAGAATACAGTGTGGAATTTTACATTCCATTCTTTAATAGAATGGTCAATGTCTCGCTTGCTTAAGGGTTAAACTAAAACACTTTTAACAGTGGTCACAAAGTTTCTTTTCTTGTTACTTCCTGCCTCTACATCCTGTGTACTTCCTGTCTCTACATTTCTCTCTCTCTCTCTCTCTCACTCTCACTCTCTTTCTCTGTTCATCTCTCTGCTTTGTCCCTTTGCCAATCTCAGTGGACAGGCTGTGCCAATGTTTGATCTTTTAACCACCTGCACATGATCAAATCCTTAGCCAGATATCTAATGATAGCGTCATCTCATTCACCTCCACTTCAGTTTTAAACACTTCCGACAGTAACAGTTAACCAGGTTGCTTCAGTCCTCAACATCTTCATTACAAGTTATTATTATAAGACAAATGAACTCCACAACCCTGCCAACACTACCAGTTATAATCAGATAAAGCCGGCGCACAACCCCACCAACACTAACAATTATAATCAAATGACGCCAGCGCAAAACCCCACCAACACTAACAGTTATTGAGTTAACTTTCACACAGACCTGCATACTTCAGTCAGTGACATCTTAAGCTTGTGGCTTGTCATGCAGGTACATCCAGCCCAGGTAAAGCTAAAGGTATGGGGTCTTACTCACAGGTAGTAACCCTAACCCTACTTACACAAGCCCCTGGACATATAGAGGGTCCAGAGGTTTCTTCCAGCTCACTAACCACACCACTGGAACTCACATTCTACACCTTCAGAAAGCAGACTGTAGAAGTCTGTTTTAAGTAAAATTAAATTCTGACATAAAATGAAAAAAAAAAAAACATGATTGTACTACGTGGGTCTTATTTTGGAATTTTATTAGGATTGGGGCAAGTTCTTGCGACAGCGAGCAGAATGGATTTGAGAGGGGGCTGACCCACCCGAGGATGTAATGGTGACTGCAGGCATCGTAGAGAGCTGGAAATGTGAGCGCTCAGTGTCCTGGCCTGTTATTCTCACACACGGATGCCATTGGAGCCCAGCAGCAGTGAACACTCCCAATCACAAGTATACTTGGCAAGTACCATCCCAATCAGAACACTATTTGGCACATATAGCCCCAATCAGAGGTGAAGCAGGACACGTACCATCTCAATCGGAAATCAACCGGAAAAGAAAGAGTTTCAATACTAATTCCAATCAATCTCAATTAGTCCTCCAGAGCTGAATTTGGACAAAGGCTACTCCAATCATTACCGGTAATACCCCAGTAATTTGGGTCATTGTGAAAGAACAAAATACTGTTCAAACCACCACCAGCTGCCAATAGTCATAGGGTTGTTCTTCATGATCTATCAGGGACCCCTGTCACTGCTGGAAGCATGCTGCCCCCCTCCCTCTTGACTCACAGCACCCCCCCCATGTGTGACAGTGGCTATGGGGCTATGGGGTTGCTTGGATGAGACACTGCCCACTGCCACCTGTTCCTATCCCTATCCCTGCCCCAGAGAGGACGGTGGACTACGGCACCACCACACCTCAGCTGCCCTGCCTGGCTCTGGTAAACAAACACGAGAGGAAAAAATATGCTCAATCTAACACTAATCTGACCCCTTCATTTTAAAAATGAATGTTAAATAAAAAATAATAGAAAGTACAGTATAAAACACTAAATCATACAATCAGAAGTGCTCAAACATAAGATGTTGTTTTAGTTTTTATCCATATTTTCCTTCATGAGGCAAATACGTGTTGTTTTTTTTAAGGTCTTCTTTAGGATGGGGGTTTGGGGGGGGGGGGGGGGTGTGGGGTAAGTAGAAGGGGAATGAGGATAGAAGTGGGAGAGGAGATGGGTGGAGGTGTTGTAGGAGTTATGGAGAGAGGTAAAAGGATGGGGGAGGGGATGTAGATTTCCTCGGGAGGATTTGGCTCGTGAGGTGAAGGGGGTCGGGGGTGAGATGTCATGGCTAGCACCCCCATCTCCTGGTGACCCCCCACCCTCCCCAGACCTCCTCATCTGGCACGTGAGGGGAGGGGCTTAGCCCAGGCTGGTGATGTTGGCCCTGCCCCCGGGCGGAGCCACGATACGCTGGGTGGGGCGTCGAGGGATGTTGTCATCGACCTGAGCACCTGGGTGGACGACATAGGTGAGAAAGGTGAGATGACGATCACACACTCGTTCAGATGAAAAAGCTTAAGGATCAGTTATTTGCAAAAGCCTACTTTTGGATTAAGTTAAACAATCATGCGCACTCAACTTCCAGACAGATGCTACTTCGGAGTTGTGAGTTAAAAGGACTATCAATTGAACTCAGAACAACACACTCTGTATTGTCTGTGTGTGCTTGTTGTTGTTGGATCTTGTCCACAAAACACGTACCCGTTCTGGTGTTGGGCCATGCACCCTGATGATGAGCTTGGGTTGAAACGCATACATGTTTTGATGACAAAAGAAATGCAATAAAATACACAGACAATAGAGTGTGTGTTTGTCCTACTTTTGGATTGCCACAGAAGATTATATCAGAGAATGTGTTAAATTAAATTCTATAATGTAAATCATGGTGTGCAGTAAACTTTTTACAGCTCTATAAGAGACTACAAACTACTACTAAAGCAAGACTACAACAGAAAGTGTAGTGAGTGTGTGTGTCCTATATAGTGATATAGTGTTAGTATAGTGTGGTCATAGAGTGGCTCACCAATGTGTCTAAAGTCAAATTGTTGTATTAACATTAAAATTAGTTTATATATAAAGAGGTGAAGCTAGTGCATTAGCACTGTGGGTTAGCGTGAGTTTACTCATCTGAAATGTGTTACTCATAATAGAGCTAGGCTAGAATATTACCGACAGCGGTGCATTTGCGCACAGAAAAAAGCCTGGCATAGTGTATTAAAATTAGCATATGTTAGCTCATTGAAAGCGTAGGCTAGTGTACTAGAGTTGAGTGTGGATAGTGTAATAGCATTAGCATGATTAGCATGATGTTTATGAGGAGATGAGGCTATTGTAGTAGCGTTAGCAGTTAGCATGAGTGTGTTTATGAGGCGATGAGGCTATTGTAGTAGCGTTAGCATGGGTGTGGGTGTAGAGGGGCTCACCAGAGAGGCTGAAGCCGGACTGGTGCAGGTTGCGGACGGGCTGACCGGACGGCTGCTTGGCCGGGGAGGTCTTGGCAGAGGAGGCGGGGGTCATGGTCTTTGGGGTGACGGACACCTCACACACCGGCCCATCGTACAGACCACGGGGCACACCCCTCAGCTCAGCCAGCTACAGGATGATGAGGATATCAGTCACTCACTCTCTCTCTATCTCTCTCTGACTCTCTTTCTCTCTCTCTCTCGCTCTCTCTCTCTATTTTTATTTCTCTCCTTTCTCTTATTCTCTCATTCTCTCTTTATCTCGCTATCTCTATCTCTATCTCTATCTCACTCTCTGTTTCTCTCTATCACTCAGGCATACTCTTCTTTTCTTTCACAGTACTCTTTTGCATTTGCTATCTGTCTCTCTGTCTCTCTCTCTCTCTCTCCCCCTCTCTCTCTCAAACACACACACACACACACACACACACTAACACAAGTGTATGTTTTCTCCTTGTTTCTCTCTCTCTTTCACAGACACACACACACACACACACACACACACACACACACAAACACATGTATACACACAAACACACCCTGTCTTCCTCACCCTGCTGCGAGCCTTTATCCTCTTGTACACGTAGTCAGGGAAGGGGTTGCTAGTTTCTCTCTTTCACACACACACACACACACACATCCTCTCTTTCTCACCCTGCTGCGAGCCTTTATCCTCTTGTAGACGTAGTCAGGGAAGGGCTTGCGGGGGATGTAGCGTCCTGATCCCTCGGTGGTGTGAAGAGTTCCCTCCTCCAGGACGATCTTCCCCTGGCTAATGACCACCAGGGGGCCCCCTCGCACCTCCAGGCCCTCAAAGATGTTATACTCCACCGCCTGCAACACACACAACACACACCTACAGTTAGACAGACACACACACACACACACACACACACCTCCAGGCCCTCAAAGATGTTATACTCCACCGCCTGCAACACACACAACACACACCTACAGTTAGACACACACACACACACACCTCCAGGCCCCCAAAGATGTTATACTCTACTGCCTGCAACACACACACCACACACCTAAAGTAAGACACACACATACACACGTGCACACACACATACATACACACACACACACACACACACACACACACACACACACACACACTTTTCCTCAAAGGATAAAAAAGTATATAATCTTAAAAACATACAATCCTATCTACATGCCCTGTACACCTCCAGATCTTTAGTGATGTTATATTTCACTTGAAAAACACTCAAGATCACACACATCACACACTCATCACACACATCAGGTACACACTCACACCACACACACACATAACCCTATCTGCACCTCCTACTCACATCCAAACCCTCAGCAATGTTTTACATTACTGCCTGTGACAAAAACACCTTACACACATCAGGGTAGGCAGGCTACACACACACCCCTACCCACACAAGCAAGAGTTACAGTTACGTCAGCATAGATTGGTTCATCATCAAAAGCAATACTCTATTCATTAATGATTTACATTAGTGGCTTCTAGAGGTTACTTAATGCATGGCATGACTCTTCAAATGCATTACACCATTACAAAGTGTTCAAATGCATTAAACCATAAAGTATTGATTTTGTTTTCTGATTTGTGCATTAGGTGCTGTGTGGAATTGGTGTAATGTGTGTGTGTGTGCAGGTTTTAAGGTTCTCCAGGGTGTATGTGCATTACAGTTGCATGTCTATCAGTCTGAATCAGAGTGAGTTTTGTGTGTGTGTGTGTGTGTGTGTGTGTGTGTGTGTGTCCATTAGACAGTAAAGGGGTGTGTGTGTGTGTGTGGGGGGGGGGGTGACTGTGTGTGTTTGTGTCCATTAGTCAGTAAGGGTGTGTGTGTGTGTGTGTGTGTGTGTATTGGATGGCGTGATCGCCACCCTCTATGCTACTGCAACTGAAGCGATCCGGTTAAACCCCACTGGTCCATGAGGTCATTCACAGAGCCTGCACCTCCCTACACAACACACACTCCATAATCAGTTTCCCTTTTCACACACACACACACACACACACACACACACACACACACACACACACACACACACAGGAAAACACCCACATACCTCACCACACACACTCCAAATAACCAGTTTCCCTAGTGATGTACCACACACACTGCCACATACACATATATTAACGGATACATTTACAAAAACTACACATCAGTGCAGATGTGTGTGCACAAACACACACACACACACACACACCACAGTTCCTTCCCTAAAAGAGAGGAAAACAGTGACCAAGCTATGTAAGCCAAAGAATTATGAGTCAGTGAGGGCCTAAACACACATTCACACACACACACACACACACACACACACACACACACACACACACACACACACACACACACACACACACAAACACACACACACATACATACACACCACAGGCCTGTTAGCAATCAGGATGTACATGAGCCAGTTATAAAAGTTTGGAGATGACATCATTGCCATGAGTCACTGGTAGGCCTCCACCCTGGCCTTAATGACCTAAGCCAATCACCATGCAGTTTGCACTAGCTCAACCAATCAGAAGAAGGCTGTCACAAACTCAACCTATCATCCACTGCACCTCAACTTAAATGAACCAATCATCAGCGTGGTTGCGAGTTTTGAAATTTGGATCAAGTCTGCATGACTGTTAAGGGAAAGTGTGGAGAAAGGAGAAACAAAAAAACATCCTTTGGATCCCCTGACAACCGTCTCCGTGGTTACAGCTGCTTGGAGACGGGCTAAATCCTCACAGTTATCCTGACAGAGACCAGGGCTGATTCCCAAACCCTGAACAGAAATAGACTGGTCATCAGGTTGTAATAATCTGGCCATAGATCTCAACGGTTTCTCAGAAAAGCGGAATATAACTCAGGAAAAAAAAACATCCTGGAAAACACATGGAAAAAGTCCTGTTCTTCGTTTAGGATTTTGCAGGACACTATAAAGCCATATAGACACAGACACAGTCTGTGGTACTTGACTAAATGAAAGTGGCAACATACATCCACACATGCTGCAAGGCGTGTCAGAAGGTTGTGGGGGGACCATAAGTAGGGCAGCAATTTATCTCACTTTGCAAGATTTTCTAAAACTTCCTGATTTCCAGATCATCCGCTTTTGAGTCTATTATCTACATGTCAAATGAGTATACTTTTGTTTGGCCATTTATCCTCCTACAATGCCTCTAAGCTCTAAGAACAGTGGGAAGCGAAGAGAGAGTTTGGGTTGGCGTCTGCCTCTTTGGTCTTAATTTGTTCATGTTAGTGTTTCGCCCTGTGTGTAAGGTCCCAAAAAAAGTACAAACTTGGGTCTATTCTTACGCTTCAGCATTTTTGAATGCAGCCTTTGTTGAATAGCGTCAGCCCTTGTGTATACTTTCACTTGGCAATGAGGAATGAGTTTTGGGTGGTTGTCTGTCCCTTTTGTCTTAATTTGGTCATGCCAGTGTATTGCCATTTGCATAAGCTCCAAAAACAGTACACACACTCTACACACTTGGCCTATACTTACATCTCAGCACATTTGAATATAGTCTTTGTTCAATAACATCTGCCCTAGTGTGTAATACTCTCGCTCAGCAGTAATGCAAGATGTCACTTTTCCAAGTGTAGTCTTTTTTTCATCCCTTTGTCCTCATTTCTAACACTAGTGTCCTCCTTTTTAGGTCGGTCCTGTTGGTGTCCGCCCGAGCTAGCCTTAAACGACCTGCAGCTGCACACTTCACCAGCAGTCTGGAACACACACTGACATCAGCAAAGGCAACACGACACCACTGTTACTGTACCTGCTGAGTTAGCACTCTCTTACACTCTCAGTGAGAAAGTGCTGTATGCTTTGAGTTGAAGCTGGATATTCTACCGGCAGTATGTGTTGTGATGATGATAATAATAATAATAATAATAATAATAATAATAATAATAATAATAATAATAAGTGCTGGATGCTTTGAGTTTGAATTAGATATTTTACCTACAGAATGATTAATAATAATAATAATAATAATAATAATAATAATAATAAACTTTATCTGTACAGTATGTACCTTCCAGATCAGCCAATGTCACTGTCCAATCACAGATTGACAGATGAGAGCTATACACTGATATGAGCACTGGTGATCTGATACCTTTTCCTTTGCTGAGCTATGAGCCTCTAGAGCCATACACCTCCACACTGAACTCATTCACACTGATGGAGAAATTGTTAGCACCCTTTGGTGATGATCTTTGTGGTTTTGAGTCACCACCAAATATGCATGTGTGTGTTTGTGTGTGTGTGTGTGTGTGTGTGTGTGTGTGTGTGTGTGTGTGTGTGTGTGTGTGTGGGGGTGTATGTACGTTTGTGCGCATATTCCAAAGAATGTGTGTTGGGTAACCCACATAGCTCTTGGCTCTTGATCTTTGTAGCTTTGAGGAAAACAGCACCAGGTCTGCATGTGTGTGTGTGCGTATGTTTTTGGTTGTTGGTGTGTTTGGTGGTGTGTGTCTTCGTATTGTGTAACTTACAGAGTTATGGCTCTTGGAGGAGATGATCTTTTTTGAGTTTTGAGTAAAACAGCACTAGGTCTGCACGTGTGTGTGCATGTATGTTGTTGGTTGTGTGTTTGGTGGTGTGTGTCTTCGTACTGTATTGTGTAACTCACAAAGCTGTGACTCTTGGCAGAGATGATCGTTGTAGTTTTAAGATAAACAGCACCAGGTCTGCTTGTGTGTGTGTGTGTGTGTGTATGCTGTTGGTTGTGTGTTTGGTTGTGTGAGCCTTCGTATCATATTGTATAACTCACAGAGTTGTGGCTCTTGGCGGAGATGATCTTGGTGATGTCGGGGTCCCAGAGCACCAGGTCGGCATCGGAGCCCACGGCGATGCGTCCCTTACGGGGGTACAGGTTAAAGATCTTGGCCGCGTTGGTGCTGGTCACCGCCACAAACTGGTTCTCGTCCATCTTCCCTGTCACCTACGCACACCAGGAGCAGTGTAGGCATCAGTTATAACATCACACATATCAGCATTACAGGAAAAAAACTGAGGTTATAGCATATTATAGTACCTACTCTCTAAAAAAGGATTTATTTGGCAGTCGTTAACTCTTAGTTAACACATTGTTAATTATTTGTTAACTATTATTCTTACAATATTTCTCAATAGTTAATCATTTATAAGAAAATCTACATCCATATGTCTGTTTACGTGTTGTCTGTCTGTCTGTACGTCAATCTGTTGTTCTTCATGCCATCTACTATTGATCTCTCTGCCTGCTGTTGTTCTGTCTGTCTTTCTATCATCTTCTCTGTCTGCTTTAACATTGTAGGTATGTTTATAATTAGTAAGCAAGTAAGAAAATCGCAACATAGTCGGAAACCCTAAATTAGTTTCCAGCTATATATATACAAACAGTAAAAAGTACATGAACAGTATACACAGACAATACACAGACTATGAACAGGCATAAACCTTTAGCCTTAACAAGCGTGAAGTGTGAAGAACCACAAGGGAGCCATTTTGGCTCAGTCTCCCGAATCTGTTCTTTCACAATATAGTGTACAGTAAAGCATGTCAAGTTACATATACCACCTACACCACCACTGTACTGTAAGCGTCTGCATGTGTGAATAGGAATGTGTGTGTGATTGTGTACACGCATGTCCATAAGTGTTTGTGTTCCCGCTTTGTGTTTGTGTGTGTGTGTATGTGTGTGTGTGTGTGTGTTCCTTTATGAAGGAATGTATATGTTTATGAATGTATATGAAGGTGCGGTGTGCGTGTGTGCCTGTGTGTGTGCCTTACCACACACTTGTCCCAGATGAGGGACATCCTCTCCTCAGTGCCGTTGGTGCCCTCGGGGATGAGACTGAAGTCGTCTTTGCCCACGGCACGCTGGGCGGTGTTGAAGGTGCAGTGGCCACTACCGGTCACCTGCAGATCCCCACTATGGATGGAGAGAGGGGGACGGAGAGAGGGGGTGAAGAGAGGGGGATGGACAGAAAGAGGATGGAGAGAGGGGGATGGAGAGAGGGGGATGGAGAGAAAGAGGATGGAGAGGGGGATGGAGAGAAAGAGGATGGAGAAAGAGGGATGGGGAGAGGGGAATGGAGAGAGGGGGATAGAGAGAGGGGTATGGAGAGAAAGAGGATAGCGAGGGGGGATGAAGAGGGGGATGGAGAGAAAGAAGAAGGAGAAAGAGGGATGGAGAGAGGGGGATGGAGAGAAAGAGGATGGAGAGAGGGTGATGAAGAGAAAGAGGATGGAGAGGGGGATGGAGAGAAAGAGGATGGAGAAAGAGGGATGGAGAGAGGGGGATGGAGAGAAAGAGGATGGAGAGAGGGTGATGAAGAGAAAGAGGATGGAGAGATGGGGATGGAGAGAAAGAGGATGGAGAGAAGGGGATGTAGAGAGGGGGATGGAGAGAAAGAGGATGGAGAGAAAGAGGAAGGGAAATAGGGGATATATCAGGGGAAAAATTGGGTTGATGGGGTGGGAAAGAGAAAAAAGAGACCGAGGGAGACAGGAGGTATGAGAAAAAGAGAAAGGGAAGTAGGGGATACGGCAGATGGAAAAGAGAAACAGAGAGAAAACATGAGGGACAGAGGAGTAGGGTTTGAGCAGGGGAAAAGAAAACAGAAAGACAGAGAAGAAGTGAGAAGCAGATAGAGATAGAGTCAGCAGTCATCATGAATAGAGAGACACACTGCATTAACAAAGCCACTGATACTCTACTTGTCAGAGATAGCAAAGCAGCAGTAACTGCACAGGACATTGGTGTACTGTTTCCTTTTTAAATCCTTCCACTGCCACTCAACAATGTGTGTTGTGGAGCCTTTGTTCATTTGTGTGTGCTGTGTGTGTGTATTGGGGTTTATGCATGTGCATATGTGTGTATAGCTGCGTATGTGTGTGTGTGCGATTGTGTACACGCATGTCCATAAGTGTTTGTGCTCCTGCATATGTGCATGTGTGTGTGTGTGTGTGTGTGTGTGTGTGTGTGTGTGTGTGTGTGTGTGTGTGTGTGAGCATGTTTATGACCGTGGTTCTCACCATGACAGTAGAGAGTTCAGATAGTCCGGGGTGTATAGGGGCGTGAGCATGTGCATATGTGAGCCTTTGTTCATTTGTGTGTGCTGTGTGTGTGTATTGGGGTTTATGCATGTGCATATGTGTGTATAGCTGCGTATGTGTGTGTGTGCGATTGTGTACACGCATGTCCATAAGTGTTTGTGCTCCTGCATATGTGCATGTGTGTGTGTGTGTGTGTGTGTGTGTGTGTGTGTATGTGTGTGTGTGTGTGTGTGTGTGTGTGTGTGTGTGTGTGTGTGCGTGTTTATGACTGTGGTTCTCACCAGGACAGTAGAGAGTTCAGATAGTCCGGGGTCGTGGGGTCGGGGCTCAGAGGAGGTGATGTCACATAAGCCGCCGCCTTCGCCCAGTTTTTGCTCCAATAGTGTGAGCCGTCCGTGCCGAGGCTGGCAGTGATTGGCTCTCCATACACCACAGTTCCTGAAAACGAACCAATCCCATTCCACACATTAAAACCATCCAATCCCAGGCGGCTTCAAGTGGTTTCCTCTGTGCTATCATGTTGTGGCTAAAGGCCAGTATCAACTAAGCCAGATGTTTCTGTAGTCTTAGGGGAACATTAGGCCACACATATAATAAAACTAAAGGAAATATGCTTGGATTCGGGGTTTTTTTTTTCAGTACAAGAACGACATCCTTATATAAAAACCACTCCTTATGGGTCCCTGGAGGGACAACACAATATCACATTTCTGTAACCATATGTTTGCACCAGAGGTGATGAGAGTGTTGACATTTTACCCTGGCTGTCCTGTCCTGTCGAGAATGTTCTAGAAATATCATCCACCAATCTGAATGCTCTCACATCAGCAGCAAAAAATGTTGGAACACTTACTCTCAAAAACATCAGTGATGAAAGAATTTGAATTTCTAAGTGGCTACTCATGAGTCATGACACTGAAGAGTGGAACTGAACTTTCAACACGATGCCTTCGCCACTCAAGAGATGCCTGTATCATGTACTAAGCAAGTGAATGACCTGCTGTCAGTTTGATTATAATAACTAATATTTATTTAGGAAAAAAAAACTTTAAGTGATTACCATTTGTCATTGTGATCACACAGCACACACAATACAATTTTACCTCTGCATTTAAACCATTAAACATGTGAGAAGGGGGCAACCATCACAATAATGCCCAGGGAGCAATGTGTGGGGGACAGTGCCATGCTCAGAGCACCTCAGTCACAGGGGATTATGGAGGAGAGGGCTGGTCATTGCCTCCCCCTACCCACCTGCTGGTGTGGGCAGTTGAACCTATGACCCTTTGGCTGCAAGTCCAACTCCTTAACCGCTAGCCCTGAATGGTTAGAAAAAGCACTGTGGGAGCAGCTCTGGCCTAGTGGTTAGAGTGGTTAGTGAGTTGGTCTTGGGATCAAACAACTAGTGCTCTCCTGCACCCTCATCCATGGCTGAAGTATCCTTGAGCAAGGCATCTAACCCCACATTGCTCCAGGCACTGTAACTGAAACCCTGTAGCTAAATAACTGTAAGTCACTCTGGATAAGAGCATCAGCTAAGTGTAATGTAATAAAAATAGGCTAATAGTGTTGCCATGACAACATGAACTCTGACTATCCCTGCCATCACTCACCCTTCTTCCTGGCCATGGCGATGACATCAGCAGCACTCTTGCTCATCACCTTGGTGATGTAGAGGGGGCAGTTGGTCTGGTTGGCTATGGTCACCGAACGGTTAACTGCCTCTGCCTCCACCTGCGTGTGTGTGTGTGTGGGTGTGTGGAAGAAGATTACATGTTACATATCAATCTGCACAAGCACGTTAGCACTAAAGAGTTTTTACTGTGAAAGTGTTTTTAAAAGTGTGTTTGATGTCTACATTTACGCTCTTAACCATGATACGGCAATATCAAAATGAATTTTCATGGTATTAAATCAGATTCAGGTCATGTACTTTTCACCAGCTGGCTTGGTCCATCTATGAAATTAGAGCTCTTTGTGTGTGTGTGTGTGCCTGCGTATGCGTGTGTGTGTGTGTGCGTGCGTACGTATGTGTGTGTGTGTGTGCGTGTGTGTGTGTGTGTCTGTGTGTGTGTGAGTGTGCGTGTGTGTGTGAGTGTGCGTGTGTGTACGTCTGTGTGTGTGTGCGTGTGTGTGTGTGTGTGTGTGTGCACTTTACCTCCTCTGGGCGGCTGAGTACGTGCCCTTCTGGCCCTGTGATCCCCAGTGACAGGATACGCTGCTGCTCCTGAGAGAGGACAGAAAGAGGAGAAGAGGAGATAGGGAGGAGGAGAAAGAAGAGATAGAGGAGGAGGAGGACAAGGACGAGGAAGATGGGAAGAAGAAGATGAGGAAGAAAAGCGAGGAGAGAAACGATGAGGAGAAAGAGGAGGAGGAGGAGGAGCAGGAGGAGAAGGAGAAGGAAAAGACCAAGAGAAGAGAGATTGGAAGAGAGGAGGAGAAGAGGGAAGAAGAGGGAAGAGAAAAAGAAAAGAGGGAAAAAATAGAGGCAGTGGAAGGGGAAGGGAAAACAAGATGAGCGGGGGAGGAAGGAAAAGAAGGAGATGAGAAAAAAGGGAGGTGAGAGAGCGTGTGAAAGAGGAGTGTGAGTGTGTGTGTGTAAGTGTGAGTGTAACGCAGACACCCCGAGCAGCAGATGACCACAATGAGCTCCATGCTTCCACAATAATCACCAGCGCAGAGCTGTGCATCTGTTTCCACTGAGCCTGTCACATATCTGAGTGGTGATTACGGCCCTGACACACATCTGTTTAAATGTGCATCTGCTCTCTGTCACATCTAGCAAAGCCCCTCTAGATAAGTCCCTACTCTCAGCGGCCATATTGGTGACGCCTTCGGCCATCTTTTTTGGGTTAATAAGAGCAGACCCTACCTTAATGAATAGCAAGACACAAGTATATGCACTTTACGATGACTGAGGGACATACAAAATACTTGGATAAAATTACAATGAACACTTAATTGTAATGGCTGGAAATGTTCGCTGGTTTGTATCAAAATAAAGCTCTAAAAGCCTTTTTTTTCTCCAGGGTTATTTTGAACTGTGCATGCGCTGTGCTTTACTACTTCTCAATGTAAGAAAGTCTCTACATCTAGAGACAGGGATGCAGGTCAGCTGCTCACACTTGCCCTTATCTAGCAGCAGTGGGAGCTCTTGTGTGTATTTGTGTGTGTGTGTGTTTCTTTCTCTCTCTGTCTCTCTCTTTGTGTGTGTATACGTGCCCTGCTGTGTATACAGGTGTGTGTGTGTTTACCTCAGCAATGATGTCTCCATTCTCAGCATGCACCTGAGCAATGGCTCCCAGGTCACGGATGGTGCTGAACACCTCGTACACCTGTAAGGGCACACACACACACAGTCAACACTTATATCCTAAACACTCAAAACTTCACACACCTATAGAGACACAAACACGTACTCACACCTCCTATACCTATGTAAACGCTCACACTTAAATGCATTATAAACCAAACACACACACACACACACACACACACACACACACACACACACACACACACAAGTTCAAAGGTCTAACTATGCACACACACTAAGCAGCACACATAAATGCAGTGTGGGTAGTCCTGGAGCAGTGGGCCCATGAGCCCTTAAAGCACAGACACACGCACACACACACACACACACACACACACAAACACACACACACACACGCAGTGGGACCATGAGCCCTGTTCCCCAGAGGTTCCCATCTCATTAGGCATCAGAACCCAGCATTCCACACACACACGCACACACACACACAGTAGGCCCATGAGCCCTGTCCTCCAGAGAGTCCCCATCTCATTAGGCATCAGAGCCCAGCATTCCACACGCCCGCCAGCATCAACACGCTTCTCATCGCCATGGCGACGGAGTCACAAACACGCCTCTCACGCCTTCTCATTCAACCTCTGGCTGCCAGGGGGAAAACCAACCCAAGCAGGGCTGCAGTCCACTCCCTGTGCTGGCCCAGCACCACACAACCCATCCCATCACATCCTATACGAGTCCAGTCCAGACCAGACCAGAACTGACAGGAACAGACCGGAATTGTCAGGAATAGACCAGACCGGATCACAACCACGTCAGTTTCATCTAGTCCAGCTGTGGGATGGAGGGCTTGAGCTTCTTTCACTTTCAGCAAACGCATATGTTTGGGAACATTTTTTCAAAAAGTCTTTCTTTTTGTTTTTGTTTTGTGTTTGTTGCAGATGTGTGCTACCACACAAAAATGGTCTGACGATGCTGTCTTTTGCAAAGAAACATAGATGCGTGGCAAAACGGCCCGCCCCACCAACATGAGTCCAGCAAACTGCCTTCAGCATTCCATTACTTCAGATTCAATTTTCAATGCTGCCCATCCTGCCAATCAGTGCTGAGCTCCACTGCCAAGCTCTATGTTGTCAGCGCTTGCATATTCAACAGGGTTTTTTACCACAGGGTAAGTAATGTAATGTTCAGGGTTCCTACACATTTTCAAATGTAAAATTCCAGACTTTTTCCATACTCAAATTCTCAGAGATTTTGGAGACATCAGCGCACCACCAAATACTAATGTATTTAAATGAATTAAACACATACAGTTATTGTGGCATACCACCAAAATCTATAACATATTTAGCTGGGCCTAGAACGTGTGTCAGTGTCCTATTTTATGTCATAACCAGTGGCGGCCAGTGGAAAAAATGTTTGGTGGGGCACGAAGGTAGACATCATGAGCATATGTACTACCCCTGGTGGGGGGTATGGGGGTCCTCCCCCAGAAAATTTTGGATTTCTTAGATGCAATTTCCTGCATTCTAGTGCATTTTGGGGTAGCCTGTTTCACATAGCAAATGCAAAATCCATTCTGATTCAGCTTACATTGTCAGTTGCATGACCTTAATAAATACTTGTAAAATGACAGTTGCAAAGTGATAATGAAATGTAGTCTTACAATGAAAGTACACAGCGCTACAGTGCTGCGTCCGCAGCGCAAAATAAAAGGGCCAATTAAAATCTTTTATTTGTAATGCTCTCAAACTTTTTTCACATGCTTCCATAGACTCAGGCTTTGTCGGCACCCCGGAGTGGGAGGGCTTTCGCTCACTGTACCAAATAACAAACAATCATCTCACGTTAAAGTCAATACACTCTCACTGGTGGTTAAGGTGGAACGGTACGGTTTCTTGTTATTGTTAATATGATGAATTTTTTTAATCCCTCACATGTTGGGAGGGCCGCGCCCGTGCGCCCTTAATAAAAGGGCCGCCGCTGCGTCACTTCAGATTTCTTTTAAAATTACCAGATGAGTGTGGAGCATATTTATTAAATGTAACTTTACAAAACCAACAGGAATATTTTTCTGAACTGTATGGAACTTTGTGGTGATGGGGACTTTACATTGCGCTTATGTCGTTTTCTCTAATCGACTGAACTAGCAAATCTATCTGGCTAATTTTCATGTCAGAACAGTGATTACTCGTAGGCCTAATAATGAATTGTTTAACATGTAAGCAACAACAACCCCTTACAAAAAACCCTAATAGAAGCTAATCTCTTCCAAAAAAGTCTGACAGCAGCATGAACAACGCTGCTCATAATGTTAATCTCTGATCCCTGCTCAGTGCCTAACTTTTGACACTTGCTCATCTCGCTGCTGTACGCTACGTCACAATCGCAAGTTTCAGACTACAAAACGCTGCTCCGCTCCCTCCGCAGCCATTTCAGCACATTTCTTAGGCAAAATTCGATGAATGTCTGAAAGTTGAGCTGCATTTTACCATGTAGTGGCAAATGTCTGGAAACAAAAATATTTCTCCATACTCTAATTTCAATTTTCCATACTTTTTCAGACCTGGAAAACGCTAAAATTAAATTCCATACTTTTCCATACTGCGTAGGAACCCTGAATGTTGGTAGAAACAACCATCCCCTGTTGGGCAACCGTTATGGGGTGGGGGCTGTTTATTAGGGCAGTGATGAGGACTTGCGAAAGGACCAGCAGATGGTTCTGAGTTCCATCCCAGAGTCTTCCATCATTGCGCCCCTGAGCAAAGGCACTTATCCCTGTAGTTAGTTCACTGTAAGTCACTCTGATGTGACGTACTCACGTCTGTATAAGCAGAGTTTAAATTGGGCAGGAGCCCTCCACTGCTTACCTCCCCCTCCTTACCTCAGCGTTACAGCCAGCTAGAGTTGAGCTCCCTCTGCTATAGTATTTATAGTAATATACAATAAAGGGAGATATTGACCACTGTGAGTAAGGAAGGGCTCCCCCTCCTTACCACTGCGTATAAGTGTGTGGATGCTTTTAGGGTACAGTTTGTTTGTTTGTTTGTTTATTTATTTATTTATTTATCAGTTGAAATCAAACAATCTGGAATCGCTGTACTGAAAAAATCAAATTCAAAAGATCAAAGTAAGTGCATTTGTCATATTCTTTGTTGTTAAACACACTTCAGGTTGACCCTTCACCCTCTAAAGCTGGGAACAGACCTTTACCATAAAAATGCAACTGAGCACCTAACCTACAGATGGAGCTGGATGTGTTTTTGAGTTGGTGGTAATAAAAATGACCATGGGGTGAAAATACAGAACAGACATGAGTAATAACGACAACATAGAACAGGCTGGAACAGACTAGACTACACTAGAACAGGCTGGAACCAATAATATACAGCTGTGCTCATAAGTTTACATGCCCTGGCACAATTGATGATTTCTTAACCATTTTTCAGAGGGTCATTTCGGTAGTTTCTGTTGTCATTATGATTTAAATAAAGTAAACACAGGTGTTTGACAATAAATGGCTTCAGCCAACACAAACCATGAGTGAAGGAGAAGTTTTTTTTGTGTTATCATTCATATTCTCTGCAAAATGGCTAAGAAATCATCAATCATGCCAGGGTATGTAAACTTATGAGCACAACTGTAAAACATGTTTGATTCAATCTGAATTATGTAAGCAATGCATAGCATTATTTTATACTCAAATCTGTCCCCCTAACAAACATGAATACTTATGTTGCGACTGAACACTACAACTGCTGTTGGTTAGTCTGCATTACTGTTCTATTCTGCCAAATCTTCAAGAGAGATTTATACCAGGAGATGGAAGTCCAAAGCCAGAAAAATTATTAGAGACCCCAGTCATCACAAACAACAAGTCTCCTCTCTCTGTTAACCCTTTAATGCATAAGCTATCGGAACCCCCACTAATGCATAACATGGGTCTAAAAAGACCCGCATTCATTTCCAATGTAATTCCAACCATTAATGTGATATTCTCTCTCATAACTTTTAAAACCAATACAATTAATCCCATAATACTTATAAAAGTAATTTTGTAGGTAGTATTTAATGCAAAGAACATATTTTATATTTCTTAAATTTTTTCATTTTATAAATAAACATGGATTTAGAATTTCTACTCTAATTTCCAGACATGGGTCTACAAAGACCCGCATTCGTTTCTAAAGTCAATTGTCAGCCAAATTGTTTTTTTTTTCTGTTGCAACTTCCATAATTAATATATTTCATCCAGGAAATATGTTCTTGTTATGGTAAGTCCTTGAACTCTTTTCCTGCAATGCTCTGAATGATATCCGATACTGCACTATACTTGCTGATGTACCTTATTGCTCGCTATTCACATGTTCACAGTCTCATATTAAGACACTGTATTGTTTTATACTTTTAAGTGATTTAAATATCACAAGTCAGATATGAAATAATTGTCATTTAAATAGGCCTAATTAAAAACATATAACTGCTACCAAGAACTGATACGTTTTGATCCATGTGTCTAAATAATGTACAGTATGTCACAAATGTGAGTACACCCCTAACATTTTTGTACTTTTTTAATTATATGTTTCCATGGGAGAAGTCTAAAGATATAATACTTTTCTACAACATAAAGTAGGCAGTGTACAGCTTATATAACAGTGCAAATTTGCTGTTCCCTCAAAATAACTCGACACACAACCATTAATGTCTAAACCACTGGCAACAAAAGTGAGTACACCCCAAAGTGAAAATGTCCAAACTGTGCCCAAAGTGTCAATATTTTGTGTGGCCACCATTATTTTCCAGCATTGCCTTCACTCTCTTGGGCATGGAGTTCACTAGAGCATCAGAAGTTGTCACTGGAATCCTCTTCCACTCCTACATGATGACATCACAGAGCTAACCTTGAGCTTGAGACCTTGAGCTCCACCTTCCATTTGAGGATGCCCCACAGATGCTAAATTGGGTTCAGGTCTGGGGACATGCTAGGCCAGTCCATCACCTTCACCCTCACCCAAGGCGTGGTCATCTTGGAGGTGTGCTTGGGGTTGTTACCATGTTGAAATACAGCCATGCAGACCAGTTTGATGCAGTGGGCAGCGTATGGTCTGGGCACTGACAGGCGGTCCCTCTACCCCATCAACCTCTGCAGCAATGCTGGTCGCACTCCTACACTTATTTTGAAGACACAGCCTCCGGATATAATGCTGAGCACATGCACTCAACTTCTTTGGTCGACCATGGCAAGGCTTGTTCTTAGTAGAGTCTGTCCTCTTGAAGCGCTGTATGGTCTTGGCCACTGTGCTGCAGCTCAGTTTCAGGGTGTTGGCAATCTTCTTATAACCTAGGCCATCTTCATGTAAAGCAACAATTTTCTTTTTTAAATCCCCTGTTTCCATGAGGTGCCATGTTGAACTTCCAATGACCAGTATGAGAGAGTGTGAGAGTGATAACACCAAATTTAACACAACTTCTACCCATTTACACCTGAGACCTTGTAACACTAATGGATCACATGACACCAGGGAGGACAAATGGCTAATTGGGCACAATTTGGACATTTTCACATAGGGGTGTACTCACTTTTGTTGACAGTGGTTTAGACATTAATGGTTATGTGTTGAGTTATTTTGAGGGAACAGCAAATTTGCACTGTTACATAAGCTGTACACTGCCCACTTTACGTTGTAGAAAAGTATTATATCTTTAGACTTCTCCCATGGAAAGATATAATAAAAAAAGTACAAAAATGTTAGGGGTGTACTCACTTTTGTGACATACTGTATATTATGTAAAATGACTTCTATTTCAAAGAGTAAGAATAGAGTATTGAAATTAAGTATTGGTCCTGGAAATAAATAATCCATAAATGATGAAACAAGATGCATTATTGAATGAGGATTAAAAAAAAAATCACATTGGTAAGAAAAACTAAGCCTGTGGTAAAAATTGCATAGAAAATGAATACGGGTCTATTTAGACCCATGTGTCTAAATAATGTATAATTATGTAAAATGACTTCTATTTCAAATAGTAACCTGAAAGTATTTAAATTAAGTTTTGGTCCTGGAAATAAATACTCCATAAGTGATAAAAAGATGCATTATTGAAGGAAGAATCAAAATCATTTTGCAATATAGCTAAGAAAAACTAAGCCTTTGGTGAAATTGCATAGAAAATGAATACGGGTCTATTTAGACCCATGTTATGTGTTAAAGGGGTAGTAACAAAAAAAGTATTTTTACGTAAAAAGCAATCATGCCAAAAATGAGGTGACGCTTTCTAAGGGACATAAACAAGTTAATTGAGGAATTCATGGAGTGCCGAGTAAAAAAAATGTATTATGACAAAGATATCAAAAATTTAAACTCTGCCGGGTCTATTTAGACCCATCTTATGCATTAAAGGGTTAAAGTCTGGAAAACATTACAGAAGCCTGAAAACAAGGACTTAAAGATTGAGGAAACGTTTTTATCCTCAAACTATACACACTTTAAGTGAGGGACACAAGAGATTGTGACATTCTTGTATATATCTTGGACCATGTATTTGTTCCAGACATTGAAAACCATTCAGGTAGATGACTTAACTGTTCAAATTAATGCACCGGAAGAGGAGACTTTTAGCTCTTACTTTTGCACCTGTATACATACTTTCATATAAGCTTCATTTGTACAACAATTTTCATTCTATGTATAGAAGATCTGGCTCTTAGTACTACACGGGATGAAACTCCAAGTACAGTACATTTTATGTCAGTTTCTTGAACACATAAATAACATTTAAAATCTCTGAAGGTTTAGGAGCTCTGTGTCTCCATGGGGGAAGGGCAGATTATTTCTGGTGGACTAGTGTGTGCTCTGCTCTGCTCCCTAGAGGTGTGTGTGTGTGTGTGTGTGGGTGGGGGGTGTTTAGCAGTGTCAGCTAGGAACAAGAGGCCATGCCTGAGTGGTCTTAATGCTGTCAGCTCCACGGTCACCAGTAAGGTGTTTGCTTAGCCTTACCTGAGAGTCCGTGAGCTGGAAGATGTCCTTGTAAGCCAGATAGACCAGGAAGGAGTTGACACCTTCAAAACACAGAGGCACACATTAAAAACTGTCCGTGAGCACACATACACACCATTAGGCAAACAGACAATTGAGGAGTCCCATACTCACATCAAAAGAATGCTATAGGTTAATTCATATGTGCAGATTTTATGTAATTAACACATAAATATCATGATAGTCATAGTCTCAGATATGCCTTCTGTTTCAATGTCAAAATGTCTGCAAAAGTATTGATTTCTACTCTAAAAAGAGACACTACATAGCTTTTAGTAATCCATGTAGTATTTTCAAATCATCGTAGGCATGATAGCAAATATCAGTTACTTATAGTATCTCAGCTCTGAACTCATATGGAAACATTTCCACAAAGAGTTCTGTGCAGTCCAATGCAGCTGAACTTAATGAATGTATTACATACATTCTGTGTGTGTGTGTGTGTGTGTGTGTGTGTGTGTGTGCCTATGTGTGTGTGTGTGTGTGTGTGTGTGTGTGTGTGTGTGTGTGTGTGAGAGAGAGAGCGAGAGATAGCATTCTCCAATCAGCTGTTGAGAAATCTGAGCACGTGTTTATATTATCTTAGCATTTTCTATTTGGAGTGATTTAACAGTGAAGCAGGAGATTTATCAGCATGTTCCATCTGCCTGTTAGCTCCCTCTACAAAGTTCCTTTTACAGCAATGTTACGTGATCTGTTTTATGCTCTCAGTGCGTGTGGCTTTGCTCTCATGACCAGTGTGTGTATGTGTGTGTGTGTGTGGTGTGTGTGTGTGTGTGGAATCGTGTGTGTGTGTGGTGTATGTGTGCATGCTAAATTTGTGTGTGTGTGTGTCTATAATTGTGTATAAATGCTAAGTTTGTGTTTGTGCTAAATGTGTATGTATGTGTGTGTGTGTGTGTGTGTGTGTGTGTGTGTGTGTGTGTGTGTGTGTGTGTGTGTGTAATATGTCTGTTTGCACTACCACAAGTGTGTGTGTGTGTGTGTGTGTGTGTGTGTGTGTGTGTGTGTGTGTATGTGTGTGTGTGTGTGTGTGTGTGTGTGTCTGACTGTATGTGTGTGTGACTGTATGTGTGTGTGTGTGTGTGTGTGTGTGTTGGCCGATGTCCAGGCAGGCCTGCGCTGGTGTGGTGCATATATACCGTGGTCCTTGATGAGGGTCTCCATCTCCTCCTGGATGCCCTTGTGCCACTCGGTCACGTCCACGTGCAGGGAGTAGTCGCAGCAGGACTTGCTGTCGGCCCACTGCCTCCACTGCTCAAAGGACGACAGCAGGGTGGCGCCAGGCTCTGGGACAACATGGTCGACTACACACACACACACGCAAACACACACACACACACACAGATAGAGAGAGAAAGACAGAGAGAGAGAGAGAGAGAGAGAGAGAGAGAGACACATAGTGAGAGAGAAAGACAGAGAGACACACACACACACACGTGCACACACACACGTGCACATACACACGTGCACACACACACACACACACACACACACACACACACACACACACACACACACACACACACACACACACACACAAGTATGAATCCAGGGGCATATTTCTAAAGTGGGGCAGGCACGTGTCAGTGCACACATAAACAGGAATAGAAACAAGGACACAAACACACATCAAACATAAACAGTTTAGAATTCAGCCCTAAACATTTGGCCATTGTCACTGGTGGCTCTGCTAGCTGTCTCTGCATACGTAGGCAGGTGGCATTTGCAAGGCCTGGATGAGTGTGTGTATTGGTGTGTGTGTGTGTGTGTTTGTATGTGTTTGAGTGTGTGATGTAGGCAGGTGGCATTTGCTGGGCTGGCTGTGCTTGTGTGTGTGTGCGTGCATGCGTGTGCATGTGTGTCTGTGTGTGTATGCGTGTGCCTGTGTGTGTGCATTTGCGTGTGTGCTTATGTGTGTGTGTATGTGTATGTGTGTGTGCATGTGCCTCTGTGTGTGTATGTGTGTGTGTATGTGTGTGTGTGTGCTTGTGTATGTGTGTGTGTGTGCTTGTGTGCGTATGTGTGTGTATGCGTGTGTGTGTGTGTATGGGTGTCTGTACGCAAGTGTGCCTTGGTGTTATTGTGTGTGAGCCGGCAGTGCACTGTGCCAAGGTCAGTCCCTTGCACAGAAGGCCACAGGCAGCTTTGAAACTCATTCAGCACTTTTAGAGGGCCCGCAGTGTTCACAAACAGGCCCTGGTCCAGTCCGTCAGTACCGCTGGCACACACAGTACAGTGGGGCTGTGTTCAGTGCGCCTGATCCGGGTGCAGTCATTGGTCCTGAGCCAAAATACTTCTTTAGTTGGTCAGCATGTAGACCACAGAGTAGCGTAACAGCAAAACAAAGACCAAACCGGCTTAACCAATACACATGAAGCCCAGACCGTGTACTGTTATATTGGTTGTGTTGTGTGGTTGTGTAAACCTCATCTGCACAGCTTTTGTATTATCCTTGGTATGCATAGTGATTTACAGCCATTTGCATACACAGATGGCATAAGTACGGGTCAAGGACACAGGTGCTTGTCACTGGCTTGAGTACTAGCCACTGAAATACACACTGACCTTACTAATCATTGAATTACTAATCACTGAATTAACATACTTGAAATGTTAATTGAAACACATTATGTACTGAATTCTATTAACTAAAACATAACTGGGCATGATAATGTAGGCCAACTATTAGCAAATACAGTATGCTGATTACTGGGCTATGTAACTTGTAGCATAACTGCTGGTTATTGGCCTATACTGTATACTGGTCATGGGGATAACTGTTTGTCATTGAAATATATCTTACTGCAGTATGAGCTAGCTATTCCTTATTAGTATGCATGATTATTAGTATGCATGCTTATTAGTATGTAGTATGCATTAGGCACATGCATCTCCCTGTATGTGTGAAGGCAGTCTGCTTACTCTGTGTTCCTCTACACCTCTGTCAGCTTATGTCCTCCTTTTTGTAAGTCACTTTGGATAAAAGCGTCTGCTAAATGGAATGTAATGTAATGCTGCCCACTGCAAAGGAGCCTGGTGAATCGTGAGTGGTGTACTGTTGACGGGGATAACTGTTCAACTGTCATTGAAATATATTTTATTATAGTATGAGCCAGCTATGACTCATTAGTATGCATGCTGCATACTAATCCTATACTAATGCATGCAAAAAAGCAGTGACTGGTGACTGGTGTAAGTGCCAGGTGTTGGCATACGCACTGATCATGGTGGTGCCCCCAGCCAGGGCGGCACGAGTGCCCTGGTAGAAGTCGTCGGCCGCGGTCATGCCTCGGTCGGGCATCTGGAAGCGCGTGTGCACGTCGATGCCCCCTGGCATCAGCATGCGCCCGTGGGCATCGATGGTCTTCACCCCACCGGGCACGATCAGGTTCTCCCCAATCTGCCTGTTGAGGGAGGGAGAGAGGGAAAGAGAGAGGGAAAGAGGGAGGGAGAGCAGGCAGTCAGTACAGAGCTGCAGCCAGACCTAACCAAAAACACCCTGCTGCCTTACCAGTGTGGTGTGTAGTGTAATGAGGTGTAGTCCGTAATGCGTACCAGTTCTTCTAACAAAAAGAGGAGGCAGATGTTGTTTAGACGAGTCTGCTGTTTAATTGAACTTTTAAGTTTGAACATTTTAGTGTAAACATCCCAAATTGTCTGAATTAACCCATAACCCAAAGACTAGCATTAGTGTGCGTCCGCCAAGAAAGCCATCAGGGCGGCCACTGAGGCGGCAGAAAAGGACCTCCAGATGGCTCTGGCTGTGGCTGTGGCTGTGGCTGGGGGAGGAGGAGTGATCTGGGGGTCAGTGGTGCTGGGAAGCCAGCCAGAGTCTGATCTACTCAGCCCGGGTCGCCTGAGGGGAGAGCGTATCGTGTTCAAAGACCCAAAACATCCCAGGATCTCTGGAGCAGCACTGAGGATGCGTCCCGGCGCATTGCAGGACATATCGACTTAGGTGCGGGACGCTTGCCAGGAACCACCTCCACAGACCTCGGAGAGGAGAGGTTTGTTTATACTTCCAAATTGCGGCAGAGAGCTCAAAACAAACAAACAGGAAGGTTTGCAAACATTTGATAGCATTTATCTAGCTTTGCAAATTTGGACACACCTCTGACGGGTCACATGTCTCAAAAGGATAGGGAAGGATGCACACTCCCAGTGAGGTGCATGATGGGATAGATTGCACGCTTCAAAAGAATGCAGCCTCACACTCCCCATTGCTTTGCTTTTTAATTTGTTTTAATTCCATCGTTTTAGCCCCATTGCCTTCATCCAGGTTATTCACCCATCTCCGCCACCAGCCCCCCACCCACAGAACTTTCCGGGAATTCACTGTGGCCCCATCCTTTGAGACCTGATGTTCCCAAAAATTTGAATCAAATTCTCCCCAGTCTGTCTGTTGAGGGAGCAGGTTGGAGATCAAATCTCTCTCTCTCTCTCTCTTTCTGTGGTCGGCTTTTCTATTCACCTCATTCACATCAGTGACAGGCGTTTGATGCTAATTCAGCTAAACTGCTAAAGTTATCAGAGTGTATGACAAGTGCAAGTGTTTTCCAGCTAGGATTTCTTATTTGAGCGGTCAAAATAAATACATCCAAAAGATGGATGGAAACCCAATAATAAAGGCTGGTGTTAACTAACACCCAACCCCACCCGCCGAAACCCCCCACCCCACCCCACCCCACCCACCAGCTCTAACCCTAGGAACAGAAACTTCTGGAAACTCAAATCATTGTGGCCCCCATCCCAGTCGAATTAAGTCTAAACTCTCTAACGATGTTAAATAACATCATCAATCACGGCAGCATACCAGCGAGATGAGCACGCTCACGCTCACGCTCACGGTCACGTAAAGCGTTTCGCCGTAAAGCAAAGCGTTTTGGATATCCGCTAATTAAAGGAGCATGTTGGACGCTAAACAGTTTGTCAAGACAATAAAAGAGCAGCTGGTGGAAATGAGCCTAACCACAGAGACATGCAGATGGCTAGGCTAGGCTAAGCTGAGGCGAGACGAGAGGAGAGGAGAGGAGAGGAGAGGAGAGGAGAGGAGAGGAGGAGAGACGGGGACTGGACTCACTTTATGTGTGTGTGTGTGTGTGTGTGTGTTTGAGACAATAGGAGAAGGGGACTGGACTCACTTGATGTGTGTGTGTGTGTGTGTGTGTGTGTGTGTGTTTGAGACAATACGAGATGGGGACTGGACTCACTTGATGTGTGTGTGTGTGTGTGTGTGTGTGTGTGTGTGTGTGTGTGTGTGTGTGTGTGTGTTTGAGATGAGAGGAGAGGAGACGGGGACTGGACTCACTTGATGTGTGTGTGTGTGTGTGTGTGTGCGTGTTTGAGACGAGAGGAGAGGAGACGGGGACTGGACTCACTTGATGTGTGTGTGTGTGTGTGTGTGTGTGTGTGTGTGTGTGTGTGTGTGTGCGTGTGTGTTTGAGACGAGAGAAGACGAGGACTGGACTCACTTGATGTGTGTGTGTGTGTGTGTGTGTGTGTGTGTGTGTGTGTGTGTTTGAGACGAGATGGGGACTGGACTCACTTGATGAGGCCGTCCTCCATGTAGATGTCCGCGCAGAAGGACTGGTCATCGTTAACGATCTTCGCCCCTTTGATCAGGAGACGGTCGCTCTGGAGAGGAAACAGGGGAACAACAGTTAACTAGGGTGTCTGATGCAAAACACATACACTAACACACACTAACACACACTGACACACACACACACACACTGCTTTGGGAACAGCTGTTGCAGGACTCTCAAGATTCTATGCCAGCTTGGACATCAGACTGTGTGTGGCAAGACACACACACAGCCATGGATACACACACACAGACACACACACAGACACACACATATTCACACACACAGACACATACACACGTTCACACACACACACACAGGCACACATACACACACAGTAACACATACACACACACACACACACACACACACACACACACACACACACACACACACACACACGCGCACACACACACACACACACACACATGGCCAGGCCTGCCAGCCGGCTGCTGAAGGCAACTTATGAGACACTCTGTTGCTCTTGGCAATGGTGTCACGGCAACCGCCTCCTCTCTTCTCCTCTCCTCTCCTCTTTAAAGAGGCATTGCCCCGCATGGCATCTGTTCCGCTCCCGACCCGACCCGGCCTGGCCATGGCCCAGATCTGGCCCGGCTCCACCAGGCCGGGATGCGGGATGCGAGATGTGAGAAAGGGCCGTGCTACCAGGGTGGTCATTCCGCATTAGAGGACTCAGGGGAGCAAATTACGGCTCACTTAGGGGTGTGTGTGTGTGTGTGTGTGTGTGTGTGTGTGTGTGTGTGAGAGTGTGTGTGTGTGTGTTGCATAGGGGTACAGCCTTAACTTGCCCCCATTCTCCCCCGCCCACACACTGACACACACAAACACACACCAGACATGCAACACAGATGTTCAGGCTGGCAAAGAATGATGTGGCACCACCCACACTATTGTGTGCATGATTTTAGTGTGTGTGTGTGTGTGTACTTTTGTTTGTGTGAGGCATAAGACTGTCAGCACCCACTTTGCAATCTATCTGTGTATGTGTATAGGATAGTTTGCGAGTGTGTGTGTGTGTGTGTGTGTGTGTGTGTGTGTGTGGGATACAAAGCCAGTATATGTGTGTGTGTGTGTGTATGTGTATACGTGTGTGTGTATGTGTATACGTATATGTGTGTGCACATGTACATGCATGTTTGTGTGTGTGTAGGACACACAGCTAGTGCGTGCATGCTGGTGTGTGTGTGTGTGTGTGTGTGTGTGTGTGTGTGTGTGTGTGTGTGCAATGGAGGGCGATCTGGCAGCACCCACGCTGCCCTCTATGTGAACTCTTCAGTTGAACTGTGTACACTGAGCAGCAGCAAGAGCACCACTGAGCTTGGATAGCAGTGTGTGTGTGTGTGTGTGTGTGTTTGTGTGTGTGTGTGTGTATGTGAGTGTGTGTGTGTGTGTGTGTGTGTGTGTGTGTGTGTGTGTGTGTATAATATTTGTGCAAGTGTGTGTGTGTGTGTGTTTGTCTGGGTGTGTGTGTATGAAAATATGTGTGTGTAGGAAACACAGTGGATATATCATAATGAAACTTGTCTACATCACTCAGACACCATACGTCTGTGTATTAGCCCAATCATTAGACGTTTCCGGAGAGCTTGAGGTCTTAAACTCTGAGGGAAAGTTCCTTACCCTTACCACACACATTACATTAGAGACATTCCTCACGCCTAATCTATCTCATTTATCTTTCCTTCAACCCCCTCACTCTCACTCTCTCTGTGCCTCTGTCTGTCTCTCTCACACACACACACTCTCTCCCTCTCTTTCTTTCTCTCTTTCCCCCCCCCCTCTCTGTCTGTCTGTCTGTCTCTCTCTATCTCTCTCTCTCAGAAAGACACACACACAAACATACACACACACACACACACACACACACACACACACACACACACACACACACAGAGACTGAGACTGAGACACATATCTCTTAGATGTAATTCCAAGTGCTGCATCTGAACACACACAAGCGCACACACCAAATAACATGCATATTTCCTCTTTCAGCAGAGAGGAGGGTGTGTGAGTGAGTGTGTGTGTGTGTGTGTGTATTGAATTGGGAGAGAATGTGTGTATGAACGAGAGTTCAGTAATGAGGCACAGAGAGAGAGAGTGAATGAAAGAGAGGGTGAGAGAGAAACAGAGAGAGAGAGAGAGAGAGAGAGAGAGAAAGAGCATATTCAGAAGAGAGATTAACAGAGTGTGGGGAACTCTGAGAGAGAGAGGGAGGACCAATGTTTTGGATGGGGGGGTGGGTGGGGGGGGGGCACTGGGAAGAGTGTACTCATCGGGGTGTGTGTGTGTGTGTGTGTGTGTGTGTGTGTGTGTGTGTGTGTGTGGAGGATAATGCAGGACAATGGGAGTGGTGTTGTCTCTCGCTGGGGCTATTACGACGGTGAGATGCTCCACAATGACATTCCAACCCATAACTCACATTCTGTTTTATCCATCAACTGATTGGCAGACAGCCGTCCTTCTAGAACACATTTAGGATGCATCCACCAATGACAGGCAAGATCCCACCCCCTTGCAACCCTTTAGTGCAGAACACACCCACAACTCCCTACGAGGGGGGGGGGGTGGAGAGAGGGGGGCTCAAATCGATCCTTCACACTCGGAAAATAGTCATCCAGCTGGACTACAATACTGTGAGAAAAACAGACCCCTGTACACACACGCACACTATACTCCTTCACAAACATACACTCACACACAAACTCTCTCTCTTTCCCTTTATTCCTCTGTCTTACACACACACACACACACACACACACACACACACACACACCCACAAAGGCTCTTCTCCTTCACAGACACACACAAACTTTCTCTTTCTTTCCCTTTATCCCTCTCTGTTATACACACAAATGTATACACACACACACACACACACACACACACACACACACACACAGGCCCTTCCCTTTCTGTGTGGAGGGAGCGGCGGCGGAACAATTCCAGTCACAAGGCCCCGAGGCTGCCACCCCAAAAACAAAGAGGCCTCTGTGTGTGTGTGTGTGTGTGTGTGCGTGTGTGTGTGTGCCCCTACCACTCTGCATGCCTGTTGTCTCGCAGGCACCCGGGGCCCAGCGCTACACTAAGCTATGCTAATATACGCTAAGCTAGCCTGTACAGCATGGCTCCCATCCACAGTACTGCCAAAAAAACTAGCGCGCTAACAAGGCCGCAAGAGTCCGCACTGCAGCAGCAGGAAGGGACACGGTGGGCAGGGCATAACAGGGACAAACTTTAGGGCTGATTCACTGCTGTGTCCTTTCCACAGCCTACTCCATGCTGACTACAACACATTTATCTGTACTTACAACCATACTACCACACTATCTTATCCATACTAAGGCACTGCCATGTATAGTATCTATACATGCTGCCATGAACTGTAATAATGTGTAATAACACACAGCTACATATCTATTTGTATGCTGACATCCATGAATCTATACACAGATGGTGTCACATACTGTATCCATGCTTTACATTACATTACATTACATTACATTTAGCAGATGTTTTTATTCAAAGCGACTTACAAAAAGGAGGACATAAGCTGATAGAGGTGTAGAGGAACACAGAGTAACTGAGGATCCTTACTCTCAGATGGCTACATGTTAATTTGCCCTTTATATTTATATCCGTCCTCAACTGCTGGCATATCTTCACGCATACTCAAATGCTGTTACGCACTACACACTAATCCATACTCAGATGTTGGCACATATTTATGACTAATCGGATGCGGCCTGACATTCCCAGGGCGACAGTAAAATGTCCCGGGCAGGGGCAGGGGCAGGGGCAGGCACATGCTATCATGGGACGGTAATTGCATTTTATCCGGGCGACGTCACCACACAGAGTCCTGTGATGCCGTTAGGAATGCCCCGAAATGGAACAACTGTTCCTGACGAGAGATCTATTCAGAGCGTGTTAACCCCCCCAACCCCCTACACACACCGACACACACATACACATGCACACACACACAAACACACACACACACACACTTACACACACACACATTCACACTTACACACACACTCACACACACACTCACACACTTACACACTTACACACACACACACTCACACACACACACTCACACACACTTACACACACACACACACACTCACACACACACAACTTTCACACACACACACTCACACTTACTCACACACTCCCAGCCCAGATGACAACAACTGAGCCTGAGGACAAGGCCCCACCCTCATTCTGGCCGCGGTTCCTGCAGCAACTGCACATGCAGGCCCCAGCCAAGTTGCTCAATAGCCAATGGGCCAATGGCAGGCCCAGTCAGCAGCCCTCCACCATATGCACTCAGGCCTGCTGGCCCTCTCACTGCAGCCCACAGACATGCGTCTGTCTGTCACGCCTCAAGCCATTCATCCTCAGATGGGACATTTATGTATGTATGTATGTATGTATGTGTGTGTGTGTGTGTGTGTGTGTGTGTGTGTGTGTGTGTGTGTGTGTGTGTGGTGGTTTGTGCACACACAGCTGAAGTGTGTGTGTTTCTGTGTGTGTGTGTGTGTGTGTGTGTGTATGTGTGTGTGTATGTATGCGTGTGTGTGTGTGTGTGTGTGTGTGTGTGTGTGTGTGTGTGTGTTTAGGTGTGTGTGTGTGTGTGTGTGTGTAATGGCACAAGTACATGTAAGTTGTAGTTGTGCCAGTTGCATTAGGCTTCCATGAATAAATCCATACTCCTACATCTTCTGTTTTCTTCTCTATCTTCAGTACAGACGTGAGCCCTTAACCTGCTCCTATGCCTCTTTTCTCTTGTGTCCACACAGCCCAACTCTACCTAGTGTGTTGGCACTCTGTATCCATGGCAACAGGCATGAGATGCAAGCCTGTCATTATGCCTTCCTGTGTCCATGACAACAGAGCCAAGAACTTGTGTCCTGGTACTGTATCTCTGGTATCCATGACAACAGACCAGAGGACTTGTGTCCTGTACTGTGTCTGTACTGTATGTTAGGTCTGCACACTTCAGTTCCCTGAGTTTTTTTGCTTTTATTCACATTCCTCACCCAAGTGACGTTTCGAGACTACTGCTCTGCATCAGACTATATATATCTGGTGTCCATAACTACAGACAGGAGGATCGCCTACTTTGCACTTGTCTTTTTCTAATCTATAGCACTGTACGGCTGCTCAACACTTGGTCACACAACTCATTGCTTGACTGTTATTCCTCATTGGTCAGTCTCTTTGCATGAAAGTGCTGGCAAAATGCAATGATATTTTTTTTTCCAAACTATGTTACTATGCCCCCCTCCCCCGTGTCCATGACAACAGAGCCAATATCTTATTGTGTATTGTCCCTCCTGTTGCTATGGCGACGCATGTCAGTTGTTCTCACTGGGCCTCTGGTGAGAATGACTGCAGAACCTTGAGTCACCATCTCAAGTGGCCCGCAAAAATGAACAAAAGCACACAGCCCTGCCGACACCCCTAGGATACGCAATTAAACAATCATAACAATTACATGTTTTCAGTTAATCATGGCAAAACTCACACACTCTCACTCTCTCTCTCACACACACACACACACACACACACACATGGCTGGCGAAGTGCCAATGAGTGGTGAGGTGAACTCCTGCCCGCCTCTTTCTGCTGCTTGTTTTGGCATCAAGCCAGAGGCACACACACACACACACACACACACACACACACACACATGCATGCACCAACACACTCACACAGACGCCCTAACACCGACACATACACACAGACGCCCTAACACCAACACACACACACACACACATACTCATGTACTGTACACACACACACACACACACACACACACACAAACACACATACACACACACATAGATGCCTAAATACCAACACAAACACACACCGACACCCGATTACCAACACACACACATATGCATACATACACACACACACACACACACACACACGCTTAGGAGGTCCCGCAGGATGCAAATACGGCCTGGCCACACACAAACAGGATGGGAAGCGCTCAGCACGGCTCATTGTTAAGGGGCTGCGATTTTGACCAGTGCTGAGAGCAGAACCAAAGGAGGAGGAGGAGGAGGAGGAGGGAGGAGGAGGGGAGGACGATGAGTGCAGCATGATGCAGAGCATGTATCACCCATGAGGTAATGCATTGCTAGACTATGATCCCCACTCACTCCTGGCTCCTAGTGCGAAACATTAACAGCGCCTTCTGTTAATTTGGACAGCAGAAAAGCGGGGGCTCTGATAATGTTTTAGGAAAAGAAAAAGCAAAAAAAAAAAATGTCCCCCGCTTTTTTTTGGTGCACGGTACATTTTTCACTGTCTGAGGTGCCTGGGAAAATACACAACGTATGGAAAAAATCACACACTCACACACACACACTGGGGGCCCCAGCGATGAGGAGAAGAAGAAGACGACGAGAACGTGGAAAGAAACACAAAACAGACTCGAAGACAAATGAGATGCAGATCAAAGACAGCCGTCAGCGACGCTACTGGGAAAGAACAACAATTTTGTTTTTAAAAAAAAAAACGGTCAGAGGAAGTGGAACGAAGCCCTCGCATTTCTCAACCGGCGCTTCAAAGCGTCACATGGGAGCGAGGCGAGGCAGAGGCCGAGGCAGAGGCCGAGGCAGAGGCAGAGAGGCTGAGCAGACTCTGTGCTCACTCCACAGAGAGGAGAGAGATGAGGGGATGCACACCACTGCTCCTCACTGCACCTCTCAGCTCCGACGGGCCCAAATGGGATCGGGGAGACGGAGAGATGGAGCCAAACGCCTTGTGCACTTGTCTGTGGTCAGCAGCAGCAGCAGCTCCCACTGTCATTTAAGGTAAATGTGCATCGCTGTGCCAAATACGGTGAACATAAGGCTCATCTGTAGGTCACTTAGAGTGATGATACGGTATAAATCCCTCCGCTATAAAAGGCAAACGTAATGTGCATCTCCATGCCATATTAAGCTGCAGAAGAGGAGCTTGGTGAACAGTCACAGGGACAGTGAACGTAAGGTCACTTATGTTCACTAAGCAACACGTAAATATTATGTGGCTATAAGGTTAATCTCTCAGCAATGTAGGTGCTATGTCAGGTGAATCTGACCCAAGAGGGACATTTTGGCAGCCGGTACACCCACAAGCGGCAGCCATGATGTTATCTAGGGTCCCACGAGCATGGTTGTCAAGGAGACAATGGTTTTTGGCATTTTCACCAGTGGCTGTAACATAATCTTACACACACACACACAATCACACTCTCTCTTTTACACACACACACACACACACACACACACACACACACACACACACACACACACACACTCTCTGTTGGGCCCACAAGCTGGATAAGACATCTCTGATGGCTTAATCCTCTCAATTAGTCCACTGATGCCAAGCCTGAGCTAGAGATTGATGCAGCTGCTGAAGTTCAGTACAGCAGGCCCCCAAGTCAGCTAAAACTCACCGGCCTTAGGCTTGTCTCACATACAGTATGACGTACATTACAGCCCTTCAGTTTGGCAATGGAAGAACTAAATCTGCATCAGCACTGACATATTCAGGTTGACATGAACTTTTGTGTTGAAATTCAAGTAGTCAACTTCTGACTCACCCCATGCAAGCAAGCCCCTTCTCCTTCCATGCTTAAACCAAGACAATATGTTAGCATTGTAAAGTACTGTATTAACATTGAAACGATTGGTTGCGTAAAAATAAACACATTAAAAAATCATTTATTATTACAGTCACTGACAGTCAAAATATCTTACATCGAGTTGATTTTTCAAATGCCAACCCTTAAAGTCTCATATAATAATAAAAAAATTATTTAGCACCATACTTCACAGTGCCTAAGTACACCTTACTGTACCCAGACCAGTGCTTGGCTGCTTCAGCTGGGAGCTCTGAGGCTCCCTCCCCCTGTCTCTCTCCCCAGCCAGGAGGCCCCATGCTGGGGCTGGACGTGAATGGGGAAGCCCTGGAGGACCGGAGAGGGAAGAAAGCCCTCTGCTTTGGCAGGCAGCTCTGGGGTGAGACCGCTCTTTGTGTCCAGCGTGAATGTGAGGGGCCGTGCATGCAGGGGTGCATTCTGTACACACACACACACACACACACACACACACACACACACACACACACACACACACACACACACACAGTAACACACACACACACACAGTAACACACACACACACACACACACACACACACACACACACACACACACACACACATACACACACACACACACACAACAACACACACACATACAATAACACACACCCACACACACCAACACACACACAGGGGTGCTTTCTGGGGTAACCGGGGAAGATGCGTGTGTAAGGGTTTTGCTAGCCCCGGTTGCTAGGGCGACCACAAATGGGAACGAATACTATCTGTGCCACTTTTTGTGTGTGTGTGTGTGTGTGGGTTGGAAGGGGGGGTTTCTGTGATTTGCATTACTGAAAAAACAGTGTGACTCAGAGAGAGAAGGACAGGATAAGCCCATATTCTCAAAATACGGTGTGTGTGTGTGTGTGTGTGTGTGTGTGTGTTGTGTGTGTGTGTGTGTGTGTGTGTGCGTGTGTGTGTGTGCGCGTGCATTTGAAAGTGTATGACAATCTTCAGCCGTATATGCATTTGAATGATTTGTGTGTGTGTTTGTGTCTGTGTCTGTGTGTGTGTGTGTGTGTGTGCATGCATTTATGAGTGTATGACAATCTTTGGTCATATATGCATTTGTATGATTTGTGTGTATTTGTGTGTGTGTGTGTGTGTGTGTGTGTGTGTGTGTGTGTGTGTGTGTGTGTGCATGCATTTGAGAGTGTATGACAATCTTCGGCCGTATATGCATTTGTATGATTTGTGTGTGTGTGTGTGTGGGGGGGGGGTTGGGGGTGCTATAAATCTAACCTGCCTCCACATAACTGAACTGAAGCAGAACACTTAGTGAGCATCATGGATGGAAAGCACTACACTGGCCGCCAGCCCCGCCCCTCATGCCAACAGCTACAAACTGAAGCCCCGCCCCTCATGCCAACAACTACAAACTGGGGCTTTTTTTTGAAAGAAAAAACACTATTTCAACAGTCCAGTTTCTCATCTCAGAGGGGGGGACAGACGAGTGGGCGGCTGTGTTCTCAATTCATGCACCCAGACAGCAACACTCTCCAGACTGCAACCACCCCCCTACCCACAGACACACACAGACACAGACACACACACACACACACACACACACACACACACACACGCACACACACACACACACACTGGCACTTCCCATGTGAAAATCCCCTTAGAGAGACGTCACCTCTCCCATCATGCCCCTACCACTCCCTCTGTGTACTTTCTTGCCGGCAAATTGTTTGTCCCTGTTGTTGTACAGTAAATCTTATACACCACTTTTGTCAGTTGATTCACTATATGTCTGTATGTTGAACGTACACTAGAGTCCAAATATGCTGGAGGCAAATCCTTTGTACATGTAAATATACATACAGTACTTGGCCAGTAAAAATCTGACTCCGATTAGGATTGTCTCTGACAGGACAGTAGTGCCTTTCCTGTGATACCGCTATCATTCCTTCTCTCCCACACAGGATAGCTGGTGAAAGACACAGCTCACCCCTACTCTTCCTCTCTCTCACAGGGTGGCCGGTGAACAACACATCTTGCCCTGAGCCCACCACCCCCACCCCACCCCACCCCCACGCCCTCTCTCACATGGTGAGGCAGCATATCTCCCATGATGCTCCTATACCCCTCCCTGCCTCACACGATTGGCTGGGGAAAGAAACATCTTGTGCCTACTGCTCCCTCAGCTCTCTCTCTCTCTCTCTCAGGGTAGCGTTGAAAGGACATATCATGCCCCCTACCACTCCCTTTTGTGCAGTGTACAGATGTTGTGCAGTATCTGTATACTGTATACTATATCTTTACTTTGCAATAATTAATGTGCAATAACCCACACTGCATATCACACTGTATATAAAACTTCATTTTCTCTTGCATATGCATGTAGGGCCTCAGAACTGTGCACTCTACCCCCCTTTTATTGTATATCTCTCCTTGTACTGTTATCTATTTTATTCCATGTTGTAACTATTCTACATAAATGTCTGCCCTGCAGAAGGAGCTGCTTTTAATCTCATCGCACATGTCTATACAGCTACAGTGACAATAAAAGGCATTCTTATCTATTCTATTCTTTATCTCACAGGGTGAAAAAAAAGACACACAGAAAGACACATTATGTCTTTACAATCTCCTTTATCTTCTACAGGGAAGCAGGAGAAAGGCCCATCTTGTCGCTATCGCTGCCTCTCTCACAGGGTGGATGGGGAGAGACACATTATGGGCCCACCACCACTCCCTTTCTCTTAGCCCTGTAAGCAGGCTGGGTCTCTCCCCTACCCCATCCCCTCCCTCTCTCTCTCTCTCTCTCTCTCTCTCTCTCTCTCCCTCTCTCTCTCTCTATCTCTCTCTCTCTACAGCCAGACACATTAGTTGCATTTTTAATGAGAGCTGCTGGTGGTGATGTCACCATACAACCACCCTGCCAGAGCTGAGCCACACCCAAGCCACATCTGGCCCAAATCTACAACATGATTAAGGAAAGCAAGCACACTCTCTATCTATCTCTATCATCACCTCCGCCCTCTCTTTCTGCCCCCGTTCTGTTGGTCTGTCCATCTGTCCGTCTGTCTGTGTGTCTGTCTCTCTCTTTCTCTCTCTCTATATATATACAGTATATTGGGCATTCACTCCTTATTTACTGAGACATATGGCCCATCTTACTGCTAGTGCTTAGTTCTTTCACTTCGATCTCCTGTAGCTTGATTGTTGTTCTCCCTTGTAAGTGACTTTGGATGAAGGTCTCTACCAAAGGCAATGTAATGTCATAACATGGAGAAACAGAAGCAAAACTGACATATCAACATCCCAAATACTTGGTGCTTAGTGCCACAAATGATCCTTGCTTAAATATAATCCTGTTAAAATAAGAAAGTGTGCATGCTCGAGAGTGTGTCCGTGAGGGAACATCATTCTTAACTTGCACCCAAAGGCCTAGTTGAGTTGGAGAGGGGAGATGAGGTCCTTGCCAGACCTGGGAGAAGTGCCTGATCAGATGAGGACTCTCCTCCTCTCCTCTCCGCTCTGCTCTCTCGTCTCCACTCTGCTCTCTCCTCTTCTCTCCTGCTTGGATCTGAACTCTGGCCAAAGCCGGCCTGCATCTCCCCACTCCCTGCCTCTCCGAGTCAGCCAGACCTCTCTGTCAGCTCCCCCTAGCAGGGAACCACCCATGTTAATCCGCTCCAGATCACGGCCGCGCCGGGGTCGAATAAGGTCTGGATTAAAGACTTCCCCAGGGCTAGGTGTAGGCCAAACCAGGGGCCCAGACCAAACACCGATCAGGGCTATATGTAGGCCAGACCAGGATTGGGTTAGGGCCAAACAGGGCCATGTTAGGCTGGGACATAAGTGCTATATTACAGCATAGGTGTAGCCACTGGTGGGCTGGGGTTGGTGGGACACCCGCTTGTCAATCAGGCTAACCCAATCAGAAGGCTCCCTTTGTTTGATTGATTGTGTTATTATTAATGATAACCTATGTGTTTTGGGCTTGGCCTACCTGATTTTTTACTGGGCCCACCCAGCAAAATGTCTGCCTCTGGCCCTCAATTAAAACCAAACAAAGGCCAGATGAGGGAGGGCTATATTAGGGCCAGGTCACAGGGCTAAATTAGGATCAAATTGGGGCCAAATTAAAGGCAGGCCAGGGCTATATTGGGCCCAGAAGCTGACATCACCCAGCATACAGCTTGCAGCATGGTGCCAAGGCCTGGGTCCCATTCCGCATGTTCCTGTGCTACTCACTGACTCAGACTGGGCTCCAAAACTACATCAGTCATTAGCCAGAACTACCCCAGCCATTAGCCAACAACCACAACAACAAACAATTACTGGCAGTAAGCACACTGTGTGTGTGTTTATGTGTGTGTGTGTGTGTGTGTGTGTGTGTGTGTGTGTGTGTGTGTGTGTGTGTGTGTGTTCACAGGTGGGACACATAGCTGAAGTGTTGTGTCTGACATCAATGGCAGTCAGTGTGTGTGTGTGTGTGTCTGTGTGTGTGTGTGTGTCTGTGTGTGTGTGTGTGTGTGTCTGTGTCTGTGTCTGTGTCTGTGTGTGTTCACAGGTAGGACAAACAGCTGGAGTGGTGTCTGATGTTTAGTCTGGCACCTTTCCACCCTAAGCCCCAAGCCCTGAGTCCTCTCTCTCTCTCTCTCTCTCTCTCTCTCTCTCTCTCTCTCTCTTTCTCTCTCCCTCCCCCCTCTCTCCCTCTCTCTCTCTCTCTCCCTCCCTCTCTCTATCTCTCTCTCCTTCTCTCTCTCTGTCAGTTAACCCTTTGAGGAGTGATTTTTTTCCCTCTCCTTCTAGAATTCTACACGAATATTCTATAGCTCTCATAGAACTTTGTGTTAAAAACACTGAGTATTGCAAGTGTTCTAATTACACACATGTGACCATACTCCTCAAAGGGTTAAGACAGGTCTGAGGAAAACACTGCTCTGTTTTAGGCTTCAGGCAGGTGAGACTGGAGGCAGACCACTAATCCACAAGGGATGGGGACTAGACAAGCACGCAGGTCTGTACTCACGCCACCACACACACACCAGCTCAATGGAGCCCACTGTGCATTGGTGTGTGTGCGTGTGTATGTGTGTGTGTGTGTCAGTCTGCGTGAGAGTTTGAGCGCGGAGTGTGCGGTGCGCGTGTCTGTGTGTTCATGTGCCTGTGTATTATTTTACCCTGAGGGTTTCTATGTACACATGACCAGCGAAAGTAAACATTTGTATAAAAGGCCAATAGAGGGTGTGTGAGGGAACACAAGCCTCCACATGGGTAGTGAACACTGAACGAATAAATGAATGAATGAATGAATGAGATACAGTAAAACATGGATAGACAAATACATAAAAGAACAAACAAATGAATGCATTTAGAAATAAGGTTCAGTTACACATCAGTGAGTAAATGAACTAATGGGCGAATTAATGTTTAAGGTGCATACTAAATGAATGAATGAATGAATGAATGTTTCAGTTGTAGTAATGAATGAATGAATGAATGAATGAATGAATGAATGAGTGACTAAATAAATGAGTGATTAAATGAATGAATGAATGAATGAATAAGTGAATGAATGAATGAGTGATTGAATGAATGAGTGAATGCTTAAATGAATGAATGATTAAATGAATGATTGAATGAATGAGTGAGAGATGTGTAGTGGCCTACATGGCTGCCAGGAATATCAGCTCTAGCAGCAGCTTCAGCCGCACATGGCAACATAGGGTGGGGCTGCCTGAGCCTGCAGCTGCTCTGAGCATCACTCTTGGCTTTACATCTCTCCCTCTCCCTCTCTCTTGCTCTCTCGCTTTCTCTCCCTCTCTCTCCCTTTCTCTCTCTCTCTCTTTCTGCCTCTCTCTCTCTCTTTCTGCCTATCTCTCTCACTTTCTCTCTCTTTCTGCCTATCTCTCTCTTTCTCTCTCTCTGCCTATCTCTCTCACTCGATCTCTCTCTGTCTATCTCTCTCTCTTTCTCTGCCTCTCTCTCTTTCTCCCTATCTCTCTCACTCTCTCTGCCTATCTCTCTCTCCATCGCTCTCTCTCTCTGCCCATCTCTCTCTCCCTCTCGCTGCCTACCCCCCCCGCCCTCTCTGGCTCCATCTCCTACTGTACTCTCTGTCCCTTGCTCCATTTTCTCTTTCTGCTTCTCTGCCTGTCCACCCCTTTTTCACTCACTCATTTTCTCCATCTCTCTAGACCTCCTTCTCTGCCTCTTTCTTTCCCTCCCTCCCTCCTTCCCTCCCGCCTGCCCGCCCAGCCTCTGTCTTTCTATTTTTCTCTTCTCTCTCTCCCGTGTCTGGCTTGCTCTCGTTTCCTCTTCCCCTTATCCCCACCGACATGCCTGTCAACTGGATGGAGAAAGTTCGCCAACTGGAGATAATGAGAGATGTATGGGGGCTTTAGCATGCAAGTACATATTCCCTCTCTCTCTCTCTCTCTCTTCCTCTCTCTTCCTCTCTCTCTCTCTCGCTCTTTCATTCTGTGTGTGTGTGTGTGTGTGAGCGAGAGCAAGAGCATGATCATGCATATGTATCCCTGTGTGTGTGTCTAACACTGAGTCCTAAAACATACGGCTGCTGCTGCTGCTGGCTGCACCGTGTCTAACCTGTAAAATCAGTGATCTATTGGGTGCAGTTGGTGGACATATCTGAGAGTGTGGCGGGGGTGGGGTGGGGGTGCAGGAGCAGGAGCAGGAGCAGGAGGGAGGTCTCCTGCCTGACTCCTCCAGCTTCTCCCTCGACTCCTGCACACTGCCAAATCCCACTTCAAAGCGCTCTCTCTCTCTCCTTGTGAGATGCCAAAGCACATACCGGAGACCAGTGATGCCTTTGTGTAAATGAACGAAGACACCAATTCACAAATGTACTATTAGGCTACGTTAACGCCGAGAGAAGTATTTTATGTGTGCTTGCGTGTGATAGCTGCGTGATGAGTTTTCCCGATTCTCCCTGCAGTGGGCCAAACATGTGAGTGTGCGATTTCATGCGGTACGTGTTCGCCAGCAACAGGGGTGGGACGCAGACTGAGCAATCTCGGTGGACACTCAATAGAAAAGCCGGCAGCGGCGTGAAACGAAATCACTCGAATATCAAATAGTCTCCACTAAAGCAGACGGAAGTGTACACTAGCGAACGAGGGTTTTTATCCTACAAACGTCCCTCATCAGAGTCAGAGGCAGAGAAATGAGGAAGGAAACCGGAGCCGATGTTCCCCTCCAGGTCGCTTTTTTCCATTATCCTGTGCGGCTCTCTCTATTCGCCATGATCACAGCGTCGGCCTGATTATTTTACTGGAAAAGCCACAGTGCCTCCAACACAAGCACATTAGCCGAGGCTGGTAACGGGCCTTTACGCTTAAACGGATCTAAAAATAAAACCGGGAAGCACTCTAACCCAAATGGGCATAGTAAAAAAAAATCCCGGCATTGCAGCGGATGGGCGGATGCGAGAAATCCATTGCATTTGCTCCACCAGTTGGCGAGCGTCGATAACCAACCAGCCCCTGTAACAAAAGAACGTCGCTGTTGCGCCCCTCTTGCATTAGCCTGAGCGGACAATGTTCACATGCCACACCGGCCTCAATTTTGTTGACAGCAGTAATAAATGCTTTTTCGTGAGATTAACCGACCGATTTACCAATTCAAAAGTCTAAAAAAAATGAAAAGTCTACATATTCACACACGTCAATGGGCTCACAGCAAGCATAAAGGACAGTTACAATAGCTTGGAAAGGCAGGACAAGGGACATCACACCACAGTTAAAATATATCTCTCTTTCTCCTGCACTGCATGTATTTTGGAACATTCTAGCCCACATTCAACTCAGGGTTAAACACGTCCCCATGCTGGTGCAAACAGGTCCTTCGCTCTTAAGCAACTTGTCAGGTTAGCAGACTACAATACACATCTATTACAATCTCTCCTCAGAATCACGGGGCATTTTCCATTTGCGTCAAACACATAAATCAGAAGATAGTCCTGTGAACTCACGGTGATGCGGGGAATGTTCTTCTTGCCCTGATAGCCAGACATCTTCGCAGCTGTGTGAGTGTGTGTGCAAGTACTGCCTTCACGAACCGCTATCAGTGAAAAAGATGCGCAGGCTCTTAATTGGGTGAGGCCGGATGAGAATTGTGTCAAGCCGAACAAAAAAAAACTAGCGCCGCTAGCCAAGAAATGAGATTGGCGTGAAGAAGAGGTTAAACTCAAAACAGTTGAGGAAGTGGTCGGACGTCTCCCGTCTCCTCTTCTGTCTCTCCCGTCTCCACCAATGCACCAGGTCCACCCAGACAATCTCCGAGACTGAGAGAAAGATTTTCAGAGCAGAGGCAGCGTGCATGCGCAGAGCCCCGCCCTACTCCGAGCCGTCCCTCCCCGTGTCCACTTCTCGGGACAGAAAACGGGGACTGTTTCAAATGACCCTGTTCCCACAATGCAAAATGGGGGACACAAACGCGGCCAAATAAGCCACCCCCTTCTAAAGTAATGTATTCCAAATACACAAAGAGAATGCGTATTTGACACCTAAGGCACATATCAGAGAAGAATATCTGTTTTCTTTTTTTTTAAGTGGAAACTTAAATCTAGTTACACCATGGAGGGCAAATGTAACTTAACCTCGGTGCAGATCATTAATGTCCATGCATTACTCAAAATCAAAATGGCCCTATAGAAGGGGTAATATGATTCTACTGGGGAGGATGCATCAGAATGAACATCATCCTATGAAGGCTGTGCTCATCATGACATGGCATGGATGTTGGTCCATCAGTAATCCTTCCCTGTGGTCATACTGCAGTGAAGCATGTCTTGGTATTGATCCATCAGGAACTATCTATCAGCCAGGAAGGCAAATATTGCTGCAGCTTTCCATCACTCTGGCAGAGTGCAAGATTACTTCCTGGTTCTCTCTCTCTGTCTCTCTCTCTCTCTCTCTCTCTCTCTCTCTCTCTCTCTCTCTCTCTCTCTCTCTCTGTCTCTCTCTCTCTCTCTCTCTCTCTCTCTCTCTCTCTCTCTCTGTATGTCTATAAATGCATAGAGATCATTAAAACCCAGAGGAAGTGTTTGTAGCACCACCATTTGGACAGGAAAGAGCAATGGAATAACCTTAGGGTGTTGTCCACTCAATCTGATGTGTGGAGGGGGGAGGGGAAGGATAGAGAAAGGGTGTGTGTGTGTGTGTGTGTGTGTGTGTGTAAGAGAGAGAGAGAGAGAGAGAGAAAGAGAGAGAGACATGGCAATGTGTGTGTGTGTGTGTGTGTGTGTGTGTGTGTGTGTGTGTGTGTGTGTGTGTGTGTGTGTGTGTGTGTGTGTGTGTGAGCGAGAGAGAGAGAGAGAGAGAGCGAGAGAGAGAGAGAGAGAGAGAGAGAGAGAGTGCAAGAGAGACATGGCAATAACATTATTCCCCCCCAACAGTGTCCATATGCTGGCGGAAGCCCAAACTGTCACTGATCCAGGGGTTTTCAGGAAGGCTCGTAATATATTTTTCCCATGCATGCACACGTTGTGGACAGAGCATTTCAGTAGATTAATGAGAAAAACGGCCATGCATCATCGCCATATTGTTCCTCCAGTTCCTGCCTAGAGTTTTCTTTGCTTAAACATTGTGCCAAGTTCTCCATTGGTGATAATAAGACAGACGTTTAGTAATGAAGCAGTCCCAGGCCTTTGACAAGTACTCAGCTTATAAAACAGCTTTCTTTGTCTGTTCTGAAAAATGAGGTGCCCTTCGGCAAGGCATCTAACCTCACATTGCTCCAGAGGGACTGTGCCTGTACCTTTCTCACTGTAAGTCACTGTGAACAAGACTGTGAGCTAGACAAATGACAGGTAATGTGATGTAAAAGATACACAGTGAGTTTCATAATGAACTCATCTTGTATACGTGTTGATAGTACAGCTGATATGTATTTATATAGCACGCCTGTATACTTGTTCATAGTACATCATATAGTCATATACCAGCCCTGTATATGTTTATAATACATCTGCTTGTATCCCTCATGTATATTAATGCCTAATTATTCTCATTTGTTCATACGGCCCTGGTTATTTGTACATAATTTACTACAAACTACACTGTACTGCACTGTGTACTGCACTATACTCTCTATGCTACCTCACAATTGCTGCTCCTTGGATTTCTGATTAGATGCTTAACTACATGTTGTTGTCCTGTATGTATACATGTGTAATTACAATAAAGTTGAATCTAAAGTAAGCTTATCTTACATGGTACTGTATGTGTGAATGTGTGACTTAACATGGTGTGATGGGGAACTGTCCTACAAACATAGATCCAGTAGTAGCTAAAGTCTTCCCAGGCTAAATGCTTCTCAGTATGACCATACCATGCTTTCTATGGTGGCCAATGGGTTTATGTCATAATAATGGCCATGTATTTCGGCTCCAGTTAGAAAAACACCAGGACAACGGAAAGCCTATATGACTCCACAACTGCAGTAATATTTTAAAGTGTGGCTACTCTCGGGACAAATGATGTCACTGCATTTTGTGGTATGTGGTGAACTTAAAAACAGCCATGAAAAAAAAAGACATAAAAATATCAAACTGGCTTTTTTTTTCTTTGAATGTCGAACCAATGGTACTTATTATCCCCGAACCATAAAATGGGAAAATAAACTGTAATTCTGAAATAAACCCAAGGATGTTAAAAGATTTTCTTCCAACATCATGCAGAAATATACAAAATGTTCTCACCATGAAACAAAATGTACCCTGTTCAGTATAGCGTCAGGCGGGTAGCTGACGGATGTTGGCGTATGGCTATAATTTAAAAGCTCTTGTTCTGTCACATCCCAGCATGGCTGTAAAGGCACATACCCCCATCCACCCCATCCATACCTTGGCCATCTATAATGCAACAGCAGTCATCCCTAAGACCGGATGCTGGCCTAACAGCAGGAGGACAGTAGCTGATGTAGCTGATGTCTGCAGAAACCACAATGATTACGCTGCATAGAGGGCTCTGCATGGGGATTCATTCGTGTGTGTGTGTGTGTGTGTGTGTGTGTGTGTGTGTGTGTGTGTGTGTCTGTGCATGTATGCATATTCTTGCCCAGCGGGAGACCATGGCCAGGGTCAATTACAGGTCTGATAGGATGGGAGTGGGCATTATCCCTCTTCCTCCATCCTCCACCCCACCAAATGCATCCCCCCTGCACACACACACACACACACACACACACACACACACACACACACACACACACACACACGCACCCACACACACACACACACATACACCACCACTAATGATCCCTGGCAAGGGTGGAGGAGGATGGAGGAGCTGCCATACAGCAGCTAACATGATTCTGTCAGGCATGGGTGGGACTAAGCGGGTAATGAACACAGATACGCACAACTGACCACTCCAATGGCCACAAATGGGCGTGTATAGATAGATAGATAGATAGATAGATAGATAGATAGATAGATAGATAGATAGATAGATAGATAGATAGATAGAGTTTTTGCTTTTGATGAGAAAAAAAAACACAGACCATGATAAAACGGGAATGACAATGACAATGAAAATGACAATAGGCTATTCATCCACTACTTACCTTATCATTGAAATTTTGCAGCGCTTCCTTGCCGGTGCTGTAGCGGATCTCTACTTTTGGTCTCGAGATATCTTTCTGCTTCTCAATCACGCCGCCACCGGGTTGGGGTGATCTGCTCGTGGACAGGGAATCAAAATCCAGCGTTTTGCTATCGCTCGAGCCCTCCACGGGACAGAACATGCCACAGAATTTCTGGCGCGGCTTGGGGCTTCCCGAACCCATGTTCTTGAAGAAAGCGGGCACATCTTCGGTAGCGGCCATTGTGGAGTGGGGAAGAGCAGTGGCTATAAGCTGGGTTCTTCTGGGGAGAGGAAAGGGCTGGTCGCGAAAGATGCAAGTCAGAGCCACCAGCGCCTTTTCCGGTGAATGCAGGTGGTTCTCGTCTCACTGCTTGAGCATCAATATGCGTCTCGGCTCTCCACGGGGCTGAAACGCACATAAAACATTTGCACCTCATTCACCGGTCATGTCGCTCTGACACCAGCCCTGCACTAGATCTATGTGATTTAATCTGAGCAGTGGACACAGAGTAAAGCATGACACAGGGTATTTTACTGCTTACTGTAGTGGTATCACCAAGCCACCAAGCATTCAAGAAGTCAAACTATCTGTTGCATACAATTATTATAGGCTAAACACATCATGCATGCAGAATGACATGACAAAATGCATCGAGCATCTTCAACAGCATGTTTTCACAGAATAGCATCGTCAACAGAATGTTTTCACATAAGCAATTACAGTGGAACCGTGGATCCAGCCTTGACTTGAGTTAAATCAAGCCTGTGCGAACAGCTGAGACTAGGAGGCTACCGTAGAGAGAAGGAACTCCCACTCAGGCTGGAGCTGGAGAGGCAGAGCGGGAGCGGGAGCGGCGGGTTCTTTCCGGAAGTGCAGCAGTTAGAGGGTGGCTAAAAAATGACACGAACACTTCAGGACTCTCTCGTTCGTGTCTCGGATCATTTGACAGATCCTCCGATCAGGAAAATACGCCCCGAGAATGACGTCTTCATAATAGGATGAATAAGCACACGAGCAAGCCAAAAACACTTTGCTAAAAGTTCATGTTAGCCATTAATGGTCTGTTTGTGTTCATAACAAAAGCGTGTGTGGGGGGGGATTTAAAGTTTGCTGGTCTTTTGATGCAGTAAGAGGGCGTTGGAGTCGCTGTTGAAGCAGACGCCTAAACACACCTTGCGTGCTTTGCTGCGTCACGTTCCCGGCGGCTGGTGAAGGGCGCTGTCCTTTCAGCACCAGACTACTGTAATTCCGACATGTCGCGGGCGGAGCACACCCTTAGGGCGTTACAGCACCGTCCTGCCAGTAAGATAAACTTACCCTTTTCGCACCACCGTTATATCATTCCATAACGTGCTATCAGAGATACGACTGCTACACCACTAGGTTACTCTATCATCACTATCTATGCTTTTATTTAGAGCTCAGATTGATTATTATCATCACTTTCAATGGTTTTGTTTAGAACTCAGGTTGTACAGTACATGTCTTGTCATTGTAGCGTGATCGGTGGCATTGATTACATTTTAAAAGGAACAGTATTAAAAGTAGGCTAGTTTGATTGCAGCTCATTGTGCAGTTGACTGGGGCACTATTATGCACGGTTTGAACACTAACAAGCGTGCACTTTTCGAGCCGGCGGCTGTCTGGTCTGTGTAGTGTGCCAGTCCCGACAGCAGTCACGGCACAAACCAGAACGAGGATCCTGAAGACAAGGGCGTTTTGTGTTCCCTCTCCAACTCTCTAGCTTTGCCATAACGGACAGAGCCAAAGGCCAGTTTCCATAACAACGCAAAGACGAGCGACCAGTCTGGCATCCTCTCTTCGGGAGCCTTGCGTGCTGGGAGGGAGGGAGGGAGGCTGAGGGGAAGAAAGGGCTGGATGGGGTCTGGACGGGGCGGGGTCAGAGAGAGGAGCGAAGTTGCAGACACAAAAGAGGTCCCCACCGTGCTCTGAAATAAATAAATAAATAATGTGGTGTCGTATGTTCTCTGTATGAGTTATTGCCTAGCCCTCATGTACATTTACTCATCATCAGAAATGTTTGGGTTTGGCAGATTCCAGTATCACTGCACAAACTTCTATCATCACTGCACAACAGTGATAATAATAACAAATAATAATAACAACAACAACAAACTGTTTAGTCATGTTTGAATCATGCAATACAGTCTCAGCTTCATCCCACAGTAAATGCTTTACTGACTGTGTGAGGTAGAGGATTTTGGAACCAAAACACATACATACATACATACAAACAGACACACACACACACACACACGCACACACACACACACACACACACACACACACACACACACACACACACACACACCTGGCAACAGCCAATCTCAGACAAGTAAATCTCATGACTCCTCCCTTCAAGATGTTACGATGGGTTTTAGGGTGGTGGCCAGATGCATGACAAAGGCAGTGTGTGTGTGTGTGTGTGTCTGTTTGTCTGTGTGTGTGTGTGTGTGTGTGTGTGTGTGTGTGTGTGTGTGTGTGTGTGTGTGTCTGTGTGTGTGTGTGTGTGTGTGTGTCTGTCTGTCTCTGTGTCTGTGTGTCTGGATGTAAACTCCTCCTGCTCGATTAAGTTGTTTTCTCTCCTGTTGGACTCCTCTCCTCCTTGTGTGTGATCCAGAGGCTGTTGGATTAGTAGCCCTGGAGATGCTAACGGCGTGATCCCACAGCTAATTGTCTGGAATAATGCTGGCCAAACACAAGTGTAACCAAATGTAGGTACAGACAGCTTTGTGGAAACACACTGGACCAAAAAAACAGACATACAGACAGATGACCCGAGGCACCACAACATTTGCCTCTCCTCAAACTGCTCAACACTCTGCCCTACAGGCAAAAAGACCCTATAACTCACCAGAGTGTGAAACTGAGAAAAATTACTAAATCCTCTCTGTGTTTTCAGAGTTACACAAAGACAAACAAAGCAACAACAATATTGACTCAAGATGTTTGGCCACATGATAAAACTGATGTTTATTGTTCCAAAAACGACAAAGAACTTGTTTTTGCACAACATTTTAAAAGTTATGGTCTTTTGTCTTTGCATGGCAGTACTACACAGATTACTCCGACCTCTTAAACCCCATCACCACACCCACATACCCCACACACCATCCAGATATGCCAGCATCATTCAGACACCCTATTGACCCATTCTGGACATGATCTGTTATACATGCCATGTCCATCTGTATGAAAAGACTTGGCCAAAGCATCCCACAGTAGCAGCAGCATATCAACCAGTTTCTCAGCCACATGGGTCCTGTGGCCTTTGGGTGTCCAGGGTTGGGACTAGTAACAGGATCACACTTACTAAAGAACAGCAAAGGGGCAAAGAGGGAAACTCTATAAAGTTGTGAATAAGTGTAAGAGCTTTGTTAATGTGGCTTAAAAGACTGCTTATAAAAGATACACGAGGCCGTTAAATTATTGAGTCATTCATGCATAATTATCATCAATAAATTATAACACTAATTAACTTTCCGACATATTCCAAGATGCTTGGGAGAACTGAAATCTCTCAACATTGCCAGGCTTTCATATGGCAAAATGATCATTTTTAGATGTGTTGTGTGTGGTGCATATCAAAAAGGAGTAGAAGGCCCAAAGACACAGGACTATTTTACTGTAGGTCCCCAAAGAGGGCAATGAAGGCCAGACCTGTGTGCATAAAATAAACAT
>CM059273.1:21547178-21549678 GCA_030347295.1 Setipinna tenuifilis
GTTTTATTGATAAAATCCGTTCAATTTTCCAATCAGGGATGAAAAAATTAAATAAAAAAACAAGTACTATATATACGTTTTTATTTTTATTTTTTTACAAATGCTGTAACCAAGTCTGCCTGTGCCCTCAGGACGTGTTGAATAGGGGGAACGCGTCCTTCCACTAATTTCTTTCCAGTTGCAGTTACATCTTTATTTAAAAAAAAAAAAGAAAAAAAAAACACACCCTCCATTGGTTCTGCGTCCTAGCAATCCTGTGCTACTTGCTATGTGCGTTCATTCGTAGTAGCTCATCTGCAAACACGAGAGAAAAACAAACACGCAAACGAAAAAAAATAAGATAACACAACACAACAAAACAAATAAACAAAAAAAACTCCAAACATCTGAACACAAAACACACTGAAGGAAATAAAGAAATGTAAAACGCTTTTTTGTTTTGTTTTTACATTGTTTTTTTTTTCGGCAGCCAAAAGTACCCAACCCTGATAATGTGGCACCACTACAACCACCCCCCCCCCCCCTTATACATGCATTATGAGAACACTATGAACAGGTATCAGAACACCCCTGAAAGTGAAGTCTGCCTTATGAGAGAAACACTACTCTACGTCAGGTATAAGACCCTTCTATGTATGCCCTACGAGAATACTACGACAGGTGTACGAAGCTTCATGGCTGCAAAGAACAGGCACATGGGTCATGTGAATGCGAGGTCAGTCTCTGTGGGTATGCAAGCCCATAGAGACGCATGACAAGAAGCCGAGGCTGTGTGTGGCTGAGACCATTTCAAGCTGAATGTGTGTGTGTTAAAACTGAGACCATCTGGAGCTTCGTGTATCCTGATTGAAAGAGAAGTTGTGATGTTTGGACATTCTTCAACAGTCACCATCTGAGGATGAATGTTCTCTGGGTTGGAGATGAGTTCCGTTGTTTGGACATAGCAGAAGAGACACCACATGGAGTGGAATTTATTCAGATTCCAAGATTGAGTTCTGTTGTGTGAACATTCTAGAACAGACAGCAACCTAAGCTATGTCCTATAATCTATACATAAAAAGAGTAAGAAATGGAGAAAGGCCAGAGTCACAGTCTACATGCACACACAAACAAAGCCTTGCCGTGGGCTAGCTGCATACATGAAAGGATGGCGCAGTGGGTGGGGCCTAACTACATACACCAACGAGAGAGGGAGCAGTGGGTGTGATCTAGCTTACATACATAAATAAAGGGTTTGATGAGAGTCTTCTAGTCCCATACACAAATAGATGGAGCAGTGGGCATGCTCTAGCCCCAGAGACACACATAGGGGAGGAGGTGTGGTCTAGTTCCATGTATAAACAGCAAAAAAAAGAGCAGTGGGCGGGATTTAGCCCTATACACACAAAGGGGAGGGGTGTGTGCATCCCAGTGGGCGGGATCTAGCCTCATACACAATTGGAGCAAAGTGTGGGTGGGCGTGGGTGTAGCTCCTTATATAATTACCAAAAAAAAAAAACATGTAGGGGGCGTGGTCTAGCTCCACACACAGACAGAGAAAAAGAGTTCCAAGCGGTCGGTCGGTCGGTCAGTCAGGGCACACAAAGCTGACTGTGTGGGTCAACAGTCAGGTCAGAGGTCAAAGTTCAGGAGTCAAGGGTGACTCTGACTGAGCACTTCTCACCTGCCCATAGGCGTAGCCACGGGTGGGATGGGGAGGGCCTGTGCTCACCCACCTTGTCAATCAGGCTCACCCAATCAGAAAGCCATTTTGTGTTTGATTGACTGTGTAAGGACAAATAGTAACCAATGTCATTTAGGCTAGAGCCACCTGATTTTTTTTTCTGTGCCCACCCATTTAATGATTTCTGGCTACGGCCCAGTATCTCACCAGATGTGACGTGGCCTGGCCTGACCTGACCTGACCTGAGCACACCTGGCCTCAGGTGATATGACAACGAGCACAGAAAGACAGATGTGGGTGAATGCCAACTCTGAGACACCTGCTGCCAGCGCTAATCCCGCCCTGTGGCCACTGGCCAGTTTGGCCACCACCAGCCATGCACATGCGTGCCGTTTCCATGGCAACACGAGGCAGCAGGTGCTGCTAATGTCCAGACTCTGTCTTTTTCGTTAACAACAAAAGAGGGACAAACCACGAGAAGGTACTTATGAACAGTCTGAAGTATGACTGTATTGTACTGTGTGTGTGTGGAGACTGAAGAGCAAGCTGAACACTGGTTACAGTGGTTATGCCACTGGATTACTTGACACGTCAAAACAAACACACAAGCTCTCCAAAAATCATTGCGCTTAACTAAAACACACACACACACACACACACACACACACACACACACACACACACACACACACACACACACACACACACACACACACACACACACACACACACACACACACACAAAACAAGGTCTGCAACAACACTGCCCTCTAACTGAAACAATAGCACATAACTGGACATGACATGTACTATGATACATTAGTAGTTTTCTCTGGA
>CM059273.1:21559678-21577178 GCA_030347295.1 Setipinna tenuifilis
TGTCTACATCTTGTCATGTCATACAAACATGAAGCTGACTTCCTTAAATGTTATCAGATTTGTTTAAATGTGTTTATGGTCACTCTGCAACTCATGCCGGATGCAGAATCATGTGAACCAGCAGTTTACACCGTGCATGTGTGTATGTATGTGTGTGTGTTTGGATTCTTCAGCAATATTGATATACACTGATAACGATACACTGTGCAACTTTTTAAGCAATGTTGACAGTCAAAGATCTAGTTGGAGCACTTTAACACTCATTAGGCAACACATTTTTTATCAGAAGAACCAAATTAGTAGCAGGCAACTTTTTGTAATTACTCCACTGAAAAGAAAATTATGAGCTTAATCATGTTGTTGCCTGGCAACATTGCTCAAAAAGTTGCCCCATAACTAAGCCTTTAACTAGGTGGAAAGGTGAAATTACTGTGTCTACAAAGTGGCAATAAGAATGTCATTACAATCATTTCTGTTCTATGTAGTGGTTACAGGTTGTAACTAGAAGCTCGTAAGAATCATTTGCGCTTGGTAATAAATTGCAAAAAGTGTCTTATAAGCATTTGAATAATTATATTCTGATTACTTAATAATTCTGAGCTGGAATAGAAACCATTTGTCTTCTTCAGAGGAGTTATACATTGTCATAAGAGGCTCGTAAGAATCAGTTGTGTTTATTGTACTAATTATAAGTTGTAATAAGCTGAAAAGAATCATTTGTGTTCAATGGGATGGGTGTTTTTCTTCCCATCATATACTGCGGTAACGGTAAGTGTATGATGGGAATGATTTGTGCCGTGTAGCTGTTGTGTGGCCTGGGTCAGGGGTACATAACCATCAACGACAGTAGATTGGAATCCCGTCTGGAAAAGGGAACAACTTTCTCTCCCACTGTGCCTTATGCCACTTCCTCATACGCCATATGAATGACAAATGTGTGCACACTCACTCACACACTCACACTCTCTCACACACACACACACACACACACACACACACACACACACACACACACACCCGCACACACACACATACACTCACACGTACACACACACACACACACAGCAAACTTTGCTTCTCTCATCCGGTTGTTATCTGTGGTGAGTCCATTTGTCAAACATGTGTGTCAGCTGGACTGCATGTCTGAGAGCTGACCAGTGATGATGACGAAGAGGGTGTGTGTGTGTGTGTGTGTGTGTGTGTGTTTGTAGGGAGTTGGGTTTATCAGCTGGACATACACAAACAAGTCTGCACCCAAACCACTATCCCTGCAAAACACAAGCCGCAAAGAGGAGGAGTAGGGAACCCTTTAGTAATAATCTACTCAAATGAGACCGCCATAGATTTGATATATGGCATGTGATCACAATGATGGTGGTTAATGTTTGACAAATGAGCACCCTCTCTGTCTGTGCATATGTGTGTGCATCTATGTGTGTGTGTTTGTGTGTGTGTGTGTGTGTGTGTGTGTTTAAATGAGTGTATCCATACAGAATGTGTCACTACCTGTGTAGTATGTGTGTTTTTGTATGTGTGTGTGTTTGTGTTTGTCTGTGGAGCACAAGTTAGTGAGGGAGTGTGTGTGTGTGTGTGTGTGTGTGTGTGTGTGTGTGTGTGTGTGTGTGTGTGTGTAGGGAGACAAAGAGGATCCAGAGAGGCTGAGCACATGACTTCCTCTGGCTCAGTATCCCCAGTAGTCATGTGACCCCCCTCCTCAGGCACACGCGCTGCAACTGAGGTATGAGGTATGCAGTCATAACCCTCAACAGCACTCAGCTTACACACACACACACACACACACACACACACACACACACAGTCAGCACTCACCTGACACACAGAAGCACACAAAAACATAGGTCACTGCTAGTGTTTGCGAAGCTTGTTTACACACAGTATTTCCTGTCTCATAACACATATTATTATTATTACCTTCTGCTTCACATACTTTATCTCCTGTCAATTACCCATACAAACACTAAAAGGTTATGCACACACACACACGTTTTTTTAATACTTCACACACACAGGCTTTACTACCTTATACAAAAACACACGTCACACATTCTCTTTCTCACTCTGGCTCTCTCTCTGGCTCTCTTTGTGTTTCACAGAGTTGTCCACCCTCCCGTCCACAGTCTGATGCTGGCCCCTGTTCCAGCATAAACAAACAAAGTTGCCATGGCATCACCCCGGCTGAATGTTCTGGCAGCTGGGTCGTCCGGGCCGAGCAGGTAATAAAGCGGAGAGCTCTACTGAAACAACAGGGCCGGTCTGTCACTCACCCCCAGGCTGGCTGGCACTTTGGCCCAACTCGCTTTCATGGGCTTTACCCTGGGATTACCAAACACACACACACACACTCACACACACACTCATGTGAACCCCTCTCAGCTGCCAGGACATTGGTAAACTCATGAGACCTCATACGAATTTTTATATATAAAAATAATGCACACAGGCGCACATGGTTTTACAGTAAAGACAGGACCACCTATAGGGTGCTGACATCATCTCCCAGGATATTTGGAGAACGCAAAAGTTATAATTTGCTTGGAGAACCACCCGTGTACAGCGAGAGCTCATGGCATCTGAACATCTCACTCCTAAACGACAGCCTGGCATTGATAGCTCTACCCCTCCCTCTCTTGTAGGTTTCCTGAAAAACTTTCCTCACGTCCGAAACGTTCGCCTTGGCCACATAACAGCCAGAAATAGAGCAGGGTGCCCAGGGAGCTACGTGGAACTGGAGGGTAGCGTTGCTGTTGTCCTCCTCGCTATACTGGGCCACACTTATCTCTGGACACATTCTGCACGTCCGACACTCAGCACTGTCAACTTAACATCAGGCCCTCAACAGGGGATACTGACGTAGCCTACAGGGGCCTTGGTGTGGGCACGTTTTAATACGTGCGCTCACGCACGTCTGGGCTTTCAGATTTATTAGTGAGTGTTTGAGACGATGGTTAAATTCTTAACGGTCGTAACAGAATGTGGCAACCTAAAAAAAGGCAAAAGCTGACGGCCATCTGTTTATTTACGATGTTATGACGCAAACCATCGTTTTTTTCCCCCACGTACACTATAGGCAATTATCACCTACTGAGGTGGTATCCTACAGTTGAAAAGTGGACCTAAACAACTCCGTATCACACTGTTGATGTCACTCTAGCCTACCTTTCAGACAAAAGATATCGTCTTTCAAATAGGCAACACTGTTATACATAAAGATGAAAAAAAAAACTAAGCAAACTAAATGTATCCCTCTGCGTGTGGATAAATATGGATTTAAGTTTTGCCCAGATGTCATGCGAGGACGTTTTGCCTATAATGGCCCAATGACTGTCAAGTCTGAGGCAATGTAGGGCAACAGCCACAACAGCGTGTTTGTCTCCGAAACAAAGCGACTTTCTCTTCGTGACTTTATTGTCTTCGTTCTGCAACAATTAACGTCACCCTTTTAATCTCATAATTTACATCTCAAGCGCCAAGATATCGTCTACTGAACTCAGGGGACTACAGCGAAATATTTTGGACACATCTGCCTAACCTCCATAATAGAGTTGAGTTCCATCTCCCCTTGTTGACATCAGTTTCCGCCCGCCTACTGCGATTCTTCTCCTTGACCCAATAGGCTAACAAACCGTCTATCATTAGTTCTCCTTTCCTTTAACTACGTCTGTATAAATCCTCAAACTGCTCATTGGTTGTAACCGATGTCGTTTAACAGAAATAAACGCTCTCCAGTTTTTTAGTCCCACCCCCGTAGCTTCTCCATATCTAGACTGAGGAAATTTAGTACAGCGAGCTGAAAAGAATCACTGTTAGAATGCTCAATACCGTCGCTAAAGTATTAAAAAGCGCCTAAACACATTACCAAGAAAGTAGTATACCACATCGCCAGAATGACAAGTTTACAAAAGCAAGGCACTGGGTTAAACTTACCGTTTAGTGAAGGGTCCCCGTTGTTACCTGCTGAAGCACCAGCGTCGGACATCGTGTCTCTGTGTAGGCTGGCTTGCATAAGACTGTCAGTTCAACACGTTCTCAGTGTGGAACACACATCGGACGTGCGCGCAATCGCGTAGCACTGGTTGACCCTCGTTCGCCTGTACCTTGCGGGCAGAAGTGAGTACAGAGACTAGGCTACACGGCAGCGCTGGCTGATCTTGGGACTGTGGAGACGACCAAGATCTTCCTGCAGCGCTATGATTACGTCAGCAGAGGCAGTGCTATGATAACAAAGAACCCGCGTTACGCAACTCAGCACAGTTCCTGCACCAACTCCTCTCATGCCAATCACAACAAACAGCCCACTGGAGCATTTCAGAAGTACACATTTAAACAATCTCAGGCATATATATATCATGTAAATAGTCAATATCTACATGAGGTACATTAGTCTAAACTCGGACAATACAAAGCATCCAAATGTAAGTCATTCATAAAAAACAAAAAGTATAATCTGTGTACCCCTAAAATCTCCCTCTCACATACCCATCTGAAACCCAATAGGCAAGTATCTATCTAAAGGGTCAGGTCCACTGGGTGATCCCTGTGTCCACACATCCCCCCACCCGACCTACAAATCACATATCGCCACTGGAGATGATCCGGGGTTTGACCCACCGCCCGTAAGACCCTGGGAGCCCGTGAGGGGCCTGGTCCCAGCCTAATCCCGCTTCCTGTGTTTGTCTTCCGTCTCTGGCTCTTAGTGGGTGTGTGTGTGTGTGTGTGTGTACACAAAAGACTACTGGAGCAGCAGCACCACTGTGCAGACCAGGGCCCCCGCTGGCTGGCTGGCTGGCTGGCTGGCTGGCTGGACGGATGGATGGATGGATGGACACAGATACACAGACAAAGACACGTCCCAGGCCTGTTATCTGGAGTTCACTCGGAATAACAGCTTCTCTGGTCGTTTGTGTATTTCATTAACTGAGTGAGTGAGTTTGAAATGTTTTTTTTAAAGGGCAAGAAGCAGAAATGAAGAGACGACTCAGGGTTCATTAATGTTTGTTCCATTTATAAATACCGTTTTTTTTTGTTTGTTTGTTTGTTTTTCCTTGTCATCATAATCTCTATCTATGTGCTTCTTTCCTGACTTGCATTTTCTCTGCAACTAGAGAAAAAGAAAAAACATACAGAATTGGGGGGAGGGGGAGGGGGAGAAGGAGGCGGGGGTTACAGTAAGTCACATAGAGCGCTGAGGACTTCCTGGATCTGGCCGCCAGAGAGGAGGGGTGGGCGGGGTTGGGGTGGGGGTGGGCTGGGCTTATGCAAGCTGCCCCACCCCCCTTCAGTGTTCCGAGTGGGCGACTTGACAGGCGGCAGAGCAGACCCGGTGCTGAGTCCAGTCCACGCTGACTTGGGGGTGTGGTGGGATGGTCACCACCCAAACGAACAAACACGCGCACACATACACACACGCACGCACACTCACACTCACACAAGCAAGCTTCTGGGGTATTACAAGTACTTCCATTCCTTGGGGAGAGATCCAAGCTGGTTTCACGCCAGTTCTTTTTTGGGAGAAATCCTTTAGAGACATATCTTTCAATATCTGTGTGTGTGTGTGTGTGTGTGTGTGTGTGTGTCCTCAAGTGTGACAATATGTGCGTCTCAATACAGGGAACGCCAGAAAGGTTCTTTTCTTTTGACAATCAAGATGACAAAACTATAAAAGGAGCAGGAGAAAAAAACAAAACAAAACAGGGCAATGTTTACAACAGAACGTTTTCAAACATTTAACAAATTGGCATTTAGACGAATTCAATGCTAAAGAATAAGATATGGCACAAACAATAAGAGCATGGCGGGGTGGGGTGGGGTGGGGGGGTTAAGGAAGGCATGAGGGACCCACCCCATCGGTGACTGCAGTGAATAAAAATCAGAACAGAACCGAATCGGAGTGGGAGGGAGGGGAGGGGGGTCCAGATGGTCAGTTGGGACCACTGGGCATCGTGGATCTGGGGGGTGTCAGGGGGGGGGTTAGTAAATGAGGGGGTTAGCTGGGTATGTGAAATAGCAGGCTGATGTTTGGGGGTGGGGTTAGGGGTTAGTTACATGCATGAAACGGTTAGGCAAGAAAGTCAGAAGTTCCAGGATTAAGGAGACCATGGATGGGTGTGTGTGACTGTGTGGTTTGGGGGGGGGGGGGGGTGATGTATGTGAGAGGAGGTAGGCTAGAAGGTGAGCCATCTTTGGGTTCATGAGAGAGTTGACAGGTGTGTGTGGGCAGAGAAAATGGGATGGGGTGGGTAAGGGGGCATCTGAGTGCGTAAGGGGTGAGTTGGGGTGATGATGAGGGAGACAGGTGCATCTGAGGGAGGGTGGGTTACAGTAAGTGCGAGTATGGGGGTTGGGGGGTAGTGGCAGGTTACTGTCAGAGATGGAAGGGTGGGTGGGTGCATGGATCAGTGGAGGGACAGCTGGTACAGTGTTATATATGGGTGGGGGGCGGGTGGAGGGTGGTACAGACTGAGGTTGGCACATCGTCACCAGAGCGAAGGTGTTTGTCTGGGTGCCTTAGAGCCCTAAAAACGGGCCCGACCAATGCAGGTATGAACGGGCGCACGCTGGCGCCAAATTAACGCGTCATCAAACGTCGCCAGTCTGTCCCGTCAAGGGGGTGGTTTGGGGGGGTGGGGTTACGTCACGGTGGATATGCCATGGCTGGAAGTGGTCACAGCATGTTTGTTTTTTTCTTTTTTTTTTCCTTTTGACATTTTTTTTTTTTCGTTCACTTTTTATTCCCATTTTATTTCCTTAAATATTTTCCTATATCTTTCGCTGTAGAAGATGGTTGACGGCGTTGTTGTTTTTGATGAGTCTCCCCCTTTCGACGACGATGGCAATCAGATGACTTTTTTAATGAGAGGCGAACAGACGAACGACTGACCGACCGACTGACCAACCGACTGACCGGTCAACAGACAGGACGCCACTTTAGTTCACTTTCTCCTGGAAGATGTAGAGGTTGTTGGTGGTGGCCACGGCGATGATGTTCTCCTGGGGGTGCCAGGCGGTGTGCAGGATCTTCTTGTTGAAGTCCAGGCTGTCCACGCTGATCTCGTCCTTCTTGCGCTTGCCGCCGGCGCACACACGCCGGGGCTTCAGCACCTGCCGCGGCTTGCTGCACTCGCGAGACGCCTCCAGGGTCACGTCGCGCCGCTGACCGCGGTCCAGCATGCGGAAGAAGTTATTGTAGGAGCCCGTCATCACCACACTGCAGGGGAGGGAGGGGGGAGAGGGAAGAAAGAGAAAGCGAAGAAAAAAAGAAGGGGAAAAGAGAGAGGGAAAGAGAGAAAGTGAGAGAGAAAGAGACCAAAGAGAGAAAGTGAGAGGGAAAGAGACCAAAGAGAGAGAGAAAGAGGGAAAGACAGAGGGAAGGAGAGAGAGGGGGTGGTAGAGAGAGAGAAAGAAAAACAGAGAGAGAGGGGGGAGGGAGGAAGAGATGAAGAAGATGGGGAAAGACAACAAGATATGAGTAAGAAAACAAGTCAACACAATCTTTTCATGTTACCAGTAAAATCATCACGTCATCCAGTACAATCTGCATTCATCACGCATGTACCTCCTTTAACGATGCAGCAGGCCTGAATGAGCAAAGACAGGGTCACCGGCAATGTGGGCCATCCTAGCTGGTGTGTGTAGATCTGGGACAGGCGAGAAACCCACCCACCAGAGAGATAGTGCGAGGTGTCATCTAAACGAAAGCGAAAGCTAAATATGTTTGTGTGTGTGTGTGTGTGTGTGTGTGTGTGTGTGTGTGTGTGTGTGAGAGAGAGAGAAAGAGAGAGACGGGGTTGTGGGTGGGAACGTTTAAAGGGGTGGTCCAGCACATGTTAAGTGTTCCCAGGCGATAAACTCAGGCTGTGCGTGATAACAGCCTGTGTAGGCCCCCACCCCTGCCGCCAACCCCAACACCGCAACCCACTCTAGTGACTACATGCTGCAACTTCCACCCCCAGCAACACTGTAAACCCCCCCCAACCCACTCTAGTGTCTAACCCTAGCACAATACAACATTTATTGTTAAATATACATTTTACAAATCTAAAATATTACAAATTATAAATGTAATGAATTAAATGTAATGTTGGTGTATTTAAGAAAGTAAATATTTGGGACAAAGCACAAAGATGGAGGAGATGGCCGCATATGAAGGATAAAGAGATGAAGAGGGAGGCACCAGAGATGGAGCTAAAGAGAAAGGTGGAAGAACTGGAGAAAGCCATTGCACAGATGAGGGCTGATGCAATCAAGATGGAGAGGCTAAGAGTGGAGGCGGAACATACAGTAAGATGCTGGAGCAACAAAGAAGGATAGAGCAGCTGGACAGCAGGACAACAGAAATGATGGCAAAATGGATGGAGATGGAGAGACAGCGAGTGGAGGCCCAGCAATCAGACCGGCCCAACAAAAAAGGATGCTGGACAAAGCCAGAGCGCTCAGTAAGGAGAAGGAGCGGCAAAGTGAGCAAATGAAAACAAAAATACAGGAAATGGAGAGACGATTGGCCGACATGGCAAGAGAGAGACTTGTGGGCATTACTGAGTCTGGGGTTGGTGTTATGGTGAGGACAAAATGGATGGAGAGACTAAGGAAAGAGTCAGCGCAAAGAAGAGAGGAGCAGGAAACGAATGCAGAAAAGATGGAAGGACTGAGAATGGAGACTTAACAATTAAGGATAGTGATGTTACAGAGAGCCAAAGCACTAAGAAAGAAGAAAGAGCGAGAAAACGAGCAACAGAAAAGAAAAATAAAGTTGGAAGAGACGGCAGGGCAGTACTCTCGTAAATGCAGAAAAAGAAACTGAGCCTGAAACTGAGATGAAGAAGAAAAAGAAAAAGAAAAAATCTCTGCTAAGGTGGATGAGAAAGCGAATGGGCTTTAAAGACTGCTAAGGGCTTTAAAGACCGCTAAACCCCAAGATAAAAGCAGTATCTGTTTTACAATATGCGATATGCAAAGTTGCAACATCTATGACAAGTTCCATCTGGAGATGTAACATTTCGGTTGTATGCATGTATGTTTATGGCTATATGGATTACATTTTTCTTGGGAACCACACATGGCCTGTGTGTGCAGGGCTGTCTTTGCACAGATGCAGCCGTGTTGCATACTGCGCTATGCAACATACTGCATGCGAGGCACACTCATGCCAAAACGTCAGTATTTTGCAACGTGGGGTCCAATTAAAAAAAAAAAAAGCTGGTGATGCAACAAAAAGTGAAGTTCCATTCGGAGTTCCAACATTTGTTTTCCTGTACTTATGTATGTGTAAGCATCTATGGGCTAAACTCAACTAATTCGGGAACCACAGTGTACTGATGCAGTCATGTTGTGTGAGAGGGGGAGTGGCTACGGTGCCCAGGGTGAGACACAAAAGACAATTGAGGCTTGTTTTACAGATATATTTGACCTTTTTTGTCCTAACAACATGAAACTTGGCACTGCACTCACCCGTGCCATTAGCAGGGCACCTACCAAATTTGAGCTCGGTGAAACGAATGGTTCAAGAGTTGTGTGTGGAACAGACAGAGCGACCCCCACACACACCCACCCACACCCCCACAACTTGCATTTATAGACAGACAGACATGTTTTAGCATGTTTTTCTTATCTAAATGCCAATAAAGTCTGCTGAATTAAATTGCCTGAAATTAATTCAAACCAAGCCAAATGTCCACTCCAGTGCCTATACACCAATACAGGATGTCCCGCCCAGCTGAAGGCTCAGTACACTGCCAACACTAACGCAGGACCAGCGAGCCAGCCAAATGTACCCTCCCTCCCCTTGCCTACGTCAACACAGAAATGGCAGCACACACGGAAATTACCCACACCAATGCCAGCAATGACACAGAAACCCGTGCTTAGTCCAACATAACTGGTCATTGGAAATGACTGGACAAGACTGGCCCAGAAGAAAGGAAACATTTGAAGAAAGATCTCCTCTTGGTCTTGCATATTTCTTTCCAACATAATACAGTTTGTTTGTGAAATAAATACACAATTCTGACCACCTTCTTCTACTTTAGAGATAAAACTCCTAAAGAAAAGTACTCTTCCTCTTAACTCAGCCCATTCCCAATTTAAGGTCAATTTAGAATCTTAATTAGAATTTTGTTATCTTAGACTGTCCCTGACCTTAATTTGTCTGAAACAATCAGCTCCTCGACACAACAGAAAGTAAAATTGTGTCCTCGGTTATGACCCAGACACAGAACCCCTCCCACAGAGCCATGCTTCAACTCATCTGCCAACATTGCAGCAGAAACTCACCAAACTTCCACACACACACACACACACACACACACCCTAGGCATGGGCTCTGGGTGTGTGTACGTCAACAAAACTATAAGTCCATAACACGATTATGGTTTTATTAAGTTTTGACTACATGACATAGTTACGACTCTACGCTGGTGTTAGCCTAAGGGCACTCCAGTGAGGAAGGGGTGTTTTCCCACTTCACACCGGTCCATGATTTCCCTCAGCAGAGGGAGGCTCTCGTGGTGAATCCTTCCTACCCAGAGACTACAGTGATTATGGTATGACAGTGATGTAGGGTTGTTTTGGTTCTTTTCAGTGTGTGTTGAAATTGAAAAGGGAGGACCAAATAAATAGCATGTTAGCAGTGGTGTGCGCCTCTCGTTCTGTGTGTGTGTGTGTGTGTGTGTAAGAGAAACAGGGCTGTGGAGACGGCGCAAGTGTGTATGAGTGTGTATTTGGGTTCTCACCTGTCGTTTCCATTCCAGCAGCACTCAAACTTGTCAAAGATGCAGTCGTTCTCATACAGAGAACACAGCTTACTCCTCAGGTATTCATGCACCTATGGGCAACAAGCACACCACATTAGAGACCCTGTGTGTGTGTGTGTGTGTGTGTGTGTGTGTCAGTCACACACATACAGCATTAGACATACAGTTTTCTGTGTGTCTCAGTTAGGCACCTGAGGGACAAACACACCATTGCAAACACTGTACGAGTGTGTTACCTGTATAACAGATGGTTAAATACACCATTAAAAGCTACAGACTCTCTCTCCCTCTCTCTCTGTATTTAAGTGTTAGTGATGTGTAGATCCATTCACAAGAGACTGAGCTTGCTCAATTATTGTTAATGCACCACAACCACAACATGAACCACTGATAAATACACAGCCATGTTCGACTATGTCTCTGTCTGTCTCTCTCTCCCTCACTCTCAAATACACAGCCATGCTCGCCTATGTCTCTGTCTGTCTCTCTCTCCCTCGGTCTCTCTCTCACTCTCAAATACACAGCCATGCTCGACCTGCTGCATGACCCACTTTTCCCGCCCAAAAAAAAGTTGCACAATGGCTGCATAATCGCCTGAGCATCTACTGGGCTGGGTTAAACTTCCTCGCTTAGACGGAGAAGATGGCCTCCTTTATCACCCGAGACAGCTCAGCCTTCCCTACATCGCTCCCCTACATCCTCTGCCCAAACACCAGCAGCACAAACAGACAAGCTCATTTCATTTATTTCATGTCCAGTTCATTTTGACAGGGCTATTAGGTCAGTCTGAGCCACAAGGAAAGCCTGCAGGGAAATCTTAACATTATTGCTTCACTCTAGTGGCCACTTATCATGAGATCCCATATCAAAGCTGTTAACAAGTATCAAATAAAAGGCCAGTTTAAACAAGTTGTCTTTCCAGTGCTGCTGTTATCGCCATTGGCAGACTATAGAAATTCTTCACACACTGTTTTTGGCTTTTCTGAGAGGTAGCCTGTGTCTCCGGCCTTGCGAATTCATCATGACTCAATTTCTCCCACACAGGCCATCTTGTTTCTCCATTCGCACGAGTGTTTGTGGTAAGCCTGTGCTGCATCTTCTTACAGTCAGGACGTTTGTGCCAATGACATAAAATCGAGTGCTGTTTCGAATATTAAAAAATAAAAGACGACTGTTCCTAGATTCAGCTTTAACTGAGTCTTATGAAAACTTTTCAAATGCGATAAACATTCTGGTTAAACTAGGCCTATTAATTGCAGGCAACCAGTGTGTGTGTGTGTGTGTGTGTGTGTGTGTGTGAGAGAGACACAAACCAGCAACCTAAGGGCATAAAACACTTGGTCACCATGTAAATACAACTCACCGTTTACCACATTGCTCCTCCTAGTGGCCATTATAGGAAACAACATCCAGCACTAGATTGTGCAACCTTTTGTGCATGCATACACAGCTTGCAGCATCTGACCTGTGCCATATGACCCATATTCATCCACATTCAAGCACACACACACACACACACACACACACACACACACGACGGTAAGGATGCACAAACACACACACAAACACACTACCAGTCAAGGGAACCACACACTTACCCACTGACGCACAGTTTTATTCCCCAGACTTACCATATGACTATCAAACTCTGTCTGTGTCTGTTTGTCTCACACACATACACACACACACACACCTGATAAGTCTCCACTGGCCGGTTCTCCATGTTGAGGTCCCAGATCTTGACGGACAGGTAGTCACGGGTCATCATGTAGCGGCCGCTGTGACTGAACTTGACGTCCGAGATGGACGAGATGATCTCCGAGAAGAACGACCTGTTGCTGGGGTCCTCTGGCTCCTCAAACACTACAGGGGTGGGGGTGAGGGGAGTGTACAAATCAGACATAAGGGACACAAACCTAGTAGCAATCACCTTTTTACACTACAATTTAAACTGCAATTTTACAGTGCAATTTAAAACTATTCAAAATATACTTCTCACTTTTGTTACAACCACTAAAATCACACTAAAAAGCATTGAAATTATGTGATGGCATACAAGCTCTTGAAACATCTTCTTCTAATACCTCTTTTCCACCAGGACTGTTCTGGTGCTGGTACCAGTGCTAATGTTGAGCTAGTTCTGGTCAAGTACTGGCACACATTTCCACAATTGTCAGAACCGGAGCACTGTGACACTGTGGTTCTGACTTTGGGACCAGCAACTTCAGGGAGCCATGCCAGCACCAGCTTTTTGACACCAGCACCTGTCACTTTTCAGTCACAACAAGCAGAACCAGCTCCAGATTGGACACAGGCACTGTGGCGTTGGAAACGAGTAACGAGAGCACATCCTATCTGAACAAGTCATCCTCTCCTCACCATTCAAATGGCACCTATGTGCACTCTCAGCTTGTACTCCTTGCACTTGTTTGTTATCCTGACTGTTTTCCCTAATGATGAGTCGCTGTGGATAAAAGTATCTGCTTCATAATCTGAGTCAGGGACTGCAAGCAGCGCAGCGCGATCTTAAAACAATACTATGTTGTTTTCCGGCCTTCCAACTATATATATATATATTTAAATCATTCTGATGGTAGAACAACTATCAATAGGTTTAATTACACATTCGTCATCGCTTGAGAGCGCCTGTGCTGTCTACACTGGTACTACGCAACTTCTGGCCTTGAGTAGGAACCACGTCACACACACAAAAAAACAAACAAACAAACAAACAAAAAAAAAAACACAAATTTGACTGCTGTACAGCATACGTCACATCCTCCCTCCCTCTTCAAAAGACAAGGCAGGTAAACAAAAGTTATAACCATAGACAGCAAAAGAAACAAGAACGAGCAGCTGTCATGGCTGAAAACTGAAGAGGCTGAGGGTGTATTCAAAGGATGTAAAGAAAAGAAAACAGGAGTGAGATAACACTGGAGCCCAGACTAGAGTGAATATTGGCTCTGCTTCCACTTGCCGGCGTGAGGTGAGAGAGGAGGGAGGGGTGCCTAGCCGACAGTGACTTGGCACTGCTATACAAGTCTCTCCTATGCTAATAAAATAACTTGTAGATTACAACTATCATTTTATTACCAATCTTGATAAACTATCTTCGTATAAAATGCTGTAGGCCTCAGGGTAGCCTACTTGCCAATTTCTTAAAATAATCATAGAAGAACCACAGGCCAGGTTTTTGTAATGTTCTGTGTTAGCTTTGTTTACCTTGGCAGACAGGACTGAAAGACATGGTTCAACCGAATGCGCATCAGTCCTGCCTCAGGATGAAATTCCGCTGGCATCAACAAATGCACGAGATAGATTTCATGACAGTTGCTACAGACAATACCGTTTCTTTACTGTAGGGGGACCCCACGAGCAAATCCTACAATATTGCTGCGTTAAATTGACAACTGACACATGAGATCTCAGCTTCTTGCTGTCATCCTGCAGTTAATCTCAGACTGCTCGGCCCATGATCACGGGATGTTGTGATGCAGATTTGGTATGCGCCTACATCTTTATCTCCCTGTAGTAATAATGTGAAGCAATTTTGTTTTATTTTATTATCATATTGCAAGTGCATTGAGACCATTGCATATGATGCAATATTTTGCACACAATAAATTGATTAATATTAAGTAATGTAATGTTAAGTAATGACGGTCACTGCTCTCTGAGCTTCTCTTTTAGGGACACAATACTGTGCGAACACTCCCTTAGCCCTCCACCTCTACACCACACCTGACCACACTTCACACCTACAGACCTCCAGCAGCAGCAGATCAGCCCCACTTCCTCCCAAAACACACATCTTTCCAGGAAGCCAGGAAGTAAACATAAGCACGCCTCTAGTGTTACAGGTTGGCTTTCCCCCAGCAGCAACCCTCCTGCCTAAAGCCCAGCCTAATGCAGAGGCTAATGCAGACATGCAGTTTTGAAGACTGTTGTTTGAGGGGCTGAGGTTATATACAGACATAGCTCAGCTGCAGGGTGGCATTCTAGGAGGTGAGTGGATGAGTATGTACACACGTACACACGTACACACGTACACACACGTACACACACGTACACACACGTACACACACGTACACACACGTACACACACGTACACACACACACACACACACACACACACACACAGCAAGCGAATTCAGTGTCTGACAGAAGAGTTAATTAACTAGAATTGCAGAATCTAACTTTAACAAGGTACAGAAAGCCATCCTGCAAAACAGAGAGTGCATGTTTGTCAACAAGTACATACCTACCCTCCTTTCCCTGCTCAACGGCCCTGATTGGCTGGGACATTGTTTAGGGATATTGTTGTTTCCAGGTTACAGTGCCAGAAGTGTGTACAAACACTGCATCTATTTTTACACACATGCAAAATAGACAGCTGGGAGATCACAAGGACACACTCGCCACCCGGAGGTGACAAAAGTGCAAGTTAAGCAGCAATTTTGGGGTCTTTATGAACATATTGTCCAAAACGCCAAGCGCCCCACTGCCCAGAACCCTGCACAACTGGGACGTTTATTACAAAGGTGGTTAAGTGATAATCCTGGTTTGGTTAACCCAATGGTACAGTAGCACTTCCTCTTCTTCTACTTCTGTAGGCTTACAGCCTCTGGGTTAAATAAAGGCAGGGCTGTCACTTACCCACCTGTGCCTCACTTCCCAGAACCCTCCACAACTGGCACGTTTATTACAAAGGTGGTTAAGTGATAAACCTGGTCTGGTTAACCCAAAGGTAGCACTTCCTCTTCTTCTTCTACCAGGCTTACAGTCTCTGGGTTAAATAAAAGCAGGTTTGTCACTCACCCACCTGTGCAGTATACCCGTCGCCCCCACCAGGGCCCACTGGCCCAGTAACACGTGAGAGGGAGACAAACTACAGAGGCAAATAAAAATCCGTACACTAGAGAGTTCCAATTAAAGTTCTTTTTTATTTTTGTTTAGTAGTGACGTTTCGAGTGAAGTCCTAAGTTTGAAGTCTGAGGAAGGGCCCAAGTGAGTGCTCGAAGCATCACTACTAAATAAAAATGCAAAAAAGAACTTTAATGGGAGCTCTTTGGTGTGCAGATTTTCATTTGTCCCTACAGGTTTTTTTTTTTTGATCCTGCATCTGAGCTGCATGAATGTGTGTGATTAAGACCTTGCTTGTTCAACTAGAGGGGACAAACTATCCATCAACACCACAGGTCCTACTAGCACCACAGCGAGGCGCAAAGGGAGTGGTGCAGAGTGAGACGTCGCCTCTACTGAGTGGGAACTGGAGGCTGGCGCAAGGCCAAGGCATTTAGAGCACAAAATACCCACAAGGCACCGCGACACCTTTTAGAGGTGATGATACCCGGGGTTAGCTTTTTCAGCGATCAGGTTGCACACTGATGACTTAAAAGTTCTCCTGGTAAAAATCCGGTGCCTTATATGTTTGTGGGAAGGTGCCCAGGTATATGTTACTAACTTGCCTGGCAAGGAAGTTCCCACTGGTGGATCGAAACGTTGCCTTTTATTAAATTAAATAAAGTATTGTTTTTATGGAGCTCATGCCCAGTGTGCAGACCACTCCTTGACACACTAACTTGCCTGGCAAAACATGGGTAGTGCATATTACCTGACTACTTTCGTACTGTACTAGGTTGTTCATAGGATTCAGACATACTACAATGTTGCCATCTTTCCTGCCTACCTTTTGACCTGGACCGTTTGTGTTTTTCTCAATTTTCGTAGGCCTTTTTGGTTTCTCCTTCTATGACTTTTCAACCTCTGGGTGACTTGTGGGGACAAACCAAGTGTGGTTTTGTTTGCACACTGCAGAAATCACAGCAGAGGTTAGCAAGCCATTGGGGTACCATACCATTCTTCTGTTGCGCAGCCAGGCTACCTGCCCTCTGGCCTAGAGGTCTGCGTGTATGCTGCTCTTTTACCCTAAAGGCCTGGCCATGTGTGCCCTAATGTCTGCCCTAATGGTCTGCGTATGTGTGTCACTCTCTGTCGGCCCTACAGGTCTGCCCCATGTGCCTGCCTGCCTGGGTCTCTGTAGCTCAGTGCGTGAGGGCGAGGGCTTTTTTAGTCTCACTACTGAGTCAACAGGAAACAGAACAATAGACCCCAAGGTGACCCAAAGAAAGAGAGACAGAGAGAGAGAGAGAGAGAGAGAGAGGGTGGGAGAGAGAGACAGATAGAGTAAGAGAAACAGAGACAGAGAGAAAGAGAGAGAGAGAGAGAGAGAGAGAGATAGAAATAAAGAGAAGAGGGTGAGGGAGAGAGCGAGCGAGAGAAAGTGAGTGAGAGAGAGAGAGAGAGAGAGAGAGAGAGAGAGAGAGGGAGAGGGAGAGGGAGAGGGAGAGGGAGAGGGAGAGGGAGAGAGAGAGGGAGAGAGAGAGAGAGAGAGAGCGAGAGAGAGAGAGAATGGCCGCCAGACATCCCACTCATGCCCCCCACAGCCCTGCCCAGGAGACCTGTGTGGTTTTACCTCAGCTAGAGGAAACTGCAATCTTTCCATGATGGCTCATCACAAGCACACAAGGCCAGACAGACACACACACACAGACGCGGGAGTCCACACACATGGGGGGGGGGGGGGGGGGGCACAGACCATGGGATACTACACTCAGCAATACAAAGAATAACCACTTATAGCGGATTATTAGCGTGGTGCGTTAGACGTGTATAAAGCATTGTGTCAGGGTACACAAAGGTAAGTTCTGTTTGGCAGTTGTTTTTGCGGTTGT
>CM059273.1:21582178-21584678 GCA_030347295.1 Setipinna tenuifilis
GAGACTACTGCTTAGTTATGTTTGTGTGTGTGTGTGTGTGTGTGTGTGTGTGTGTGTGCACGTGAGAGAGAGTACCCACCCGTAGTGTTGTGACTGTGCTGGCATCTTTGTAATGTCCACCCCTCTCTTCAAGACTGTGTGTGTGTGCGTGTGTGCGTGTGTGTGTGTGTACCTACCCGTAGTGTTGTGATTGTGCTGGCGTCTCTGTAACGTCCATCCTCCTCTTTAAGGTTGTAGCCCTCAGGTCTCTTATCCCGCTCACTGATCTTCCACAGCTTAATGGTTTTATCTGCAGGTCAACACAAACAACACTCAGTACATCCACATCACGCACACAGACACACGCACACAGACATGCATACACAGACACGCACACACAGAGCAGCAGCAGCAGCAGAGCAGCAGAGGAACCTGGAGCTCTGACAGAGGGACCATTGGGTTTTTCACCTCCCTGACTAAGGCCTTTCTCCCCGCATCGATCGCTCAGTTTAGCGACCGGCCAGCTCTAGGAAGAGCTCTAGTGGTTTCAAACTTATTCTATTTATGATGGAGGCCACTGTGCTCATTGGGACCTTCAAAGCAGCAGAATTTTTTCTGTATCCTTCCCTAGATATGTGGACCAAAACAATTCCGTTTTGGAGATCTACAGACAATTCCTGCGACTTCATGTTTGGTGTTTGTGCACTGTTAACCTTAGGACCTCATATAGACAGGTGTGTGCCTTTCCAAATCATGTCCAATCAACCACATTTAGCACAGGTGGACGCCAATTAAGCTGCAGAATCATCTCAAGGATGATGGAAACAGGATGCACCTGAGCTCAATTTGGAGCTTCATGGCAAAGGCTGTGAGGACCTAGGTAAATGTGATTTCTTAGTTTCTTATTTTTAATAAATTTGCAAAAATCTCAAAATGCACAGTCATGTTGGGGTACTGTGTGTAGAATTGTGAGGGTAAAGATGAATTTAATACAATTTGGAGGCTGTAACATAAAATGTGGAAAAAGTGAAGCGCTCTGAATATTTTTCCGGATGCACTGTACATAAAAAAAGATTAAGTCCGCACAAAAGGATATGCTTCTCAGTCTTCTACCTAGTTGTGACCTTTTAGGTCACGTGCCCTTCATCTAGAGCGCAGTGTCATCGGGAGATGAACTCTTGCTCAGACACAGGGGGGCGCCTGTCCAAAATGTTCACTTGTTCACTACACATTGTGAATTACAATGTTTTGTCCTCTACACAGTGCACTATACAGTTATGTACATTAGTTTACATACCATGGCAGAATTGATAATTTCTTAACCATTTTTCAGAGAATGTGAATGATAACACAAAAACTTTTCTTTCACTCATGGTTAGTGTTGGCTGAAGCCATTTATTGTCAAACACCCTGAAATACCCAAATGACCCTCTGAAAAATTATCAATTCTGCCAGGGTATGTAAACTTATGAACAAAACTGTATATTTACATTTCAGATTTGGACAGGGAGTAACCTAACCAGATAGGAGTGGGTGCAGGAAATATGTAGTGCCTAATCAGAAATCATCAACTATAATTAACTATAATATTCAGTTGTTACTCAAACCTGACTGCTCCCTATTGTATATACTCTCTGATCAGGAGCCATCAACCAAGCACAAATTATTACAGGAGTCAGGCACCACCCCACTGCCCGAGCCTCTGGACTGTGCTAGAGTGGTGTTGAGCACCTTTGCACTTGTCCTGAGGAAAGGTCAGGGTGGGTCCCTGCTCTCGCTGCTCTGGGTCAGATGACTGTGACTGGCCCCACACCCAAGGGTGACGCTTTAATACTGATAATGGAAGATACTGGGTGAGTGGAAGTATAAGCACGATTCTTAAGACCAGTAACAATATTTCAAGAAGATACAGGGACTCTAGGCACATGCTGGCACCTATCCACGAGTGTGTGTCTGCGTGCGTGTCTGTGCGTGCGTGTCTGTGCGTGCGTGTGTGTGCGTGCGTGTGTGTGCGTGCGTGTGTGTGTCTGTGTCTCTGTGTGTGTGTCTCTGTGTGTGTGTCTCTGTGTGTGTGTCTCTGTGTGTGTGTCTCTGTGTGTGTGTCTCTGTGTTTCTGTGTGTGTGTCTGTGTTTCTGTGTGTGTGTGTGTGTGTCTGTGTGTGTCTGTGTGTGTGTGTGTGTGTCTAACAGGATCACTCGATATGGTTCCTGTTCCTCCAGGGCTGCGAGTGTGAGCGTGGGCCCTGCTAGGGATGAGTGTGTGTGGGCGGACGAGGAGTGTAAAGAGCCCCCATCGCTTTAACACACACACTCTTAAAAATACCCTGCTGTTGTGTAAGGGGCTATTTATAGGCCGCTGGGCAGTGATGGCCAGGCGAGAGATGGGCTCTGACTCATATCGGTGTGATTTGACCGTCTGGATGCGACGGGCCTTTTTCTATCTCTCCGTCTGCTTCTCTCTCTTTCAATCACAGCCCCACTCATCGTGTCTGTGTGTGTTTGTGTGTGAATGCCTGTTTGT
>CM059273.1:21589678-21609678 GCA_030347295.1 Setipinna tenuifilis
ACACACACACACACACACACACACACGCACACACACACACACACCACCTGCTCCTCTCTCACTCTGTCTGACATCTCCTGCATCTCCATCAGGAACAGCACCTTGCCCACCCCTCTACTGAAAACCAGCACCTCCATCGCACCTCCATCGCACCTCCTCTTTATCACGCTCACATATCAGTCTGCCCCATTACCTAACAGCATCTCTAGACGTCTCACTCACACTCTCTCCGCTGCCAGCTAAGATGTGTGTGTGTGTGTGTGTGTGTGTGTGTGTGTGTGTGTGAGTGAGAGTAAGTGAGAGACAGATAGACAAATAGACAGAGACACAGACACAGAGAGATAGAGAGAAACAAGAGAGACAAAAAGATAAAGACAGAGACAGAGAGACAGACAGACAGACAGACAGAGACAGAGACAGAGAAACAGACAGACACAGAGACAGTGTCAGTGACAGAGAGAAAGTGACAAGAGTGAGTGAGTGAGTGAGTGAGTGAGTGAGTGTGTGTGTGTGTGTGTGTGGGGGGGGGGGGGGGGGGGGGGGGGGTCTCTAGGGCACAACCAAATGTCACCCCCTCTGTTGCTCCCATGCCGTGTCAACAGCTGTGCCACTCATCTGCGGAAGCCTGCATCCTGACCCCCCTCCGACACCCCCCACCACCACCCCGACCCCCCCACACCAAGAACACTTCCTGCCAAGAAACCCAGAGTACACAATCATCATACCACAACACCTTCCACTGTAACAACAACAATGCCAACAATTCCAGTGTCATCAAACCTGACCAGTGAGGAATTCTCCACCAGAGCCAATGTCAACTCACACATGAATAGTGCATGCCTACCACTACACAGGGGAAAACAGAAGACACAAGTGAGCTCCACTGACTACCATGACCTGGATGAATGAGAATCTTCACACACAAGACACCCTTTTCTGTTCTTCGAACAAGGAACCTGTTTAACCTAACTGAGCTGGAATGCAGATGGAGTACCTACGCACATGGGTATTGTGGAATTCTGGGTGTTCAGTATGAGTGTGCCCACACTGTGAGCTACACCCTAGAATCTAACAGTATGACGGCATTGTGTAGGTGGGACAGGTGTATACGATGACCACATCTGGACAAAACTCATGGCTCACACACTAGACTTGATCAGTGGCCTGCACACTCTAAAAAATAATGGGGCCAGTACCAGTTCTTCAGAGAGAATGCCATAGAGGAACCCTTTTCCGTGCTTCAAAGCAATGTCGAGGCAACAGTTCTTTAAAGAACCATTTGATGCCGACATGACATAACATAGCTCATTATGATCTGAGGCTATGTAGAACCATTTCCAATGTAAAGTACCCTTCACATACATGCTACAAAATAAAGGCGCTTAAATGGTTCTTTAAATATCTGGATAGTTCCATGAAGAGTGAAGGTTCTTCTATGGCATCAATAAATCGGTACTGGCCCCATTATTTTTAAGAGTGCGGACACTAGAATTGGGATAGTGGCCTACAGGCCATCTGCTGACATGAAGACTACACATGAATGAATGATCTGTTATCAGCACCCTTAACTACAATGTAAGGTTCAGGACAGGTAAGGAAAATGGGAGAGGCAGGTTTGGTTAAGGTGATGGGTTGAGAAAACATTTAAAAAGACTGATGATAAAACCCAACCAATTATCTTTCAGCTGATGAAATTCAACCAATCACCTGTTTCTGTAGGAGGCCATGTAAGGACAGCATTACCCAATTGTAGCCCTGCGTGTGGGAACAGCTCTGTAGGTGGATGATGCGAATACAGTGTTAAGAGTTTTTTTTCCTCAGCATGTCTGCAGGTCAGCTGTGCCAAGATGCAGCAAAGGACGAAGCTGAAGGGGTCTTGCTCACACACACACTCACATACACACACACACACTTGGGAGTGTGTGCCAAGTGAGCTAGGAAGCGGCTGGTGCCAACACTTGTCTGGTAGGAGTTGGACGTGTGGCGAGTGTGTGTGTGTGTGTGTGTGTGTGTGTGTGTGTGTGTGTTCAGCGGGTATCTCAGGAGAACCAGGACATGGTGTGTGTGTGTGTGTGTATCTGTGTGTGCATCTCAGGAAGAGCAGGACACAGGGAGTGTGTGTATCTGTGTGTGTGTGTGTGTGTGTGTGTGTGTATCTCAGGTGGGAGCAGGACATGGAGAGTGTGTGCCAAGACAGCTTCCGTTATAGAAGCAAAACTGGGAGTGTCTGCGCTTCTCTTGTAGTAATCAGACACAAGAAAGTGTGTGAGTGTGTGTGTGTGACGCAGGGTGTATCTTGGGAGAATTAGAACATGTTCGATGGGTGTAGTTGGGTGGATCTTGAGAGGAGCAGGACGTGTGTGTGTGTGTGTGTGTGTGTGTGTGTGTGTGTTTGGCTGACATGAGTATGGCATGAGTAAGACACAGGAAGTGAGGTCTTGTGCAGCTGGTCTAGCAGGAGCAACATGCCGTGTGTGTGTGTGTGTGTGTGTGTGTGTGTGTGTGTGTGTGTGTGTGTGTGTGTGTGTGTCTTCTCTGGCAGGAGGGGCACACTGGGAGTGTGTGTTGGCATGGCAGGACTGACAGGTGCAATCCTAAGGGAGTCAGTGTTACCTGCATGGCGACACTAGCAGCCCTATGATATGGGACGTGTGTGTGTGTGTGTGTGTGTGTAATACAAGGGGGAACCTGTATTTTTAGTATATTACTGTGTATGTGTGTGTGAAATACAAAGGAGAACCTGTATTTTTATTATATTACTGTGTGTGTGAGAGATATTGTGAAATGAAAGGGAGAACCTGTATTTTTACTATGACGGTGTGTGTGTGTCTGTGTGTGTCCTGGGAGTGCTTACCTTCGGCTACGTCGTCATCGATGGCTCCTTTCACCTGGGAGAAGCACCACTGCACGTCATTGGCCCCGCCTCCGGCTCCTGCAGACACACACACACACACACACACACAGATGTGCTCACTGCAGCTCCAAACTCAACACCAGGCCCATTATCACACTCACACAGTTTTCCAGGTCTACATGCGTACACACACACAGACGTCCAGGCGTCTACATATGCGTCACCAAACACGCATTTTACACACACACACACACACACACACACACACACACACACACACACACACACACACACACCTCGACGCCTTCACCCCCAAACACAAAGAGTCCACTTAGTCATTCCCAAACACACACGCAGGTGCACACAGGTATGCACACATAGGCACACACAGAGCCTAATCCAGTCTTCTAAAAGCCCCACACAGCACTCCTGGGGCCAAACCCAGAGCCACTGGTCCACTCCCCCGTGGCTGGGGCATTAGCCCAAAGGTGAGGGGTGGCACCAGAGCCCTATGCCCAGCCCAAAGGCACAACAGCTGGGGCCCTCTGTGACTCTATAGGGGCTATAAATCTGAGGAATGGAACGAGGTGATAATACACAGTTCAGCCCCTCTTTCACACACACACACACACTCTTTTTACACACACATATGCTCTCTGATTCTGCATCCCTTTCTCTCTCTCTCCTACACACACACACACAGCGATGAGTCAGGCAGCCTACGGATTCAACATCACAGGTCTTACACAAAGGCTGTGGAAAGATTGTTGTTGGTCAGTCCCTGCCTCTACCCATACAAAGCCTGGTCAACAACGACCTGTCTGAATTCTCACAGAATGTACAACGCCATGGCAAAGTTACAGATCAAAGATAGGCTATGTTCCCAATCAACCGCCATGTCTCAGTACAGTAAAATAGCTGGCAATTGCTTCAATAGCCTTATGTAGTCTATTAATAGAATGTTACACTTATCAACTTATGAAGTCTTTTATGATAAGTCCATCCAGCTCTGCCAACAACTTAGGGTGGTTTCCAAGCATGGGAGGAAAAAGGCTTTCACTTTGACATGTGATCCCCCGCCAAAGCTCAGAAAAACGAGGTCAGATTCATTCACAGTCGCAGGAAAGCGGGTTATGAGAGTGAGATTCAGATCTAGGGTGCCAAAAGCTGAGATACTCCAGACACATTTGAACCACCCCGAAGCAAAGTAACACAGGCAGCGCCTGTGCCTAAGAACATAGGCTAACCTTAACCTATGAACGACTAATGCCAAGCATCACTATAGCCCGTCATTACTGCTTGGCTTAGTAGCATGGTAGCTGCTTTTGAACACTGTTTGGGTTGGCTAACCGTTCACAGGAGTTAGTGAGAGGCAAAAGGCAGTGATTCCTGCTCAGTTCCTTGCCTATGTGCATAGCGTGATCGCCATCTCGGTCAAGAGAGGGATGTCTCCATTTATCAAACCTCCCACCATTTTTTTTCCAAGTCACGACTTCCTGTCGCGAACACATTACATGCGGGAACTCAATAAACTTGCCTCACCAGAAAGGGCTCACCCGGCTAACTCATATCAAGTGAAAAGACACAAAGAACTTCTGCACATTAGCGATGCTGGTGGAACCATGGGGGACCACTTGTCGTCAGATAACTGGCCATCAACTCAGTAACTCAAGTTACAAGGCTGATCTCCCTGGCTGTTAAATCTGGCACCCCAGCCACGCAAATTGGAGTTGAGTGAGATGATGACGAGCGAAAAACTACGCAGTGCAAAGTGAAGACAACAAAGTTTGCCAACTGTCTATCAAGGCGACTTTGCAGTCATCTAGCTAGCTGGGTAGCTGACCACCACGCCAAGTTAAATGGCCAGCCACAATGCATGAGGACGTAAATCATACATCCTTACTAAGGGAGGTAGGAAGATAGCAAGCCCGCCAACTTTTGCAAGGGATAAACAGTAGTAAGGCATAAACAAGACGTAGTTACAGGTTGTGAAATAACTTTGGGGAACGTTCATCTCATCATTAGACTTGACACCCCACAGTCGGAGCAGGGAGGAAATGGAATAGTCTAGATACCACTACGTTAGCTGGCGAGCTAGTAAAAGTAGCATGCTAGTCACAGATCTTTCAAGTGCAATGACCCAGGATTCGCCAGTAGCCGATGTGCCCGCATAGAAATCATCATTTTGTGACCCAATTTGCATGAATTGTCATATAACTTTATTTGCATGGGAGACAAGTTATCACGCCAATGTTACATTTAGCCAGATTTTCCCCATTACCTGCCATGGCGAGACAGGGAATCTCAGTGTCGATGTCGGAACCCGGTCTTGGTGATTTTTGCCGGGTGCGGGTATGAGAGACCTGTTCCTCCTAAAAGATGAGCCGGGATCGTGGAGCTGAAGCGGCTAGGCTTTTCTCGCCTGTCTCTCACTCTCTCTTTCCTCTCTGGCTGTCTCGGAAACTCATTTACACTCCCTCCCAGGGCTATCCTCCCACACTCCCGTCCACATTCAAAATGGCGCAACCCCTCCCTGCAATCACGTCATCACCATTCGACCCTCTCCAGCAGAGGATGGGAGGGTGACCGGAAAAGGTGGGTGTATTGCCTATTGCTCCTACTGCTCAAAGTCTGTCATAAACGATAAGAGGTTTGAGACATTTATGATTTGGCTTTTACAGCTGAGAAGACATTATAGAATGGCATTTAGTGCAAGCACCGTCATACATATTTAATAGAAGAAAACCTGCATATCCCCCCATCTCCTCTCTTTTTGTCTCTCTGTATTGTCAGAACAAATAATAACAAATGCAAACAACAAATAAGCAAACTATGAACTTAAGCAGAAGCCCCTTTGTGTGTGTGTGTGTGTGTGTTTGTGTGTGTGTGTGTGCAGGAAAGACAGAACAAGATGATGATGTGTGACTTCATGAAGCTCTAATGAATCTAATTCAGAATAGTGTCACTGCACAGCTCTTCATGACAGCAGGACAAATACTGACCACAGAACAGACCAGTTTAAACTGCATATGACAGCTTGGCAGTGTGCTACATTTTTCTACCATACCTTTTTTTTTTATTATTGAGAAAGAAAATAACACCCATCCTTAGCAAACCACACTGCAATGCTAATGTAATCTGCACTGGTGTAGAAGAGGCAACACAATATTGTACACAGGTTTCAGTACATTTTATTGCAGGCAATGACAGCGCAATTTAGTTGTCTGATACTTTGCCGACCTCTAGTGGTCATAAATGTAAACGCGCTTTATAGCAGCACTGGCATAATTTATTTTCCATGGTTAGGATAGTTTACTGGTTCCTGTATTTTTTCTTCCCTTAGTGGGGCATTACAGTCTAGCCATATTGATGTGAATGTTTAAAAGCTCCCAGGTATCCCAACTCTAAACAGCTGTCATAAAGAAGTTGAATTTAAACTTTAGACACTTTCACAAACACACCATTGAAGACATTTCTTGGTTAAGAATTTTTATTTAACCCTTAATTGTGCTATGTGAAGCTTAGAGCTCTCTGGCGGATAATAAGAACTTCATTGCCATGATTGTTGTTATTGGTGAGACCAGTTAGTGTTATGTTCTTCCACTGTGGCCCAGATGTCTTTCCAGTTTGAGGTCCCACCGAGTTAGTTAGTGCGGACATAATTGGACGGCAGGTGCCTGAGCAGTGGGGAGTGGAGGGAAGATTAGAGAGACGAGGCCCTTTCATGTGCTATCAAACCGTGACAATATGGCCGCCATTGATGAGGTGTGCGGTGCCTCAGCGGCATCTGTTTTGTCAGGACCCTCCGCAAAGCAAAGCAGCGAGTGACTGAGCAGAAAAATGCTCCAGCTTTTGCCTCTTGAAGGGAAAGGAGGACAATTCCCACTCACCTGGCAGCTGCCATGCTGTCTGATTGATTGCTTTGCGTTGATTCTGGTACCAGAGGCAGATCCAATCTCACACACGTTATCATCATCATCATCATCATCATCATCATCATCATCATCATCATCATCATCATCATCATCATCATCATCAATCATTGTTTATTTGGGGACAATTGACTGAGCTTGTTTACAATTCATACAATAAAAATGAACAAATAACAAGCAACAATAAAAAACAAATAAAACTAATAAATAAATAAAAAATAGCAGGAGAAAAAAAGAAAAATAATAGTTATCAAGAAAAAAACACATCAAATCAATTAAAACAAAAAGCACTGTGCAATGGGCGTGTAAATCAACAAAGACTTAAGCGTTAATGACACAAGCTGGTCTAATTTAATAACTTCTTGTAACCTGCTCCATTTTGTAGGTGCCAAGAAGATAAAAGCAAACTTACCAGCCTCGGATTTTATTTTGGGGGGGGTTCTGAGGAGATAAAGCTCTGTGAGCGTGTGTGTTGTGTGTTTTGATGTGGGGTCGGGTTGGTCGCTTCTCATTTAGAGAATTCAATGGAAAGTTTTCAGCCCCCAGCGAATGTATTATATATGAGACGGCGGTCGCAGCCAAGCGGGTGAATGCGGTTTATTCTAGACGACTCGCGCCGCCACCTCTAATGAACAAGCAGGCTGCTGGCGCTCACGGTAGCCCAATAGCCATTGTTGTGCTGCCATATTCAACGCCAGGGGTGTCGAGCTTCAGCACACACAGCAGGCCTGCTGTTCAAATCCCATTCAGCACAACTTATAAAGAACTTAAAACAATACCAAAGCAAGGCGACACGTACGCACCGCACATTCTGAGTGTTTGCCAACCAGATGCCATATCAAAAAAAAAAAGAAAACACATCAGCTGTGACAGACTAACTCAAAGCACTCGGTTTATACCGGAAGATTAAAGAGACCTGCGAGTGTTTAGATGCTTACTTACAGTCTGTCACTCGTCATCAGATGCTGCCTGACACTCGGCAGTGCTGTCTTCAGCTGGGATGTGCTGTTTCAGGCGCAAGCTGCTGTGCTGGATGCTGTCTTAGAACAGACCTTAGATTGCTTATCACTGTTCACAATACTCATTTCTCAATATTTCATTCATTCATTCATTTCACTTCTATGCTTCTGGCTTCTGTGTTCCAAAACGATCACTCTTGTAAAATTATTTTTGGACGTTTTTTACCTTTTTATCAGACAGGACAGTGGAAGGGATTGACCAGAAATGACTGAGAGAGAGATGGGGTGGAGAGGGATCGGCCAAGGACACAAACCCAGATCTCCGGAATATGGCATAGATACCTTAGCGTCCTATGCCACCATATTCCCACACTCTCCCTATTTTCGAAGTTGTCCATGATTGCAATTGTTCCCAGTTATGATTACTTTCAGTAGAGCAGTAGTCTTTATTGTCTCTATACAAAGTATAGTGAGATGTCATTTGGAGCAGGCAACAGATGCCCAGACTATGCAGGAGTAGATAAGGATAGTTAAATAAAATCGAATGTAGGTTCTGAATGTACAACAATATATACAAATAGAATATAAAACAAATATATAAAGGCAATTTCAAGTATCACGATATGGATAAATAAATAAGCTGCAGAAAACGCAGCAGAAAAAAGTGGTGAGCACGACAGAGTCATATTGCACAGAGTCGAATGTATTGCACAACAGTAGTTATATTGCACAACAATGTCACACTGAGTATTGCTTTTAGTAAATATACAGATTGGTAAAGCTTATCTTTGTTTGCCACCTCCACTTACATTGTAGTCTGTGAGCCAAGCTGTAGCAGGTCAAAGACAGAGAATGTTGTGAAACATGCTGAAATGTACTATGGAAACCCAAAGGGGGGAAAATAAATTTAGTAAACTGCTGCATTCTTTCAAGTGGTAATTACCTGTGGGTGAAATCTATTAGAACAGCAGTGGCATTCTATTGGCAGGCTGGCAGGCTCTATTTAACACAGCTCTGGAATGCACTCGCTCAGAATGCACTGTGCCACTCTGTATTATATGCTATTTCACTGTCTGCCCCGCATGGCTTGTTAAAGGCTGCTTCATAGTCAAGCCAGCACGCCCCGTGCTATTATGCTAGAGGCGGTAGGGTTACGGTCTGGCCTTTAGAGTGGCCTACCATCTTGTGTTAAATGCTGTTTATAGAGAACGCAACTTGTCCTGTTTGATGCTGTTTGACAACTGGCTACAAATGCGTTGAGTCATTCTGTGTTAGAAGCTTAGAGTCATGTCAGGATGCGTATTGTATTCTATATGAGAACCTCTCCCAGGATACCCCTACTACTCTATTTGAGAACATTCCATTCACGATGCCCCCTTACCATTCTATCTGGGAGTCTGTCTCACACCTTACTCAAGACAGCTTACTATCCTATATGAGAACCTGTCTCACTCCACTCAGAGCTGCCTAGTGTTCTATATGAGAACCTGTCTCACTCCACTCAGAGCTGCCTAGTGTTCTATATAAGAACCTGTCTCACTCCACTCAAAGCTGCCTAGTGTTCTATATGAGAACCTGTCTCACACTTTACCCAAGACAATTTACCATTCTATATCAGAATGTCTCATTTCCACTCAGGATGGCCTTCTGTTCTCCATTAGGGCCTGTCTTATACTGCCCACAGAATACCCTATACCATAGGCATAGCCACAGGTAGGCCCAACCAATCAGAAGGCTCTTTAAGTTCAATTGACTCTTTAAGTATGTAAAATAACCTTGTTTTGTGCTAGGCCCACCTGATTTTTTTTCTTTTTTGGGCCCACCCATTTTATGATTTCTGGCTATGCCCCTGTCCTATACTATTGTACATCAGAGGCTGCCTTAAGGGTTGATCTCTCCAATAACTATAATTATAATAAAGATATGGGTTCCCACACTAAAAAACAATATTTCAATGCCAAGATTCTTGGCGTCAGTGTGTGACATCCTGTGAATTCTAATGGGTCCTGATTTGCTATCTATGTTTTTTTTTATGGGCCATTTAATCTGTTTGAAGGTCATCCCAAGGTCATCGTCTAGGCTCGTCGCTATACTTGAGGGGCGAACTCCGCCATCTGGTTAAGTTTCAATGATTTATAACAATATGTTGTTATAGTTATTGTTCCTGGATTTAACAGCTCGGCTTGGGATGCCTTACCAATCTACATCAGAGACAGTCTTAAAGGTCATTTACACCCAGAATGCTAATGATAACAGTAGCTATGACCACAATGATGGGAGCGTCCATATTGAAAAATGATATTTTAATGTCCAAGATTATCATGGTCAGTGTCAGCTACTAATAGAGTGTGATGTCTTGCCCATGCTGTTTTTTATTCATACTGTATGGAGTTCACCTTGTCCTGTTCACATTTGAGCCCGCTGTCAGAATTTCTGTTGTTTTGACTAGAGCTCTGGCTAGAGAAAAAAAAGTCGAGGACAACTTTTATGGAGGTCTCCGTTTACATTTCAAACTGTCTGGAAAAAGGCTAGAACAATTTAGAAGTTCAGGCAAAGTCTGAAAGTTGCACACTTGATTAAGGATGCCCTACCATTTTATATCAGACAACCTCCCATCCTGTATCAGATGCTATGAAACCCTACAATACCACACCAGAAGCTGTCTTGGAGTGGACTAACGTTATAGTTAGAGTGTTGTAGTTATCTAAGGATGCTGTACCAACCCACATCAGAGCCTATCTTACAGAGGGCTGAGGATGCCCTCTCATCCTGTATCAGATGCTATGAAACCCTAGAATACCACAGCAGAAGTAGACTAACCATCTTATATCAGAGGCTATTATAGTTATCTAAGGATGCCCTCCCATCCTGTACCAGGGGCTGTCTCACACTACGCCTAGGACACCCCTACCCCCCCACATCCCCATCCTGTATCAGACTCAGAGGCTGTCAGAGGATGTCCAACCATCTCAGATAAAAGCCTGTTTTGAAGTGCATTTAGGATGGAGTACGAGATTCTACTGTATATCAGAGTGTGTGTGGCAGTTGTGTTAGGATGGCCTACCTGGTACAGTATATCAGGCTCAGGGGCTGTGTTACAGTGGCCCCAGGATGCCTTACCTGGATCACACACTGTGTTAAAGGTTAAGTAGGAGATGTTTTCCTGGAGAACTTTTTTACTATTTTGCTTAAAATTCCCTTCACACCCTGATAGCAACGAATTAATTAAATGCTCTAACACAAAAATAAAACATGAAAGTCACCTGTGGGATGGACAGGACTGAAAACACACCTTCCACTGATTTTAAGCAGCCCGCTCAAAATGATTGAATGGTGATATATCTATTGAACTCGACTGCTGTTTGTCCTTCCCCCCCTTCCCCGTACACAAATTTGGAGGTGTGACTTCGGGGGGAAGTTTAAAGAAAGGGGTTTGCACTTTTGAATTATGCACTTTCAAAATGTAGCTTGCTGTGCACAGTGCATCACACTGCACTTCTACAATTCTGTTAGTTTAGATTCCATTGTGTGTTTTTTTTTTTTTTTGATACGCCCCCACACACTGCCGTTAAATACTGCAGAGGGCGTGCCAATTACGATTCAAGTCTATTTTTGTCCACGGTGCTCATTGAAATCCATTGTTTATCCTAACAGCCGTAGACGGCTCACTTTGTCACAGCTGGTGTGTGCAGTGGAGCCCTTTGCAGTGGACTAAAGATGCCCTACTATTCTACAGCGCACCTTAAAATGGGCACATGATGTCCCGCCATCCTACATCAGACGCTGTCTGACAGTCTTGCCATGGCTTCACACGGTCTCTCTAGCACTCAGAAGGAGATGGAGAGAGAGAGGAACAGAGATAGAGAGAGAGGAAGAGAGAGATAGAGAGAGAGAAAGATAAGGAAAGACAGTGATGGACCAGAGAGAGAGAGAGAGAAAGAGAGAGAAGGAGAGAGGAGTGAGAGAGAGGAAGAGAGAGATAGAGAGAGGGAAACATAAGGAAAGACAGTGAAGGAACAGAGAGAAAGAGAGAGAGAGAGAAAGAGAGAAAGGCAGTAAGCATGAGTATGGCTTCACAGGGCCTCTCTAGCACCCAGAAGGAGATGGAGAGAGAGAGGAACAGAGATAGAGAGAGATGAAGAGAGAGAGAGAGAGAGAGAGAGAGAGAGAGAAAGGCAGTAAGCATGAGTATGGCTTCACAGGGCCTCTCTAGCACTCAGAAGGAGATGGAGAGAGAGAGGAACAGAGAGAAAGAGAGAGAGAGAGAGAGAAGGAGAGAAAGGCAGTAAGCACGAGTATGGCTTCACAGGGCCTGTCTAGCACTCAGGAGGCGATGGAGAGAGAGAGAGGAACAGAGATAGAGAGAGAGGAAGAGAGAGAGAGAGGGAGAGAAAGGCAGGGCGTCTCTAGCACTCAGAGAGAGTGCGGCAGCGGCGTGTGTCAGCTTGACCAGCTTAATCTGCGCTCGGCTCGGTTGCCATGGTGTCACCCCCCGTATATTATTACCTTATGAAACACTTCCCTCCGACTGTGCGACAGTTCCATACCTGTCATGTCGCTCCTGAGAGACAAACAAAATAAGTGAGTGCACCGACAAACACTTGTCTGGTTCGGCAAAGGCACCAAAGTTTAGTTTCCTCACAACACACAAATTCATTTCTTTGAGGCAGAGTGTTTGTCTCTGCGCTACCTGGGCCGCGTCTCCATAGCAACCACGTTTTTTTTTTAATATATAAATGGAATAAACACAATCTGTGCCTCTTCTGATCGAGCACAGCCTTGGCTCTTTGTTCAGCTCAATACAGAACAGAAAAAAACACACTCTCAAATTGGTTGGCTGGCTTGCGGGATGCATTTTCCATGGATACATCAGAGAGCGAAAGCACTACTAAAACGCACACACACACACACACACACACACACACACACACACACACACACACACACACACACACACACACACTCAATTTAGCGACCATGATCTCGTCCTTAAGTAGGGCATGGTTAGGAATCCGCTCAATGCCCCATTCAGCTCCGTCAGCTCACAGCATCTTCGAAATTGAATCTGTCACGTTTATTTATGTGTGTGTGTATGCCTGTGTGCGTGTGTGTGTATATGCATTTGTCGTACTTTCATTTGTATTTATTTATTTATTTTAATTCTTTGCTCCATTCCGGCGTGTATTAAGCGGACCCTGAGGGTCCTGAAAGGGGTGTGAAGGATTTACAGCGGCTCCAGCTGCAGCCCAGAGCATTGAATTCTCTCAGTAGGCTACTGTACTGTACAGATATTTATTCAAATTGGAGCCATCTATATAGGCTAGGTTTGTGCATCTTCAAGGACAGACAAAGAGATAGTATGTGTGTGTGTGTGTGTGTGTGTGTGTGTGTGTGTGTGTATGTGTGGAGGGGTTCTGAGTTAAAGAGAGATAGAGAAAGTATATATATGTGTGTGTGTGTGTGTGTGTGTGTGTGTGTGTGTGTGTGTGTGTGTGTGTGTCTGTGCGCTAGTGTATGTGTGGAGGGGGTCTGAGTTAAAGAGAGATAGAGAAAGTATATATATATGTGTGTGTGTGTGTGTGTGTGTGTGTGTGTGTGTGTGTGTGTGCTAGTGTATGTGTGGAGGGGGTCTGAGTTAAAGAGAGATAGAGAAAGTATATATATATGTGTGTGTGTGTGTGTGTGTGTGTGTGTGTGTGTGTGTGTGTGTGTGTGTGTTTGGAGGATTGTACAGTGAGAGAAAAAGCAAAAACAGGGAGGGAGGAGGTGTATTGAAGAAGACAGCGAGAGAGAGAAGTAGAGAGAAAGAAAGAGAGAGAGAGATAAAGAAAAATAGTGATGGAAAGCACAAAGAGTAAGAGAGAGAGAAAGACAGACAGAGAGAGAGGGATAGAAAAGAGATAGAGAGAGAGAGGAAGAGAAAGATATATAGAGAGAAAGATAAGGAAAGAGAGTGATGGAACATAGACAGAGAAAGAGAGAGAGAGATAGGGAATAGAGACAGAGAGAGAAGGAGAAGAGAGAAAAAGAGAGAGATCGAGAGAGAGAAAGATAAAGAAAGACGGTGATGGAACAGAGAGAGGGAGAGAGGAGGAGATAGAGGGAAAGAGAGAGAGAGAGAGAGAGAGGAGGAGATAGAGAGAGAGAGAGAGAGAGAGAGAGAGAGAGAGAGAGAGGGAGAAGAGAGAAAAAGAGAGAGATCGAGAGAGAGAAAGATAAAGAAAGACGGTGATGGAACAGAGAGAGAGAGAGGAGGAGATAGAGGGAAAGAGAGAGAGAGAGAGAGAGGAGGAGATAGAGAGAGAGAGAGAGAGAGAGAGGGAGAGAAAGATAAAGAAAGACGGTGATGGAACAGAGAGAGAGAGGAGGAGATAGAGGGAAAGAGAGAGAGAGAGGAGGAGGAGATAGAGAGAGAGAGAGAGAGAGAGAGAGAGGGAGAGAGGGAGAGAAAGGCAGTAAGCATGAGTAATTGTGTGGGCGGTTGACCTGTGACTCTAGTCGTCAGGTGTGTACGAGCCTGCGCTGCCGTTTACTGCTTTAGCTGACACAAAATACACATCCCTGTCTGAGCAATCACACAGCTGCACTACACAGACACGCACACACACACACAAACACACACACACACACACACACACACACTCCTCATGCACACACATGCATACAGACATAATCTAATTTAATGCAAGGCACACTGACACACACAGTGAAACACACTCACAAACACGCACACATTAACACACACACACACACACACACATGTGCACGCACACACACATACACACACACACATTAAACACGCACACATTAAACACACACACATATGCACGCACACACATACACACACACACACACACACACACACACACACACACACACACACACACACTCACTCAGCCACTGCTAGCAATTTTAGTCCCATTAGGCCCAATTTTATGAGGGTCCTTGAAATTGTCGCAAATGGCATTTCTACCCCCCCTCCCCCCCAACAACACCCCTGGCCTGCAAACATACACACGTACACACACACACACACACACACACACAAACTATGACACACACACATAGCGATATACCCACCAGCACAGCATACAAACCAGGGTACATTGAAGTGAGGGCTGGGGGAGTGAGCTGGGGTGATAACTGTGATTTACGGTACAGTGGTAGCAGTGCTGCAGTACTGTAAAAACCATCCGAAAAGCCATTAGGTTTTATATGTTTAATTCTTAGATACATTTGATCTGACTCCCCATTATCCCGCGATCCACTCAGAGAGGGGAAAAAATCACTGGGGCCGACAGCACTCCCACGGCACCTGATGGATGTTGCATTGTGCCAACATTACTCCACTGATTATGGGAGCCTGCGGCACTCCTGCTGCCTGCCGCTGCTGACTCTGCTGCTGCTGCTGCTGCTGCTGCTGCTGCTCCCACTCCCGCCTGGAGAGAGCCTGCAGTTCCCCCAACAACCTGCAGAGGGCGCTGATGCTCCACAAAGCTCATCCACCCCAAAAAAAAAAAAAACTGCAGCTCAGGGACCAGGCTAGGCGATCGCGTCAGAGGAGGCTGGGGGTAGGAGGGATGGGTGTAGGAGGGTGGGAGAGAGAGAGAGAGAGAGAGAGAGAGAGAGAGAGAGAGAGAGAGAGGGAGTCCTGGGCATAAGATGGCAGTGTTAGTCCATCACAGTGTTAGTCCCTGAGCTATCGGCTCATTATGACCGTCACAGAGTTTACAAACAAGGGTGATGAAGGGACATGAGCTGAGAGAGAGAGAGAGAGGGAGAGAGAGAGAGAGAGAGAAGGAGAGAGAGCAAGTGAAAGTGAGAGAGAGAGAGAGAGAGAGAGAGAGGGAGAGAGAAATATAGACAGAGAGAAAAAGGGAAAGAGAGGGTGGGCAGAGTAAGAGAGGGGGCAGAGAGAGAAAGAAAGAAGGAAAAATCAATAGTTGACAAAAATAAAAGATGTACAGTGGTTTTTCCCTGATATTTAAAAACAAAAGTTTTCCATTTGGGTCAGTAGACGTCCTAGTCTGGCTGGCAACATGGGAACCACACCAATGCATCACATATGGGGGAAACTCTCTGAATTTTTCTTATTTATGTTGACCCAACATGTAAACACAATAAATCTGTACTTGGCATTAGGCAATTTTTTTTTAAACATAGGTTACATTTGGAAAGCTATTTAAAAGTTTCCTGATCAATTATTCATCAGCAAATCATTGCTAAAACCCCAACGAAGTATATCGTTTTCAACCATAGCAAGGTAGACAAGTATACCACCAACCTAATTTCCACCACAACAAGCAGTCTTCTCCACAGCTGCACAAATACCATTGGTCTCTGTGCAGCCTGCTGTCAGACCAGCGTACAAAAAACAGCGTGCAAGGTGCAACACTGAAAATAGAAATAAAACCTTTACTTTCATACTTAATAATATCCCCAAAATAACTTCACACACCAGTGCCCTCTTGTTGGTGAGATGACAACACCCTAATTAAAACAGAAATGTACTCGCTTCATGTAAAGGCACACTTATTGAATATTTTTTGTTTTTATCTGTTTTCGGTGTTGCACCTTGTAGACTTATCCCTCTGTGTGCTATAGCTAGACAGTTTGGCTGCCGGGGGAGAGACCAGTGTTATTTGTCTAGTGCCGAGTGTGTGTGTGTGTCTAGTGCGGAGTGTGTGTGTGTGTCTAGTGCGGAGGACGGTGTTGTTTACGTTACACGGTCAGGTCCCGGCCTGTCGTCTATCACACCAGGCATGTAGGGGTGGGCCAGTCCAGTTTTTTTTTACCAACATATCACTTATGTGATCTTGTATCCTCCGCATCCAGCGGATATCTTTCCCACCTTACTGAGCCAGTGCTATGTGAACATAGTGCATACTGCCAAGCACTGGTTTCATGTCTTTTTCGATTCGAGGCCAATCTAATATTACACTTTCTCTATGTATTACAGTTTTTCACAATTGCTAAAACTCAATTTTTGAAACCTTGCCCCGTTTTCTCAAAACTGTAAACACAAATTCCAATTGCTCACATGCATGTCCCAAAATTCCTGACTCTTGTTGCAAAAGCTACTACATCTCTCAAAACAGTTTTACATGTGCTCAAAACCAAACTCTATCCTCAAAACATTAACACAATTGTCAAAATGAAATTACAATGAAGCAGTTAGTAAACACTACACCAAAAAATGAAAAGCACAACGTTCAGATGTGTATAGCACAAGTTGTTTTTTTAGGCCTGAAAATGCATTTTCAACTGAAAAATAGCACAATTCGGATGTATATGTATTGTACATAGACTAAAATTAAGTGGTAATATTAGATTACTTGCTAAAATACTTCAAACAAAAATATATTTTGGGAATGCAGTACAAATGAGAACTACAAGTGCTGTATACAGTGCTGCAAACAAGAGATCACTGGGCTTTACTATATCATGACTTTGGGTTTGGTCAGGCCACAGCACCTCATCCACATTACAAGAAATGATGTCCCTTGCCAGGTAACAGGAAAAGAATGCCCTGACATGTCATATCTATCCTGGACACTGTTCCTGGCCTATGGCACAGGTCAATTCCATGGCCTCTAAGAAATTTCATAGATCGCCATCAACCCATGGACAAGAATGTGATCTATAATGGTGACTCTAATTTGGTTAGCAGAAAAAAAAACACTCTTCCTCTTGTTCTTCCTCTACCTCCTCTTCCTCGCTATGTCCCTCCCTCTCTTGTCTCTGGTTGGCAGCCATTTTCAAGCTGCAACCTTCTTGTGGCTCTCAATTGGCTTACATTCCTGGTGTCAGGTCATTTGAAATGAAATAATAAAGTTTTGACTCATTGTGCTTAGCTACTGCCATGTGTGCTTTATTGATGATCAAATGGGGAGAAGAATGTTCAACATTTTGAATCACATGTGTCCTACACTGCAAAGTGTGTTTTGACAATGAGAATGTGTTGCAAAGAGGAGGCATAAGTTTTGCAAAGTGTGTTTTGACAATGAGAATGTGTTTAGAGTTTTGCAAAGAGGAGTCAGTGAGTTTTGCAAATTGTGTTTTACTACCTAAAATGGTTTAAGGTATTGACAAAAGAGTGAGCAGTTGTGAGAAGTAGCTAAAGCAATTGGGCAATTGGGCCAGCCAATTGGTTTTTGTGCTTTAGCAATTCAGAAAAACTGTAAACTAAATGGAAAAAATGTTATATCTGGGAAAAAAAACATTTTCACTCTATGTGCCTGAGAGTATTCCAAGAGAAAAGGTGGATAGAGAGAGATGAGGAAGAAGAAAGAGAAAAGAAGAGTTGTGGGGAAGAGGGCAGGGAGGAAGAGGAGACATTAGAATGAGGGAATAAGGAGGAGAGAAAAGAAATGAGGAGAGGAGAAAAAGAGGGGCAGGGGAGGAGAGCAGAAGAGAGGAAAGAAGGAGAGGGGATGAGGAAGAGAGGATAGGTCGGGGAGAAAGAAAAGGTAGGGGAGGAGGAGAGTAAAAAAGTGGAAAACGGTTGGGAAGAGAGGAGAAGAGATGAGTGGAGAGGTGAAGATAGAAGCGGTGTGAGGAGGAACGGAGTGAAGAGGGGTTTGGGAGAAGACGAGAGGCAGGGGAAGAGAAGAAGAAAAGGAAAGGGAGGAGAAGATGGGGTGAAAAGGTGAAGAGAGGAGCAGTGCGGAAAGGAGGGGATAGGAGGGAAAAGGAAAAGAGAGTAGATGAGAGGAGAGGAAAGGGAAGAGGAGCAGAGAGGAGAGGAGAAGAGTTGGGGGAAGAGGAGAGAAGGGGAGGGGAGAGGATAGATAGGAGAGGAAAAGAGACAGGACAGGAGAATGGAGAAGGGCTGAGGAGAGGAGAGGAGAGGAGGGGATAGGAGGAGAGAGGAAAAGAAGAAGGGAGAGAAGAGAGGACAGGAGGAAAGGAAAGGAGGGGAGAGGAGGGGAGGGTAGAGTAGAGGAGGGGAGCGGAGAGGGGCAGATAGAGGTAGAAGAGCAGATAGGAGAGATGAGAAGGGGATAGGACAGGACCGGAGAGGATGAGGAGGGTATAGGAGGAGAGAGAAGAGGAGAGGAGAGAGAAGAGGAGAGGAGAGGGGCAGATAGAGGAGAAGAGCAGATAGGAGAGGAGAGAAGGGGATAGGACAGGAGAGGCGAGGATGAGGAGGGTATAGGAGGAGAGAGAAGAAGAGGAGAGAGAAGAGGAGAGGAGAGGAGAGGAGAGGGGCACAGTGTGTTGGTGGGGAACAGATGGGCGTTTCTCTAGGGGCCACAGACAGGTCTGCAGAGCCCACAGTGGCATCTGGGGGGCAGTTTAATTCTGACACACAACACCACCCTCCCTACCGCATGGCGCGCCTGCAAGCTGTTTACACACACGGACACACACACACACATGGACACACACACACACACACACATGGACACACACACACATACATACACTCAGAGAAAGACAGAGCCACAGGCAAAAAGAGAGAGAGAGAGTTAAAGAGAGATGAAGAATCAGAAGAAAGAAAGAGAGAGAGAGACAAAGAGAGAGCGAGTAAGGAAGAGGGGGGGAGAGAGAGTGGAAGGGAGAGCGATAGAGGCAGAGGGAGATGAGGAGAGAGAAAAGAAAGAGAGAGAGAGAGAAAATAGAGAGAGAGAGAGAGAGAGAGAGAGAGAGAGAGAGACCCTGCAGGCACATACACAGGAGGAATTAAATGGTTTTACCTCAGATCAGAACCACCAGCTCCACTAGAACATGTCCCTGAGGTGGGCTGTGGTCACATGCAGGCCATATGCTATCACACACACACACACACACACACACACACACACACACACACACACACACACACACACACACACACGCACACACACACTGGGGTCCATAAATCAACACTTTCACCAACACACAAACACTTGCGTGCACCGCAGACAAACACACAAACACACACTCACAGTGCCTCATGACTCATTCTCATCTATACAGGCAAAGGCAAACACACACACACACACACACACACACACACACACACACACACACACACACACACACACGCACACTGACTGTGGACCATAACTCATTCTCAGCAACACTGACATATGCACACACACATACATACATACACACACACACACACACACACACACACATTGGCACACAAGCCAAGGTACACACTGTAGACTTACACACACTGTAGTCCATAATTCAGTCTCACCAGCATGCACACACAATTACTTTGGTCCATAACTCCCACCAACACACACACACAAAAACACACAC
>CM059273.1:21614678-21622178 GCA_030347295.1 Setipinna tenuifilis
CAAGCCAAGCACGCAGCGCAGAAAGTTATCATTATATGGAAACGGGCTGAAAAAGGCTGCTACGACATCCTCCCTCCGAGTTTCTCTGCCGCGCGTTGCCAGAGCTGCGCTGTGTGCCTGGTGCATACGCAGGTAAAAAGGGGAGACGGCGTAGGCCTACGGGGGAAGTTATAAACAATTCACAACGCTGAAATAAAAGCCCCAAAACCTGCAAACCATGTCTTCTGATTTTTTTTAAAAGCGAGCTCACAAAAAAAGAAACCCCACAGTCCCTTATAAAAAGCGGAACTGGCAACCCAACCCACGCAGCGTTCCGGAAACCAGAATCTCTTATCGCAAGTCTGTTCTAAATAGTTTTGACAGGTCGTCTTGTTATCAGGAAAAAAACTATGATCTATCTCATAAAAGTCATGGGTTTATTGATTAATAAAACAACATTTAATTATTCAGAACTGAAAATCGTGAAAAGGGTTTTGTTGCTTTTGGTGTGCGCGTGATCCTCATATGCCATCCGCTCCGAGCTTATGTACCGGGGCTCAGCCCCGGCTAGCCCCGGCCCAATTTAATCCCTGAGTATACTTACCTGAGCTAAAAGGTTAGCAAATCCTTTGTTCTGATTAGCATACACAGCATGGACGCTATGAAACGCATTATCATTTAGCAACTGTGTAATACTTACCTGATTTGTAATCATTGTTTAATACCTACCTGATTTATTCTATATTTCTTTCAGTTTTACCTTTTCTTTAATAAATTCTTGTCAAATACAACACCTGTTGTTTGGAGGAGATATTGAAGAGAGTGTGAAACTTGCTGTTTTTATTTCGATGAGAACAGTATAAATGTAGCCTATTAATTAAGCTTAAGAAACTTCATTGTAAGGGCTCCACGCTGATAGCTGTATATTACTAATATATTAATTAGGCTTAAGCCACTTTATTAGCAGGGTCCTATGAAGAGTGATTATTGAAATAAACAAACACACTGTTTATTAATAATGTTCAAATTAATAAGATGTTATTAACTTGTGTCTTAGCACACCGTTTGTAAACAAACATTTAACATTTAAAAAGTGGTAAAGTAACTATGAATTAGTTCCAAAAACACATATTGTTAACTGTTAACAATATCAGTATAATATTAGGTCATAGACAGTTTGCTGTTTGTTATACGATTTTATGCAAACAACTAATATCTGATTAATGGTGAAAAAAAACTATTAACTTATGCCAAATAGACACATTGGTAATAATGAACTATTACAAAAGGTTTAGGTAATGGATGGTTTATTGTGGCACCAAATTGCAAGTGATTTCAACCCTATGCTCTATACTGTATTGGCATCTACACTGTAGTGCAGTACACCATAGATCAGTGCTGTACACCATAGATAACTGTAGTCTGCTCTAGTGTGGTTATATTAGGACTGCACTGCTGCTTCTCTGATGAGAGAACACCTGTGTGTGTATGTGTGTGTGTGTGTGTGTGTCACCACACACATGCCTGTGTGTGTGTGTGTGACCGCACACATGCCTGTGTGTGTGTGCTTGTGTGTGTGTGTGTGTCTGTGTGTGTAAGAGTGTTTGAGTTGGCTTCATCTGGGTCCCATACTCTGCGCCCAGCCCCTCGCTGCCACTGGAAGGCATTTTAAGCGCCTTCATTAATTTTCATTACAGTTTTTGCCTATTGCTTGCACACATTTTTCAAAATTTGACTCATAGAGTAAAATCCCTACACACATTTTCAAAACCCAAAACACTTGGAAATAAACCATTCACATTTGTGCCATAATGACACTCTGCTATCAAAACTCAAACTAAACAAAAAAAACCTAACAATCCTTTGTCGAAATGTAACTCTGATGGCAAAGCACACAAACTTGCACCAAATGGTAAGACAGTTCAACTCAACTATAACACACTAGTGTACTTTACATAAAACAATCCACTCTTTCAGTTACTGTGTTTTATTCAGCTCCGCAAAGCAAATAAGGCACATAACAACCCCAAAACAGAAATATTCAATGATGTAGACTCAAAAAGCCCTCAGTACATAAACTACTGTAAAACAAAGTAAAAATAAAAACCAAATGAAACAATAGTAGGCTCAGAAGCACTTCAAAAAACATAAAGTTGCCCTAATGTCATCTGGTATTACAATGCGTTGAGTTCTTTGTCCTCCTCTAAGCTGCCCTCGTCCTCCTCCTCGTCCTCCTCTCATTCTTACTCTGCCGCGGGCTCTCCCTCCATCCATGCTTGCAGTTTTCAAAAAGGCCTTTTTGTTGCTGACTAATTGGTGTCCAATTTTGGAGGTAAGGGTTTTCTGGTGTGAAGCAATGTTTAACCAATCATCCAATGTGTTTTATGTTTTGGATATGTGTGTTTTCCAAATGGTATGATGAGGCATCCGTTTTTAACGGCGTGTCTTATGAATGAAAAAGTGTGCAGTGAACATTTGCAAGTGTGTTGTATGAGGAACAAAGTGTGTTGCTGAAATGCCACAACAGTGTTAGGCAGAACTTTTGTTTAAGATATGGCACATTTTGTTTCCAGTATAGCAACAACAACTTCAAGTTATGCTACTTTGGTTTAAGCACTGGGTTTTAGTGTCTAAGCAATAGGCAAAAACTGTAAGCAGAGCTGGAGAGGGCCATTACCCTGGTCCCCCTCTAATCACCTCCCCAGGGCCCTCACCTGTTTACGGGGCCGCTTAGGGGCTCACCCCCGACAGCACTCCTCAGCTGTACTGGCTCCCAGTACACACACACACACACCACACACACCACACACAGACACACACATGCATGTATGTATGCACATGGAGACAAGTATGCACAGCGCGCTCGCATACACACACACACACATACTCACGTACACATACACATGTATCGCTACAGATACATGTAAAAAAATATAAAGCAGACAGACACACTATCTCTGCACACTTTAAAAAAAATCTATGCACTTCAAAGCACACACACACACACAAACACACACACACACACACACACTCAAAAACATAACTACACAGCAGTCCCACACACAATATACCAGTCCCAGACCCATGCACAAACACAAACAAGCAGCGCAGACAAAAACACCTAGTCAAACACACACACAGACACAGACACACACACACACACACACACTCTCCCAAACTTTGCAATGTGACATGGCATGTTACAGAGAAGCACAGGCTTATCTTGTCCGTAAGTGTTTAAGCGTATCTCTCCAGGGGCTCTGAAGGGAATGTGTGTGTGTGTGTGTGTGTGTGTGTGTGTGTGTGTGTGAAAAGAAGGTGAAAAGAAGGGAGTGCTACAGAGAGCTACAGCACTACACAAAGGCCTCCCTATCTGCCACGCGTGTGTTTCCACTGCACCCCCACCCACCCCACCTCCACCTCCTCCTCCTCCTCTATCTCTCCTCCGCTCGCTCCTGATATGACCACACAGATGACACCATCCTATCTTCACCTGAAAGGGCACGGGAGATACGACACTGATGTGGACTGACGTGTGTGTGTGTGTGTGTGTGTGTGTGTGTGTGTCATTCACATCTCGGAAGTGTGCTGGCAACAGACATGCATTGCGTGTGTGTGTGTGTGTGCGTGTGTGTGTGTGTGCGTGTGTGCGTGTGTGTGTGTGTGTGTGTGTGTGTGTGTCTTTCTGTCATTCACATCCCCGAGGTGTGCTGGCAACAGACATGTATGCTTGTGTGTGTGTGTGTGTGTGTGTGTGTGTGTGTGTGTGTGTGTGTGTGTGTGTGTGCACATAGAGTCATTTACATCCAGTGAGTGCGTGGGGAGCAGGAGACTGAGGTCACAGGAGGTAGTGATCCACTTGGCTGGGGTGAGTGACGGCGCTATGTGTGTGTGTGTGTATGTGAGTGTGTGTGTGTGTGTGTGTGTGTGTGAGTGACGGCACTCGTGCTTGACGGAAGAGGGCATGACGGAGATGACAGCTAGGTGGAGATGACGAAGGTGGAGAACCTGCTTCTCGTCTGACATCCTCCTCCTCCCTCCTCCCTCCTCCTCCTCCCTCTCCCTGTCCCCTCCCTCCTCCTCCCCCCTCCCTCACTGCTCTGATGTCAATCTGATGCTCTGCCGCTGTCACATGCAATATGAATGCATCACCCGGGGCTGTTACCTATCTGTTATCTACCTGAATGAGTGTGTGTGTGTGTGTGTGTGTGTGTGTGTGTGTGTGTGTGTGAGTGTGTAAAGGCATCAGAGATGATGTCACACCTACGCGCATGGGCAGACCCTGACTTACACACTAAAACATGCACGTGCATGCACCAGCACACACCCACCCACGCACAAACACACATGCACACACACACACAGATAAAAATGTGTGCACACACACAAATGTGCATATCCTCAAACACACACACGCACACACACACACACACCCCAACAAACATGCACACACATATACAAATATGTGCACACACATGCACACAAATACACACACTAATGTGTGCACATACACACGCATAGTGCATACCCACAAACACAAGCACACACACACACACACACAAGCACACACACCAACAGAAGATCAAAGAGCACATGAAGGCAGCCATCCAGTGCTCTCTGGTGACACTCCTTCTCAGCAATGGCCCTCTTTGAAGCTGTGCTCTAACCAGACTCCTATTACCTGTTTATTGGTACCTATCTCTGTGTGTGTGTGTGTGCGTGTGTGTGTGTGTGTGTGTGTGTGTGTGTGTGTGTGTGTGTGTTGTGCACTCTAACCAGACTCCTGTTACCTGTTTATTGGTACCTATCTCTGTGAATGTATGCATGTGTGTGTGTGTGTGTGTGTGTGTGTGTGTGTGTGTGTGTGTTGTGCACTTTAACCAGACTTCTGTAACCTGTTTATTGGTACCTATATCTGTGAATGTGTGTGTGTGTGTGTGTGTGTGTGTGTGTGTGTGTGTGTGTGTGTGTGTGTTGTGCACTCTAACCAGACTCCTGTAACCTGTTTATTGGTACCTATCGGTGTGTGTGTGTGTGTGTGTGTGTGTGTGTGTGTGTTGTGCACTCTAACCAGACTCCTGTAACCTGTTTATTGGTACCTATCTGTGTGTGTGTGTGTGTGTGTGTGTGTGTGTGTGTTGTGCACTCTAAAGGGACTCCTGTAACCTGTTTATTGTTACCTATCCATGTTTGTGTAAGTGTTTGTTTGTGTTTGGTGTGTGTGTGTGTGTGTGTGTGTGTGTGTGTGTGTGTGTGTGCGCACTCTAACCAGACTCCTGTAACCTGTTTATTGGTACCTATTTGTGTGTGTGTAAGTGTCTGTTTGTGTTTGGTGTATGTGTTTGTGTGTGTGTGAGAGTGTGTGTCTGTAGTTATGTGTGTGTTTGTGTGTGTGTGTGTGCGTGTGTGTGTGTGTGTGTGTGTGTGTGTGTGTAGTTTCATGTCCTGTGTGTCTCTTCATCTGTGGTAGCAGGGCCATGGTGTGGTCTGGGCTGCTGAGTCTACCATGCTGGCTATGGTTAAATCATGAAAGTGCCAGCGTACCACACAGCGTGACAGCGTACCCACTACAGACACACACACACACACACACACACACACACACACACACACACACACACACACACACACACACACATGCCCTCTCGCTCTCCCCTTACTTTTGGACATTTAACTCATTTCATGTTGGCTTGTGTGTGAGGTCTGGCCTCAGGGCAGATGTGTGCAGTAGACCTTGATCATCTCATCTTCAGATAGATTTGCTGTTTCACTCCTTTCTCTCTCTCTCTCTCTCTCTCTCTCTCTCTCTCTCTCTCTCTCTCTCTCCCTGTCTCTCTCTCTCTCTCTCTCTCTCACTTTCTCTAACTCTCTCTCTCGCCCTCTCCCCATGTCTCACTTCTCTCTCTCTTTCACTCTTTCTCTCTCTATCTCCTGCTTCCCACCCCCCACCGACACACACACAGACACAAGCAGAGACCGACACACAGACCCACACACACACACACACACACACAGACCCACACAGACACCCAGTCTCTCTCTCTCTCTCTCTCTCTCTCTCTCTCTCTCACACACACACACACACACACACACACACACACACACACACACACTCACACACACACACACACACACACTCACATTCATTATTAGCGAGTTTGAGGTCCACAGGGGCCAAAAGGTCTTTCCTCCTCTTCTCCTCTCATCTCCCCTCTAATTTTTTCTTTCCATTCCTCTCCTCTCCTCTCCTTTCCCCTCTTCTCCTTTCTTCCTCTACGTTTCTTACCTCTCCTTTCTCATTTCAACTTTCATCCCCCCTCCTCTCTTCTCCTTTTTTCCTCTGTCATCTCCTCTCCTCTTCTCTCCTCTCCTCTCCTCACACAGACGAGAGGTGGCAGACGGTAATGTTTATCAGCCCTGCTGCTACTTTCTGCTCCACTGTCCTGCACACACACCCCACACACACACACACCCCCCACACACACACACACACACACAGACACCTCTGTCCAGGAGGGATGATTTGGAGTATGTGTGTATGTGTGTGTTTGTGTGTTTGTGTGCTTGTGGGTGTGCACACACACACACACACACACACACACACACACACACACACACACATAGCTCTGTCCAGGAGGGATGATTTGGAGTATGTGTGTGTTTGTGTGTTTGTGTGTGTGTTTGGGTGTGCACACCTAAATGAGGAAGGAAAGAAAAATGGAATGTATCTATCTTTGTACAATCCATTCCAACACTAAATGAAATGGATTATAAATCTCGAAATGAGACATCCGATAATGACACGCTGTGTAATTTCTTGAAGGCAGGCGCATAAATGCACTCACGGCTAGGCCGCGGCTGGAGCTGTAGACTCTGTGTGTGTGTGTGTGTGTGTGTGTGTGTGTGTGTGTGTGTGTGTGATGTGTGTGTGTATGTGTGTGTGTGTGTGTGTGTGTGATGTGTGTGTGTATGTGTGTATGTGTGTGTGTGTGTGTGTGTGTGTGTATCTGTGTGTGTGTGTGTGTGTGTGTGTGTGTGTGTGTGTGTGCACAGCATCAGGAAGGTGACACAGGAGACTTTATCATCAGCCATGACTAAGATATTTACACAATACTGTACATGTGACCACCTAGAACACATGGGCAATAACAAACAGACATACTGTACATACATATGCACATACAAACAGAGAGAGAGAAAGAGAGACAGAGAGAGAGAGAGAGAGAGAGAGAGACAGAGAGAGAACGACAAAGGGAGAGAGAGAGACAGAGAGATAGAGGGAGAGACAGAGAGAGCGTGACAGAGAGAGAGAGCGACAGAGGGAAAGAGAGAGAGACAGAGACAGAGAGCGAGCGACAGAGAGACAGGGAGAGAGAGAGAGTGACAGAGAGAGAGAGCGAGAAAGAGAAATGTCCATTTCTTCATTTCTTTTGGACATTTAACTCATTTCACGTTGGCTTTTCTTTGAGGTCTGGCCTAAGGGGAGATGTGTGCAGTAGACCTTGGTCATCTCATCTGCAG
>CM059273.1:21627178-21639678 GCA_030347295.1 Setipinna tenuifilis
GGTTCAATCTAAAAGCAGCTAAAGAATGTGCTTCTAGATATAAAAGTGCTTCTACTAGAATATAATAACAACAATAATAATCATCATCATCATAATAATAATAATAGACGGTCTTCCACTGGCTTCTCGATGTACTGTCATGTAAGGACGAAGGGAAGAGCTTCAAGATTTTTCAAGGACAATGAAAATATTTGTAGACATACAGCCACACAAGGACAAAGACAACTGTTTCTAAACAAATAACAATAATGTAATTCTGGGTCCAAAGCGGAAACAATGTACTTGTTTAATACTCCTCTGGATTCCAGTCATCTAAGCTCTCTGCTGTTTACTCGCATACATTAATATTAGCCTGGGCCAAGAAGTGCACACAAATATTTTCTTTTAATAAAAACAAAAAAACAAAAAAAAACACACAACCACACAATTATGAATGCGGCGCACACAGCCGAGCAGCTTTAATATGCTTTAATAAACCTTTAACGAAATGAGCCAACTCACTGCGGTCCAAATGAAATAAAGCAAACAGCAGAGCAGAGAGGGAGTAGCACTGAGCAGAGCTACCCAGGGCCATTTTACCGCAAACACGCCTGCATGACCAGCGTACTAATCCAGCACAAATCACTCCTACAGACCGGCAAACGGCAAACGGCAAGCGGCAAGCACACAGCAAACGCTATGCCGACGCAGCCCTTTCCAAAAGCGTCCCAGGAAAAGCACTGCACTGTCAAAGTGCTTTCTCTTTCAGCCACAGAGAGGGTTTGTTCCTGGGCTCGCAAACGGCACTGCTAATGTTGTCATATTGCCGGTGGCAGCTCCAAACCCAACGAAAAGCTGGCGAGGAGGAGGGACAGGACTGGATGGATGGATGGATGGATGGATGGATGGATGGGTGGATGGATGGATGGATGGATGGATGGATGGATGGATGGATGGATGGATGGGTGGAGAAGCTGAGCTGAGCTGAGCGGGGCGAGGGATGGAGGGATGGATGCCCAGGGCACACACTCCTGTCACACACACACACACACACACACACACACACACACACACACACACACGTCCCCTCACCTGCGTGGAGGAGCAGAGAGGATACAGGCGGAGGGCTGCGGCAGCATCGTCACATGGTGCGTAAGTGCCAGATGCGCATCCCCCCCCAGGAGGGTAAACACTGTTTGGAGGCCGTGAAATGGATGCCAGGCGCTTTAAAAAAAAAAGAAAAAAAGAAATGGAGTTAAAAGGGAAAAGAAAAACATGAAATGAAAAGCAAACAAACCGCCTGTCAGTTCACACCAGGTCACTTAAAAGGGGAGTGGTGCATCGTGAGACCCCTCTGGCTCTGTTTGAAGTATCAAAGGGCTGAGAGTGAGTGTGTGTATGTGTGTGTGTGTGTGCGTCCGTGCGTGCATGCGTGTGTGTGTATGTGTGTTAGTGGGGACCGTGAGGCACCCTACAGGCAGCACACCTGTACACAGGAAACACCTGAGGCTGAAGTCAATGCGCTGGCCTGCGCTGGGCTGTGCTGACCGACGCTGACCGACCTCTGGAACAGTATCAGGCCACGGCACCATCAGCAGGTCAGAGGGGGTGTCCACCCTGCACCTGAAATCCAATGACAGGCCGACGAGAGAGGAGCCGATCTATAATCCAACAATTACAGTAATGCAACAAGCGCTTTGGTGAGTTTAGCATGTTTTTGGAGAGCAGGCGATAAATCACTGCACACGTTTAACCTGGTCGAGCCCTGGCCGGACCTGTTGTAATTATATTTAACTGGAGCAAGCAGAAAGCGCTGCCTACTATCTGCTGTGTGCAGTTAAATGAAAATTGATTTAGTGGAAATGGCTTCTAATGTTAATGAGGTGAGTGCCAAAGGCGTTTATGACTAACAACGGTGCGAGAAGCTATGCGAAGGCTATGCTACCTCACTTTTTAAAAAGGACCAGACACTGCATAGGGTTAGCTATAATATCACTTACTGTCGCCTATTGGCGAGTATGTATGTGGGTTCGAACCACAATCAACCAATTTTCAGAGAAGTAAAAAGCCCTAACTGACCCATGTCTCAGACTGCTCCCTGAGTTTTTTTTTCACAAACTAAAAATAAATTAAATTTGATGGCAATATTCAAAATGTCAAGGTTTAATTATAAATATTGCCAAAGTTATGGCCCAGTGATGACGGTGGGAGTCACATTAACATTCTCAACGATTTTCAGGCTTTCGTGACATTTACACAACAATAACTACACAAGACTTCTGAAACTTTTAGGGTTACCTAGCAGAGAAATACAGACCAGACGAGACCAGGAAGTTGTGCACATCATGAATTTAGACAGCACTCACTACTCAGTGACACAAACACACCTTCCTTCGACACCACGAGAGGAATCCTTCAAGAGCTTAACACCTTACTATCTATCACCTTAGAGAGCATTTCAGTTAAAACTGTGCCAAACCACATTAAAACAGCAGCCGCTCAGAGTGTTTGGGTAATTAACCGACGCTAGTTTGTGTGTGATCAGATGGCTTACTGTGATCGTTTACTGTGTAAATCAGCATGAAGAACATTCTGGAACTCATCTTCAGCTCCATCAGGAGCAGAGCAACATCAAGGTGAGAGTGAACACAGGGCTGGTAAACACTCCTGTGCTCATCTCTCTCTCTCTCACACACACACACACACATGCACGATGCACACACGCACGCACACACCCACACACACGCATGCACACAAACTCCTGTCCTCATCTCACATACACAGACAAACACAGACATGGACACAGACACACACACACACACGCACACACAAATATGTGTTGAAGCATGGTCGGTGAATAAGCCTGGACTTCTTGGCACATGGAACACACACCAGCACATCCACACAGACATACACACGCACACACACATCACAACACAATAACCCACTCAATTCACGCAGTCACTCACAGAGCTCAGTGTATTGGTGCTATCCCCATGGTGTCCACAGTCTGAACTGAAGAGTGCAGGTTGGGATTAATTCGTTCTTGTGTTACTCTTTCTGTGGCTCAGAATGAGGCAGGAAAATACTTTCTGCAGTAAAACTGTTTGTGTGTATGCCTGTGGGGCCAAGGCTTAAAAGTGTGTGTGTGTGTGTGTGTGTGTGCGTGTCTGTCTGTGTGTGTGTGTGCATGAGCATGTTGGTGTGTAAGGACTTGTGGGGCCTGTGGGTTTGAAAAAGAGAGAGACAGAGAGCGGAAGAAAGAAAGAAAAATGAAAGAGGAGGAGAGAATGATGGGGGGTGGGTGGGGGGGGGTGGAAGAGAATGGGCCAAGTCAACCAGAACACTTTTTTTCCCCAGCCGGTGTGGGTTTTCGCTCAGTGGTGGAGAGAATGGGCTGTTAATTCAATTTGGATTCAGTGGCAAATTGGCAAATTGACCCCAAGGTTGCTTTTGTGCTGTGGCTGCTTGCGCAAGATCTTTTCAGCGAACATTCATTTTCTCCCCCCCCCCCCCTCACTGAACGCCCCTGATGAGAAATCTTCATTCTATTATTCTCCCTCACACACACACAGTCTCTCTCTCTGTCTGTCTGTCTCTCGCTTTCTGTCTCTCTCACTCACACACACACAGTCTCACTCTCAAATGCTCACACACACACACACACACACACACACACACACACACACACACACACACACACACACACACACACACACACACACCTATTCAGTGGAATTTTCCATGAAAGCCTCATTTTTACAGAAGTGAATTTGTGCTGTGCCGGGTAGCCGGTAATGGTCAGTGGTCTCATATGCTGAGGCTGGGTGTGTGTGTGTGTGTGTGTGTGTGTGTGTGTGTGTGTGGAGGGGAGGGGTGGGGGGAGAACAACAGCAGCTCTGGATGCTACTCCATAAACAGCATTTAGAGAATGCAGCGAAGGAAGATATTCACTAGCCAAGGCCCATCATCAACAGGCAGCCTATTTGTGCCAGCATGCTAGCTCATTTAAGCCTTTTAGGGTGTTTACTTTGGGACGCCATGCTCTGTATTTATACTCATTCACAATGTTTACACTAAAAACTCTATCTGTTTATTCAATAAAAAGAATGTACAAGATGTCTGCAGTGAAATTGTGTTTACTGTAAGTTAAGTTTTATTACTGTTACTGTTATTGTTGGTTATTATCTTTAAGATGCTTATGTAGATGCTAATGTCGCTGTAATATTGTTAGTCTCTTAGAATAAAAGCACTGGCTAAATGGTGTAACATTAATATGTTTGTTTACTTTTTAGTAACACATCACACTTATGCATAATAAACAGGCCATTGTAAACCTCCTTAACCACGTGGTTTCCACAAGCAGCATTGCTGTCTACAGTGACACCTTTTTATGAAAGAGTTCATGAGTGCAATGGCTATTTTGTAGTGCAGTCTTGTGTATTGACGTTTTTGTGATGTATAAAAGTTAACTGTTTGAGTTAACTGTATCATGACATACCATTGGGTGGCATGTTGTTTTTGAGGTTTGAGAAGTTAAGAAGTTTGAAGTGTGTTTGTGTGCATCTAGAGTTTGTATAAGGGGGCATTATGTTTAAAAGGTGCCTGTGTGTGTGTGTGTGTGTGTGTGTGTGTGTGTGTGTGTGTGTGTGTGTGTGTGTGTGTGTGCGCATGTATGTGCATGTGTGTGTGCACCCGCATATGCCAATCGCTCATTCACACTTGTGCAACCCACGGATGGTGTCAGTCTTCCTAACCTGGCAAAAACACACATAGGAGCTGCCATCTTGGGCAGGAAGCACTCACACGGCACAACAACACTGACTCTCCACCCTTCGCCAAACACTATTCCACATCCGCAAACAATGCCCTTGGTAAAGACTAGGGGATGCTGCTGAACATTTTGGGCCCCATAAAAGGATTTAACATTAGGCACTCAGAAATAATGGCATTGGTCGTTATGTTGAAGGAGAGCCTCCTGCCAGTGTGGGGCCCTTGGAATGGTCCTTCTTTTCCCCAGTTTACGGTGTCCCTGGTGAAGAATGTATTACTTTCTCCCATTCAAAACCTGTTCTGAGGTCTAAAATTGAGAATTGAATCAGACCCTCTTAAGGTAAACATAAAAATGGGCTGCGTTTACATTGTGCTTTCATATACCTGCTCAGCAGAGTACCCAAAGAGAAAGGACAGATAGAGTAGACACACATTCACCCACTGATGATGAAAGGCTGCCATGAAAGGTACCAACTGGATCACATGGGGGCAGTATGGGGGTCAGTGTATGTGTGTTTGTGCATGTGTGTGTGTGTGCTTGTGTGTGTGTGTGTGTGTGTGTGTGTGTTTGTGTCTGTCTGTCTGTCTGTCTCTGTGTGTGCATGCATGTGTGTGTGTGTCTGCTAACTGTCATTGTGATGAGATGATGAGTGTGTGTCTGACTTTGTGCTGCTGAACAACACATCCCTGTGTGCCAGCTGAGCAGAGAGGGGTGATGAGCAAACACACATGTGTGTAAACAGTCTCTGGCCACTACACCCCTGGCCTGATGGGGCAAATAAACATACTATGGAGTTATATTTCTGACACATTTCTGAGTGTGCACCAAAAAACATTTTGCAAGCACACAAGCACCTATATTTTGAGGAAAAAACTAAAGGCGTGCACAGAAAATGTATGGTTGTGCAGACAAAAATCAAAAATATCTTTCTCTGTGCTCTGGCAGACTGCTGCACACTGTTTGAATGTCCCTTTCACTCAGTCTGCCCAAAACACACCTGTTTAACTTCACTTGTGCGCTCCGTCAGGTTTTGCCAAAAGGGTCAACCAATCAACTCGGGGGGGCGAAGAACTGAGATTGGCTGTTTCTGCTCCAATCACATTGCAGTTGTCTGATTCGTTCAACTCTGTGGCATATTATCTCCGAAAACCTGAACGAGTGTGCAAGCAAAGTTGTGTAAGACGTGTGCTTGCTAAATATATTTCCTTTTGTGCTCTCAGAAATGTTTCGCAAATATAACTCCGTATTAAACAAGCTAGTACACACACACACACACACACACACACACACACAGACACACGGTATATAATATTAGTATATATAAGAGAGAGACCAAGAGAGAGAGAGAGTTTATCAGTATGTGTGTTTATTGGACTGTTTATAGTAGAAAGACAGGCATAGAAAGAGAGAGAGAGAGAGAGTGAGGGGGGAAGGAGAGAAGGAGGGAGGGTGAGAAAGAAAGAGTAATGACAGGGTGTGTGTATACACACTGAAGAGGATGATGGGAGGCTGGGCGTGTATCCAGCGGCACAGGCTCGATGTTTCGCATTGGCTCTATATCACACACACACACACACACACACACACATACCCATAAACACACATACTCAGTGTTTCATGTGGTGCAGCATCAGAGGCTGTGATGGTGAGACAGACAGATGGAGATGAGCTATCAGAGGGAGAGAGAATGAGGTCAAACAGGAGGAGAGAGAACAGAGTCTATAAAATATCAAACCCCCATAACATATCCAAACACACAGCCTGCATCCCATCTGAAATCCCCAGCGCACAAACACACAGGACGCATTCACTTATTCACTCACTTCACACACACACACACACACACTCGCATGCATACACACCCTGCATCCCATCTCAAGTCCTTAGCACTCAAACGTAGGACACACTGAATTACTTACACAAACACACACACACACACACACACACAAACACACACACACAACATATCCATATACTCAAACAGTATTTGAACTTGAGTTCCCAATAAAATATACACAGACTATATTGTAAAACAGTTTCCTTGACACTAACCTCATATTACACAGTTATTGTTGAGCAAATAAACATCCGGCTGAGTCACAACCCATCAGTCTTCACCCTTTATTACTTTAAAGGAGAACAGAAGTACTGTTAAAATAATTACTTAGACATGAAAAGGAAACTCAGGCGTCTCTTACCTCAGAGTAGAGCTTACGGCAAACCGACACAGGTACAGATGACTAATGGGAACCGGCCTGGCTCTTCACGGCTAGACTCTGTGAGGGAGGCATCCAATAAGCAAATGGTTCTTGTGTCCGTGTAGTTTGCTGTTTTATTAATGCCGTTCTATTCTGTTACTGAAAAAAAATGACCTAAATTTCCATTTTGTCGTGGGTTTGCAACGAAACCACTCTGCATTTGTTTGTGGAGGCCTCACACTCTCTGCCCGTAATTAACATCTGAACACCATCAGAGTAACCATGCCTGATTATGCATCAGTGTGGTTTTTAATTTAATACAAGTTTGCATATTTATCACTTCATTAAATGCACTAATTATTTTCTTCCAGCAGTGTCGGTAAACAACACGTGGTCGGCAGTGGGTTTAATCTGGGCCACCATCTCCTCTGGTCCACACAGAGACACTCACTTGGTGCAGGTGTCATCTGGGTCAGTTACCTGGTGCAGGTGGAATAGTCAACTTGTAGGTTTATTCTAGCCTGGTAAACCAGCTCCTCATACTTAAGTTTGTTTGTACAGAGGGTTTGGCTGAGGTTCCATTGACATGATTGTCTTGCCTAACCAATCACCGAACAGAGGGAGTGTTCGTGAGCGATGACATCGTCACATGGGGTACATGTTTTTTTTTGTGAGTTTTGGATGGTGGCAGTGATAATGCATTGGATTGTGATTTGACCATGTGAAAAGCGCCCAGATGTTCATGCTGCATTTCCCATATTTCATTCAACATAGTGACAGTCATACAGGGGCAACACAGATCATTTTGCAATGGTTCACATGGAGGCCCCTTTAAAAAAATGAGTATTTCAGTCAAGGTCTGACAATGCTAATTTATTTAAACACACTGCATGTGTTTTGCCCTTACATACCATCCTACACCATTATAACAGAAGCATGAACACATACACACATGCACATGTTCCTGGGGTAGTGAGGACTCTGTACCCCTAATATGTATGTATGAGTGTAATCATCAGAGAGTTCTGTCAAAGGTGTATCTCTTCAGCTCCTGTGTATTTTCCACAAACTGCTGTGCTCAGGTAGTGCATGTACTGGGGTCAAATATGTGTGGAGAGTGTGTGTGTGTGTGTGTGGAGTGTGTGTTTAAAAAAGAGTAGGCATATGCAAGGTCTGTGCATGTGTGTGTGTCTGTGTCTATGTAAGAGCAGAAAGTATCTGCATAGAGACTAGACAGCCGTTGGTTGTGGTGCAGGGAGAGTGTAAGTGTGGTGTGTGTAGTGTGGTGCGTGCTGTTCCTGCTGCAATGATGGTGCAGATGGAACAGGAGCCACTCAGGGGAGATTCTGAAGTGCACTTCCTCTCTTTCAAGAGTCCTTGTGAGGACAGAGAGAGGGGGGGAGAAGGGGAACACGGCAGATGAAGTAGCCAGGAGAGCTGGACTTTGACACGGCTCGGGAGCACACATACGCCTGGGAAAAACAGCACGGCACACACAGACACACACACACAGACACACACACACACACACACACACACACACACACACACACAGACACACAGTCCTTAACTATCCTGTTTTCATCATGCGGTATCATTCCGCCATTTTGTTTTCCCCAAAAGCATGTAGTATTATAATCCAGCAAAAACTGGATTCAGTAATGCTCTCGGGTAAAGGGGAGGCTTGAGACAGCCTTGGGATTTTGCTGTAGTTTTTTTGTTGTTGTTGTTGTTGTGTGTTGTGTGTGTGTGTGTGTGTGTGTGTGTGTGCTGTAATTTTTTGTTTTGGAATAGGGAAATGAAATAGCTCAGAGGCAAAACGAGGCCTGACAACTAGATCTTCGGGGATGTAAACACGACGCTCATCCATTCAGCGCTGACAGCGAGATGTTGACATTTCGCTCGTAATGCAGAATTATGCCTCTCTAAAAAGGCAATGATGAAAGGTGGTCTGGAGATAGAGGGGGTGGGGGGATGGGGGGGTAGAATATTCTAGACTGGTGTGTGGACAAAACACTGCAAAATGGCAGTCTCTTAGACTGCGGGAGTCAGATACTGACTGACTGGTTAAATACTGAATGAGAGTCGGTGAAACTTGGCTTTACAGTAGGCTAGCTGACCGAACAGTGTGACACACACACACACACACACACACACACACACATCAACACACCCATCATTTGTAAACTGCCAGTGGTCCCCTTACCTGATGTGACACAGACACACACACACACACACACACACACACACACACACACACACACACACACACACACTCTCATGTTTCAAAAAGTGCTAAAGGCAAAAATGCCCTGAAGAGGAATGTCCCTCAGTGGAGTGTGTGTGTGAAGGGGAATGTCCCTCAGTGTAGTGTGTGTATGTGTATGTGTGTGTGTGTGTGTGTGTGTGTGTGTGTGTGTGTGTGTGTGTGTGTGAAGGTCCCCGCATCACTTGAGAGTGTTGCCTGAAGCACATGGCATCTGGAGTTTGCCACTCCACTCAGTTCAAAAGGCACAGAGGACAGCATATAGAAGACAGAGCAGACATGACTATAGACACTATAGTCTTTAGATTAGAGATTGTAGTTACAGTACATGAATAATTTGAAAACACGCAATCTATGAAGTGTAGAGTGGCTTTAAAAACTCTTAAAAATATTAATGTCTTAGCTGTAATAAAATATGTATGTATGTATGTATGCATGTACTATGTATGTACTGCATGTGTAACCTCTGTTTCAATATAATCTCTAACCTCTAATCTCTAACATTTTTTTTATTCGGAATTCGCCAATAACTGGTCAAAATCCTTGGGTCAAGCCAAATTCAACGACCCCTATGACATCAGTTTGTGTCTGTAAATCTTCTGGCCATTTTGAAAAATATATCAAAAGTGAAAATAAATGATCCCAGGTCACAACTTTTGACCAATTTTCACAAAACTTTGCACAGATGATCTTTAGACCATGCCTGTGGCAACAGGAACATGGAAGTGAGGTCATACAATAATACATACAAAATACAAACATACAACAATGTATCGCAACCAAATTCAGTACATTGGTTTCTGGCCCCATCCAAGGTATACACAACTAATTTATCTTTATTTGTAATTAGCAAATGTAATTAGCAAAAAAAAGTTTTGGCACATGATCATGGAAGTTGGCACATGGCAGCACATTTTCAGCATTTTCTGTGGTTTTCTGTGGGAATGCAGTCTAGTTTCCTTTTAGGTTTCGATTTTACCTTAATTTATTAATTCATTAATTATGTAATTATGCATATCTGTCTGTCTGTCTGTCTGTCTGTCTGTCTGTCTGTCTGTCTGTCTATCTATCTATCTATCTATCTGTCTATCTATCTATCTATCTATCTATTTATCTATCTATCTATCTATCTATCTATCTATCTATCTATCTATCTATCTATCTATCTATCTACAACAAGCATAAAATTGTTATGTTTATAAAGTGTAATGTGCTCATAAGCAATGTTAAAAGCACTACATATATGAACTATATAAACTACTATACTACTAGCTACTATATGAATATCAATGTTAAAAGCGCTACATGTATGAAATGTAAAACACGGATGTGAGCGTAGGCACTACTGGTCTGTTCTCCTGAACCAGTCTCTCTCGACAATGTCATAAAGCAGAACAACTGAATGTCCAGTGTTCCTGGCTATCGGCCACGTCCATTTGTCTTTTTTAAATACAGGCCTTCTGTATCTTTAAGTTAATACATTGTAAAAGCTGCAACAAATTACATTTCTCCCTTGATTAAGCACACGGCTTAGCGGCGCTGTAAAGCATCGTGACACTTTGATGACCGTCATAAAGGCCCTCTCTCATAGTTACTTACTGATTCATGACCCCCCACCATTCCACCTTTCCACCAGCCCCACCATACCCCGCCATGGGCAGGAGATGGTGTCTTAAAACACCCCCATGGGAGGTGGTGGGGGTAGCGGAGGGAGGGTGGGGTGGGGTGGGGTGGGGTTTTGGAGGGTGGGGGGTCTGGGTGAGAGCCAGCTCATTTAAACACTCCCACGGGACTGCAGGGACTGGGATGCAGGGTGGGGTAGGTGGCTAGCGGTTGTTGGAGTAAAAATCAGCTGCAAAACAGCTCCCACAGCATAGCACTGCACAGCACAGCACAGTACAGCACAGCATATAGCACAGCACAGCATATCATAGCACAGCACAGTGCAGCACTGCACAGCACTGCACAGCACTGTACAGCACAGCACAGCACTGCAGGCCATCCAGGAAGCCAAGTTATCTCCTCCAGTGCATTAGGTCATGAAGCCATGCAGCTTCATCCAGGGCACATACACAAAACACAATTAAACATTTATGTACATGCAAACAAGACAGAGAGTAGACACACCACAATGCGGAAAGCAGGCCACCCAGGAAGCTGAGTTATAAAACATCTCCCCCTGTGCATTTACTTATGAAGCAATACAGTTTCTTCCAGGGCACACACAAACCAAACACAAGCATACATTAATGTACATATAAGACAAGGGTAACACTAAAACAGCAATTAAATCGTTCCCGATGGCAGACTCTAACCTACCATGTTATTAGCACTTCAATTCCTGGCATGAATTAAAGGTTTGATATACCAGTTTCTTCAACCATGATTTAATAGTAAATCATGCACGCACGACTCAATAAATACACAGTGTCGTTTTTTAAATGATTCATGTATTTACTAATCATTCACTTTTTGTGGTTTACAGTATACAGTAGTTAAAACATTAATACATGTATAGTCATGTGTGGTTGTTATAAAGTGTTATCCAGGCAGACAGTGGAGTGGACACACCATGTGCTGAATAGACCTAGTCGATGCTAGAGAGATAGCTAGTTAGCTAGTTAGTGAGTTTTCTGTGCTAGTGATGTATACAGTGGCTTTTCTGTACCAGCCATATACTTAGTTAGTGACAGTAATCATTCACTTTTTGTGGTTTATACAGTAGTTAAAACATTAATACATGTATCGTTACATTCGTGTACTGTTATTATAAAGGGTTATCCAGACAAGCAGTGAAGTGATTAGAAGAGACCTGGTTAGTGGTGAAGAGCTAGTTAGTGAGTTTTCTGTGCTAGTGATGTATACAGTGGCTTTTCTATACCAGCCATATACTTAGTTAGTGATATATGTAGGTATATCCAGTCACTGTATCAGACATATAGTTAGTCAGTTTGAACCGCTGTGCTACAGAGTAAAACAGGGACTTCCTCTGCTGGAGAAAGTGAATTTCTTTCTGACAGTGATATATGTGTCTAGGGGCCTCTTTATGTTAAGATGAAGTAAGTGACTTTTCTGATAGTGATAAACGCAGTGATACATGGTGATATACTGTATATAGTGATATTCTTCAGCGACTTCTCTGTACTATATATCTCTGTAATATATTAAATGGCTTTTCTGTGCTACAGAGACTGATGTTGACTTCCCTGTGCAAGAGATAGTGAGTCTGTTCGGCAGTAATATGTTTGGTGACTTCTCTGTGAGAGCGAGCGAATAGTTACTG
>CM059273.1:21644678-21649678 GCA_030347295.1 Setipinna tenuifilis
AATCTAATCCAACTCACTGGCGTGAAAACAGATGATGTTGCTGAATCTTGTTTTATTGTGTCTTTCCGCCTCGATAGCCACGGAGAGAAAGAGAGCTAAAAAAACCCGGCGCATATTCACTTCCACAAGTGTAAAAGGGAAACAACAGCCACACACACGCACACTCACAGGCTCCAGAGATGTCTTGTATTAGGCGGAGCTGTTCATTAATCAAAGGACAGGAATAGAAAGCTGATGTATGGTTTCCTCTTGGAGCACATATTTCACCATAGCCATACCGGCCCAGACCGCTCTCCTCCTCCTCCTCCTCCCTCCTCCTCCTCCTCCCCTTCTCCTCCTCAGTGGACAAGCCAGAGTCCTGAGGAGCACCGCAGTGTCACTGGGCACCTTCACAATATGACCCCTCTGTGAACTTGCGTATATGTGAAACTTTGTGTGTGTGTGTGTGTGTGTGTGTGTGTGAGTGGGTATGTGTGCGTATATGTGAAACTTTATGTGTGTGTGTGTGTGTGTGTGTGTGTGTGTTTGTGTGTGTATGTGTGTGGATGCGTGTGACAGAGAGTGTCTCTGTATGTGTGTGTGTGTGAGAGTGTGTGTGTGTGTGTGTGTGTGTGTAAGTGAGTCTGTCTGTGTAAGTGAGTCTGTCTGTGTATATGTGAAAGTTTTAGTGTGTGTGTTTGAGTGTGCGTTATATGTGTGTTATAGTGTTATATGCTTTTGTGTCTTCTTGGTAATCTTGCTCTGTATTTGTGTTCCCCCCCCCCCCCCAATGTTTTTAGCATATCCTGTGGAGTGTGGACAGATAACGTTTCTTCTGCGATTCTCTGTTCCTCTTCATTTGATTGGAGCATGATTGGAGAATTCATCTGGTAAAAAATCAGTCAGAATACTTTATTAGCACCTAGGGCTGTGTTGCCCCAAGAAGGGATTGATTAAGTATTTTGATTTGTTAAAAAGGAACATGTTTATCAAATATTGGTGCTGCACTTTGCTCTGTTGATTTTTGCTTTTTTTTCCTGCCCAACCACCTGTCTTTGAAGTCTTTGGCTGTTGTTGCAGCTGGGGTTTGGATGTCTCTGACTAAAATTTATAAGCAGTTTGTCTGATAAAAGCACAGCTGAGAAATTCCACAGTAAGAGCCTTGTCTTTTTTCATGTACTCTTATTATCTTTACAAGAAATGTTTGAAATGTTATTCCACCTCGCTTGTCTTGTTTTGGTCTCCTTGCCATCTCATCAATCCTTCATGTTCATGTTCTTATACAGGAATCAGTAGACAGGAAACATAACAATAGGTTTTTGTGTTTTGTCAAATACAAATCAATTTGTGTGACACAAATAAGTGTGTGTGTGTGTGTGTGCACGTGTACGTGCGTGTGTATGTGTGTGTGTCCAGGTGTGTGACAGTAGGTATTTGTGTTTTGTCACATACAAATCAATTTGTGTGACACAAATAAGTGTATGTATGTGTGTGTGTGTGTGTGTGTGTGTGTGTGTGTGTGTGTGCGTGCATGTATGTGTGTGTGTGTGTGTCCAGGTGTGTGTGAGAATAGCACAGTGCATGTTGTCCTTCCCCAACTGGAAATATAAGAATAGGTTTTTGTGTTTTGTAACATACAAATCAATTTCTGTGACACAAAAAAGGGTATGTGTGTGTGTGTGTGTCCGTGTGCGTGTGCATGTGCATGTGCATGTGTGTGTGTGCGTGTGTGTGTGCGTGTATGTGTATGTGTGTGTGCGTGTGCATGTGTGTGTGTGTATGTGTGTGTGCATGTATGTGTGTGTTTTTATGTGTGTCAGTATAGGTATGCAACAGTCCTTCCCCGAAATATGAGAATAGGTATTTGTGTTTTGTCACATACAAATCAATTTGTGTGACACAAATAAGTGTATATGTGTGTCTCTGTGTGTGTATGTGTGTGTGTATGTGTGTGTGTGCATGTGCATGTGTGTGTGTGTATGTGTGTGTGCATGCGTGCGTGTGTCCAGGTGTGTGTGACAATGGCACAATGCATGTTGTCCTTCCCCATTAAAGTGGCACCTTATTCAGCGGTGCTGCTTTGACTCCTGTTGTCCTGTAGCGTATTTCCCCTTCCTCTCATTCCTCCTGCCTAATGTTATTAGACTCGAATTCTCACTCTGGCACATCCCTAGCGTACCGCAACTGCCAAGTCAATTATCCATCCTCACATCTCTCTCTCTCTCTCTCAAACACACACACACACACACACACACACACACACACACACACACACACACACACTCTCTCTCTCTCTCTTAAATCTCATAGTTATACACACACACACTCATACTCTTTCTCTCTTTTTTTCTCTCTCTCTCCCTCAAACACACACACACACACACACACACTCTTAGATCTCATAGTTATACACACACTCATTCTCTCTCTCGCTCTCTCTCTCTCTCTCTCTCTGCCTCTCTCTGTTTCTCCTTGTCTCCCCCACCCACACACACACAAACAATCACAGAGTATCCTCCTGATGCTCTTTGCTGAGCTTCACTAGGGGCTGTGCTGAATAACACACACTGGGGCGTTAACAGGGAGGGGAGGAAGAGTGTATGTGTGTGTGTGTGTGTGTGTGTGGGGAGGGGAGGGGAGGGGGGTAGGCTCTCAGTGGACTGTTTCCGAGCCTGACAAACCAGCTGGACCTACTGGGGAGAATAGGAGACGGAGCCAAGTCTAACACCAGAACACACACATAGACACATAGACACGTAGACACGTACACATGTAGACACATACACAGACAAAAAGAAACATACACATACACACACACATGCACACACGCAAACAGAAACACACCCACACACACTTACATACATACATACATACAAATATAGACATATGCAAGAATACATTTGCAGCCCAGACACAACACACACACACTCCCAAAGACATACATGTACAGATGGAAGCAAGCAAACAAAGACATGGAAACATATGCATGGACACCCCTCCCACACATCCACACGCGCACACACATACACACACACACACACACACACACACACACACACACACACACACACATTCATGCAAACATATGTACTGTACATACACAAATGAAAGCCTGCACAAACACATTATTGCACGCACAATCACAGACAGACAGGCAGACAGACAGACAGATGGACAAAAAGACAGAAAGGTAGACAGAAACACCCACACAGGGACTCACACACACACCCACACACAGGGACAAATACACATACAGACAGATGGACAGACACACACATGCACAAACACACACACCCATCTATCTATCTATCTATCTATCTATCTATCTATCTATCTATCTATCTATCTATCTATCTATCTATCTATCTATCTCACACACACACACAACCACACCCACACACACACATGCACATGCACACACACGTGTAGCAGGGCTGAGTCAGCCCATGTCTCCAGCTGAGAGTGTGATGAGCAGCAGCACCATCACCATCCTCAGCACCAGCAGCAGCAGACACACCACACACACACACACACACCATAGCTGCAGCATCCATAGCAGCATCCACAGCAACATCCATAGCCTCCATCACACTCTGAATAAACAACTGCTGAGTGAGCAAAGGGGGGCCCCCTGCCTGGATGGGAAACGACCTGTCTGCACCCACACGACACACACTCCGTCTTCAAACCCCAGTCGACACACACACACACACTGTCTTCAAACCCAAGTCCACACACATACACACAGACACACAGACACACAGACACACAGACACACAGACACACACACACTTTGTCTTCAATTCCCAGTTGACACACAACACAGTCCCTCCATTTGACACACAACACACTGCCTCCATTTCTCCTGCCATGAGTGGATGCTGATCAGAGACCCTGGGAGAGAAGAGGAGCAGAGATTAATTAGCACGGGCCCTGTGTGTGTGTGTGTGTGTGTGTGTGTGTGTGTGTGTGTGTGTGTGTGTGTGTGTGTGTGCCTGCCTGCCTGTGTGTGTGTGTCTGTCTACTGCGTGCATGTGTGTATGTGTGTGCATGTCCGTGTGTACGTATGTGTGTGTGCATATGTGTGTGCGTGTATGTGTGTTTATGTGTATGTGTGTTAACACCACCTCTCTGATCTCCTCTGGTCTTGTGTCTCGTAAGGCTCATAGCAAACACACACTTCACATGAGGGGTGTTTTAAAAAGCTAAGGAAAGTACAGGGTGTAACACACACATAGACAGAAAGCTAACACAGACACAGACTCACACACAGACACAGACTCACACACACAGACAGACTCACACACACACAAACACACACATACACAGCAGAGAGTGAGAATACAGTGAAATTAAACAGAACAGAGAGACAGAAAGAGAGAGAGAGAGAGAGAGAGCGAGAGAGAGAGAGAGAGAGAGAGAGAAAGAGACGTAGACAGAGAGAAAGGGAGAGAGAGACATTATCAGATTTTGATTGTAAATTGACCAATCTTCACTGGAAAGCAATTTGGTAAGACTCCTGCAGAGTTTAACAGTGCAATATAAATAACTGTGACTCAACATTATCACTTTCTTTTTTTCCTTTCTTCTGTTCTTTCTTTCTTTTTTCTTTCTTCTTTCTTTCTTTCTTTCTTTCTTCCTTTCTTACACACACACACACACACCCAGACACACAGACACAGACACACACACACACACACACACACACACACACACACAAGAGCTTCCTGAGCCACTGCAAAATCGTGTCCCTCTTGGCCGTCATCTTAAGTCTTCCTGGTTGAGTGGAGGGCTGTCAGAGTAGTTTTACAGGAGTGTTGCCTTCTCTCTCTCTCGCTCTCTTTCTCTCTCTTGCTCTCTCTCTTTCTCTCGCTCTCTCTCTCTATCTGTGTCCGTGTGTGTGTGTGTGTGGTGTGTGTGTGTGTGTGTGTGTGTGTGTGTGTGTGTGTAAGACTGTTAATGAGACACACACCTCTGCTCTGCTCCTCTGTACCCTGCAGTAGTCCCAAAGGAAAAACACT
>CM059273.1:21656920-21669420 GCA_030347295.1 Setipinna tenuifilis
GTACATAAACCCAAAACAAACCACTTGTGATATTATAAATGGCAGGAGCGCTGACCGAACACCACTCAAAGCTGTCCTGACTCATCAGGGCCAGACCGGCCTCGCTAAGGGTTGTTAAGGCCATATTACATTACATAATGGTCAAATTACACACACACACACACACACACACACACACGGATGCACACACAAGGACACACACACACACACACACGGACACACACACACACATGGATACACACGCACACACACACACACAGACACACACGCGCACCCTCTCGCTCTCACCTGTTTTCTTTTCCTCCTTTGCTCATCCTCATTTCTTCGTTCTCCATTTCTTGGCCTTTCTTTCTTTCTTTCTTTCTTTCTTCTTTCTTTCTTTCTTTCTTTCTTTCTTTCTGTCTGTCTGTCTGTCTGTCTGTCTGCCTGCCTGTCCTTTTGCCTTTCTTGAAATATAAACTACAGTACATGGCATAGTATTGCCCTAGGCAGCAAACCACTTTTTGCTCATTTTGTTAATTTCTAATTACAATATCATAATTTACATTGAGATAGCCCCCCGAATAGTCACTGACATTGAGACATAGGAGCGGGAGAAACAGCTCTTCATTCATGTTCCCTCCCCTGCTCTGGTAAAGGAGGAGAGCAAGAATAGCGGTGGTATGGATCTGCCGGCTTTATTGATTGCACTGTACAGAACCACATTCAGATCAAAGAAGCGCTATCATCGCTTGATGTTCCACTCACTTGATGGTCATGACCTTCATGGCAGCTCAGGTGCCATACAGGAGGAGATGTCAGGGCTCTGACATGGCACTAGAAGAGCATATGAGGCTCTGCATTTAATTACACTGGATAGGTCAGGTCCACACACCTGGAATACTTTTATGGTCTTTTATTGTGTCGCACAAAATCACGTTTCCACCACTGCATTGAATGACATGATATGATACTGTGTGCTGAATGACATGATATTGTGTGGAACAGAATGATATTAAAAAAACAATAAAATAACGTTTTTTATTGACAATAAAAGGATTTCAAGTGTGCCGACCGACCTGTCTTTCTTGGATTTTATGTCGACACTTTTTGTCCTGTGTCTTCACGTGAGATAAGCACAAAGACGTTTTTGTAACTAAGAATAGAGGTTATATACACCTCCTAATCGAGTGTCTCTGATAGCCTCTGCAGGCAGGGGGAGAGTAAGGGAATGTCACCCAACAATGTCAACCCAGTGCCACAGCCGATACAGAGCACAAGGCATATAAGGAAGGGTGGCTACTGCACCCATAGCCTGGTAAACCAGCCCCTTCACTTAATTTCGTTCAGAGGGACTGGCTGTGGTTTCATTGACATAGTTGTCTCAGGCAGCATCTTGCCTGACCAATCAGTGAACAGAGGGAGCCACAACCAGATGTTAGTGATTGGGGAAAGGCAGATAGATAGATAGATAGATAGATAGATAGATAGATAGATAGATAGATAGATAGATAGATAGATAGATAGATAGATAGATATTGAAAACATTAAAAAAACTAAAACACATTCACTCATACTAAAATAATAATACATGCAATAATCGTAACCCCTAAAATTACACACACACAGACATGCATGCACACACAAACAGTTCATTGTTGGTTTACGGTAAATGTTAAATGTGAAAATCAACTTGTTTCTTCAAAAGTTAAATAGCAGTAAATCCACTTTTCTTATACATTCTGAAAAATGTGTTTGTTTTCTTCAAGTTTCACCACATAGCTATATATAAAAAGCCTTGACATTCAAAGCCATTTCTAGCACATTGTTGACTTAAAGCAAGAAACAGATTTCTGAAAAAGGGGTGGGTGGGGGGGATTTTTTTATTCATATGCCAACAGGGACCCCAAGCTCCTTAAAAAAAGTAGTGAAAAATATCATTTTCCACAAAATAAATAAAACTAATGCCAGAGGATATGATCGGTCTAACTACCTTTTGTCGGTGCAATAACAACCTAAAGCAAGGCGAAAAGCACATAGTATGTCAAGGAATAGTCATAGTATTGATTTACAAAGTAACAAATGTTTTCATTCAAGTGTTAGAATTCTGTGGTGTGTACCTGAGGGTGAAGATAATCATTTCCGACATGCTGCAGTATAACGCAAGCCTCTCTCTAAACCCTCTTTTTTATCATACACACCTACTAAGTTATAATGTCCTACACCACTAGTAAGTCAATTTTCTGTGTGAGTGTGTGTGTGTGTGTGTGTGTGTGTGTGTGTGTGTGTGTATGTGTCCACGTGCCCCGTGCATGTGTGTGCATATTTTTTTTTTTTTTAATTATCTCTGAAAAGTGACTGCAATGAACAGTTACAGAACAGTGATCACAGTCACCATAACTGAGACAGCATGTGTACAAATCTACACTTGACATCCCCAAGGAGAACACATATTATTACTGGTGCATGCGAAGAACGAGATTATCCTGTCACATGACTCCTACATGTGTTTCACTGGCAGATCCGGGGTAAATAAACCGTGTTTACCTGAGGAACCGCAAGCTTAACCAGGAACACCCTTAAACGCTTTTGTTTGCTCCCTTTGATGGTGGGAGGAGATTTTCCGTGCCATTGCATTTTGCATGGCTTAACCCTCAGATGCTAGCTGTGCTGTTGCTGTGCTATTTATACCCCATTCATGTTAATGAGTGACAATGATTCTGCTGCTTTCTTAAGCACTGCATGCTTTGATGAAAATGGCGAACAAACACAACACGTGTTTTAGTCATGTCAGGTGCTTTCACTGACAATATGCTGTCTAATCATGAGTCTTGTGTTTCTCTCTTTCTCTCCTCCTATTCTTCTCTCTCTCTCTCTCTCTCACACACACAAACACACACACACAATTCAATTCAATTCTATTATATTCTATTTACTGCAATTTGTACTGCAATATCACCATAGTCATGGTCTTAAAACACTTCAAACACACACACACATACACAGAGAGATTCCCATTTTAGCACAGACACACACACACATACACACACATACAGTACACACTATCTCTCACACACTCGCACACACAAAAATATGTGCATGCACGCACATACTCACGCACTTATACACATACACACACACGCACTCTCTCTCTCTCTCTCTCTCTCTCTCTCTTTCTCTTTCTCTCTCCTTGTGTACAATAATGCACATCTCTCTCTCTCTTCCATCAGAGCCAGCTGTTTATTTCTGCATACAGTTTTTCTCCATTCAGGCCAGTATGAGCTGACTCTGGTGTTTTTAGAGTGAAAGCGCTTCTCAGTAGCATCTTTAGGCCTCCGCGGCAGAAACGAGAGCCTCATCACTTTGTGCGCCATCTAGGCCCGTGCATTAGGCACACACACATCATTTGCTTTGGTTGTGAGGGGATGAGAAAGGACTGAGGTTGCCTTGGCAGCGAATGCTGTTTGCACAAGTCAAGTGTGTGTGTGTGCGTGTGTGTGTGTGTGTGTGTGTGTGTGTGTGTGTGTGTGTAGGTGTGTGCGTGTGTGTGTGTGTGTGTAGGTGTGTGTCTGTGTGTGTGTGTGTGTGTGTGTGTGTGTGTGTGTGTGATCTGCGTTCATGGTGATATTAATAACACCAGCAGCAGTGCCAATGTGCTACTGAGCCTCATGATGCCAATCAGTAGTGGTTCGTTCATCAGTTAAGTTTTAAGCAGATGCTACAGAATAAAATACATAAGGATGTAAATAAGTAATATTCCCCTATTTTCATTATCTATGAACCCAGTTATCATAAGACCCTAGAACATATTAATACATTGTTATAATGCATTTATAAAGCTTTATAACGACTGACATAAGTATTCATAACTACTTATACATACTTATGACTGCATTTATAAGGCATGTTACGTTATAAGCCGTTGCAAGTTTAAGTGACAGAGTGCATTATAAACCTTTTTTTTAGCTAATTGTGCTCATTATCAAGAGGTTAAAGTAGGTTTATAAAGCACTGTGGCAATTAAGTTGTAAAAGTTATAGTCTCTTTAAGATATAAAATGTCTTTTCTTAAGAGAGCCCTGACCAAGATAGCAGGAACAAAACAGACAGAAAAGGAAGAGACATTATATCTCAAAGTTTGCGGTATAGACAGTCGTATTGACTTTATAGACAGAGAGACATATAGTAGTGTGTGGTAAAAGACCAGGGGGCATACAGTAGTATGTGGTAATAGACAGAGTCTTATAGTGGTGTGCGGTATAGACAGTCATACGGTAGTGTACAGTGTCCTATAAAAGTGTGCTGTATAGACAGAGCCATACAATAGTATACAGAGTCATACAGTAGTCTACAGAGTCATATAGTAGTGTACAGTATAGACAGGTGTATAGTAGTATACAGAGTCCTACCGTAGTGCACAGAGACATATAGTAGTATAGAGTATATAGTAGTGTGTAGTATAGACAGTCATACAGTAGTGTACAGTCATACAGTAGTATACAGAGTCATATAGTAGTGTGGTGTATAGACAGAGTGATAAAGTAGTGTACAGAGTTATACAGCAGTGTGGTGTATAGACAGAGTCATACAGTGATGTACAGTCATATAGTAGCATATAGTATAGACAGAGTCATTTAGTAGTGTACAGAGTCCTACAGTAGTGTGTAGTATAGACAAAGTCATACAGTAGTGTACAGAGTCATACAGTAGTGTGTAGTATAGACAAAGTCATACAGTAGTGTACAGAGTCATACAGTAGTGTGTAGTATAGACAAAGTCATACAGTAGTGTACAGAGTCATACAGTAGTGTGTAGTATAGACAAAGTCATACAGTAGTGTACAGAGACATACAGTAGTGTACAGAGTCCTATAGCAGTGGTGGCACAGTGTCTGGTAATCCCTCTGGAGGCTTGTCAGCACTCGGCAGCAAAGCCGCCTACAGACTCCCATCCAGTCCCACAGAGAGGCACTCAAGAGCCCCATTCATCTCCCAAACACGCTGAGCTGACTGGAGGGCCTCCTCCCACCGCTTCCCTCTGCCTCCTCTCCCTCTTGCTCCTCCTTATCCCCCTCTCCCTACCCTACCTCCTCTTCCTCCCCCTCTCCCTCCTGCTTCTCTCCCTCCTCCTTCTCTCCCTCATCCTCCTCTGCCTCATCAGCCTCCCCTCCTCCGCCTCCCACTCCTCCTCCACCCCCCTGCCTTCCCCCCTCCCCTGCTTCCCGTCCTCCTCCCCCCCCTCTTTCCCTCCTCCCCCTCTACCTCCTCATCCTCCTCTGCCTCATCATCCTCCCCCTCCTCATCCGCTCCTCCCCATTTGCCCCTCCCTGCTTGCCCCTCTGCCTCTTCTTCCCCCTCCTCTTCCTCCTCCTCACTCCTCCGCGTGCCCTTCTTCCTCTTCTTTCCCATGAGTGCCGCTCTTTTACCTCCCTCGTATCCTCTCATCCCTCCTCCTTCTTGTCCACCTTTTACTCTTCCCCACTGCTCTCCTCCTTTTCTTAATCACTTTACTCCTCCTCATCATCATCATCACCCCCCTCTTCCTCCCCCTGCTCTTCTTCCTCTCCCTCCATCTCCTTTTTTCTCTTCTGCCTCCTCCTCCTTGTCCCCCTTTTTCTCCTCTTCTTCCTCCTCTCCCTCCTCTTTCCCTCATCCTCCTCCTCATCCCCATCTTCCATCTCCTTTTTTCTGCCCCTCCTCCTTGTACCCCTTTTCCTCCTCCTCCTCTTCCTCCTCCTCCTCCCCCCCCTCCTCCTCCTCCTCTTCCTCCTCCTCCTCCTGTTCATGAATGCCACCTCAGAGGGAGGCTGTAAATATGCCATGGCTGTGTGGCACTATCATCAAACGCCCCTGTGTGACGCGAGGAACATTAGACAGACACATGGGCTGCAGGCTCCATCAATTCATCATCACCATGACTCTGCCTCCAACATTTCTTTTTTCTTTTTCACTGTGGCACAGAATTGTAACAACACTTCTGTACAATTGTTACAACACAATTGTAACACATTATTGGTGTAAGTTACAGTTTTGGTAGCAATTGTGGAAGATGTTTGGGGAACATATTGCCCTGGGTATCAACAGAAGTGTATGTACCGAATCCTTGATTGGCAAACTTTTTTTTTATTATTTCTTTATTTTTTAAATGTTCATTTTATCAGGATAGTTCTTTTTTTTTTAAATCTGTAGAGATGAGAGGTGCGCACACGCACATTGCCCGGGGGCTGCTGGGAGGCTCTGTGCAGCTACGAAGCTATAAAACTAAACGAGCAGGGAAGGACATTTTAACTTTCTGCTCAAATGAGCAGCTGAGTGAAAAGCTTTTTGTGTCAGATTGGGTCCCGACTGTGCACAGATGACTCATGCTGCCGGGGATTGAAATTGTCAGCTTCCGATGTTAGGTCATCACAATGTTGTAAATCATTTTTCTTTTTCTTTCTCTGAGTCTTTCATCAAAATCAACAATAAATATGTTTGTCCATCCACACATGTTTACTGAGTTTCCAAAACTCGTAACCTTGGTGATAACAGCTCCTTGCTGCAACCAGTCGAGAAGGAAATGGAGGTCTCATTGAGGAGACATCTTCCCCCTCGTGAGTTCTGCGTCGGCTTGTGAAGAGCAAATTACTCTCCCGAATTGCAGCGTAGCGTCGGTGGGAGAGCTCGGCGTGAATCACAGCTCTGACAAACGGGGGGAGACACACAGTTTAGGTGAGAAGGTCAAGGGTTTTATTGAAGCAGGATTTTCTAAAGTTCAAGAGTCTAAAAAAGTCAATAGCAGGCCTGTGGTGGTTGCCAGCAAAGATGATCTATGCTGCGCTGTGGGTGTCTATGAGCTCACACAGTGGGGCTGGAAAGCATGCAGGAGAGCAGACTACTAGACAACACTCGAGTTGCCACAAACATTTTAAGCTGCCTAATAATAGCAATCATCATCCCCCGATCACCCCTAATTTCAGGAGGGCGACGTGCCCACAGGCAGGGATGTGGGGGAGAATAAACGCAAGTAAACAGAGCTTACCCTCCTCTGAAAATTTTAGAAAAAGCATTTACCCACCTCTTAAATTTCAGTAAAAGAGTTTTTCCACCTCTCAGCAGAGTTTATCAACCTATCAATACAGTTTATTCCCCCTATAACAGAGTTTATGTACCAAACCCAATTTCTAAAGTGAAAATCAGACTACGTCATCTATATGTGCACTCGAGACTATTAAAATGCATTGGGACTGTTCAAACATGTTTTGCATGTCTGTTTAAATCATTTTGTGCTGCACCACAGGTCCACCTCCCCGTGATCACCAAATTCACAGTTTACCCACCTCTGATTTTACCACGATATCCCTGCACCCCGCCAGGCCCACAGATGAGCACACCATCACTTGTTTCCTCAGTTATGGGGGCGCATCACCCAAAACTGCACAGTGCATCAAGAGTACAGTGTGACATGACTTAATGCTGTTGACTTGCTGCCATTTACTTGTGAATATGCTGGGTGTATGTGTATGCATGATCAGGCCTTAGTAGTTTTTCTCCACACAGGTAACCGGCATCAGGCTGGAGAAGGACAGAAACACAAGGGGACAGAGAAACGCTGCCAAGGAAAAGCCACCGCAGCCGGTGCCAAGACTCAGACCATAAATAAATGAGGCGAATGTCAGGGTGGTAGTAACAATGACACGTGTAACCTGTCACAGGGCTCAGAGGACTACGAGAGAAGGAAGTGATGTATGAGGTACTTCCTGTGAATCCCACTAAGCCACTAAGGAAGGATGTGGTAGCTTGGAGGTGAGGGGGTTGGGGTCGGGGGGTAGGGGGTGGGGGTGGGGGGGCAGGGTTAAAAGAAGCGCCAGCACTGTAATGAGCCTACACATACTAGCAGTGCCGAAGCACATTAAAACCCTCTGAAGCTGAGCACATCAAGGCTGCACTGTGCACTGCCTCAGGCCAAAGCCTCTGACATATGAGAGGGAGAGAGAAGGGGTGGGGGGTGAGTAGACCAGAGGACGGGGGGAGTGAGGGGTGAAGAGAGAATGGAGAAAAAGAGAAAGATTAAATAGGAGCAAGGGAGAGCGAAGGGGTTGGGGGGTTGGACCAGAGGGTTTGGGGTTGCGGAGTGGGTGAGGAGAGAATGGAGAAAAAGAGGGAGCTTAAATAGAAGGGAGCGAGAGAGATGGAACAGGGAGGGTAAGATGGAAAACAAACAGATGAAAGAAAGAAAGAAAGAAAGAAAGAAAGAAAGCAAGAAAGAAAGAAAGACAGAAAGAAGGAAGAAATAAAGGAGAGGCAAGGGAGAGGAACAGTGTGACCTAGGAGAGAGATAAAGGCTCAGATGCAGTTAAAATACAAAGAGAAAGCAGAAGAGAAATTAAAATGTACCAGCGTGAATCAACCCCCCCGTTGGGTGCATAGAAAAGCCCTCTTCCTGTCCACAGCGATGACTAAACGAGCTCATCACAGGGCAGGCAGGTGTACTCAGCACCGGGTCGGGAGCTACAGGTGAGTCTGAGGCCCTCGTAATGACGGCTCTAGCAGGTGGGCCCCAGTGTGGAGATGAGAGCAGCACTCACACTCTCCTCCGATCCAGCAGAACCCCTCTCTCATCAGTAGGCACAGCACCCCTCACACTGGGCCTATCATTCAGAGTCAGACCACATGCTGCAGGACGGGACCAGAGGAAAAAATATCTAGTCTTGAAAATGTCTTTTTTATGTCTCATGAGAAATGAAACACCTCCTGTGGAGAGATCTCAGCTGTTTTTTTTTTTGCTGAAGGGACCTTTGAAGAGGACTCAGGCAAGATAAGAATATATTGGGAAGAAAATTTGATTATTGTGAGTTCTTGAGTTGAGCTTAAATAGGACTTGCTGGCATAAATTGGACAAAATTGGACACAGCTGTGTGAAGAAAAAAACCCTTCCTTTCCTGTCTCAGCTCAGGTCCAATTTAGCTCGACGGACAATCTCAGGATACTCTTATATTTCTTTCCCAATCTATACTTGTTTTTCCTATTTCTCCTAGAGGTCCCCAAGGAGAGAGAGATGTGAGATCTGATGTCAAGTTTACCTTTCCCTATGGATTGGCATCTACTGAGCTGATTGCTTAGAGAGTACACACACACATACACACAGACACACACACACACACACACACACACACACACACACACACACACGCAGAGGACTGATGGACTCACTCACTCACTCACTGCCTCCTTGAAGATACACAGCAGCATGGCATCCTCATTCACCTGGAGCCATTCTTTATCTTTATGGCCGTCTTTCAGGCCTTTGCTCCTGCCAAGAATACGCCGCTCCATTTTGTGTGCTCATGTAGTTTGCAGCTGGTAATATCCCTGAATGACACGTTAAGAGCTCGTCGATGCCCGGGCCGAAGGTCCTTGCCCTGGACACACTCGGACATAAACTACATAAGATGAACTCAGTGAACCAGCAAGCTGAGCAGGGGCTGTGCAATTAGTGGAGTGGGAGAGAGAAGGCCAGTGTAGGGGACACTCTGAAGCCATATTGCGGATGTCTTTCTGGGCGTCAACTCAACTGGGTGACCACACTCTACATGTCTAATGACCTTTTTCCCTTTGCTGTGTCATCTGCATTCCTGCCACCTAGCTGACTAACCCCTTATCTTTCCCTAACTTCCCATTTCCAAGAGATCTTCCCTAATGAAAAAAGGTCCTATAGGGGTCCTATAACATCTCTATGTATAATAGTTATGTAATACCTTTATGGTGTTGTGTAGCACTACTACCATCCCTGTATAATACTTCTATCATTTATTTCCTCCCTAGAGTGTTCCTGTAGTACAGTCTTATATTGCTATAGCAAAATGTCCCAAAATATTATATGATTCTATACTATTCCTACAATATATCTATGGTAAAATGTCCCAAAATACTATATAGTACTCTATAAAGTACTCTCTATAGTACTTTTTCCTAAGGGTTTCTACATTCCCATCACCATTGTCGAGGTAAGTGTCCTTCATTCATACTGCCATCCCCATCTCTATAGTGATCTTTCCCTATTCCTGTCACCTAGGTGAGTGTCCTCCATCCTTTTCTCTATCCCTGTATCCTCCAACCGTACCCCCACTGCCATGGTGATCTTTCCCCCACTCCTGGTGAGTGTCCTCCAGTATTATCTCCATCCCCATCACCTATCCGACTCCTGGCCCCAAAGTGGTCCTTCCCCCATCCCTCTCCCTGTAGCTGCAGTGAAGGTTACCCATTCACAGGCCTACTCCCATTGCCTCTGATTGTTCCCGTCCTTATCGGCTAGGTGAGTATCTCTCATCCTTATCCCTGTCTCCTAGGTGAGTGTCCTCCATCCCGTTCCCTGTCACCTGGGTGAGTGTGCTCCATCCTCATCCCTGTCTCCTAGGTGAGTGTCCTCCATCTCCTTCCCTGTTGCCTGGGTGATCATCGGATGATCCTTCATCCCTTGTCTCCTTACCTGTCCTTGCTGCCTGGAAGGGTATTGTCCATTTTTATCACCTGTGTAATTGTTCAAAATATCTGTCACGAGTGTATGAGTGTGTGTGTGTGTGTGTGTGTGTGTGCACGTCTGTGTCTATGTTTGTGTAGCAATCGCATGGTTTGCCACATCTCCTTGGATAAGTATGCAAATGTGTGTGTGTGTGTGTGTGTGTGTGTGTGTGTGTGTGTGTGTGTGTGCGCGACTGTACTTGATTACAGCTGAAATGAAAAGACAGGTGTATCATCAAACATCATTTAATGTACCTGTCAGGGAGCAAAACAGTGAAATCACCATGTTCCACCTGCAAATCACCTCCCTCCCCACCTCGCGTCTGGGTGATCATCCTCCATCTTTATTGTGCCCCCCCGTCTCTGTTGGCTGTGTGTGTGTGTGTTGTCCATTGTCACCCCCGGTTGCCTAGGTGATCACTCTCCTCTCCCGCCTGTTTCCTGCTCACCAGGGTCAGCCTAGCCCATCCTCATCACATGGCTGATAGTTCCACATTCTTTTTACTGAGGTGTGTGTGTGTGTGACGTGTGAGCGTGTGACGCGTGTGTAAGACTTTTGTGTTTGTGCGTGTGTGACATGTGTGTAAGACGTGTGTGTGTGTGTGTTTGTGTGTTTGTGTGTGTGTATGTGTGTGTGCATGTGTTTTTGTGTATGTGTGTGTGTCTGTGTGTGTATATGTGGTTGTTTGTGTATGTGTGTGTGCATGTGTGTACGTGTGTGTGTGTGTGTGAGAGTGTGTGTGTCAGAGTGACTGCTGCCCCTGAATAGAGCAGGAATGGGAGGGACAGGTGTGCCATCAAACGCCTCCAAATGTACCTGTCAGGGAGTCAAACGGCCTCTAATGGGAAAGCTGGCATCTTTGGGCTGCAGGGGGCAATTTGCAGCTTTTTTGCAGGGGGAATGCCGATTGAAGTGTCTTTATCCGTTTAACTGCGGTTCAATTTTTACTGATTAATTTGGTGCCAGTAAAAAAACACACATTGTGTCGAGGTGCTCTGGAGCGTTTTATGTAGGTTGGGGTTGTGTGAGTGGAGTGGGGGCCTGTTAAACTGAGCGGAGTGTAGCAGTGGAGCGCCCAGACTGGTATGAGAAATGGCTCTCATTCAAACCCCAGCAGTCATATATATCCATATCCATATCCATGCCCAGCGTAGTAGCAGCTGCGGTACAGGGAAGTGGTATAAACGCAAGTCAATCAACCTCTTCTGAAACTAACATAGCCATCACACTCTCTCTCACACACATACACACACACACACACACACACGCATACACACACACACACACACACACACACACACACACACACACACACACACACACACACACACACTTCTCAGGACTGCAAACGCTGCTCATGCTAAATTATTAAGTTAGTTAAATAGTGTTTAAATAAAATATGAACTGAAGAAAGAATTAGTTTGAGCCCAACAGAGATGATAGAGAGAAGGTTTGTTTAATGTCAGTGAAAAGCTAACAATCTAGCATGCATGTCTTTGCTGAGTGAGCTAATAACAGCCTTTTCTATTAGCTAGCTTTCGGTCTCCAAACAAATATTTGAATATCCAGAAAAATCTACACAGACTTATTACACCATGTCTTCTTTCTTACCTTCACATGTCTTTGCTTTGCAGCTGAAAAACGCACATTAAAATATGCAGGTACTTCTTATATTTTTTTACTCTTGTGGTTGTCATATACCCAGTATATGTACGAATATTGTATGTGTGTGTGTGTGTGTGTGTGTGTGTGTGTGTGCATGTGCTTATGATGACAACTGCTTGTGGCAACTAATTTCTAAACCTGAAATTATGCTGAATCTCAATGAACTAAACTACTGGCCCGATGCATGTATGCTTTCCCACCTATTGCATATACAGTATGATGATCAGCTAATTGCGCATATGCTATGTGTTCATACACTCTGATGCCTGTACTAGCCAAAGGTATCAATTCTGTCTTCAAAAAGTAAAAACGCTGTCACATATGTGATTCCACCATTTCCCCAACCAGCTGATTCTA
>CM059273.1:21686920-21689420 GCA_030347295.1 Setipinna tenuifilis
ACAGGACCTTATAAGATCTATACTATAGTATGAACTATAGTATGTATATTAGTTGTATAATACCTCTATGGTGTTCTATAGCACTGCTACATCCCTGTGTAATACTTCTATCATTTATGTCCTCCCTGTAGTGTTCCTGCAGTACAATCTTATATTGCTATACCAAAATGTCCCAAAATATGTTATGATTCTATAGTATCTGTAGTATTCCTAGAATTTCTATAATAAAATGTCCCAAAATATTATAAGATTCTTATGGTACTCCACAGTACTTTTTCCTAAAGGGTTGCACATGTAAAAATGCACACCATACATTTTTCAGTATGTACAATGCATTCTCCTTCTAGCTAGCTATGAAACAGCGTGATAAAAAATGACACCTGATACTGTAAGTCACTCATCAATAGCCAGGCTAGTGCACTGACTACTGCCTCCGCTCAGTTTCATTCACCTCCAGCAACTGCCTCAGGGAGCATGAACATAAGTTGTGCTTCGCTCCGTCTCTGAATGTGGACAGGCATTGCGAACAGATGGAGGGCTGAAAAAGATGACATTGAACCTAAGCTTTCAAACTGAGGATTAAAAACCAGAACAAGAAGAATGCTTGAGGAATTTTATTGAGGTTGAAAAAACGCTATTGGTCTACTTCCTAAGGGTTTTGGTAAAAGCTCACTGTAACAAGCAGTGGCGACTGTTTGAAGTGACCGTGGAGCAAAGGAATGCAGATGCAGAGGACTCAGGTGGTTTGCACAGAGTGAAACGATGTGAAAGAGGCTGATACATCAGGCTAACTCACCACAGCCATGAAAGAGGAACATGGAAGGAGCCCCCCCCCCTGCAACAACACCCCCACACACACACATATGTACACATATGCACACCACACTACACACACACACACACAGACACGCACACACACACACACACACACACCACACACACACACACACAACACACACACACACACACACAACCCCCACCCCTCCCCCAGTTAGGCCCTCCCTCTACCTGACTGCGTGATGGTGGCCTTGCCTGGTGAAATGTTATGGTCCATTTGTGTGTGATTATTTTAATGACTCGATGACATACGATGATGAATTGTCTGTATAAGTTGCACTCCATTGGCAACCCTTCGCATACTGTAAGTAACTGATGTCTTTAGCTGTGGCTGTGGTGCCAGTCGTGATGGGTAGTGTAAGATGTTTCCCACAAACTCCCCTCAGAGCATGAAGCAAGAAAAAAATGTTAGAGAGATGTTAAAATGTTACACTTTCTCTCTGCTCTGTCTTTTTTATTCTTTTCTTTCTTTTCTTTCTTTCTTTTTTTTTAACGCATGCACACATACATACACAAACGCACACACACCCACACAAACATAAAAACCTAAAATGTTTCCTGTTTACATGAAATAAAAATGTTTCTAGACGTATGGTTGTTCGTAAGTGCTCTTTGGCCTCTTGTTTGATGACATTTGCTTTCTGTAGCCTTTGGTTGCTGTAGCACTGGCTGTGTGTTTGAGACTTTGCCCGTTTGTAAGAGTAACGCATGAATGATAAACACATAAGAATCTGCTGAATTGGATTAAATGTGAATTAATTGAGATGAATGGGCCTCTGTTGGTTATTTAGTCTTGCTAGAGGGATCAACTAATGCCAGAAGACACACACACACACACGCGCACACACACACACACACACACACACACACACACACACACACACACACACATATACTGAGGCACGCACACTAACACTCACATGCCAGCACACTCACAGGCACATGTGCACACACACACAGGCACATGTGCACACACACACAGGAATACTGGCACATGAACGCGCACACACACTCTAACCCTTGAACAGATCACTGTATTACTATTACTATTACTATTACTATTACTATTACTATTGTTACTGCTAGTACTATTGTTACTGCTATTACTATTGCCATTGTTGTAACAGTAGCAGTGTGATTGCTTTGTGTTATGGAGGTCTTATTGGACCTGTGCTTTCTCTCAGCTTGATTCATGCATTCAGGCCTGAATGCATGAATCAAGCTGAGAGAAAGCACAGGTTCAATGAGACAGTCAACCAGTCCACACATCCACACATCCACCAAGAGACTGGCCTGGAACAGTCTTCCAAACACTGTTTCTCTCATACCGGGAAACACACAGACACACATGCACCCACCCACCTTACTACGCACACACACACACACACACACACACACACACACACACACACACACACACACACACACACACACACACACACAATAGTATAATAGTGACACACACAACAATGCTTAGATGCCAGTGGAAAATATATCATGTTGTTGACAAACCCTTTTATTTGTTTTCAGAGAGTCCCTGTACTGAACAAATTGAACTACTGGGGAAAAAATGGACAGACTTACCACCACCATCTGCGAAACAGTCTTGAATACTCAATTTGCACTGGATTTGCAAAGGCAGTACATAGCACCTCTCTCTCTC
>CM059273.1:21691920-21729420 GCA_030347295.1 Setipinna tenuifilis
ACGTGTAAATGTGTGTGTGTGTGTGTGTGTGTGTGTGTGTGTATGTGTGGCCTTGACAGCTGGCCTGGATCAGCAGAAACAGCTCCATAAATTGTTATATCTGTAATGCACTGACCAGGCGACAAGGCAGCCATAAAACCGCATAGCTGCTGACCACTCTCATACACACCTGTGTGTGTGTGTGTGTGTGTGTGTGTGTGTGTGTGTGTGTGTGTGTGAGTGAGCTTGTGTGTGTCTGTGTGTGTGTGTGACTGTGTGTGTGTCTGGTTGTGTGTGTGTGTGGTGTGTGTGTGTGCATAAAAGAGATGGAGTGCATGAAACAACCCTGTCTTATTTACACACAGTCCAGTCTTCCTCGTCCCTTTTCTTTGCTCTTCTTCCTCACTCCTCTTCCAAAGCTGAAAGTCACCCACCAAAGGCAGTTTTGTCTACTAATGTTGTTTTTTGTAATGTTTCTTAGTCATATTTACCAACCCATTCACACAGCCCAGTGTAACACACAATGGCTCAGAGCATGGATTACACATAATTAGATCACACGTAATAAAGATTTATTTCTAAACAGAGATAAAGTCAGTGTAATGGAAGAAAGCAAAGTGTAGTGCAAATGTATGTCTAGGGTAATGTAGGAAACAGAAACACAACGCTGCCGATGAGAGGAGAGGGAGACGTTCTGCACCAGGAAATCCAGGCCTACACTCTCAAATGACGCAACACAAACCGCCGAGGCAACAGTTCTTTAACGAACCATTTGATGCTGATATGACATAGCATAGCGCATTATGATCTGAGGCTCCGAAGAACCATTTCTAATGTGAAGAACCTTTCACATAATGCAATGGTTCAACACAGAGTTTTTCACCCTCCACGGAACCATGAAGAGATTTAAAAAAACATTCAAGCACCTTTATTGTTTAGAGTGTACTTGTAGTGTGGACCATCACAGAAACACCATACACCTGGGCCTTCTCAGAAACCCTGCTGCAGTCAGAAACAATCGACATGGGCACAGGCGGGTTTGGGCTTGTGAACCAGACAGGGTCGTAACACCCGTCATACTCACTCCTCTTCCTCATCCCTCTTCCTCCTTTCTTTCTCATCCCCACTCCTCCTGGCTTCTCGTCTTCCAGAGAGAGCGAGCAAAGTCACCCAACGTGGGCAGTTTGTCTGCTCGTGTTGTTATTGCTGTTCCTCAGTCAGCTACAAGGGCCCATATGTGTGTGTGCGTGTAAAGCCAATTTCAGCACCTCTGCGGCGCCGCTTGTATCGCTCGGCTCCAGATTGGGGCACAGCTTGGGGGAGAGGTTAATAAAGACGACCCCAGAAATAGGAGGCCCTGCATTGCATTGCATAGCCTAGGTGCTGGAGTGCTGGAGAGCTCGAGCGCTGCCTGCCTGACTGCCTGGCTGCCGCCTGGATGCTCTGGTAGCGTTTCCCATCCAATAAGAAAAAGCCTGTGTTCTTGCCGGAGGTATCATTATTTCCTGGCCATGGTCAGGGGGGATGCTTTATGCGAATAGGTTGTTGTAATAACGTGGCTGAATGATGATGCAGTCTTTTCAGCTTTGGCTCCTGGTGTGAAGAGAAAAACCGCCGAATGTGAGCGTGGAAAATGGGGCCTCAGAGCTGGCTACCTACAGTACTGTCCAGAGAAATGGACATTAGCTGCTCTAAGCTGTAGGCTCATTAGGGGAGAAAGGGGTTGATTTATGGTTGTGCTCTACTCAAAAGTTACGCTGTGGCCAAGACAAGTAGCCTGTGGAGCAGGCCAACACCATTGTGACCATAGTGTATGTGCTTGTGCTTGTGCTTGTGCTTGTGCTTGCGGTGTGTCTGCACTGCTTTGCAATTACAGCACCACCAAATGATAATTGTACAGAATAAACAAATATGGAAAAAAAACAAACTCCACAGTTAACTATGTTTGTATAAAAAAATCTTAATTGCTTGTTTTTTTTGTTTGTTTGTTTGCTTAGATTTTATGAGCTGTTACCTCGAGAATAACTGGAGAAACAGACTGTTGAAATGAATATACAGTAAATAGCATAATAATCAGAGATGATTTGTGAACTGTCCACCCAGTGGTAACTGGAGTTGGAGCGGAGGTTGGTGAATTGTGTAAAACTATGCGGTGTGCAACTGAGGGGTAAAACAGGTGGGAGGGGAGTCGATGAAATGGCTAGGCATTTGGTTAGGTTAATAACATACTGGTCAGTTAACAGGACTTTCAACAGGAACACAAGATTATTGTGGTGGTGGTGGTGATGGTGGGGGTGACTGTGGTATGGGCAGAGTGTGAATTACACCTTTATAATGGTCGGGGGGGGGGGGGGGGTACTACCTTTTTATGGGGGGTATTACCATTTATCTTTACCATTAAGTACATTAATATGTTTCTACCCCCCAATCCTGTTATTTTTAGCCTCTTTACGGGGTAGTAGGTCTTGATTGGGGTTACTGTACCCCTCAGTACCCCCCGTAATTCAAACTATGGGTATGGGTGGTGGTGACTGTCACAGCCCTATAATATATAATTATAATTAAAAAACTATAATTACTGTTTCCAGGCATGTGTGTGTTCCCTACAGGTGCACTGATGATGGTGGTGGTTGGAGCTGATCAGCTGACTGAGTGCACTGGCATGCACTGCTGCTCCACCACTCCTGGCAGCGCGTTTGGCTTTGGCCATTGTTGCAACTTTTATGGGGTTTTGAGCCGTGCTGTCTTTGTTTTGTGTAACTTTTTAATTGGAAGCTCTGATCTTTGGCCAGAGGCCCTAGAGGCTTGCATTCATTGTTTGATCTTTGAACTGGTGCAATAAAAAAACCTTTTTTTTTTGTTTAACGGAGCTAAGTTGTAAGCAACTGGACTTCTTTTTAGTAGCTTGAAGACATTTCGCCTTTCATCCAAAAGACTTCTTCACTTCAGTTTATGTCTTACATGACCTGGATGAATGAGAATCTTCACAGACATATTTTTTGTTCAACCTTACTCGATTTCTCCTCTCCTCCCTTCATTGTTGCTCTTCACCAGAAGCACAACATTGACCATGGTGTTTGGGGGAGGGGGGGCATGGTGATGGTGGTGAGGGTGGCAGTGCTAGGGGTGATTGTGTGTGTGTGTGCGTGTGTGTGTGTGTGTGTGTGTGTGTGTGTGTGTGTGAGGGGAGGGGGGCAGTGGTGGTGGTAGTGGTGGTGGTGATTGTGGCAGTGGTAGGGGTGGTGGGTTGCTTCTCCAGGCAGAGGTCTGCTCCCATCTGTCTCCTTTGGCAGCCCAATGGTGCCAGCACTGTTTGCAAACATGCTTCTGCTCTGCTCGGAAATCCCCCTGTCAGAGCCAGGGACACTCAGAGGCTCCCGAGATTCACTGTTCACTGGCTCTCTGCTGATAGTGAGGGAGGGACCACAGGCATGTCAAGCAATCCTTTGCCCTGTGCTGATAGAGAAGGAGGTGCCAAAGACAAGGCAAGAGATTAATTGGCTCTCTGCTGATAGAGAAGGAGGCACCAAAGATGAGGCAAGAGATTCATTGGCTCTCTGGTGGTTTGGGCGGGAGGTGCCAAAGTCAAGGCAAGAAATTCATTGGCTCTCTGGTGGTAGGGCGGGAGGTACCAAAGTCAAGGCAAGAGATTCATTGGTTCTTTGGTGGTAGGGGTGGGAGGTGTCAAAGTCAAGGCAAGAAATTCATTGGCTCTCTGGTGGTAGGGCGGGAGGTGCCAAAGTCAAGGCAAGAGATTCATTGGCCCTCTGGTTGCTGTTAGGTTCAAGCTATTTCTTGGTTGTCTAGATGCAGTGTAGGATGGGGCCACAGTCATGTAAGGATATGTGTATGGTTATATAAGATAGACAGAGCAAGATACTTCATGGTAGTTCATGTAGCTAGTACCACGCAATAAAAATAAACTATAAATTAAAGCTGATTTTCTTCAGAGTGGAGAGTCATACTATCACAACATTTTTTTTTAAATGGGCAGGGGGTTTTGGAGATCATGATACCATGTCCGAAATATATATCTATTGCACAGAAAACTAAGCCTTTTAAATATTCTGTGAAATTGTAAGGTTCTACCATAGACCTCAATGTTACAGAGCATGCCTCTGCACTGCATAAAGGGGGACTAGTCCCCTCGTCCCCTCCCACCCTTGTGTGATCGTGATTCCAGGAAGTGGCTTGTCATGAAGGATCTTGACCTATCTACCATCTTTGGCTACATGACAACTACAGGAGGAGGGGTTTTTAGCCATGTGATGACATTCGTTGGCTCTTGTTGTTTGCAGTGCGGGAAGAGGAAGGGCTTACAGTCACTTTGTACCAACTCAGCATTTCTCCAGTTGGCCACTAATGCAAACCCCAGCACACCTGAGCTGTTAAAGTATCCTTTCTTTGTGGGCAGGCAGGGCAGGGCAGCACCCTACCCTCAGGCTGGGTGAACCTGATTGAGAGTAGAGTGCACTGGGATGCATCACCCCATAGAGAAGCTGGAGTTGGAGCTGTCCCCAGTACCAGTCTCATGGGCAAACAGCCAGCTTGCACAGCAGGCCGGAATGGACAGATTGAGGCTTAAGGTGGCCAGAACATCCTGCCTGGGATTCCTCTACTGACCTCAACTGACCTTAATGTGGTGATCTATCGCCTTACTGTATGTAACCTATGGACACGGGAATAGCCTGATTTCCTCCACATTCCTTGTCGTTGACATGGTCAACATTCGTGAAGAGCCACATTGTTGTGGAGAGCAGAACTCAGCATTTCTTGGGCTAAAGCGCTGCTGATGCAGACCTCAGCAGGCCCTGATCGCCCGCTCGCTGTGAAAGTATCCTTGCTCTCTGGGTGGCCAGGGCAGCACTCTGAGGCCTGAGGAACCTGATTATGAGCACACACACACACACACACACACACACACACACACACACACACACACACACACACACTGAAGGGCGCTGAGCAGAGGGGAGTGTGTTCCCTGGATATCCATAATCAGGGTTGAAGGTTGGCTCCACGGCCCCCCCCAGGAGACCGGACTGTCTTAGAAACAGGCGTTGCAGGACACCTAAGTGCAGCTCAACCGCTGCACTCGATAAAAACACGGGATTACAGAACACGACACAGATCGCAGAGATGTGCACAGCGTACTGTGCCCCTGTCCATTTACACAACACAGTTTCGGACTATGCACACACTTTAAGCACATAATCTGGTCACACCCCAAAACTGCCCCCAAACATGCACAACCTCTTTAGGTTAACACACATTATACCTGATTATTCACACACACACACACACACACACACACACAGACACACACAGGTATGTCCTTAGAAGACACCTTCTGGACTTTTCCATCCTCTACCCTGTTTTTACATACTTCTGGGTACAATTTGTATTGAATGAATAGTAGAATTCCCATGTTAGAACATTGGATTGCTCTTCAGGTTTTAGGTCTTGCTGTTTTTTTTTTTTTATTCGAAAATCCATGATTCATTTGTTTGTTTATTCATTTCCCAGTGTAGCCTCAGATAACATCAAAAAAGATAGTAAACAAATTTGTGGACTTATGGATTATTTGGATTATATATAACATTTAATTGCACTACTAATAGGTATTAACACAGGCCTATGTTGCATCAACTGTGATGGCTTAGATGAATTCCCACTAACTCACAGCACTTCCATAGCACTCTGTTCAGTTCTGCTGTGCTCAATTATTGAGTAAGGGGCTGGTATCTGATCACTTCAAAACGAGCACTAAATTGACTACAGGCTGAGCATCAACAACAGGTACTGAGCTGACTACAGAAAGGTGCTGAATGCAGTGCTGCTTCTGTAGGAAGAGAAATTAATGATCATTCAATACAAAACACCATCAATCATTTCCTACAGTTTCTTTATCATTATTGAGGACGACAGGCATGTTTTCTCTATAGGGATGCTTTCTATGCTGTCAACCACTTACAACAACACAAATGAGCCACAAACAAACACACACACACACATCTGCACCCACCCCTACTCCAGCAGCCACACACATACAGAGGCACATGCACACACACACACACACACACACACACACACACACACACACACACACACACACACACACATACCCACACACACACACACAAACACACACACACACACACACACAAACACACACACACACACACACACACACACACACACACACCCTCTCCATCCTTTGTTTCTCTGTGAAGGAGCATTCCCAAGTCCACAGTCCTAGATAGGCCTAGATACTGTCTGGTCTGTGCTCCTGGGTATCCGATGCGTGTAGCTGCGTGCAGCACAGATTGCATTTGCAAACATTTGCAATGCTAATGACTCCGCCGCCATTTGCAGTATACGTACAATAGTGGAATACATTTGTGTGTCCTCCTGTTGCTCTTTGTGGGTTTCTCTGCTCACGTATTCGTGTATGAGTCAGACATTCTGGTTCTCTGTGACCTCCAACCCTCTCTGGCTATTTTGAAGGCTATTTACGTATTTGTTTGTCAGCAGTGCCATTATGTGTGCATTGATTCCTGGAGGTGTGCATAGGTTAAGTAGATCGGCACTGCAGGGCACTGGGGGGTATGGCACAACACCTATACATATTTGGATGCTCCAACATATAATAATAATAATAATAATAATAATAATAATAATAATAATAATATAATGATAACACTAAAGGTGATTTTGTTGCCATGTCTACTTAAAGGTAAGGTCAAGTCTGCAATTTTTATTTTTTTGATTCATTTTTTTATGAGACTCGCCAAGTTGTTATGCGCAGTCCTCCTGCATTTTGTTTATTGTGTACACTAAATAAATAAATAAACACATATGTAACTCAATTCTGGTGCTGGCCCTGTAGATGGGAATAAAAGATAGCAATTCACACCAAGCTATAAGCAAATAAAGAGTCAGAAGAGCCTAAGTTGTAATCAACTGGACTTCTTTTGGAGCTTGAAGACCAAAATCTTGGACCCTTTCATCCAAAAAGCCTTTATAGTTCTAACCTGATGATGGAGAACCAGAAGCTATATCTTTGGTCCACACCCCCTCATCGTGTGACAAAAGGCCTTTTAGATTAAAGGTGAAACACCTTCAAGCTCCAACAGAAGTCTAGTTGCATACAATTTAGCTCTTTTGACTACCAGGACCTGGATGAATGAGACAGAAAGCAAACCCAGAGCACAGTGCCTCGGGAGTACGGAGAGGACTAAAGTAATTTGACTCGAAAGTTTCAACATGAGGATAGCAGAACCAGAATAACCAACAGCATCTTTAACCAGCCTTCTTGGGGTATTTCTGGTGGTGGACTTTGCCTCTAAGTTGGATGGAGCGTCTGCTGGTTGAGAGACTTATTCAGAACCAGACCAGGGCTGCTTCAGGGCTTGCCTGTGTGCCAGATGCCAGCCAGAACAGCTTGGCATAGAACAGCAGTAAACCTCCCTCCCAACACCTCAAAAAAGATGCTCACTTGGTAGCACGTCTGTCTCTCACACTGGGGTTACTGTGAGGTCGCGGATTTGAGACTGGTTTCTGGTCTGCACAGCAGAACCTCGCTTATACCTGGTGGACACCAGACTCCTTCAGAAATTGGGTTGAGCCAAGCCGAGTCTTAGAGTAGAGTTGCCTGACAGAGTTCTGTAGCGAAATACAATATTTCTCCAGTCTGGGCACTATCTCTATTTACCTCTATGGACCACAGCCTTGAGCCCTGTAAAAAAATACAATATAGCACCACTATTTTTTATTCTCCTAAATAATAAATCTCCTAAACAATTATTATTGTTATTATTATTATTATTATTATTATTATTGTTGTTGTTGTTATTATTATTATTATTATGGCCATTATGTTCTGTTAGGGACCCCTGTGTGTGTGTGTGTGTGTGTGTGTGTGTGTGTGTGTGTGTGTGTGTGTGTGTCTGTGTGTGTTGTGCAGGGTGGGGAAGTAAAACACCAAATTTTCCCACTGCTGAGAGCATGTCGGTCAGAGCTTAAATCAATGACAGCCCTTGACAAGATGCAAACCTCTAGCCCTGATTCAGGAAAATGTAGGAAGTGGATGCTTGCAGTTAGGAGATGGTACATGGTTTATACACTTTTCACAGTGTATCTGTCTGGTGTGTGTGTGTGTGTGTGTGTGTGTGTGTGTGTGTGTGTGTGTGTGTGTGTGTGTGTGTGTGTGTTCTGTTTTCTGTCTTGTCTGTGTGCCAGCATTGTGTGCCTTTATTTGGGTTTGCATGAGTGTTTCAAACAGTGCTTGTGTGCGCCTTTTGTTGTGGAAATGGCGGTGAGAGAGGTGACGAGGTAAAGAGCCGATTATTAAACAAACAGCGCTGTGATGAGGTCCAGTGGGTGCGCGCGCGGGTGGAGTTAAAAAAAAAAAGACAAACCAGCAGTAGCCAAGCCCTTGTGCCTCCCAGCTCAGCGAGCGGAAAGCGCCGATGCGGGGGCGATGGGATCAGCTCAACACAAACATGCTACCTGCATAGTCTTTCAAATACATTTTTGACAGCACTCGAGAGCAGTCCCGGTTTTGCTATGACAGGTCTATGCTGTGCTACATCACTTTACACTCAAGGACTACAGAGAACACAGAAATTAACTATTAAATGAACCTATAACTTAGGTGGCTGCAATCACATGGTGCATTTGTTTTTAACATGCGTGAAGCTGCATTGATTCGTGTACACCCGAGGGAAAATCACTGAGACACCGTAACCGCGGATGCCTTCTCACCAGAAGAGGGCATTCGGATTCTGTCTTACAAAGTTACCGCACGACAAGCAGACGAGATGTTAACCAGTAAAAAGCCACCTGCTCCGTTTCTGTCCGATTTGGGCTTGGGGTTGATCGTCGAAGACGAAAACACCGCTCGAAGTGAAGTACGGTTGCCTGTAGTGTTTAATTGTTTTGTTGTGGCCAGCGACTAAAGCCTCCTGTGGAATTCTTTTTTTAAAACGTGTGTGCGTGAGATGCCAACTCCTTGTCAGCCTAACGGGTTCCACTCAAACGCACTCAGACGCATTTTCACAAAGGGAAGCTGGAGCCGTCCCCGGTCCTAGTCTCTCGGGAGAGACCCAGCTTGCGCAGTATGCCAGAATGGATGGGCTTGGGGTGGCGAGAACGTCTTGTCTGGGATTTCTCAACTTAATGTGCTGGTGTATCGCTTTATGTAACTTGGATATGGAATAGTCTGGATTCTTTCGCATTCCTTGTTGACATCGTCAAATTCGCCAAGAACCATATTGTTTTGACGCACTGACTGCATGAATTGTTGCATGTACTTTTTGCTACATCCACTGAGCGACAGAGAGATATGTTCCATGGTCCTGCGGCGTGCCTGACATTTGGATATCACGGACCTTATTCACGCCGGTGCTCTGGCGGCAGCCGTTAGCAGGTGCGCGTCAAGATCAGCGGCTGCGTGAGCTGCCGAGGTCCTGCATCAGAACCGAGTCAAACAGATCCGAGCAGTGAGCAGTGTGTCATGCGGACTCGTGTGTTTGCCGAGAGAAGCTTCTAAACCCCGTGGACAGGAGCTGAGACATCAGCGGACATGGGTAAGTGTGTCTGTCCGTGTGCCCGAACTATGAAAAACAGCCAAAACCTGCAACCTCAGCGGTTGTATGTGTAACCTTCAATTCGTTTAAAAGGAATTCACAGGCGCGTTGGGTAAACATTTTTTTGTCGGTGTTGCTTTTAGCGTGGGATATTGCATTGGTGCAGTGTTTAAACGTTGTTTCAGGAAAAAATGCTACCTCTTGTTGCCCATCAATAGGCAGTATTTTTTCTCTCTCTCATTCTAAAGATACCCAAGCGCGGCAGATTCCCTTGCAGCTCTCTTGTTCACGTCTGATAAACAGGTAGCCATGTAACGAATTCGTAGTTGTGAAGTGTTGATGGTGCAAGTTCCCGCAAGGAAAAAAACATTAAATGCCTCTAAAAACTGTATTTTTATCGACGGTTCCCTCCTCCCACATTCCCCAATGGTTTACGGAATGGACCGAGGCCACGGTGTTTTCTGAACCGAGAATGCTTCTAGTGTTTTGTAATGGAGGGCAGACAACTTTATGCAATATATTTGTTCATAATTATGTATGGGAACTGATATGCTAGATTATTGATCAAGTGCGTTGAGTTAGTTTTGTGATTCTAGGCCATGTAATTCTCATTAAGGATTGGACATGTTCCCTCTCGATGTCACTGACGTAGGTGCTTTTGGCTAGGTCTCATCTACATTTGTTATTTAAATCGTAAACATATCTATACACATATTGTGTGACTTGTCATCAGGTGTCCCTCCAGCCCCCCCCCTTCTCACCCCCCCCCCCCCCCCCCCCCTCCTCACGATGGCGCGCGGGCGCGTGCGTGATGGAAAAAGAAAAGAGAGCATGTGTGTGCGTCTTTTTCAGATCCAAGTCTGACCCCTCCACTGTCCAGCTTTGCATATTAGTCAGTGTAATTACTGAGCTGCATTGTGTGGTAATTATCCGATCGAATTGTCAAGCGGTCAGCATTTGGATTGTCTTCAATTTCTAAAATAAAATTAACTTTAACTTCAGGGAGATGCAGTGTTTAGTTTATGAGATTAAAAAAACTCGTCTGATATGATGAGCTACTTTGTCGTCTCACACACGCTGAGAAAAATACTGACTAAAACATTGCATATTGATACGATTTATTGATTGCTAACCATCTAACTTATTGAGGTCTCTAAACACGGCAGTGCTATTTGAAATTCATAGGTTTGAAGTATGTGGTATGCTGCCGGTGATTGCAGCTTCGTTCATCTCACGATGACATTTTGATATACACGTATAGATGTAAGTCTGTAGAAAAAAAATACAGTTCTCTCTCTCTCTCTCTCTCTCTCTCTCTCCCTCTCCCTCTCTCTTTCTGCAAGTGTGTGTGTGTGTGTGTATGTGTGTGTGTGTGTGTGTGTGTTTGCGGACAATTCTCTGTGGCAATTCTGCTGTTCCGCGTCGCTGTCTTGATACCATCAGCGGCGCACAGTTCCAGCCATAGGCTACAGCAGTGGACGGGCATGGGACTGGATGTGGGAGGTGAATCTGTGGGAACAACTAGTCATCTTTAAACAGACTTGAGGAAATGCCTCCCGGCATGTCGCGGGAGCAGCCCATTTCATTCTGCTGAGCTAGGCTACACAGGACCGAGGGGCTCATTTGGCCTGCCAAGTCTCTTAGATAGGTTGCAGTCCATACAGTAACCTACAAAGATTATGGAGCCAATTATATGGTTGAAGAATATTGGATTATGAGGTCAGATTAACTGCAATGAGATCCATTGTAGGAGATCAAGGTGCTGAATACAGTGCTCAACCAGCCATCATTATTAACTCTGTGTAATATAATACAATATAATGTAGGCATATAATATAGTACAGTATAAAATAATTAAGCAGTCCCAATCCCTTATAACTGTATGCTCTTGTGTTGCTGAAACGCTGCAAGCCCCAAGCATGTTTTTGCAATGCTGTGATGTTGGCAAAAACCTCAGGCCACAGACGTGATGCTGTTTTTTTTTTTTTTTCCTTTTCTGTTTTAGTCTATCAGATCTGCTGAGGTAGCACATTGCCTGCCGTTACCTTCTGCAAGCAGTAGGGAAAGGCTGGAGCCCTTAAAACAAACATTCAGATGCGCGGAAGCCACCCACAGGATGAGTGATTGGTTGTGATGGATTGAAGGCCCCTAGATTTATTTGAAGGGCAATCATAGTGATGTTTATCTCTGCCACTTGTTATTTACAACCATATGTGAATTATCTCGAGAGTGGAGATGATTTATGTCTTCGGCTAACATCTCCACACACATTCAACAACTGATTACCTTTGCATTTTTTCAATTTTCACATTAAGGTGTTTTCGTGGGTGCAATGTGTTAGTCTGCTAGATTACTTCATATAAGGTTGTTATGTCTCATGACAGTTGAACTGAATTTAAAAATCCTCCCCCAAGCATTGTCAGGAAAAAAAATAACATTACTATAGGCCTGGACTTGCATACAGTCCAAAACATCATGAATTGTTCAAAATAGGCCACATATAATGGGTTGTAGAAGAATGCCATGCACTAAATACTGGTGACTTGTCCTACTTCCAAAAACTGTAAATAACCTGACCACAATGGATCACAAAAAATAATTACCTCTTCCAAAACACACACACAAATCTGTCTGCTTGTTGCCCTATTCTCCCTCTCGCTCTCTGACGCACAGCAAACATGCAACAGCACCAGCGCAGGCAGGCGACACGAGCAAGAGAGAGAGAGCGGAGATGGAGAGAGTGAGTGTAGGGAGTGCAGGCATCAGAGACAAGAGCATGTAAATAAAAGTGCTTTGGCAAGCCCCAGCCCATTTGGATTATAATTTGTGCCTAATAGAATGGCCCTGGTGTGTTGGTGGGGGGTCGGGAAGAGGAAGAGTAGGGGGAGGAGGGGGAGGAGTGGAGGGGGGGGGGGGGGGGGGGGGGTCTCTCCACTCTCGGCCGTCGGCCAGGACTATTGTCTGAGCCCCGGCCACTGATGGCCTCTTCCTGATGCAATAGCTGCCAGCACCATCAGACATTCGGCAGAAAGCAGAGCCACTCACTCGCTCGCCACTGTTCCCGTTACTGGTGTGGTTTATTAGTGGAGAAACAGACCCTGGACCAGCTCCCACTGACACTGGTGTGGTTTAGTAGTAGAGAATCCATGCCCCTGATACGGTTACTGGTGCTGTTAAAAAAACAGACCCTAGATCTGCTGCCTATGTTCTCGTTACTGGTGCTGGTAATGGTGGAGAAACAGACTGGACCCTGGATCTGCTGCCCATGTTACTGACACTGGTGTGGTTTAATAGTGATGAAATAGACCCTGGACACTGGTGTGGTTTAATAGTAGAGAAACAGATCCTGGATCCATGCCCCCTGGTGCTGTTGCTGGTGCTTTTATGGTGGAGAAACAGACCCTGGATCTGCTGCCCCTGTTACTGACACTGGTGTGGTTTAATAGTAGAGAAACAGATCCTGGATCCATGCCCCCTGGTGCTGTTACTGGTGCTTTTATGGTGGAGAAACAGACTGGACCCTGGATCTGCTGTCCCTGTTACTGACACTGGTGTGGTTTAATAGTGATGAAATAGACCCTGGATCTGCTCCCACTGACACTGGTGTGGTTTAATAGTGGAGAAACAGATCCTGGATCCATGCTCCCTGGTGCTGTTACTGGTGCTTTTATGGTGGAGAAACAGACCCTGGATCTGCTGCTCCTGTTACTGACACTGGTGTGGTTTAATAGTGATGAAATAGACCCTGGATCACCTCCCACTGACACTGGTGTGGTTTAATAGTGGAGAAACAGATCCTGGATCCATGCCCCCTGGTGCTGTTACTGGTGCTTTTATGGTGGAGAAACAGACCCTGGATCTGCTGCTCCTGTTACTGACACTGGTGTGGTTTAATAGTGATGAAATAGACCCTGGATGAGCTCCCGCTGTTACTGGTGTGGTTAATAGTAGAGAAACAGACCCTGGATCCATGCTCCCTGGTGCTGTTACTGCTGCTGTTAAAAGTGCTGAAACAGATCCTGGATCTGCTGCTCCTGTTCATGTTACTCTCTTGATTAATGGTGGAGAAATTAGAAGAGCTGCTGTCACTCGTGCTGCTGCTACTGTTACTGCTAGTGGTGCTGTTAACAGTGCAGAAACAGACCCGGGTTAGATGGGTGTAAGGCAGACCCAGAAGTCCCCCTGAAGGGACATCCCATCATCAACATGTAATGTAAACAGTGGCCTCCCTGTCCATTCCAAAAATCTCTCTGAGATTCAACATGGGCTTTTGGAATAAGCGATGCTTTTAACGTTTGTAGGTGATGGAGAGGTCGGAGATACAGACAAATTTCTCCCTACAATTTTTTGTTTCTCACATGGTGTTTGTGATTCTCGTTGCCTGCTAAGAGGTGAACTATGCTAATTGTTGCTAATCAGGAGCTAACCCTCGCTAAAAGCTTTAACTATGCTCAGAGTTCTTAGCTTGGGTTAGGTCCTTGAGAGAGTTTGTTAAGGCCCTAGGAACATGGAGCCAGAAATTGTTCTGGTCTGCAGACCCAGAAATGGTATAAAATGTAGAAACACAGAGATTGGACAGGTGCTGTGAATGTACAGTAGAACTTAGGACCGGTCAGAGAAGGGGAACATAGAACCAAACCCAGGGGCGCATTCACATCGCATTCGCATTCAGGGCGCATTCACATTGCGTTTTGTGCATGCACGGGGCGGATGTGGTTTGTGTCCATTTTAGTTTAGATTGCACCTTAACAGTTTAGACTGTTCACACCCAGGGTTGGGAGGGTTACTTTAGAAATGTATTCTGGTAAAGTTACTAGTTACCCCATAAAATATGTATTCAGTAACGTAATCCAAGAACCATAATATTAAAGTAATGTAACTTGATTACTTTCGGATTACTGCTGATGAGACTCGCTGTGCCGTATACGGAAAGGTGCGGCGCCAGATATTAAAAATGAAATAACAATACACATCATCGTAAAAGTTATCATTGGTAGCACCGTGATGGTGATAGTTGTAGGCCTAATATATAGCTATTATAGTTTTCATTGGTTTATTTTATTTTTATTTAGCTTCCCAGTTCATTTGTTTGTTTCAGTTTAGTGTTAGATTTATTGTTTCAGTTGTTAGGGCAGCCATTTTTAGATCCTGGGATTTCATTACAAAGCAACAGTTTTTTATGTACATGACAATGAACACTGATTCAAGGTAACACCATAAAAAAGAATTAGAATTGAATATATAAAAATAATTTCCTTTTAGTTTTACATTGTTAGTTTCAGTTTTTATTTAACTTTATTTTACATTTATATTTCAGTTAACGAAATTATATTTTCAGAGACATTTTTAGTTTTATTCTTAGACAACCCTGAAATGTATAATGGCAGTTTCAGTACACACATCTACTGTGTGTCCAAAACACACGATACTGCCAGTCTTCACTTTAGGGGCAGACTCACGCTGCATTTCCACACAGCTGGCCAGGGTGTTCGTCCAACTAGCTTGCTAGCCTACATCTAACGACGGCTTTGCTCAGAATTGTCTAAAGGGTCTTCGTAGATCAATTAACATGGCAGTGTTAACTATATAATGGTGTGATACCGTTCTACAAATGCACAAAATGTACTTGTGCCTGCAAACGTTAGCTAGATTGCTAGTAGTTAGCTAGTCGATAGCTAACTCAGCTAACTTTAAAACTAGCTCCTACCAATGAATGAAGACAATTAATGACACATACTCATACATGACTCAAGCAGGACGTTTAGGGCTTGTTAATATCAAAGCGTGTTTTGCAAAAAAAAAAAAGCCACACAGTCCCCAGCATCGACACATACAATCCATACAAACGACGCGAAGTTCAAGTGAAGTGAACCAGAGACGGTCTTTACTGAGACATGTCAGTCCCGATTTCGCCCGTTGTGTAACTGCGCGCGCGCATGCATGTCTGTAGGATAGTTTGTCGCTTCCCCTCCATCTCCAGTTTGAAATAAAAAAGAAATAAATAACGTAAAATGTTTTCAAATTGTAATCCTGCTAAATAATCCCAATTTTCACTAAATGTACCTGTAATCTGAGTACGCCTTCATTTTTTGTAACTGTAGGGGAATACAGTTACCTTTTTTTTGTATCCTTTTACTTAACGCCGTTACATGTATTCCGTTACTCCCCAAGCCTGTTCACACCGCACGTGTGCCCCAAGCATGCTATAGCTTTCAATAGCTTTGAAATCAAATCATGTCTGCCCCGCACACCCACAGAATCCAGTGTGAATGAGCCTTCAGAGGGTTTGGAACACAGAACCAATCATCAGTCAGCAGCTGGGGACCTACATTTGTGCTCATACATTTATATACCCTGGCAGAATTGATGATTTTTGGGTAGTTTTTGATGTCATTATGATTTAAATATAAAGAGTAGCACATACAGTTGTGCTCATAAGTTTGCATACCCTGGCAGGATTAATGATTTCTTAACCATTTTCAGAGGGTCATTTGGGTAGTTTCTGTTGCCATTATGATTTAAATATGAGGAGTAGCACATACAGTTGTGCTCATAAGTTTACATACCCTGTCAGAATTGGTGATTTCTAAAACATTTTTCAGAGAATATGAATGATAACACAAAAACTTTACTTTCACTCATGGTTAGTGTTGGCTGAAGCCATTTATTGTGAAACACCTGTGTTTACTTTATTTAAATCATAATGACAACAGAAACTACCCAAAATGACCCTCTGAAAAATGTTTAAGAAATCATCAACTCTGCCAGGGTATGTAAACTTCTGAGTACAACTGTAAAACCAACATCAGAGCCTGTACCTGCAGACACAGGGTAACACTGTTGGCAACAAAGAACTGAGCTTGGTCGGGGCAGGGCTGAAAGATCTCAGGCATGGTGCCTGAAATCAGGCATGGGACAGTAGGCTGCATTTGACATTTGCTAGATTATTCTTAATAACTTTGAAACATTTGGTAATTTTCAGACATAGAACTATTCTTTGCTTTCTGCCCTGGGTCTGGGGCTTAGAACATAAAACTAGAGACAGGTTAGGTGTTGGAAACATAGCAATTGAACTAGAAATAAGAGCTTAGTCAGAGAGATGCTTTAGACTGATCAGTTGTTTGTGGTTTAAGGATGTTCACTATGTGTGTACTGTGTGGTATACTCATAACACACAGCAGATATGATGCCCGTGCATAGTGGACTAAAATCAGTCCTGCGTTCGAAGCTGAATCATTCATCCATCAAAAAAAATTACCTATTGTAAATGCACCTGCTTATCCTGCTCCAAGTTCAAACTTAATAGCTTAAAATAATTAAACTGGAAGCAGGCACGCTCAATCGTAGACCAATTCAATGTGCTGTTGCTGCTTTCCTTTGTGTTGTTGCTCAATTTTTCTTGCTAATTATTTTTTTTTGCTGTAGACCAAGGACTGTAGTAGAGAGTGACATCACCTGTGTTCCAGAAGAGAAGTGAGCATAATGGCTGACATTGCAAGCAGGCATTTGTGGGCAAGTGTGAGAAATAGCTTTTTGTGTAATATACTTGCTCCCTCTGGACTGGAGTCTTTTTTGTGACTTTGCATACTGTTTACCAGCACAAAAGCTACATTACACACTAATGACATGGGAAAAGCAACCGAAACAGAGAAAATAAACATCCAAGGTCTCCTTTTATGACACAGAATTCAATAACAAAACAGTTCAGCAAAGCCCTGGTAACAGCACAGGACTGCTGCACAGTGTTGACAGTCTGTTATGCTGTGTGTGGAAAGAACATGAAAGCAACATCAGTTGAGTACTGAAAACAATATAATAAAGTGAGAATATGCATGGACACACACACACACACACACACACGCACACACACACACACACACACACACGCACACGCACACACACACACACACTTTCACTCTCTCTCTCTCTCTCTCTCTCTCTTTCTCTGTCTGTCTCTCTCTCTCTCTCTCTCTCTCTCTCTCTCTCGCTCTCTCACACACACACACACACACACACACACACACACACACACACACACACACACACACACACACACACACAAACACAGGCACACAGAAAAGCACGCCCAAGTGTACAGTACACAGCAAACTCCATATGGAATCTGCAGATGCTTGACAACAAACACAACAGTTAGATGAGTTGCCATATGCCTCAAGTTGTTGTTGGATCTACTTTCATCAAAGAGTTCCTTGGCAAAAATGTTTTCTAAGTGAAAGAGAATTATTAAACAAATAGGTATTTATGAAATATTGTGCAGATGTACCCTGAATAAGTGATAACAGCAGCACTGCTAGTTAAAAAATGCATATACATGTAGGACTAAGAATCACCCATTCAAAATCCTTCATACTGTACTTCTTGACTTTGCCTGTGCAATACCGGAGACTTCCAACTGTACAGTATTTACTGCAAGGCTTTTATCGCATTCTCAACAAAGATATCAGAGTCATGTTCTCTGTATGGAGTGAGTCATGTAACTGGCATGTGTTGTGATGGAGGTTAATCATTTATACGAATAAATGCACTTTCAAGTGATTTAAGTGCACATGGCTGCTCAAATACTTACTGGTGCATTTGAAAGGTATGTGTGTGTGTGTGTGTGTTTGTGTTCCTGTGCGTGTGTGTATGTTCGTGTGTGTGTGTGTGTGTGTGTGTGTGTGTGTGTGTGTGTGTGTGTGTGTGTGTGTTCCTGTGTGCCTTTGTGCAATGGGGTGTGGTGCGGAGTGGAAACGGTGATTCACTCAGGTTTTTCTCTGCTCCAGTGCGGAGAGGAGAGGAGAGGAGAGGAGATGAGAGGAGAAGGGAGAAGAGGAGAGGAGAGGAGGAGAGGAGGGGAGAGCTGAGGAGAGGAGAGAAGAGGAGAGAAGAGAAGAGCAGAGGAGGAGAGGAGAGAGGAGGGGAGAGGAGAGGAGAAGACGGGAGTGGAAAGAGAGGAGAGGAGGAGAGGAGTGGAGAGATGCTAAATTGATATGCCTCCAGATTTGTGTACGGAGGCTCACCGGTGTGAATGCTGATGCTGCTCTGGCGTCCTGCCGGCCCCCCCTTTATGGGCCCCCCCTTGTGTTTTGCTATGGGACTTGGAGCACTGCTGACTGAGACAGCTGGAGCATGCCCTTGTGAGGGGAAGGGCGGAAAAGGGGGGCAAAAGGGGTGGGGGGGTGGAGTGGAGGGGTGGGGTGGAGTGGGGATCAAACCAAATTACAAAAACATTCTCATCCCTAACAATCACTTCCCCCCACACCCACCCACGACTCAGTCACCGCACACACACACACACACACGCATGCACACACACACACATACACACACATACACACACGCACACACACACACACACACATACACTCACACACACACACACACACACACACACACACACACACACACACACACACACACACACACACATACTTACACACACACATACACTTGCACACATACATTCACTCACTCACACACACACAAACACACACACACAACCACGTCTGTGCCACCGTGGACCTTCCGTTCGTCTCCGCCTGCTTGTGAGTGTGTGAGTGTGTGTGTGTGCGGAGTGTGCGTGGTCGAGGTTCAGCGGTTAATTGATGTACATGTTTATAATTAGGAGTGGATCAGCCTTGCTCACCCGGCATAACTGATTAGACGTGACGGACGCTGATTCGGCCCGTTCCGACCCCCCCGACTCTCGATGGGGCCGCAGCGCAAAACTGGAGCCCGCCAACAGGGAGGATGATAACCAAAAAAATGGGTGTTTAAATTTTTTTGATACATAAATAAGTCAAAATCGAAAGGTGATGGTCGTAAAAAGGCGAGCACAAAATGGAGAGTGGGTGGGGTGGTGTGGGGTAAGGGGTGGGTGTGGTGAACTGGAGCGTGGTGAGAGAGAGAGAGAAAGAAAAAAAAAGGAAAGCAAGCCTCCCCTCAGGCGTGCCTTTGATCCCAACCTGAGCAGGCAATTAAGACAATTGAGCCTCTGTGCTGCCCAAAGACTGCCGCACCTCCATGGCAAGGCCAGTGGGGGAGCACGGGGCGGGGGGCACGGGGAGGGGGGCATGGAACCCCAATTATATCCTCCGCCACCGCCACACACACCCACACACACACACACACACACACACACCCACACACACATGCTCAAGGACAGTAGGAGAGGCGCACACCACCCACCACCCTCCACCCCCCACACCCGCCACCCCCCACCCGGCATGGAGGCGGCACAGTTTATTTTTATGATATTACTTTCCACTCCGCCAGGAGTCCACAGGGTGCTCTCTCTTTCTCTCGCTCTCTCTTTCTCTCGCTCTCTCTGTCTCTCTCTCACTCTCTCTGTCTCTCTTTCTCTCGCTTGTGCTCGCTGCCACTTGTAGCGGCTGGGCAGCAGCAGCAGCAGCCACGGTCGCTGGAAAGATTGCTGGGGCACGTAACTAACTAACAATCCTCAACTTCACTGCATGTCCTACTCTACCCAGTATATCCTAGTATCCTTGTATCCTAGTATGCTTGTATCCTTGTATTTTTCGTATCCTTGCATCCTTGTATCCTTGCAAGCGGACATCCGCACAGAGCAGCTATGTGCAGCTATGCCCTCTGAAGATGAAACACACTGACCCAGATGGACCCTTGTGTGCATGTGTGTGTGTGTGTGTGTGTGTGTGTGTGTGTGTGTGTGTGTGTGTGTGTGTGTGTGTGTGTGTGTGTGTGTGTGTGTGTGTGAATCCTTGCGTGTTTGGATGGCAAGGCAGAGCAGAACTGGATGTGGACCAGATTTGGTCCACTGTCAGCTGGTGACCTTTGGATAAGTGCTGGCTGTACATTCTGTTGTTGTTTCTATGCTAACCACGGTTCTCTCCCCTCTGCTTTCTCTCTCTCTTTCTCTCATGTATGTGTGTGCGTGTGTGTGTTTGCATGTGTGTGTTTTATGTGTGTGTCTGTGACTCTGCCTGTGTAAATGCATGTCTGTGTGTGTGCGTGTGTGTGTGTGTGTCTGTGTTTGTGTGTGTTATGTGTCTGTGTGCCTGTGTGTAAATGTGTGTGTGTGTAAATATATGTGTATGCCTGTATATTTGGGTGTGGGTGTGTGTGCAAATGCATGTGTGTGTGTGTCTGTGTGTGTGTGTGTAAATGTGTGTGTCTGTATGTATGTGTGTGTGTGTGTGTCTGTATGTGTGTGTGTGTGTGTGTAAATGCATGTATGTGTGTGTGTGTGTGTGTGTGTGTGTGTGTGCAGGCTCTGCCATGCGGCGCCGCTGGTTCATGGTGCCCCTGCTGGTGCAGGCGTGGCTGTCGGCGCTGCCCTCCCTGGCCGAGCGGCCGTGCCCCAAGAGCTGCCGCTGCGACGGCAAGATCATCTACTGCGAGTCCAGCACCTTCCGCGACGTGCCCAAGAACCTGTCCGGCGGCTGCCAGGGCCTGTCCCTGCGCTACAACAGCCTGGCCGGCCTGCGCGCGGGCCAGTTCGTGGGCCTCAACCAGCTCATCTGGCTCTACCTGGACCACAACTACATCTCCAGCGTGGACGCGCGGGCCTTCCAGGGCATCCGGCGCCTCAAGGAGCTGATCCTGAGCTCCAACAAGATCACCATGCTCCACAACACCACCTTCCACCCGGTGCCCAACCTGCGCAATCTGGACCTGTCCTACAACAAGCTGCAGGCCCTGCAACCGGGTCAGTTCCAGGGCCTGCGCAAGCTCCTGAGCCTGCACATGCGCTCCAACTCGCTCAAGAACATCCCCGTGCGCCTCTTCCAGGACTGCCGCAACCTGGAGTTCCTGGACCTGGGCTACAACCGTCTGCGCAGCATCACCCGCAACGCCTTCTCGGGCCTGGCCAAGCTGACGGAGCTGCACCTGGAGCACAACCAGTTCTCCAAGATCAACTTCTCGCTGTTCCCGCGCCTCTACAACCTGCGCGCCCTCTACCTGCAGTGGAACCGCATCCGCTCCATGAACCAGGCGCTGACCTGGAAGTGGACGTCGCTGCAGCGCATGGACCTGTCGGGCAACGAGCTGCTGGAGATCGACCCGGAGGTGTACGAGTGGATGCCCAACCTGCACACCCTCAACCTGGACTCCAACAAGCTGACCAACGTCTCGCAGGAGGCCGTCAACAACTGGGTGTCGGTCACCAGCATCGGGCTGGCGGGCAACATGTGGGACTGCGGGCCGGCGGTCTGCCCCCTGGTGGCCTGGCTGAAGAACCTCAAGAGCAGCAAGGAGATCGCCATGATCTGCGCCTCGCCCAAGGAGCAGCAGGGCGAGAAGGTCATGGAGGCCGTGGAGGTCCGGGGGGTGTGCAAGCTGGCCCCCACCACCCCCACCCCCACCGCCCCGCCGTCCGCCTTCCGCACCCCCGCCGAGACGGAGCCCCGCCCCAACAGCCCCTCCCTCACCTCCGGCCAGGGCAGGAAGGTGGAGGGGACCCCCTGGGCAGGGATGGCCACCCCGTTCCCCCCGACCCGCTCCACGGCCGCGCCCCCCGACCCCGACCCGGAGCCCGTGTCCTTCCACAAGATCGTGGCGGGCAGCGTGGCGCTCTTCCTGTCGGTGGCCATGATCCTGCTGGTCATCTACGTGTCGTGGAAGCGCTACCCCAGCAGCGTCAAGCAGCTGCAGGAGAACTCGGCGTCGGCGCGCAAGCGGCGGAAAAAGGCCCGCGAGACGGAGACCACGCTGAGCTCGCCGCTGCAGGAGTACTATGTGGACTACAAGCCCACCGGCTCCGAGACCACCGACGTGCTGGTCAACGGCACCGGACCCTGCGCCTACTCCGTCTCTGGATCCCGCGAGTGTGAGGTAGGAGTCAGCTTTTTTTTTAAACACTTCACTGCACTGCCCTGCACTGCCGCTCTGCTGAGTGGGAGCACACACACACACACACACACTGACACACACACACACACACACACACACACACACACACACACACAAATAATGTACACTTTTACAGGCACACACACAAAAAAAACCGAACGAACCCTTATTGCGCACACGCAAACTGACACACACACTTTGAAACACACACACACACATTTTGACCTGGCTTTACATATACACATAATGTACATACAAGCTTACATATGCAGGCACACACACATATGCTAACACACACACTCACACTCACACACATGCTAGGCATGCACACACATGCCACACACACACACACATGCTACACACACACACACACACACATAAGACATGTGATGGTAATCTCCGTGTTCACCAATGGGCCTGCTGGCGGCCTGTAATTTGCTGTGTAGGATGCAAGCGTGATAAGATGCACAGGATATCTCACGTGAGGCTCTGGGCCACTTGCATTATCTCTCTGCTGTCCTTGGGCAGGAAAGCTATTTTTTTCTTTCTATGTACAAGAAATTACTGCCTGTTCTTCTGTTCTTCTCTCCACCCCTCCATTGTTTCCCCTTCCTCTGCCAGTGAGCAGCCTTGGTAGAGATGGAGAGGGGGGGGGGGGGTGTGCATGTTGTATCCCAACAGTGTGTGTGTGTGTGTGTGTGTGTGAGGGTGCAGTGAGCAGCGGTAACCCCCAGCAGCAGTCTTGTCTTGCTTCAAATAAGTGACAGTGTGATTGTTCATGAATTTTGAGAGTTCTTTTCATGTGTGTGATTGCTCGACTCATTCTTTTTCCAAAATGGCTCCATTGATTTTTTTTTCCCTTCCCTTGGTGTCTCAGTAGCAGCACACACACACACACACACACACACACACACACACACACACACACACAAGCACACAGAAGCAGGCAGGTACACACACACACATGCATGCACGCACACACACACACACACAAGCACACAGAAGCAGGCAGGTACACACACACACACACACACACACACACACACACACACACACACACACACACACACAGCAGCCTGACCAATCTGAGTACAATAGCCAGCAGCATCCTACTGGGCTGAGAGTGCCTGGGCTTCTCAAGGCTGTTTCAGACGGATCTGAGGTGAAGACATGCCTTTACACACACACACACACACACACACACACACACACACACACACACACACACTTCTCAAAGCTGTTTCAGACGGATCTGGGCCGCTCCAGCCAGCATTGTCATGGCAGGCTTTCATGAGGTATAGGTGAAGACATGCCTTTACACACACACACACACACACACACACACACACACACACACACACACACACACACACATACACACACACACACTCACGCAAGCGCAGGTACACAAACATACACACACACACACACACACACACACACACACACACACACACACACACACGCACACACACACACACACACATACACACACTATGAATTACCACACAGACAGGCAAAAAACCTGCCTAGTTTGTCTATCTTAGTTTTAATAGATAAATAGAGTGATGGATGGATGGGGTTTGTGTGTGTAGCACACAGTCACACGGTACGGATGGATGCCTGCATGATTAGATTGAAGGTGCTGTCAGTGATGCTGACGGGGAGTGTGTTTGTTTATGGTTGTGGTTAAATTCCTCTACAGACACTTTTGTCTAAAATAACTGATTTTATATATTTTTGAATTTGCTCTAAAAACGCAACAGAAGTAGCCTAACCGACCTCTTTTGTGCAAACACACACACACACACACACACACACACACACACACAATTAAATTGTTCTACAGATACGTTTGTCTAAAACAACTAATTTTACATTTGATTTTGTTCTAAAAAATACCCACTCCCTTTATTTTCCTTTGGGATAAATAAAGTTACTCTACTCTACTCTGCTCTATTTCAGTGTCCTGTTCTACACACTCTTGTTCGGTGGACAGGACAGGCAGGCCACCCCACCCCCCCATGTTGTTTGATTCTAGAGTCTGGGATGTGTAAGAGAAGAGGGCCATTTTGTTTTACACCAGATGCACTTTTTCACTGAGACAATGGAGAGCTGGCATCACGCATCACAAGGAGATGTCAGTGGGATATTATTAAAATATTATTACGCGCTCTCCAAACGCTAACATTTGCTGATAGCACATTTCACAGATGCTTAGAAATGCAGATGGAGTTTGTCCAGCCATCAGTGTGGATAGATGCAAAAAAAAAAGAAGAATGACTAGATTAATGGATAGAATATATTTGAATAAATCAATACGCCAAATCGAAATATGGAGACATATGAGTGAATAATGGCCAGATGCATAGATTGAGTTCAGATTTTTGAATAAATCAACGGAATAATCGAAATCTATAGAGCCACGAGCCCTCTGTGTGCAGACAGTAGTAAAAAATCAAAATGACTGTATTCTCCTGCAGCAGGAGAGTGAGTAGGCTATTGTGTGTGTGTGTGTGTGTGTGGGAACAGATGAAAAAGCTGTGTTGTGCTGTGCTGTGCTGTGCTGTCCCACTCTGGCTAGCTATCTCCTCCTGCTCGCTTACGTAACGGCACAGCGCGGGCATGGCAGCACAATAAGGCAGGTGCTTGAACCGTGCTTGTTTACATGAGGCAGTACAGAGACACACACACACACACAGATACACACACACGTGCTTGTTTACAAGAGGCAGTACAGAGACTGATGCGGGGGAACACTGATGCTAGCCGCCCGAGCAATTGTCTTTTGGGAGCGCACAGGTGTGTGTGTGTGTGTGTGTACGTGTGTCTGCGTGTCTGCGTGCTTGTGTGTGAGTGTGTGTGAGTTTCTGTGTGCTTGTGTGTGTGTGTGTGTGTGCGCGAGTTTGTGTGCGCATTCTTCTGTGTGTGTGTGTGTGAGTTTGTGTGTGCATGTTAGCGCGTGTGTGCGTGTGTGCATGTGTGCATGTTAGTGTGTGTGTGTGTCTTACAGCCCCTTACAGGCTGAAGAGTGTTTTTTCGCAGACACTTCCTGTTGAGTCTTTTTGAATATTGACTGCTCTCTTTTTTTCCCCCCCCGAGTGCCGCTGTGTGTGTGTAAGCGGCGATGACACACTTCAGCCGGGCTGTGAATGCCTGTTGTCTTCCGTCGCCTGCATAATTGGGGCCTCCACTCTGTGTTAAGTGCACCTCGTGAAAGTGTCTTCACAAATGGTGCCAGCTGCCTGCAAGATATTCATGTTGGGGAAAAAAAAAGTGTTTAAAGACTATGTGGGCTGTCACTGGCGTGTTAGTGTGTGTGTCTAGGTCTGTGTTTGTGTGTGTGTGTGTCTGTGTGTGTGTGTCTAAATTTGTAAGTCTGTGGGGGGGGGGGGGGGGTTGTTCATTAAGTCAGAATGATAATTCCTAATATACTGAACATGTGAAATAGAGAGATAGGCGCAAAATAAAAAAAAGAAAAACAACAGAAAAAGCAAAGCGGTAATAAAGATGTTCTTCCTTCTGTCTAATGAAGAATGGCTAGGTTGTTCTCCTTAAAAGTTACACATGCTGGAGACTTCAAACACTCTCGCTGAGCGTAAGAATATCGTCCTGCTAATCCCTGTCTCTGCTCGCTTCCCTCGTCTGTCAATGCTACATTTGATCTTAGGTGCTTAATGAGCCTGTTAGATCAGCAGCAGAGCCGTCACAGCACCTGGTGAAGGGAGGCAGGAAGTGGGAGCAGGGAGCTTCCTCTTTACTTCCTCGTTTGCTTTCACTTGACTTCCTGTCACCACTGCAAGAGAGCTGTTTTTTTTAATAACCCCCCCCCCCCCCACCCTTGAATGTACAGACAGTCCTCACTCTTTTCTCTCTCTCTCTCTCTCTCCCTTTTTTTCTTTCTCTCTGTTTCGTTTTATTTTATATATTTATTTATTTATTTACTGTTTTGCTGCTTTTTTTCACGTCCAGACCCTTTGATTCACATCTCAGCCGGAGAGCGAAAGCTTTGTTCCTCCCCCTCGCACAGCCGAGCCCCCGTGTAAGACCTGAATCAGGTGTGAGCGGTGGCAGATCCTGTTCTCACTGGGCCCCCTTTGATGCGCGTTAGATGCTGGGTTCTGTCGCAAACTCGAGCGTTGTTGCTGCTGCCATATTTTGCACTCTTTTATCGCATACATCAGAGGTGGTGTGCTTTGTTTGAACCTGCGAGAGAGACGGCAGTGCCCCGATGACTCTCATTCTGTAGTTTTCGTATTGCTAATTGTGTTTGCTGAACTGTGCAGTCACCACAGTCAGTCTCTCCCTGTGATACGCTGCCATTGTTATTATACTTGTGTTTGTGTGGTCAAACTGTGCAGTCAAAGTACGGCAGGCAAGCTTTGAAAGGGGGGGGGGGGGGGGGGGGGGTGGGGATACTCTTGGTGTTCACACGTGGCCTTACCGAATTTACCACACTGTAAACTGTTTTTGATCTGGTGAAAAAGAAGTCATGGAGTTTGAGTGTTTGGTGTGACTGTGCATTGGCCATACTGTGGCCTGGCTCTGATGTAGTAACGGTAGCCTGGGTGTTTGCTCCCGTGTTTGGTCTGGCTGTGGGCACCATATTGTGGACTGTCTGGCAGTAGGCACAGCCTTTCTTGTTCCAACACGGCATGGCAGAGCATCTAGACAGATGCCCCTCTAGCCCCTGAGGGCACATGGGACATGGGAGAGGCATGACGGTGGCAGAGGAAGTGAGGTGGGGGGGTGGAGGGGTGGGGGGGTGCGGACTGCGGACTGGGGCAGTTGGTCACCTGACGTATGGATTGGTCAGCTTGTCACAGGAGGGTGTCCTGGCCGTCGGGCGGCTTATCCTTGCTCTCCTCCGCTACACTCCGCTCCCCCTCCGCTCCTCTCCACTCCCCTCCGCTGCCCTCTGCTCCCTCCCTCCTCTCCCTCCCTTGCGGCCCCCGTCTGCCCTCCCCGCCTGCCCCTGTGACTCCATGCCGCTCGCTCCAGGACGCTCTGGTGGTGCGAGTGGAGATCAGAGATCAGAGGCTGCTGTCCGGCAGGCCGCCACCACCCTCCGATGCTCCTCAGGGACGACGTCTGTCAGCAGGCCAAGGCCGGACGACAGGGAAGCCCACAAGTGCAGGCGATGGTCACCGTCAAACGCCTGTGCCTCTCCTCTCCTCCCCTCCTCACTGACGAGGCCTTTGAGCACCACACTGGACACGGCGTCTAGCCGCTCTCTAGTCACGAGTCACACTGGCAGTCATGCCAGCAACACGCCGCGGTCAACACACATGCTGTATGTAGGAGACTGAGTGTGTGTGTGTGCACGTGGGTGTTTGCACGTGTGTTTGTGATTGTGTGTGTGTATGTCTGTGATTGTGTGGCTGTCTGTGAGTGTGTCTGTGTGTGTGTTTGAGTGTGTGTGTGGGTGTCTGTGTGTGTTGGTGTCTGTGAGTGTGTGTGTGTGTGTGTGTGTGTGTGAATGAGAAAAGCATTAAATATGGAGGTAATGTTGTCTGTGTGTAAGCACTCAGAGACTGTGTGCCAATGACGTGTGACTAGATGAATACTGTACGTCACGAATGCTCTGGTAGATCTGACTTGTGTGTTCTTGTGTATCCTGGCAAGTGTATGAGGTGTGTGAGGAGTGTGCTGGCATGTGTGTGTAAGTGTGTGTGACGTGTGTTCTGGGGGCTGTAGTGTCTGCTGGCTCAGTGAATGTGTGTGTGTGTGTGTGTGTGTGTGTGTGTGTGCAGGTATGTGAAGTGTGGACTAGCATATGGATGGACCATGGCCCATGTGTGCTGGCAGCTGTTTGCGTGTGTGTGTGTGTGTGTGTGTTTGCTGACCCGTGTATGTCCGATTATTTGTGCATGTGTGTGTGTGTGTTGTGGGTGGTGTGTATGTGTGTGTGACGTGTATATGTGTGTGACTGACGTATTGTGTATGCAGGGTATGAAGCCCTGCTGTAATGGTTGCAGTGTGTGTATGACGTGTGTGTGTGAGGTGGCGAGTTAAGTCCACTGTAATGACGGTGGCGTGTGTGTGTGTGTGTGTAGTATGTATGTGTGTAACGTATGTGTGTGCGTGTGTGTGTGTGTAGTGTGTGTGTGATATGTGTGTGAGGTGGCGAGTGAGGCCCGCTGTAATGGCGGTGGCGTGTGTGTGTGTGTGTGTGTGTGTGTGTGTGTGTGTGTATAGTATGTATTCATGTATGGTGTGTGTGTGTGTGTGTGTGTGTAGTGTGTGTGTGATGTGTGTGTGATGTGTGTGTGTGTGAGGTGGTGAGTGAGGCCCGCTGTAATGGTGGTGGCGTGTCGGCTCTAATGGGCTGTGGCTGCTGTGGCGTGCAGGAAAAAGCACGTCATGTCAGATTGATGAGTTCCATTCCCGCGCCGCAGATTTAGTATTCGACCTGCATGTCGCGCCTACAAGCTGCTTTCATCAAGAGGACACTGGCTGGATTCAAACACACATTTGCTATCAGTCATGTCCTGCAGTAGCACTGACTCACCCTTTACGACGACGCGTACACGCACACACACACACACACACACACACACACAGATTCTAGTGCACAAAAACACTGTGTGGAGCCAGCACCAAAATGCACCTGGGATGCCGCATGATAAATGCCTAAAGACACACGATCTGTTTAACGCTAACTCAATAACTGACTTACACTTGACTTGCATATTTCACAGATAGATAGACAGATAGATAGATAGATAGATAGATAGATAGATAGATAGATAGATAGATAGATTATAACTGGAATATAACTATCACCTGTTTCTAATAAATAAAAAAGGCTGAGAGGAGTGAGAAAGAAGGAATAAAGAGAGAGAAAGAGAAAGAGAGAGAAGGGATAAAGATAGTAGAGAAAGAGAGAGAAAAATGAATAAAGAGAGAGAGAGAGAAGGAATAAAGAGAGAGAAAAAGGAATAAAAAGAGAGAAAGAGAGACAGAGAGAGAAAGAAGGAATAAAGAGAGAGAGAGAGAGAAAGAAGGAATACAGAGAGAAAGTGAGGTGGGGGTACAATGTAGAGATTTCCAGAGAGGCCCCTTTCCCCCACGAGCTCTTTAAAGGCTGCGATGGCACAGGGGGGAGATTTCTCAGGCCGAGACATTACCTGCGTCATATTGATCTGGATTAGCAAAGTAATAAACGCTGCTTATCGACAAAACTGACAATAGGCTCATTTAGGATTGATTGGTCCTTGAAACTTGAAGCGTTCCTGAGAGAGTCAAGAGCCCTGAACTACACAGCACACACACACACACACTTACATATCTGCTTAACAGTAGACACACACACACACACAGACACACTCATTTTTTACCAACCATGGACACACACACGCATGCACGCACGCACGCACACACACACACACACACACACACACACACACACACACACACACTGTAGTTTACCTTGGACACACAGACATGTACTGGAGATTATTTACTGAACCAGTGCTACCAACATTTATCTAATGAAACATTTGTTTTTTGTCCTATTGTTTTGACCTGATGATTATGTGTTACATTTTAATTCGGAAAAAAATGATTAAAATCATTTAATATTGAGTACGAATGGTATACCCAGCTGCTGTAAAATGACTGCAGAGTAATCCTATAGCACCAGCATGTATGGTATGTCAAAGAGAACTACTTGATTTCCCTACTGACAGGCTCATTTGTGTTGTTGTAAGTGGTTGACAGCATAGAAAGCATCCCTATAGAGAAAACATGCCTGTCGTCCTCAATAATGATAAAGGAACTGTAGGAAATGATGGATGGTGTTTTGTATTGAATGATCGTTAATTTCTCTTCCTACAGAAGCAGCACTGCATTCAGCACCTTTCTGTAGTCAGCTCAGTACCTGTTGTTGATGCTCAGCCTGTAGTCAATTTAGTGCTCGTTTTGAAGTGATCAGATACCAGCCCCTTACTCAATAATTGAGCACAGCAGAACTGAACAGAGTGCTATGGAAGTGCTGTGAGTTAGTGGGAATTCATCTAAGCCATCCCAGTTGGTGCAACATAGGCCTGTGTTAATACCTATTAGTAGTGCAATTAAATGTTATATATAATCCAAATAATCCATAAGTCCACAAATTTGTTTACTACCATTTTAATGTTTTCTGAAGCCTATGTTAATACCTATTACCGGTGCAATTAAATGTTATGCATAATAATCCATAAATCCACAAATTTGTTTACTATCTTTTTTTATGTTCTCTGGTAGGCTACACTGGGGAGTAAATAAACAAATAAAAGAATCATGTATATCCGAATCCCAAAATTAAAACACCAAAAACCTGCAGAACAATTCAGTGTCCTAACTTGGAGTACTAATATTCATTAAATAAAAATTGGGCCCAGACATTTGTAAAAACAGGGTAGAGTCCAGAAGGTATGTTCTAACTAACACACGTCAGGAACAAAAATAGAACATGTTCTGCTACATGTTCTACTTGCTGGACACAGTTGGGTTTTATAGATCCGATTCTGCCTGTTCCACTTGTACTCATATGTAGTGTATGATCTTTGTGTGTGTGTGTGTGTGTGTGTGTGTGTGTGTGTGTGTGTGTGTTTGTATGTGTGTGTATTTGTGGTGTGTTAAAGGTCAGTCTCACCAGCCATGTAGAGACAAGAGCATTTGCCCTTTATATTTTGTCATGCATTTTTTTTACAGCATTCTTCTACCATACAATAACATATAACAACACATTTTACTAACATATAACCACAGGTCTATTTCACTCCTGTTCCTGGTTTCCCATAGTATTTGGGAAGGATGTTATCATGATATAATCAGGATGTTATCTCCTGACTGACAGCATCTGTGATCATAGGTTGGACTAGGCAATTATGTGGGGAAGACGTCAAACGCACAGAATGCCCCGGAGATAGTGCCCCGCGTGAACATGTATTATTATGATGTGGAGATAGGCACAGACAGGCGAGTTCGGAGCAGGCTTAGTGGCTGGTACCCCACACGTCGGGATATTTTAATGAAAAACAATGTTGCCCGTTTCAAAGAACATTCCATCAGCGAGGGTCGTAATTATCCTCAGATTAACCGCGTTTCTGTTAACAAATGGACGCATTTGCTGTCCTGACCTGGGCAGGTAATGAAAATGGATCAATCAACACAGTTGGCTAAAACGCTTGCTCAAGATTAAATTTTTGGGGCTTCAATTTTGATTATTGGTTGACAACTTCCCAAAAACAATGTGCAGACAGAACGGGGATGACAGGAACAGCCCCGGGGGTAAAATCAGACACAACATGTCCACTGCCTGCAAAGTGTGTGCACTTCTGAGTGTGTGTGAGTGTGTGTATGTGTTTGTGTGTGTGTGTATGTGTGTGTGTGTGTGTGTGTGTGTGTGTGTGTGTGTGCACGCGTGTGTACACATACACATGTGCATGTATGTACTTCATCATTTTACATGTTACATGGCGGGCTTGCTGCCTGTTCACCCCTGACCTTCGCCGTCAGGTGATAGATTATGAGCTAGATGTAGTGCCTCTGCCTCCGTCGCCAGGAATAGATGAGGCCAGCAAAGACAAGGCACGGCACGGCACGGCACGGCACGGCACGGCACGGCACGGCACGGCACATTCGTGTGTACAGCACAGTCCATCTTTCTTGGTAAATTTAAAATGCTTAACAACACAAAGCTAAACAAAAAAAAGGACAAAAAGAGGAAAAAAAATGACAGAGGGAAAAGTACATAAAAAGCAAAACAATAAAAACCTAAAGTGTGTTACAGAAGAAGATATACTGTAAGAGATAATGTAAAGAGATATAAAAGATAATAAAATATAAAGATATAAGATATAGAAGATAATAAAATGAAGGCCATTAGCCATTAAATGAAGAAAATAAAATAAAAAATAACTATAAAATAGGACAAAAGAAAAAAAAAGAAAAGAATTAAGCTAAAAAAACAGAACAAAAGAAAAAAAATGAACAAAAAAAAAAAAAACAGATTTTATTTGTGTCCTCCGCATGATATGACACCGTAAGGGATTTTTATTGGCTTCAATGATTTTCCCGAGCAGGATCACATAAAGGGGGAGTGATAACAAGGTTAACCCCAGTGGGGCCGCCTCGGGTCCGGGAGGTTACTGTCGAGGCACAGTCTCCAATACAAGCAAAGAAACTCCTGTCTTGTTAGTGTGATATGAGCCATTTAATAACCGTACCTTGAAAAGATAACCCAGTTATGCTGCCCTGTGTTTTAGTGTTAATATCACTGTTAATAGCAGTGTCAAATACTGTATTATGGACCAGTAGCACAGGGACTGGTGTTTTGTGTCTGTACCTGTACCGTGCCTTGTGTCATTTAAACCTACATTAGAGATTTTTCATCGCCATGATTAGGAGGCAAATTGACCTGAAAAGTTATTAAAATTGCCATTTGGCATTTTATCAGTTTTTAATGTAAATCTAAACCAATCTAAAGTCAATCTGAAAATGTAAACTAGTCTTTTAGTTTTTAGTGGTTTTGGATATGGGCCAGGAATGGTTTGGTTTTAAAGCATCTAGATTATTCTTTTGGAGGAAGGCCTTTATGACAGCTGTCTTCGGGGACTGGGGAATGTGCCAGACTGTGATGATGTATTTGTCATTATATTTAGTCACACCTGCCGCTAAAAGATAAAAAAAAAACGCACAGATTAAAAAAAAGTTGGTCGACAAAGTATTTTAGTTACAAGTAAATGAGTTGGGACTTTGCAAGTTTGTTTTCAAAGTTTCATCAGCTACCTGTCACACTAAATTCTGTCCTCAAATGGAGTCCCGCCCTTTATTCATTGCTATCCCAAGGCAGAAATGTTAATTGAGAAAATATGTTCTCTACCATTTCATCTGTTTTAGCTTCAAACAAAAGGCATGAACTTGTACATTTATTTAGGTTGAAGCTTGGGTGGTAGTCGTGAAGGTTCAGAAAAAAGGTTTGACAGTCCTTCAGATAGTTATACATCTGTGCTGTTTTCATTCATTCTTACAGCACTTTCTTAACAGCTCAAAATGTATTTGCCCGGTTCTCTCTGTTTGTTGATGAATGCCTTCACTTCTGCAGTAGCAGTGTCATCCAAAACATTGGCAGTTTTTAATTAAAATTATTCAGATGGAATGCTCTCATCATCTACAGAGTATACCATTTGACTCCAGGGTCCTTGAAAGCTGCAGCTCAAATAGCGTACTTGTGTGTGTGTGATCACTTATTGCTCTGCCTGAAAGTTATTAATCTGCTTTGAATATGTGCAGACTGAGGCACAAAACAGGCAGAAATAATCAAATGAGGCCACATCTTTCAGGGCTGTGCAGATACTCAGGCCCTTGGGTGGTGATGAGGTCAAGGGTAGGACCATGAGAATGACGTCATGTGTCTGCAGATTATATGATTCCAGATTATCTAGGGTTAGAAAATGTACATTTTCTGATGATGTGTTGATGACAAAGGAAAGTCCTCCAAAGTTCACACTGTTCGTCTTACTCCTCTGAAAAAAAAATAATTCTTTAGCCAAGTGTTTTGGAAGTCTTGAAATAGTTACCAATATAGTGGAAGGAGAAAACTTACTCCGAGTTTAGCTCCTAGGACAAAGTAAGTATTCAGATCACGGAAAGTCACCAAACGCCAGATGTTTTCACCGGAAATGTTCCTTCAGCATTGTGGCTGTTCCCCTTCCTTTATTCTTTCTGTCTGGTAGTGCCCTCAAAAGTGAAGGGGGATTAAACAGTGGCAGTAACTCAGCTTGCTTGATCCAACCACATTTCAGTTAATAACAATAATAATAAAAAATGTGTACCAAAGTGACAATAAGCCTAATTAAAAATGTCTTGTTTATGAGATCCATTGTTCAGTAGGGCTAACCTTATAATAGGTGTGAACAACCTTCTCTGAAAAATGCCCATTGATTTCCTGTCAGATTAGGGGCGGCACTGGGCTTGCTTTTAAACCCAGCTTTTATATATCCTGAATACATGCCAGCGCTGTACAAAAGCTGAGAGTGGTATTGAGATCGACTCTTTAATTTCAATTCAGTTGTTGAATTTTAGGCAGTAGCAAACAAGATGTAGAATTATAATTCCAATTTTCCGCTGCCCTCACAAACGCCTCTGTGAGACGGCCACACGGCAATCTTTTTCAAAGCCGTGAGTCACTTTTTGAGAATGTGTGTTTTTTTTTCTAGGCCTTGTGATAGTCAGACAAGCTGCTGGGTGCCCAGAGGGGGGATGTTGCTGAAGGACAGGATTTAGACAGGATGGTTAAGCTTTAGCCCGTTAGCGGCCAAATGGACATCTTTAAAACTGGCATCCCCTGGGTGCTAACTTCTGGCTAGATTTGATATGAGAAGCCAAGAAGGTGCCATATTGCATTACAAAAAAAGCATGTTGTGTCTGTGTGAACTGGTGGAGGTTACCATGAGCTGGTGGTTTTGTAAATGTGATGTATTATTTTAGACATAATCCAGTGATCCCCTGCTGTATTGCCGATCACCTTTTCCATGGCCCTGCTATATCACAGATTTTTATTCATTAATATATGCATGCTGTGTCACTATGCATGCTAAAGAATAGATTGTCTCAGGACAATATTATAATTTATGATAACTATACTATAAAATATAAATAATTAATAAAATGGAGCAATAATGGAATAATATATACAGTAAATGTATTAAAAGTGTGTGGGAGGGGTATTTTAAGGCTTAAACTATTAAAAAAATGTTTTTTATATGTTCTCGCAAGATCGCAGATTTTCACCAATTGTGGGGTTTTTGAAACATAACATAATACATGATGAATTGTGAATCACTGTACTTTTGGGTTCACCTGCTCACCTCTGGTACCTTGTTGGACAGTTCATTAAAAATCTAATGTATTCCTCTAGACAAAATACTTGGTAGCCATTTGTTATGTGGCACCTGATTGGCTAATTAAGTTGAGTAATGTGTGTAGTTGAGTGATTAAGCTTAAGCCAGTCTTTTCCCTTGATAATATTCCTCAAGCATTCTTCTTGTTCTGGCTTTAAATCCCCAATTTCAGAAATAGTTGAAAACACAGAATGTATAGCTTTGTCTATATCCATCTCACCAGCTTTGTTCAGTGCTGCTCAAACTACGATGGAAAACTTCAGCTTGAACGCTTGAGTTCAACGTCGTAATTTTCAGCCCTCCCTCTGTTTGCTGATTGGCCCGTACACATTCAGAGACAGAGTGAACTGAAACTTGTGTTCATGCTCCCTGAGGCAGTTGCTGGAGGTGAATGAAATTGAGATGAAGCACTAGGTGGCGCTAGCCTGGCTGGAAGATCTATGGGTGTCTAGGGGGATCGGGGCCAGTTGTGGCCCAGTCGTGGCTCAGATGTGGCCCAAATGTTACCTGGCCACTGGAACTCAGGTGTGCATTGTGCAGCGAACAAATGAGAAAACATGATACAGAACGAGGAATGGAGATTAAGCGTGTGGCCAGGACGGAAGAGAGGAAAGCAAACAGGAGGCAGAATAGATGAGAGAGAGAGACAGAGAGAGAGTGAGAGAGAAAGACAGAGGGAAGAGAGATAGCGAGAGAGAGAGATAAACAGAGAGAGAGAGGGATGTTGGCGTGTTTATAGAGTGGGAGGGAGGGATAGAGGGAGCAAAAAAGAAAGAAAAAAAGAGGGAGCCAGGATGAGTGGGGGAGAGACTGAAGAAAAGAGGAAGAGAGAGGGCCATTGGCCTGGATGAACAAAAAATTCAGGGTGGGGCACAAGCCTGGTTGAACACAGAGAGAGGGAGAGAAAAAGAGAGCGAGGAAGACAGCAAAAAAGAAGAGAGAGAGAGAGATAGAGATAGATGGAAGGCCACTGTGTACTCTCTCTCTCTCTCTCTCTCTCTCTCTCTCTCTCTCTCTCTCCCTCTCTCTCCTCCTGGTTGTGACCTGAGCGGCACAGCCTATTTGATTTAGTGCCAATCACAGTTTTTAATGGCGGGGCACCGCATCATAATTTATTAGGATTATCATAAACTTGTGCCGGGAGCAGTGAGCAAGGGCACTTCAGCCTCCCCCCTCAAAATGAATTACTGCCCGCAGGCTCTGCCGTCAATCTCCCGGGGAGGGGCCGGTCGGTGCTCGGGTGCCTACGCATGTGTCTCTGCCACTGCCTCTTCCTCCATCTCCTCCTCCTCCTCCTCCTACCCCTCTGCCTCCTCCTCCTGTCTGCATGTCTGTCTCCTACGCCTATGTCTCTGCCACTGCCTCTTCCTCCTCCTCTTCCTCCTCCTCCTCCTCCTCCTCCTCCTCCTCTGCCTCCTCCTCATGTCTTCCTTGTCCTCCTCCTCCTACCTCTCTTCCTCCTCCTCCTCCTCCTGTCTGCCTCTCCAGTGCTCTGCTGCGGTCCACAGGGCAGACAGATAGCCCTTGTCGTCACCATGCCCACTGCCTCAGCCCTCCTCTTTGTCCATCTTCTTAACACCTGACAATTATCCCTTTGCTGGGCAGTGCACAGAGAGAGGGCCAGGGCACACACACACACACACACACACACACAAGGGTGCAGGCGTGGGGAGGTGGGTGGAGGTGGGTGGGGGGTTTCGCTGGAAGGTGTGTGTGTGTTCTCTGGTGACCAGGTTAAAGAGATGGCAGCTCTGAGCTCTGGGCTCTGCTTAAGGCAACCTACACGCGAGTGCACACACACACACTCACACACACACTTTCTTCCTACCCCCCCTACACACACACACACAAACACACACACACACGCTCACACACACTCATGCTGCTTTGGTGTGGCACTTGAGGTTGTGGAGAGGTCATGGGGTCGTTTCCAGGGGAGCAGTGCTGCGAGCGTGTGCAGAACCTTTGGCCTCCCTGCTCTGTGCTGGGGGAGGGGGAGGAGGGGGAGGAGGGGGGGCTGGATAATAGGGGAGAGATGGGGAGAGCAGCAGGGAGGACACCTGCAGTTAAACACCTCCTGGAAGTGTGGAGGAAGAGGACACACACACACACACGCACGTGCGCACACACACACGCACACACACACATGCACGTGTGCGCACACACACACGAACACGCAGACACACACACACACACACCCATGCATGCGT
>CM059273.1:21731920-21739420 GCA_030347295.1 Setipinna tenuifilis
AGGATCATATCATGCCGCGGGACTCGGGCGGCCCTGGGGAGAGCGGAGACGTGGCCTCTTTTCCCTCCCAGCACACTGGGGAAGCTGCCGCACGCACTCCTCAAGCAGACTCTCTCCTTTTCTCTCTCTCCATCCCTTCTTCTCTCTCTCCTTTTCTCTCCATCCCTCCATTGTTCTCTCTCTCCCTCTCTCTCTCTCCCTCCCTCTCTCCTTTTCTATCTCTCCCTCCCTTGTTCTCTCTCTCTGTCCTTTTCTCTCTCTCCCTCCCTTCTTCTTCTCTCTCTTCTTTTCTCTCTCTCTCCCTTCTTCTCTCTCTCTCCCTCCCTTGTTCTCTCTCTCCTTTTCTTTCTCTCCCTCCCTTGTTCTCTCTCTCTCCTTTTCACTCTCTCCCTCCCTTGTCATCTCTCTCTCTCTTTTCCTCTCACTCTCTCCCTCCTTTTATTTCTCTCTCCCTCTATCTACTGCCTCCTTTCAGCTTCTCTGTCTACCTTTTTCTGTCTCTACCTCTCTGCCCCCACCCCTTCTCTCCACCCTCCCCCTTTCTCTCTCCCTCCCTCTCTCTTGCTCTGTCTGTCTCTTCCTCCCTTTCTGTTTTCCCCCTTTTTCACGCTCTCTCTTACCCGCCTGCCCCCACTCCCCCCTGTCTCTCTCTTCCTCCCTCTTCCTCCTCCTCTGTCTCTCCTTCTGACAGACTGTCGGCTCTCTAATGGAGGTCCATTTTATTCTCTGTTTGTGGTTGTCAGTGCAGTCAGTGTAGCATTGAGCTGTTGATGTTTTTTACAAGGGATGTGCTATCTGCCACAGGTGCTTCCCAAAGAATGGTGCAGGTGTTTTTATAATGGCCAGGGTAGATGCTGGCAGGGTTTTTAGTAGGGATGGGGCGTCTAATGCAGGTGTTGTGGTAGGGATGGGGTGCACTCTAAAAAAAAATAATGGGCCCAGTACCAGCGATGCTTTAGAAGAACCTTTTTCAGTGCTTTAAAGAACCGTCGAGGCAACAGTTCTTTAAAGAACCCTTTGACGCTGATATGACATAGCATAGCCCGTCATGATCTGAGGCTCTGAAGAAGCATTTCTAATGTCAAGAACCTTTCACATCATGTAATGGTTGGTTCAACACAGAGTTTTCACTCTCCATGGAACCATGCAGAGGTTTAAAGAATCATTTAAGCATCTTTTTATTGTTTTATTGAGTGTATCTACCACAGGTGTGTTTAGTATTGATGGCAAGTCTACTGCAGCTGTTTTTAGTATGAATGGCAAATGTAGTGCAGGTGTTTTGAGTATAGATGCCACATCTACTACAGGTGTTTTAAGAGGCAGGGGCGGAGATAGGATGGGGTATCAAGTGTGTGTGTACGACTCCTTGTCTGTGAAGATTCTCATTCATCCAGGTCATGGTAGTCAAAAGAGCTAAGTTGTATGTAACTGGACTTCTTTTAGAGCTTGAAGATAGGGCTGGATGTTATTTGACAATGATCAGGCACATAACTACTAATCGTTGTTTATTATTATTGTTTGTGAAAAAGCCAATCGGGTAAACTCTTTCTTTATATTTCGTGCATTCCACTGTGTGTGTTTATGTACGGTTCCTTGAAAGCACACTACCACGTGTGTTGTCATGTGACTCTGCCCAGTCCAGTCAATTAGAGAAAGTTTTTTATTTAAAGTTCTATCTTCCAGCCCTAACCGTGATAAAAATCGATATAGGTCAAAATGAAAAAAAATATTGCTATCAATTTTTTTTTTTTGCCATATCACCGTGCCGTACCCTGACAGTAGTTTCAGTGCCGAGAGTGTCCTCGCAGCTGCGCCAGAGTGCTCCTGTTAAAAGATGGCCTCTCCCAGCTCCCACCATGTCGGCGGCTTGATGAATGAAGTTCATTTTTGCGCCCGAGTCTCGCTCTCTTAAAGATCCACGACAGCTGAGCCACGGGGAGGGGGGGGGGGAACGTGTGAGAGTGGCTCGTAACAGATAATGATAATTAAACGAAGCAAAAGCTCCTCTCACCTTCCTGCCAATGGCTCCCTCCTGCATGACAAATATCTTCAGGGAAGGTTTTCTGTGTTTTTTTTTTCACCGTATAAAAGGGAAAGGAGGTCTATTTGTGTATGAAGGTCATGTCTCCTCCCTACTGTGTTTGGAGCAGCACACAGACTGTGTCACTTTCCTCCTCTCTCTCTCTCTCTCTCTCTCTCTCTCTCTCTCTCTCTCTCTCTTGTCTTCCCTCTGTTCTAATCTCTGACCTGCTGTCACACCCACACACACACACACACACACACATACGGACACACAGACACACATGGACACACACACACACATGGACACACACACACATACAGACAGACACACACACACACACACACATGGACACACGGACACAGACAGACACCCACAAGCACACACGGGGCTTTGGAGAGGGACATCTGACATTTGGAAAGGACACACAACTTTAGTCTTGCCGCTTGTCTGAAGTTTTGTCTAATGCGGCCATGCTGGAGCCAGTCAGGGGGGTTGATGGGGTGAGCAGGGGAGAGGAGAGGAGAGGAGAGGAGAGAAGAGAAGAGAAGAGAAGAGAAGAGAAGAGAAGAGAAGAGAAGAGAAGAGAAGAGGAGAGGAAAGGAGAGAGAGGAGAGAAGAAAAGAGAATAGGAGAGGAAAGGAAAGGAGAGAAGAGGAGAGAAGAGAAGAGTAGAGGAGGGGAGTGGGGGAGATGGAAAAGAAATGATCAAGCGCAGGGGAAGCTGAGACCAGGCCCAGTCAGCCGTGCATGTGGGCCCTGGGGGGGGGGGGGGGGGGGGGGGGGGGGGCATGTGGGCCCGGGTGTGAGGTGGGGTCGAGTGGGGGGTGGCTCAGATGTATGCAGGACTGGACTAAGGCCCCCGCAGACACACCAGAGACGGATGAGAGGGAGCGACAAAGCGACCAGCCTCCATTCGTTTTTCAGCGGTGAACTGGCGCTCGTTAGCGACGAGGGACAGAAAATAAAGCGATTGGCCTCTATTCGTTTTCCGTGGTGGGTTGGCGATTGGTACTGATGTGAGAGAAAGACAGAGGGAGGGAGAGAGAGAGAGAGAGAGAGAAAGAGAGAGAGAGATAGCAACCAGCTTTCATTCATTTTCAATGGCAAAACTGGCGATGCGTAGCGTAGCATCTGAGTCAAGCAACTGTTGCATCGCCAGAGTAGGCAGGCCAGAGATAGTGCAGGAGGAAGTCTATTTTATGCAAATATTGAGCTGACTGTTGCTCCTCAACACAAACTAGGAACGCCTAGCCAACAAGAAGTACTGAGGGTGATTACAATCCTCTGTTGTCTGTCTGTGTGCACCTGTCTGAAACACCCTTCAGAAACCTTAATACAGTAAAAGTCCTGTCTTCTATTTGTTCCATCCATCTGCTGTATTAGTGTAGGCAAGTCTATTATTGGCCAGGTGGTGAAAAGACATTTCGATGCAAAATGAGTTTTAAATGATACGCTATAAGTTCGCTTGCTCAAACCCAAAAAGTTTATGGGAGCTGAATTGGTCTATTCTCACTGTGATAACTTCTTTTTCAGCAGGTGAAGCATTGTTTTAAGTGGAGCAGCTGGGAAGTGGCTGATAATAGGCGATATGTCGATAATGGGATCTCCTCCGCTAACATCGCTATTGTAATTAACACACTTCGCCAGCCAAATAGATGAGGCAATTAGTGAAATGTGTATTTTGGGTGCACAGGGTAGTGCCAGTGTTTGGTAGGACTTTTTGAAGCTTGCTTGTTCATCTGTGACATAAACTGCCACAGACAACTCTCTCAGGTTGCTGATACATGTGAAGTACAGCTTACCACAGATGCATGTATGGTAGCAGTGATATGCCTGTGTCAAAAATATTTAGGTGTGCTTGTTATTGTCTAGATTAGCAGGGGGAGGGAGAAACAACTTGCAGTTTTACAGATTGTACTGTTTGTATGGATACATGTGTCAGTATACCTGCTCAATAGAAGGAAATACTTTGAATATTTAGAAGGGAAATTAGCTCATTCCATAGTACAAAAATCATATTCGGATAGGATGTTTTCATGTGGATTTGTGTAAATAAAAAAGAAATCTGCTATAGTACAGTACGTTAGCCAGAGCAACAGGGACTCACAATCGCGGGACGTAGTTTAGGATAAACACATGTACAGTAAAGGTTGTTTGTGGACCTTTTTAATTTGCAAAACAGCATTTACTACCTTACAAAGGTGTCAGTAACAGGGTTCAGAAACTAAAAATCCTGCCACAAATTTGATCCAACCAGCACTGAATCAGCCGATCGTAATGAACACTCAAAACAGCTACATAGATCAGCTTTTCAGTGTACCCAGTCACCTGTAACAGGAAAACGTGACAGAGTTTTTACTTTCGGAACATGTGATTGACACCTCTGCTGCTTTGTCTGTGCTCAGCACAGAGCACTGTCTGCGCCGCTACATGTAGGATTGTGACTACAGACACCTTCTGTTTACCCACCATCTTCCCTCACCCATACCTCACTCCTCTCAATGGCCAGGAAAACAGCCTGAGGCAGGGTGTTGGATGGCAATACTACGACTGCCCCGACCATGGCCCCCAACACAGGCATACATGGATACCTATGTCCATCATTCACACAATACAGCCATGGACGCTTCAGGCATTTTAGGTATTGACTTTTTGTTATTTGTACAAAAAAACCTGGAAGATATCTGGGAAGTATTTGTTGATCTGGTACCTACATATATCCCCTCCCAACCTTAATCTGAGTGCGGAATGTGCTCCTTTCTGGTGTATTGAGTGGCGTGATCAGAGATTGGCCTACGGTGGTTGAGGTAGGTCTGCACACACACATTCACGCATTCACACACACACACACACACACACACACACACACACACACACACACACACACACACATACACACCAGACACACACTGACACATAGACACATAACAACACTTGTGAGCTCTGACATTGATGCACACAAATTCGTCTCTCTCTCTGTCTCCTCGAGTGAATGGGAGCTGTCACTGATGGTCTGACAGAATTCATTTAAGGGTCATTAACATCAGGCGAGCACTAGGACAGACCTCTGTGTCCTGAGAGAATGGAAGTGTCTCCTACATTTAAGGAAAGTTCCTAACTGAGTGACAGCCGAGGCAAGAGCTGGTCGAATTCTCTAAATGCTTTGGAAAGGTAGTTCAGTGCGCTTCCCTCAGAATATCCTTCAGTGCGCCAAAGACTAAAAGGAAAAGAAAGGAGAAGATGATGAATCCCCCACAATGCCGTGCGGCAACAGCAACAGCAACAACTCATTAACATGGCCGACATACAGTACACAACACCAGCCCTATAATTGTGTAATTCCTCTGGAAGTGTCATCATACCTGCCAACACAAATTGGAAGATTTTGGAGATTTTAGTGGCGACGAGTCAAACATATCGATTCAATTATTAATACGTTTGGAGCTTGTAATTTGCGGCGGAGACATGGGAAAAAAACAGAAGAGTTGTCAGCCATGTTATCGATTCTCCTTCACCTCCCCTCATGACCTCATGCTGTTCTCTATTGAGGTCAAGGGAAGGTGTCAGAAAGAGATTTGTGATGGTCTTTGTTTGGACAGATGCTTGGTAAAGCTTGTTTTTGTAACGGTAACTAGGCCTGGGCATAGCAATTAGTCTTTTGGTCTGTTTTTTTCTCTCATTGCCTCAGCCATTACCAGTGATTAGTCATATCTCTTGGGTTTCAAGTCATTTGCTTTTTTTTCTTCTCTGTGTTGTGGTGTAGTTTGAATGTTGTTGACAACCTAAAGCATTCACACAGTGTTCATGAATTCCATCATTTCGCTGTCCTTAATCTTGTGATCCTGTGGACTCTTGGGGTAGTGGTGCAGAGCTGATGCTGCTGAAAGAGCATCCTACTAGGCCTTAGTCCTCCTGAGAGAAAGGGGGCGCAACAGGCCTGGCCCTTAGTCCAACTTGGGGGTTGGGGGGGAATGGGGGATGTTAGAGGCCTCAGTCCTTCAGGTAGAGAAAGGGTGCTGTGTAGGCCCTGGTGCTTCTAAAAGAGAGAGGGGTACAGACATAGGGGGCAGTACTCGCCTTAGCCCATCGGACAGGGAAAGGGGTAGTTATAGCCTTTGCTCCTCCAGACAAAGGAGGTGGAGGTAATGCTGATAAAAATTTGCTAAATACCCATTTTGAATTACTCCTGATGGAGCTTACCTACTTTGAATCAGGTTGTTAAAAAATTGGTACTGAAATATTTCTAAGACATGTGAGTAGATCATATATTGAGCTTTATAGCATCTTATCCAATAGAGGTTGGTTTGCACTACTTTGAGTCCCATACATTTGGGGTAGTGGTGGCCTGGCGGTTAAAGTAACAGACTTGTGACTGCAGGACCGCAGTGTTGAATCCACCAACTGGCCATGGTGCCACTGAGGTACCCTGAGCATGGCATCGTCCCCACACACACACACACACACACACACACACACACACACACACACACACACACACACACACACACACACACACATGAGGTACCCTGAGCATGGCATTGTCCCCACACACACACACACACACACACACACACACACACACACACGCACACACACTGAGGTACCCTGAGCATGGCACCGTCCCCACACACTGCTGCCCGGCCACTGTTGTCATGGCTGCCAGGGGTCAGGTTGGTTATGTACACTGTGTGCTGTGGTGTGGTCTGGTGTGGTGTGCCGTATAATCACAATGACAAATGGGTGCTGTTTGTTTTTGCATTTGGTAATCTGTGTGTGTGTGTCTCTCTCTAACCCTCTCTCTTTCTGTCACTCTAGACAGAGGAGAGAGAGAGAGAGAGAGAGAGAGAGAGAGAGAGAGAGAGAGAGAGAGAGAAAAGGTGAAAAAAGGTGAAAGTTAATGCGATAGGTTTACATGGCTTGCTTGGCTTACAAAACGTACACACACGCACGCACACACATATACACAATTACACACATACACACACATGCACGCACACACACACCTGCACACACACTCATGCCTGCATGTCAGCACCCACGCACCTACACAGAAACACCGGCACGCACATCCACATATACACACCATCATAATCACACACAGACACACACACACACACACAAACGCACACGCACACAAACACACACACACACACACACCCTAAAAAGATGAGTGAGGCTTTAAAGTGAGTGCTAGATAGGTAGATGAAAAGGAAAATTGCTGTATTGCTGTAGCAATTTAGGTACATCACAAACACACACACACACACACACACACACACACACACACACACACACATAAAAGATGCACAGATATACACAAACACACAAGCACACATACATACATACACACACACACACACACACCACACACACACAACACACAAGCACACAGACGAGTGGAGAAAACAGGTAGAACAAAGTACAGCGAGACTCTGAAGAGGGTGTTTCTATCCTGCAGACAGATAAAAAAAAAGGAG
>CM059273.1:21749420-21754420 GCA_030347295.1 Setipinna tenuifilis
CACACACACACACACACACACACAAACACACACGCACCCACACACACACACACACACACACACACACACAAACACACACACACACACACACACACAGACACACACACACACACACAGACACACACACACACACACACACAGATGTCCAGGAGCCCTGTCAATCCCAATCTTTTGTGAGCATAACGGCGTCTTCATTCCAACACATGGAGGCTTAGAGGACAGGAGTAGAGGAGGGCAGGGAGAGGGAGGAGAGGAGAGGAGGAGGGCAGAAGTGAGGGAGGAGAGGAGGAGGAGGGCAGAAGAGAAAGAAAATGAAGAGACAAAAGCAGAGAAAAAAGAGTGTCAGTCAAAAAGGAAAGCGGATGCATGAACGAAAGAGAGGAACAAAGGAGGAGAGAAAAAAACATGGATAAAGACATGGATGGAGAACAAACAGCGGGGGAATTAAAGGCAGGGTGAAAGCAGGATGGTCAAGAAGAGAGATAAGGAGAGGAGAAGAGGAAGAGAGAAGAGAAGAGAAGAGAGAAAAGAGAAGAGAAGAGAAGAGAAGAGAAGAGAAGAGAGAGGAGGAAAAAAATGAGAGAACAAAAGACAGATAGGTAGAGGAATGGATGAACAGGGAAGAGATGGATAGAAAGTGAGGAGCAGAGGGGAGAAAAGAGGAGACTATAGATCAGAGCAGAGGACAAAAGAGGAGAGGAGGGGTGGTGAGAGGAGAGGAACGGGAAGAAGAGGAACAAGAAGAGAGAAGATGAGGAGAGGAAAGAAGAGGAGAGCAGAGGAGAGAGAAGAGAGGTGGATGCAGAAGAAGAGAGGAGAGGAAAAGGGAAGGGAAAGAGGAGAGAGGAGAGAATAGGAAAGGAGAGGAAATGTGAGGAGAGGAGAGGAAAGAAGATGGGGAAGCGGTCAGAGAGGAGAGTAGAAGAGAGAGAAAAGAGAGGAGAGGAGTGGGAAAGGAGGGAGAAGGAGATGAGATGGAAAAGGAGGGAGGAAAGGAGAAGAGATGAAACAGGAGGGAGAAGAGAGGATGGGCAGGTGGGGATGGACAGAGAGTGAGGAGTTTGGCAGATGGAGGAGGTGATGAGAGGAGAATATGTGATGCATGCCTGTGGGTTCCCTAACTCCCTTACCTCACAATCACACACACACACACACACACACACAGTCACACACAGTCACACACAAAACACATACACACATACACACACACACACACACACACACACATACACACAAAAACATGTGCACGCGCACACACACACACACACACACACACACACACACACACACACACATAAACACACACAAAACACATGCACACAACACGCACACACACACACACACACACACACACACACACACACACACACACACACACACAGCACTCCTCAGTTCTTAATCTCAATGGTTTATCTGAGAGTCTGCATCAGTGCTGTTGGTACGGTGGCCTGGAGGTGACACTCTCAGGATGGGTGTTGATCTGTCTCCCATTGGCAGGGAATTAGGATACATTCTGTGTGCCAATGGTGCCATATGGGCTGTGTGTGTGTGTGTGTTTGTGTGTGTGTGTGTGTGTGTGTGTGTGTGTGTGTGTGTGTGTGTGTGTGTTGATTGTGAGCACGTGTGTGTGCGTGATGGGCTCTCAGGCCCAAGCTGGGCGATCCACACACACACACACACACACACACACAACCACACACACACACACACACACGGGCACACACTGTTTTGACTGCTGGCCCTTACAAGAGGTGCCCATCAGCATGTTCATTTTCTCTTTATCCTCTATGCCACAGACAGAAAGGTTATGTTTGATGTGTTTACAAAAGAGTGGTGCTGCGTGTGTGTGACTGTTTGTGTGTGTGTGTGTGTGTGTGTGTTTGTGTGTGTGTGTGTGCCTGCAATTTGTGTGTGTGTGTGTGTGTGTGTTGTGTGTGTGTGTGCGTGTGTGTGTATGTGTGTTTTTAAAAGCTTTGTGTGTCTGTTTTTGTGTGTTTCCTTGTATGTGTTTGTGTGTGTGTGGGTGCATGGGCTGTCCAGAATGAACTGGGGCATCTTGTTTGTGTCACGCTTGGAAGGAGCAGGAATCGGTGCTGATGCTGTCGCCGTGGCTACAAGGCAGAGATGGGCGCTGATGGCAGGAGTAATTACAGGGACACCCACGGGAGGACGGGTGATTGGCAGCCCTGGGAAGCCATTCACACACACACACACACATGCGCACACATGCACTCACACACACACACACATGCAAACACAAACTCTCAGACTCTGTCTCTCACACACACACATTCACACATTCACTCATTCACTGATTCTCAAGCACATTTAGACTGGCGAAGAAATACTAACACACACGCACACACACACACACACACACACACACACACACACACACAGACACGCACACACAGCCCGTTTATCACATGGAAACACAGAGCCATAGATTGAGGAGATAAGATAGAGCCGTAGCCATGTTTGATTTTATCAGAGAACAGAAGCGCAAATCCCCATATCTCAGTCCACCCCACACTGAGGGAGTCGCGCGGATGGGAACGGATGGTGCTAATCACGCCTGCAAAGTCATTTAGCGTGCTGGTGCGGGAGAGACCAGACGCTCTCAGAAACGACGGTGCAGAATTGTACTTTTAGGGCTACAAAGCTTGTCACACCGGCAGTACTCTCAAAGGGACATAATTGTAGCTTTTAACCACTGTGTTACAACTAGTTTGTAGCTTTGTAAGAGCTGCAGAGGTACAGATCAGTACCTTGAGGTCCAAATATTAGCCTTTGGGGGTACATTAATGCTGATTGGATCTCAATATGCAGATGTATACCCCTGCTTTCACAATACTTCTGAGAGTGTACTGGAGTTGCATTAGACATTTACACACCCACCCACATACACACGTACACACACACACACACACACACACACACCACACACACACACACACACACACACACACACAGGCACACATAGACACACACACACCACCCACACACACACACACACACACACACACACACAGAAAGCAGCCACACCAAACTGCGCCTGATTAGGCCACCACAATGAAGCCATCACTCTTACAGAGGCAGGCCATGCCCTGGGTATGTGCACACATTAGTGTGTGTGTGAGTGTGTGATTGCGTGTGTGTGTGTATATGTGTAGAGTGTGTGTGTGGGTGTGTGTGCTGCAGTATAACAGTAAATGACAGAGGCTGGGGCACTGTGTGGAGACGAGGGGCACGCGGAGGGGGTGGGGGGCAAAGGGCAGGGGGGGGGCAGGGGGGGGGGGGTGTGGGGGCATGAGGGGTGGGTCACGACCCCCTCTAATGATCCCCTTTCCCATTACAGAGGTGGGAGAGAAGGTGAAGGGGACATGACCAGGGGCACTGATGTGTGTGCATGTGTGTGTGTGTGTGTGTGTGTGCGTACATGTGCACAGACATTCAACAGCATTCAGAGCTGTGTGGTGGTTGTTAAAGAGGTTTGTGTGGATGTTTCACTAATAATGTTTTTTTGTGTGTGTTTATGGTTGTGCATGGCTATGTGTGGGTGTGTGTCTTTAGGTGTTTATTCAGGTGTGTTAGTTTGCATGTGTGTGCGTGTGTGTGTGTGTATGTGGTAGGTTGGTGGGTGAGTGTGTGTGTGTATGTGTGTGTGTGTGTGTGTGTGTGTGTGTGTGCTCAAGCTGATGGTGTACTCACAAGCCTCTTGGTATATACATATTTCATCAGTGGTGCTAGTACACCTCCTCCATCCTCACATGAGGAATCATCTTATCCTGCAGTAGCTCTCACCTCCACATATAATAAACTAATAAATAACTACAGAAAAATCCAAAAAACTAAACGAAGTATAACCCATCTTAGACCTGTGCACCCAGCATGCAAAAACACAGCCCAACTTCTCACTTGTCTTCTCTTCTCTTGTCTTCTCTTTCAATTTTGCTTCTGTTCTGTTCTCTTCTTTTCTCTTCTGTTCTGTTCTCTTTTTTCTCTTGTCTTCTGTCCTTTTCTCCCTTCTATTCTTTTTCTCTTCTTTTACTTACCTCTTCTCTTTCCATTTTTCTTCTCTTCTCTTTCAATTTCTCTTCTGTTCTCTTCTCCTTCTCCACCCCCTCGCCTCTCTTCTCTTCTCTTTTCTTCTCTTCTCCTTTTGCCCCTTCTCTTCTCTCTTCCCTCCCTTTGCCCCTTCTCTTCTTTTTCCCTCCTTTTTTTCTTTCCATTTCTCCTTCTTCACTCCCCCTCCTCTCCACTGCTCTTCTCTTCTCTTCTCCTTCACTCCCCTCCCTCCCCTCCTCCCTTCATCTCCCCTCCTCTCCTCAGTTCTTCTCTTCTCCTCCATCTTGCTTTTCCTTGCAGTGTGCTATGTGTCTCTGCCTCTCCCTGCTTATCTGTGCTGGGTGTGCTTCATTACTGCTCCTCTCTGAGTGTACGCTGGGATGTGCAGCATAATCTCACTGTTACAGAAAGCAGCACAGCATCAGCACCACTTTCATGTAGCCACGCCACGACCAGCAGCAGTGTCACTGCCCAAGATAAAGTAGTGCTCAGAGCAGAACTTGTTTATCGTTTCGCCTTTAGCTGTCAGTCACACATATGCATACACACACAGACACACACACACATAAACTCTTGCACTCGCAGACACACACACACACACACACACACACACACACACACACACAAATGCACACGTACACTTGCACATGGGCCCAAACACACACACACATGCACATGTGCACACACACACGTGTATACAAACACACAAACAGACAGACACACACACACACACCACACACACACACACACACACATGCAGCCTTACAGTAAGTCGAGCTGTCAGTCAGTGTGCCCGTGGCCTGTGTGTGATGAGTGTTAGCGTGCCCATTAGCGAGGACGCCAGCATGTTTCTTCAGAAGAGAAGGAAAGCGTGTGTGTGTGTGGGCGTGTGTATGTGTGTGTTTGAAGTGTGTGTATGAGGGAACTGCCGC
>CM059273.1:21768020-21770520 GCA_030347295.1 Setipinna tenuifilis
CACAAAGTACAACACAAAGAAAGGGCATGGTGAAAACTTTCATGAGAGAGAAAAAGAGAGTGAGAGAGAGAGACAGACACAGAGAGAGAAACATAGAGAGAGGGAGAGGGAGAGAGAGAGGAAGAGGGAGAGTAAGAGAAAGAGATGGAGAGAAAGAGAGAGAGAGAGAGGCACATGAAGGCCTCACTCCCCAGGTGTGCTTAATCAGATGATGGAGTCTTAGTCTCCACCTAAAGGCTGTTGCATTGCCACTGCAAAGCCAGTGGGGGTGCAGAGGGACGTTGCAACAAGTACTTGGAAACACAAACACACACTTCATGCACACACCCACACACACAGATGTACACACTCTTCATGCACACACACACACACATACACACACACAGACGAACACACATTTCATGCACATGCATAGCCAGAGTTGCAGAGGGACATAGCAACAAGAACTCGGACATACACACCTTGCTGAGTGTCAGTAAACCCCCCCCCCCCCCCCCCCATGCCATGCATGTAGTATGAAGAAGACCCAAGAGTACGTGAACAGATAAACACCTCTGTGAGTATCAGTGAAGACATCCCCCGACCCCCCTGTCATGTGACACTCTGAAGGAGGGGTGGGTGATAGGTGGTGGGGTGGGTGATGAGTGATGAGGGGGTGATGGGTGAGAGTGGGGGTCTGTTTGACTCTCCTGTTATGTGACATGTGAAGTAAGGCTGGAGGGTGGGTGATGAGGGGTGGGGGTCTGTGTGACTCTCCTGTCATGTGGTACTCTGAAGGAGAGGTGTGGGGTGGGTGATGAGGGGTGGGGGTCTGTGTGATAGATGAGGGGGGCGTCTGGAGAGGGTGCTAATCTCTGAATGACTCTCTCCAGAAGGGGAATTAGCCCAGAGCCCCCTGATTAGGGCAGCAGGGGGGGGCGGAAGTGTGCATTGATCTCCTCATCATGGCTGGGGCCTCAGTGCCATCACTGTCACAGGCACAGTCCCTCTCCCTCTCTCCTCTTCCTCCCCATCTCTCTCTGCCCCTCGCTCTCTCTCTCTCTCTCTCCCTCTCACCGTGATAGTCAGTCACCCCTCATCACCCTCTCTCTCTCTCTCCATCTATCCTCTTTCTCTCCCTCTTCCTCTCCATCTCTCTCTCTCTCCATCTTTCTCCCTCCCTCTCCCTCTTCCTCTCACCATGACAGCCAGAGTCACCCATCACCCTTCTCTCTTCCTCTCCTCTTCCTCTCCATCTCTCTCTGTCCCTCTCCCTTTCTCTCTTCATCTCTCTCTCTCCCTCTACTCTCCCTCTCACCATGAGTCACAGTCACCCCTATCACTCTCTCTCTTTCCCTCTCCTCCTCTTCATCTCTCCTTCTCTCTTTCTCTCCCTCTTTCCTCTTTCTCTCCCTCTCCCTTTCTCTATCTCTCCCTCTCTCTCTACTTCTCGCTCTTCATCTTACCCTCGCTGTGTCTCTCTGCGTCTCTCCCTCTCTCTCCCTCATCCTCTCCATCTCTCTCTCTCTCCCTCTCCATCTCTCTCTCTCTTTCCATCTCCCTCTCTCTCTTTCCCTCTCCATCTCCCTCTCTCTCCCTCTACCTCTCTGTCTTTCCCTCTCTCTCTCCCTCTCCCTCTCCTTCTCCTTCTCCCTCTACCTCCCTCTCTCCCTCTCCTTCAATTAGCCGTCTGGCCAGGAGCTCTGTCAATCGCCTCACACATTGTACACACACACACACACACACACACACACACACACACACACATGCACCCACACACACACACACACACATGCACCCACACACACACACACACACACACACACACACGCACACACACACACACACACACACACAGATGTCCAGGAGCCCTGTCAATCCCAATCTTTTGTGAGCATAGCGGTGTCTTCATTCCAACACATGGAGGCTTAGAGGAGAGGAGTAGAGGAGGGCAGGGAGAGGGGGTAGAGGAGAGGAGGAGGAGGACAGAAGTGAGGGAGGAGAGGAGGAGGAGGGCAGAAGAGAAGGAAATGAAGAGACAAAAGCAGAGAAAAAAAGAGTGTCAGTCAAAAAGGAAAGCAGATGCATGAACGAAAGAGAGGAACAAAGGGAGGAGAGAAAAAAGACATGGATAAAGACATGGATGGAGAACAAACAGTGGGGGAATTAAAGGCAGGGTGAAAGCAGGATGGTCAAGAAGAGAGATAAGGAGAGGAGAAGAGAGAAAGAGGAGATGAGATAAGAGAAGAGAAGAGAAGAGAGAGGAGGAAAAATGAGAGAACAAAAGACAGATGGGTAGAGGAATGGATGAACAGGAAGAGATGGATAGAAAGTGAGGAGCAGAGGGGAGAAAAGAGGACACAATAGATCAGAGCAGAGGACAAGAGGAGAGGAACGGGAAGAAGAGGAACAAGGAGAAAGGAGATGAGAGGAGAGGAGAGGAAAGAAGATGAGAGGAGGAGGGGAGAGGAGAGGAGAGGAGAGGAGAAAGACAAGGGAAGTGGATGCAGGAGAGGAAAGA
>CM059273.1:21788020-21790520 GCA_030347295.1 Setipinna tenuifilis
CACATACACATACACATACACATACACACTCACACACACACACACACACACACACACACACACACATTTCTATATGCACACACTCGGAAACACACACACACATACACACACACACTCACACACACACACTCACACACACACCAAGTTAGGGAGGCGTGTCATTAAGCAAAGGCACTTGACATTACGGGAGTGATTTCAGTGTCATTCAAAGATGCTTAACATTAGCAGCCTGAGTGCAGTGCCATTCAAAGACGCTGCCTCTTTTACAGGAGTGCTTTTAGTGGCACCCTGAGATTAGCAGCATAATGCTCACCGTAACACTCTTTAACATCACTTAACGTTACACAGCCCTCATCCAGCATCCAGCAAAAAAAAAAAAAAAAAAAAAAAAAACCTTAACGTTTTCATCGTAGCGAAACACGGTCTCTACGGGAGCCCTCCACACGCCTCCATTAGCAAAGCCTTTAATCACTTAATTTCCCCCCATAAATAAATAAGCAAATAAATAAATAAATAAACAAACACACAAACAAACAAATAAATAAATAAATAGATGGTTGGGGGGTGTGGGGGGGGGTGGGGGGAGCAACAAGTGCAGCGTAGCCGAAGGAACACACAGGGACTCTCTGTAATGGCTCATAAATCTCTCAGAGCTCCTAATTAGGCCTGTGAACTCACTCCGCTGCAGGCTCTGTGGATTTACACACTGGGGGTGGCCACACACTACACACATGCCCAACCACACACACACACACACACATGCCCAACTACACACATACACACACACACCACACACATGCCCAACCACACACACACACACACACCACACACATGCCCAACCACACACACTACACACTACACACATGCCCAACCACACATACACACACACACACACACACACTACACACATGTGTGTGTACTGTATGTGTGTGTGTTCACACAGAGTTAAACTCACAGAGACACATACACTTATGTGTGTACTCTATGTATGTGTGTTCACACAGAGTTACACTCTGAGAGACACACACTCACACAGACACATACGACCACACACATGAACGTGCACACACACTCACACACACACACACTCACACATGCTCACACAAACACTTACAAAGAAACGCATATTTTCACGCTTAACATATCCACACGTATAAATACACACATGTGCAGGGTATCTAAATCCCCATGATAAAGATGTTTGCTCCAAGGTCCTTTTCTCCATCTGAAGCACTGCACCACAGAGAGTCTGAGTGGGAAGTTGAGTAAAGTTTGTTAGAGATCAAAGTCCCTTGGATGCGGGGGCTTGATTTGGAATGGTTATAATACAGAGTTGTATCGTGGTAAAAAAGAAAATTGAGTAAAGTACATACACACTGCTTGGAAAAAAGGCGAGCAAATTATTCCTGTCAGTAATACTAGCAATCATAAAAAGGCAGAACAGAATTTCTTTACAAAAACCAAATGTATTTCTTTATACGTGTGTGTGTGTGTGTGTGTGTGTGTGGTTAGGGGAGAGGGCCTGAGGGGTTGGTAGGGTTAGGGTTAGAAGAAATACTGCTCCTTACTCACTCACTCTCTCACTCACTCACACCCTCAGCTTACAAACAGCAGCTGATAAATGCTCTTTAAACCTAACCGCAGTTTACGCTGGGCCTCCTCAGAGGTGATTGTGCCTGGCACTAGTGGCTGTAGAGCCCCTGGCTGTGGGGGTGGTGAGGTGAGGTGGGGTGGGGTGGGGTGGGGTGGCCCCACTCTGCGTGGTGCTTTAATAAAGCCCCATAAATGATTCAGGGTTGCCCGGGCCAGGCTAACCTTCGCCTGGCATTCAGAAGCAGCCAAGGGCAGCGCAGCACATCACAGTGTACTGTTTGGACATTAGCACTTGTGTTTGGTCTCTAAGCAACCGGTGGAACCCAATGTTCTTTTTTGTGTTCTTTTTTTTAATTTTGGTTATGTCATATCTATATATAACACCCTTGTGCATTTACATTCACATTCAAAGTTGTTTAAAGTTCAAAGTTTGTTTTAATAGCAATTTTTTAAAAAGCTCCGTTGCCGTACAGAGCGTTGGAGCTAATGTTTAAGATTAGTGTGAGATTGGCATCGGTGAATGACGGAGACCATGCCAAGAATACTGCTCTGGAACTTTTACTAGATAATAACTCATCTCAGCCCAAGGTGCCCCTCAACACGCACACTTCTGAGGATAGTGCCACTTCCTTCCTAACTACGGTGGCTGACATGACACATTCTTGGACCTCTGAAAACTGGCCTATAACTATACTGTACGGTGGCCAGCACATTCAAGATAACACAATACATAATTACCAAAGTGCCAAAATGAAAAAGAGGAAAAGCAAAGCAATGTGGATATAAACTGTAATGTAAGATTAATTGAATTCGCTACAGTAAGACGGAGTATGAAGCTGTATGTGTTTGTGTCTGTGTCTATGTAACCGTGTTTGTGTGTGTGTGTGTGTGTGTGTGTGTGTGTGTG
>CM059273.1:21795520-21798020 GCA_030347295.1 Setipinna tenuifilis
TGAGGGGGTGTTTAGGTGGGATAGAAAGTGTGTGTGTGTGTGTGTGTGTGTGTGTGTGTGTGTGAAAGAGAGAGTATGCCAGGGTAAGGTTATATATCAGCTGCTCCTTTAATTAAATGTGTAGCGCTGTCTGGCCAAAGCCTGAGAGAGCTCCTGTTTAATCCACCTCTAGTTTGTGGCTTTAGGAGAGGGATGGAGGGAATAAAAGAGAGATGTGGGAAGGGGTGAAAGACAGACAGGCAGAGAGATAGGGAGAGAGAGAGAGAGAGAGACAAAGAGGGGGTTTGCCCACCAGCTATAGCCCCACAAAACCACTGATGATCACATTTCACAAATTAAAATGTCATAAAGTTTACATCACGAAAGCGCGTGCGTGCGTGTGTGCGCACATACACATACCCACCCACACACACACACACACACACACCCACACCCACACCCACACCCACACACCCAGAAACAACGGGATTCTTCCCAGGCAGATAGATAAGGAAGAGTGTGACTTGTGTTGTGTCCTAATTTAACATTTGCGCGTGTTAAGATTGCTCTTCCATTTCCTCTCTGCGGCGGCACGGAGAGATAATAGGGGGAGAATGGCCCTCGCCGACGACTCGTGCTCAGCTAGGCGGCACAATGGCTTTTGTTTTTAGGCAGGGAAGACATTTAAACTAATCTTCCCCGCCGTGGAGTTATGGCGCTGGGAAAAAACTGCGGCTCCCCTCTCCCTTCTCTGACTGTCTCCTCTCCCTCTCTCTCTGTCCTAGGCTACCTCTCGCCGTGCTATTGGAGCGGGATTTTAATTCTCCTCGCCCGCAGAACGTGTGCTGGGAGCCAAAAAGGGCCCCGCTGTTCCCCTCTTTTCAATTTTACCTCGTAATAAATTTTCGTTTTTTTTTTCTCTCTTTTTTTCTCTTTCCCTTCTTCCTTTGCTCTTTCCAATATAAAGGCAAATTAGAATTCATTGAATTCCGACATGTTCATTAGACTCTGCTGCTGCTGCCTGGCCGTTTCAAGTGGCTCTTCTATTAAGTCATGTCTACACACCACTTAGAACACAGGCAGGCCAGGCAGGACCAGTTTGATCCAGCTGCCAGGTGTGTGTGTGTGTGTGTCACACTGTGTATGTGTGTGTGTGTGTGTGTATGTGTCACACTGTGTGTGTGTGTGTGTGTGTGTGTGTGTGTGTGTGTGTGTGTGTGTGTCTTTGCTGAAGTCTGAGTGTCTGAGTGATATACCTTACCCTTTCTCACCTGCTGTGTTCTCATAGGTGATAAAGGTCCAGTGTTTCCCACAGTGCTTAAGAGAAATAGAAATACACTGTACTGTACACTGTGATGGTGTAGATACTGTATCTACAGTTACAGCTATGTCTGAATGCTGCTTTTTTAGCTGTAGAAGTGACATCATATGAGATTGTGTTGGTGTACATTACTGAATATGTGTTGGTACACATGGCCACTGGCACTGGAGAATTTGTTGGTACCTGTAGATATAATTTGATAAAACAAATATCATAAATATAAATATTCATCTGTGTGATCAGACCTCTACTAGATCACAGTTGGATGTCATCTTTGAGTAATCAAGATAGTCAGTAATGTAATCTAAAATGTAGAAATTGTAAGTAATTCTTGTAATAAATTATGATAATCTTAAACCTAATCAGTAACACAATAATAATAATAATAATAATAATAATAATAATAATAATAATAATAACAATAATAATAATAATAATAATAATAATAATAATAATAATAACAATAATAATAATAATAATAATAATGTATTATGTATATATTATGTTATCATGTAACTCTAGAATTACACAATTCTAAATCATATCTAATGATAATTAAAATGTCACATTCCATATTCAGTAATATTTTGTAATGTCCCTGTACATGTGAGAGATGTTTTTTTAGAAGACTCAGCATGACACACTGTTTTACAAGAAGAAAGAGTACGCCTTTGCTCCTCTCAGCCCAGCTCAGGGTGGGAGAGGCGGGGATGAGAGACAAAACGAGAGTACACACAGTAGGCCCGTGACACAGGGAATTACAGCACCGAAGCCTGCTTGTGTGTGTGTGTGTGTGTGTGTATGTGTGTGTGTGTGTGTGTGTGTGTGTGTGTGTGTGTGTGTGTGTGTGTGTGTGTGTGTGTGTGTGTGTGTGTGTGTGTGTGTGTGTGTGTGTGTGTGTAAACGTGTACCTATCCACCTAGAGTATGTGTGTGAATGAGTGTGTGTCTGTGAGAGAGAGAGAGACAGATAGAAGAGAATGAGAGAAGAAAAAGAGGAGTGGGTCTGTGGCAAAGGGAATTACGGCTCTGAAGTTTAGCGCCACAGTGGGGGGGAATTACAGCAGCAAGGAGAACGTGGAGATGCTGTGTGCGTGCGCGCGTGTGTGTGTGTGTGTGTGTGTGTGTGTGTGTGTGTGTGTGTGTGGAGATGCTGGCAGATTTGTCAGCAGGAGCAGGCAGAGGAGCAGTAGGGGGAGTA
>CM059273.1:21808020-21813020 GCA_030347295.1 Setipinna tenuifilis
TGGGGCTTGCATTCACCAAGAAATTATTTTTCTTGCCAGCGCTCAGTTGCTCTAAAAGTTTCTAAGTAAAAGTTCTCTCTCAAGTCCTCTTCACAACACTGCTGCAAAGAACAAGCTCTACTTTGCAAAAAAAAAAACGTGCCGCTATGCGCAAGACTGATTGGGTTGGTTTGCTTGGCTGCTTGTATTGATGTATTGCTTCCCTAACAAGATATTAATAATTCCCTGGCGACTGTGCATCCATTCTTCGGCGGTCAAAAGCGTTGTAATGTGAAATGATAGAAACTGCCGTTTCCCATTTGTTTATGCGTTGGTTTTGCTTCTCCCAGACGGAGGTGCTACTTTTAGAGCTAAGGGCCTCTGTGAATTAATCTTAGTCAAAAAAAAATTAGGAGTCCCCAAGTTAGGGCTGACACAACCATTATTTTTAGGGAGTTTCTTCCTAAATCGGCAAGCTGGACGCTACTTTTAGCTACTTTAAGATCCACTGTGAATACCAGCTCAGAACAGCTTGCTAACTGGATCCCACTCTTGTTCCTGTTACTTCTGTCACAACAGCCTGCTAACTAGAACCCGCCATCTCTCCTTCACTCCGATTAGGACGCTAGCAGCTCTTACTCTGTCTCCTTCAATCAGAACATGATGCTAAAAATGCCTACCCTCTTTCCACCAATCAGAACATGACATTGACAGTTCCTGCCCTCTCTCCACCAATCAGAACATGAGTCTAACTAGACCCTACACTCTGACTCTGTCCTTCAATCCAGTTAGGATGCTAACAATTCCTACTCTCTCTCCTGCAACCGGGCAAGGACTCTAACAGTTCCTTCCCTCTCTCCACCAATCAGAACTTGACATTAACAGTTCCTGCCCTCTCTCCACCAATCAGAACATGAGTCTAACTGGACCCTACACTCTGTCCTTCAGTCCAGTTAGGACGCTAACAGGTCCTACTCTCTCTCTCTCCTGCAACCGGAGCAGGACTCTAACAGTTCCTTCCCTCACTCCATCCATCAGGAGGTGACACTAAATAGATGCTACACTTTGTCCTTCAATCACAACCGGCAGGAAACTAGATTCTGCCCTCTCTCTCATCCAATAAGCACAGGACACTAGCTGGATATCAATATCTCACTCTCAATGACAACAGCATGTTACCCAGATTGCACACTCTCCTCTCTTAGTCAGAGTAACACGATAACCAGATGCTTCAGATCTCTTTGAATCGTTCTCAGTGAGAATAGCAAACTGGCTAGATCCTGCTCTTTCTCTCTGTTGTAGTCTGAGTGGCTCTGTTTCCCTCTCTTTATCCTCGCTCTTTCTCTTTTTCTCCCTGTCTTTTTCTGTCCCTGTCCCTGTCTCTCTCTGTCTGTCTCTCTGTCTGTCTGTCTCTCCCTCTCCCTCTCTCTAACACACTCGGTCAATCAGAGCAGCCCATATCCTGTTCTTTCATTCTCAATTAGCACAATGTGCACTGATCATTCCGCTCTCACTTACCAAACCACCACACAGTCTCAATCTTGACAGCATGCTCACCGCATCCCAGTCTGTCTTTCTCTCAATTAAACAGCATACTAATTGGGTACCTCTCTCTCTCTCTCTCTCTCTCTCTCTCTCTCTTTCCTTTTTTCGGGCCAATTTCTTATTGGGGGCATGCCAAGTTGGCCACCCTTATTAAATTCACCAAAGCCTGCAATGAGGTGCCAAGATAGTGACATGATATCTATGTCTAAATCTCCAGTGGAAACAAGAATAGCGGAAGAGTACACTTTCTACCAGCAAATTTGGCTCACTTTACCACATGCTTTTACGGGAGAGAGGGAGTAGTTACAATCAATGACACTTGGAGGCCTGCTTTAAAGTAGTGAGTCAGACTGATTATTTTCAAAAGAGCTTTAATATTTTTTTTTTTTGCTTTATCATTAAATGTTTTATTACTGTTTTTTAATTAGATTTTTTTTTTCAAATAAAGGGTTTCAAAGCTGGCAAAAAAAAACTCTCTCAATCAGCACAGCCCGTTAACTAGCTCCTCTTTGAGGTCGGCTAGCATGCTAACTAGAGCCTAACGGCGGCTGCAGCTCAATGTGAGTTCATTGAGTGCTCCTGGTCACGCTAGTCATTCACCTTCAAGGAGCTGACGCACCGCTGAGACCTTGAGCTCACGCTTATCAATGGCCTGGTGATCTGGCAAGTAATCGATGGAGATTCGCATGGAGTTAAATGAAATCCCTTCTGCGAATCTGAGCTCAGGCTCACACACATTGAGCGGGCGGGAGACATGCCTGAGCCTGAGCCTGTGCCTGTTGTTCAGCACAGCACAACCCCATTCTCTGCTTCCAACGATTGAGCCATGAGCTTTAACTGTTGTGAAGGCTACATCAACCTCCCCTCTCTCCCTTCATCTCTCTCTCTCTCTCTCTCTCTCTCTCTCTCTCTCTCTCAAATTCAAATTCTTTTTTTTTCATATGTCTCTGTCTTTCTCTCTCTCTCTTAAATTCTAATTCTTTTTTTTCAAATGTCTCTCCTCTCTCTGTCTCTCTCAAATTCTTTTTTTTTTTTCAAATTTCTCTCTCTATCGCTTGTTTAGAGTGCCTCTCTCTCTCTTTCTCTCTTTGTCTCTTTCTCCGTCGCCTGTTTAGAGTGCCTCTTGCGCTTCTCTTTTTGGTAATTCTGAAGCGGGTTCAGGGTAAAATATGAAGATGGCCTGCACGTCTCAGCAACAGCACAAGCAAATTGCTCCTCTTCACAGTCTCGCTAGCTAAGTTCCTTTCTGTGTTCAGTGCTGCTGCGCTTCCCTTTCCTCTGTTCTTTTCCTTTTTTAAAATTAATTATTCACCGCTCCGCATTCAAAAGTGTTCTTCTTTTGGCCTGGGTTCCTTTAAGGACATTTGAGGTAATACAGGTGCGGGGAATAGAACTATAATGTTCTTTCAAGTGTGTGTGTGTGTGTGTGTGTCCTTGAGGATTTTTTTCTTTTTTTTTTTTGAAGCTGGAAGTTATATGGTGCAGAGAGGCAAAAGAGTGCAATGTAAAAATGACATCCCCTCCTTATTTCTCACCATTATCAAGATGTCCCTTTCAACTTTCGAAGGAAATATTCATTTTCAGCGAAAGCTACATTTCTTACAAGATGTCGCCACTTACAGTTGATACGTGTGATTTCTTTTTCAGTAGCAGCAGCAGCAGCAGCAGCAGCATGGACTTAGTTAGTAGCCAATTAGGATAGCCAGCCTCAAGGCCAGGAAACAAATGCCCCGCGGGTTCAATATCGTTCACCACGATATACCGACCAATTCAGCAATCAATATTCATGAAGGGGCATTGATTAATTGATGAGTGCTTGAATTGATTGTATGGATTGATCCCTCCTGTAGAGAAGGGAAGGTCATGGGTGCCTCTGATAGGAGTGGAGATGTGCAGCTGGGATTGAGGTTTTTTTTTTTTTATTTTTTTTTTTTAGTTTTGCTCTGTGTGTGACTCACTGCTTTATTTGTGGAGTATTGGGGTTGTTTATGCAGTGCTGTGTGAATCCCATTTAATACACCAACCGCACCACTTTTCCTTAGTGGAGTGCCAGAAATATCTGCTTGCGTATTTTTCTTTTTAAAAAAAAAAATGTGCTTGTGATGTCCTGGGACTTTTAATTCTTTAGGCAGTGTTCTACCTAAAACATTCATTGTGTTTGTGAAGCAATATAATCACCATGTCAAAAGCAAAAACAAAGGTTAAATGTAATTATTTTTATAAATATTTTTTTTTACATTTTACATTTTCTTTATCTACCCAGAGTAATAAAAAAGTATGAGGGAAATAAGGAGCTGGGTTTCCATATCATTTAATCACTTTATATCCCTTAATAGTCTTTGGGAAGAGGAAGTCATTTTGCTCATCCCAAGTGCAGCGCAGTACAAATTTAAGGGTCCTTAAAAGCCTTTGAAGGTAAACTGATAAAGACCCTTGGGCTGAAACATTGTTGATTCAGGCCAGCTACATAAAATCTAATTAGGAAAAAAACATTCATACTGTGTCTTGTTTTTGAAAAGAGACCGGCGTATATCTCTCTGACTTTAGCAAGCCTGCCATGTTGTCTTGGTTTTTTCAGTCAGTCATCCGCTCGCTTTCCACCTCAAGTTGGTATGCGGTGAGCATTTTGGTGTACCATAGCTGCTATTCAAAACACAGTGGGTGCTTTATGACAAAGTCCTTTGGTACAATGTGCAATGTGTTGTTGTGCTTGTTATTGATGTTGTTATTGTTGTTGTTGTCTATCGGAGATAGAGGAAAGAGTTTGTGGGAGTTGTAGTTCTTTTAGCAGACCTGTCACGTCTGCAAAGGTTGAGGGATTTTTTTTTCACTGGACAGGCAGACAGATTTCCGACCATCTGTGATCATGCAGTACCAATCTGGTTGCTCTCTTCTCTCTTTCTTTCTATCTTTCTCCTTGCTCCTCTTTCTCTTTTTCCTTAATGTTTCTGCCTGTTCCGTGTGTGTCTTCTCTGTCCTGACGTCATGAAGCAGACAGAGTTCATCTGTGTAATTGTCAGTCACAGCTCACGCTGCATTGATATCCCCAGTGATCAGTCGCAATCACTGTAATATGCATTTCAGGAACATGTTGAAAACCTGAGATATTTTAATCTTAAAAGGAAGCCGCAATTTTCACACCTCTTCTGCCTCCTCCCTCCTCAGCTTCCCGTGTGTGTGTGTGTGTGTGTGTGTGTGTGTGCACGCGCATGTGTGTGTGTGTGTGTGTGTGCGTGCGTATGTGTGTGTGTGTGTGTGTGTGTGTGTCCCTGGGTGAAAAGCCGTATTAGTGTCTGCTCACACCTTCTAGTTCCTTTACATCGTGTCCTCTGCCATGCTGCTCTCCTCCCCGACCTCATCTCATCTCACCATCCTTCTCTTCTTTTTTTCCATCCCTTTTTCCCCATCTCTTCCCTCCAGCACCCCTTCCTTCCCTCCCTCCTCTTTCCTGTCCTCCACTCCTCCCTCGTTTCACT
>CM059273.1:21818020-21820520 GCA_030347295.1 Setipinna tenuifilis
GATGAAAGGGGAGCAGAGTAGAGAGGAGGGATGGAGCTGAGTTTAAGGAGAGGAGAGCAGACTAAATAAATAAAAAGGCAGGATGAGAGAAGAGAGAAGACAGGAGGAGAAGACCAGGGAGGAGAATAGAGTTGGACAGAAAAAAAAGAAAGGAGAAGAAAGGATAAGAGAGTGAATGAGCGAATGAGGAGACAGCAGATAGGAGGAGAAGGAAGACTGCTGTGTGTTCATTATCCTTCACCCCATCTCCAATATTACTTCACAGCCTGTGGTGTGTGTGTGTGGGTGTGTGTGTGTGTGTGTGTGTGTGTGTGTGTGTGTGTGTGCGCGCGCGCTTGTGTATGTGTGTGTCTGTGTTGTGTGTCTTTAAGTTTTGAACTACAGAATACATCATGTGTGTCCTCCACTTTTTTCATAAGCATGATACTTTTTTTATGAGTGATAGTAGGAGATTGTGTGTGTGTGTGTGTGTGTGTGCGTTTCTGTGTGTGTCTGTGTGTGTTTGTGTGTATCGGTGTGTCTGTGTGTGTATAACGGTTTATGAATTTATTAACACTCTCTCTGACAACATGCTTTTATAAATCCGGATGTGTGGTCCCTCCATGTGTACAGGCAGTTGCGCACACACACACACACACACACACACACACACACACACACACACACACACACACGCACAGGCAGTCGTTTAACCTCGTTAAAGGCTTAAAGACCCCACTGCCAGTGCCCTGTTACACGCAACAATAACCCTTAACTGCAGATTCATCCTCGCCACCATTAAAGAGACTGTGCTCACACTGGCCTATATGCTGAGCCCTGCCTCAGGCAGCCTGTGTGTGTGTGTGTGTGTGTGTGTGTGTGTGTGTGTGTGTGTGTGTGTGTGTGTGGGTGGGTGGGTGTGTGTGTGTGTGTGTGTGAAAAAGAGAGAGAGAGAGGGAGAGATCTCAATAGTCTCCACAGAGAACATGATGTGTGTTGTGTGTTGTGTGTGCGTGTGTGTTTGCGTGTGTGTGTGTGTGTGTGTGTGTGTGTGTGTGTGTGTGTGTGTGTGAAAAAGAGAGAGAGAGAGGGAGAGATCTCAATAGTCTCCACAGAGAACATGATGTGTGTTGTGTGTGCGTGTGTGTTTGCGTGTGTGTGTACGCGTGTGTGTGTGTGTGTGTGTATGTGTGTGTGTGCGTGCGTGCGTGTGTGTGTCTGTATGTCTGCGTGTGTGTGTGTGTGTATGTGTGTGTGTGCATGTGTCTGTGTGTGTGTATGTGTGTGTGTGTGTATTTTACATTACAGACCCCAGAGAATGTGGATGAGTTTACTTTGTTCGTTTTATTTTTGTGCAGGTCAGAAAAGAGGTCAAGTGTGTTTGGGGGTAGTGGTAGCAAACAGGTTATATGCATGTCTCAGCAGACATTGTGTGTGTGTGTGTGTGTGTGTGTGTCTGTGTGTGTGTGTGTGTGTGTGTGTGTGTGTGTGTGTTTGTGTGTGCATGTGTGTGTGTATGTTTTTGTACAAGAAAAAGTGTATGTGTGTGTGTGTGTGTGTGTGTGTGTGTGTGTGTGTGTGTGTTTGTTTGTGAACAGGCAGGACACGTGAGTTTGTTAGTGGCCTGGATATGTGTATGTGTGTGTGTGTGTGTGTGTGTGTGTTTGTGCCCTGGTTATATATGTGTGTGTCAGAGGCCATTGGCCAGAGTCACTGCACAGAAAAGGGGCTCTTCACCTGAGACCTGGCAGTTGTGCTGAGGGCACCGGCACACACACACACACACACACACACACACACACAGGTGTGCTGACAGAGAGTCTGCCGTGTGTGTCTTTGAGGTTAAACGTGGGCACAGCTGAGGCCAGGTCTGCCTGGTCACTTAGATGTCACAGCCAGAATGTCTCTCTCTCTCTCACACACACACACACAGAAACACACACACACACACACACACACACACACACACACACACACTGGATCTGCCTCAGGGGCAAGCTCAGGTGATTTGTACTTGGTTATGTGGCTGTGTGTGTGTGCTGTTGTGTGTGTGTGTGTGTGGGTGGGAGGGAGGGACAGAGTTTGTGTGGCTTTTGTGACATTGACCTGTTTTTCTCTTCTTGCCAGATAACATTTTCAAAATGTCACCAAAGCAGCTTTGAAACAGAAGGATATTTATGTCTGTGACACTGTGGATGCTGAGACCAGTCTCTGCTGATGTGTGTGTGCTTATGTGTGTGTGTTTGTGTGTATGTGTTTACATGTGAGTGTGTGTGTGTGCACCTATGTGTGTGTGTGTGTGTATGTGTGTGCATTTATGAGTATGTGTTTGTGTGTGTGTGTATGTGTGTGTGTGTGAGATAGAGAGAGAGAGAGAGAGAGAGAGAAAGAGAAGGAGAGAGAGGGAGAGACAGAGAGTTATAGAATGAAAAAAGAAAGAGAAAGTGTACTTTAGGGATATTTATGTTTGTGACACCACAGAAGCTAAGACCAGTGTGTGTTTGGGAGCAGTCCTCCACGG
>CM059273.1:21825520-21835520 GCA_030347295.1 Setipinna tenuifilis
ATGTTCACACATGAGGCTGCAGGTGTTCCACATCGCTATGTAGGCCAAACATTTGCATGTATTCATAGAGACAGAGCGAGAGAGAGATGGAGAGAGAGAGAGAGAGAGAGAGAGAGGTGGATGGGGGGGGGGGGTACGAGAGAGCGATGAGAAGAACGAGAAGAAAGGCAGCCAGACAAATGGAAATGATTCTTTTTAAAAGTGGAAAAATAGGAGAGAGAGGCTCCAGAGGGAGAGGACTTTAAAGAGGCCTGAGTGGGACTGATAATATGTTCTTTAAGTAGGTCAAAGCAAATGATCTGATTCTCCATACTGCAACATCTGTCAAGGTTCTTCTCGTTCTCTTCTGACTTTCTCTGCCTTTCAAGTGCCCTCTCCCTCTCCCTCTGTCTCTCTTTTCCTCTCTCTCCCCCCTCTCTATATCTCTCTTTCTCTCTCTCCTCCCTCTGTATATCACTGTATCCATCTCTCTTTCTCTCTCTCTCTCTCACTCTCTAATTATCTATCTCTCTCTCTATCTTGGTAAAATGTAAACCGTGTTGTGTGATGTTTTTTGGCATTTAATTGTATGTGTGTTACCCTCCCTAACCCTACATGCATACAACATGAAGTTTATGTTAATTTCAACGTCTGTGCTGGAAATTATGTTAAGTTTAAAATTGGAATGTTTCCGTGCATCATGTGCATGTGTATGTGTTTGCACGTGTGCAAGTGTGTGTGTGTGTGTGTGGGTGTGTGTTTGTGTGTGTGTGTGTGTGTGTGTGTGTGTGTGTGTGTGTGTGTGTGTGTGTGTGTTTTGGTTGAATTAGCTGACATTGATGAGCTGTGTGTGTGTGTGTGTGTGTGTGTGTGTGTGTGTGTGTGTGTGTGTGTGTGTGTGTGTGAGGGTCTAAAGAAAGAAAAATGCTATGAGCAGTTTCCCGTGTGCCGGGTCCACCTGACAGGCTTTACGTGAATGTTTTCCTTCCTTCTCCTTCTCCCTCTCCTTTCCTTCCTCTTCTTCAGCCTTGTACCGCACCAATTAAGTGCTGGTGTCAGAGATTGTACTGTATGGGCAATTAGACTGTGTGTGTGTGTGTGTGTGTGTGTGTGTGTGTGTGTGTGTGTGTTTACAGTAATACACAGTAGATATACATCCTGTCTATATGGTATGGTGTGTGTGAAAGCCTTCAGGTTCGTGTGCTGACTGTATACCCTCCATTCCTCTTCACACACAAACAAACCTGAACTGTAAAAAAAAACAATCTGAAGATTTTCCAGAGACACAAAACACCCATATTTATAACACACACACACACACACACACACACACACACACACACACACACACACACACATGCACACACACACATAATGATACGAACACACAAACATATACAGTACACACACACACATGAACATACGTGCGCACACACACTTAAAGATACTTCGATGTCCTCCCTGTGGATTGCATACATTGTGAGAAGGCTCTCGGACGTGATTGTATCTACCTGAACAGAGAGGCAGTACAGATCACACACACTTATTATGGCCATAGAGAACATGCAGATATATTTTTTCTGACACGGCTACATCAAAATACTACTTTGATCAAATTTTAGAGCTATTAAAGAAAGTGTATTCAGCTGTGAGTGTCTATAAATCTTCACCTGCATCAAAAGTGCTCGAGCTGCATTAAGTCCCGATGGGTTTAGATCAAGGCAGCTAATTTTACAAATCTGGGCAAAGAACGTTTCAGATCTGATCTTTTGTTCTCTGCTTCCCGTCAGTTTGATTGTTGCTATGCAACACCAGAGCATAACGTCGCTCCCTCGGCGAGGCCTGTGTCCCGTTCACCTCCAACTCCCTCCTCTCTTTCACTCGCTCTTCTCTCGCTCCTCTTCTCTCCTCCTCTGTGTTCCACTCTCTCCCTCCTCTTTTTCACCATTTCCCTCTCTCCCTTTTTCTCTCTGTCTGTCTCTCTATCTCTCTCTCTGTTTGTCTCTATGGCACTCTCGTTCTTCTCTCTTTCTCTACCACTTTCTCTTTCTCTTGTCTTTCCTGTCCTCACATTGGAGCTCAAACAGGTGGCATAGTCACCCAAAGGAATAAACACCTCGCACTGTCACACACACACTGTCGCACACACACACACACACACACACACACTCATCTGCCACAGACTCCTCACAGGTAGTGTTGCTGAGCGGCAGTCACACCTGTCATTGACTCAGGTACACTACAACAAAATAAACTAGAACCAACATCAATGTCGGACACGTTTTCTCCTCTGCTGAGTAAAACACTTGACTCAGCTGCTTCCACACTCAGCTGCTACACTGACACAAGTAGTTACATGCGGCACGAGGTGCTAAGTGACATCCGCAGCCATACTGTATGTACAGCATTTCCCCTGCTGATTAGCGTAGCGTAGCGTAGCTGCGTGTGTGCCACTATAGGCTACTTACGGGTCTGCTAATGCTGGCACGAGCACAGAGGAAGTACAGGAGCGGGCTGCTACTGTTTTTAGCGCAAGGGTAGCACAATAGGGCCGACATACAGTATATATAATATCTCCGCATTCGCAGTGAAGCGGGGGGTAGACCTATGCTCGGGGTTAATGCAATTAATCCATCTCACGGGCCCTTGCAGGCACACATATCCTGACAGGGTTTAAAAAATTAATAAAGGGTGTGTTTTAGAAGGTTAAACCCTTCTGAAAGGCCCAAGCGTCTAAGAGGGTGTAGCCCAATTTGTCCGACTTGAATTAAAAGTCAGAGTCAGCAGTAAACAAATATGATGCATGATGTAAACACACAGTCGCGACCCCTACTGTGTTATTTTTTTCTTTACATATTGTGGTCTAAATACTCCCAAGCCAGGAAAAAAAAACGTTGCGGCAAAAACACCAACGCCTTTTCCACTGAAACTCTTTTCTCTTTTCTCGGCCGCACTAAAATACAGAACAACGACGACGAGGAGACATTCAGGTTGGAGCAGGTGTTTGAAATTCATCAACATAAATATAGCCCACATCCTCCCCTCCTATCTTCCGCATTAGCCAGTCATCTAGGCTAATGGATATTGCTGCTCGTGCAGTTTGAGCATCAGGTACTCTCCCTGTTACTGGGATACCCCGTATTGGCACTGCAGTTATACATACACTAGTGTACACTCACCAGTGCCCTTAAAACAGTGCTGTTTTTATTATTATTATTATTAGTAGTAGTAGTAGTAGTAGTTGTAGTAGCAGTGGTAGTAATACTAGTCGTAGTAGTAGTGTTATTATTATTATTATTATTATCATTATTATTATTATTATTATCATTATTATTGTTTTATAAAGATAATTGACCCAAAGATACCTGCATTGTACTGCATCTACTGATAACACTAACACTACCTCTGATGCATCTATGTAACAGTTAGGTTGGAAATCACTAGGCCTACTTGCAAGCACTTAGTACTTTTGGTAAAAAAAATAACAATAATTAAATAAAGCAATACCTTAATATTCCAGTCACAGTCTTCCGCAAAGATGAATTCCAAAAGCCAGCTCTAGAGATGAATTTACATTATTAAACTAAATATGTATATGCAGATATTACATCGCTATACTCCAGGCCTAAATACATTCTCCAGAATAGCGTAGGATGTAAATGCTTTGTCCAGAGGCGTATGAGAATGGACCTAATAACATTAGCTTGTCATGGAATCTAAGTGAGCAAAAAAACTCTTTCTTCTGAAGAGGCTGAGAATCACATAGGCTCTTTAAGGATAAAACAATCCGACTGCAAATGTGCGATGTAGCCAGGGCCTTTTAAAACAAGTTTAACAAGCTGCACTTCTGTGTCATCAACAAATTTAATTGTTCTGAACAACAGAAGCACCCCAGTTTATTTCTTGTGAAAGTGCTCCCGGCGAACAGATATTGCCATCTTCTTACATTGTAATCTGCTTGCCGTACAAAATTTTAAAGGCATTTCTCGACAATGGCAATCGGTCGATTTCAAGGCAGCATTGCTGTGATTAACATCTGGCTGGCTCTGCCCTTCTGATGCTGTTGCCCCCCTGCTGTGGGGGAATCATTTTCAATTTAGCAGTCAATTTAGTGGTCGGGGCCCCCCATCTAATAGAAATCATAACAATCACCTCTCCCTATCACCTCTCCCTATCACCTATCCTTCTTGGAGCTGCTCTCCAGTATCAGCCAACATTATTCATACGTAAACGAATAGGAGAAATGAAGAGACCGGTAATGTCCTCTGAACCTCACTGAAACACTCGACACCAGCGAGAACCTGTAAGGGTGCTGTGTCCTATTGGTGTGACAGGAATGTTTCCAGGATGAAATTTCCTAAAAAAAATGTACTTTTTTTTTTCGCACACAAACATTTGTCGATTTTTGGCAAGTCATAGAGAAACTACTGATTGTTTATTACAAAAAGATACGTTTTGAGGAAGACCTCTAATTTTTTGCTTTAATATTGTCAGCCAGTTCACATTAGGAAAATGACACTTTGATTATATGCACAGATAGTGCGTACAACCCGTAATAATTTTTAATTCATTTATATAATGTTGTATACTGAATGTGTTACAGCCTCCTGTGTGTGTGTGCGTGTGTGCGTGTGTGTGTGTGTGTGTGTGTGTGTGTGTGTGTGTGTGTCAGTGCTCTACTTGTTAAAAAATACCAACTGCTCCACTGCGCCCAAGGACAAATTTCATTATGCTATTATATGCAGTCATGTGTCCCATACAGACTCTTTCTCTGCTCAGGTAATCTTTTAATCCACAAATAACTGTCTGGATTTCAGCTACTCTTTCTTTCTGCTGTGCCCACGGGAGATAGAGAGAGGAAAAAAGACAAAGACAAAAAAAAAGAATAAGAGCAAGAGAGAGAGAGTAAGGGTAGGGATGGAAAAAGAGGGGGAAAAAGAGAATGAAAAAAAGCAAGTGAAAGGGTGGGGATGGAGAGAAGAGGAGAGAAAAAGAAAGAAAGAGTAAATGAAAGGATATGGGAGAGAGAGAAGGAGGGAGGAAGAGAGAGAGGGGGGGGGGCAGAGTGATAGTAAAGGGAGAGCAGAGGAGAGAAGAGAGAAGAAAAAAACTAGTTTAAAAGGGTGTTGAAGAGAAATAGTATTGAATAGTGAGGATAGAAAAACAGAGAAGGAGAGGGGTGAGAACTTAGAATAAGGAGAGGTTAAAAAAGAGTGAGTGGGTGAGAGAGAGAGAGAGAGAGAGATGGAAAGAGAAGCAGTGGACGAGTGAGAGATCTCTATAGTGCATTGCGGTCTTTTTCTCCATGGGCTGCCGTGTTGCTAAGGACAACATGCGCCGGTGCGATGAATGGGGACTGTATGGAAGTGGGCCTAGAAGGAGACGCATAGAGACTAGCCAAAGAAGAGAGAGAAAGAGGGGGAGAGAGAAAGGAGGGAAAAAAGAGAGAGACATGGACAGAGAGAAAAAAAGGGGGAAACACAGAAAGCGGAGTGAGATTAAAAGCAAAAGATTCACAGAAAAAGAGAGACAGAGAGAGGGAGAGAGAAGGAGAAGGAGAGAGAGAAAGAGAGAAAGACACACAGAGACAGAGAGAGCGACAGAGACAGAGAGAGAGTGACAGAGAGATAGAGAAAGTGAGAGAGACTGAGAGAAAAGAATAGGGAGAAAAAGAGCGGCTATCAGATTGGTTGGAGTCATTTGTGGAATACATTGCTCCGAAAGTAAGGAAGCGATCACACACCCCAACTCCCCGCCACCCCCCATACCCCCATCTTCCCCCACCCCACCTCACCCCAACTCTTCTCTGCCTCTCACTCGCTTTCCTCCTCTCCTCAGAAGACTCTGACTCTGCTCAGTGCATTTGGTGGGGGGGTGCGTTTCCCTTATGAAGATACCGGGGCTAGATAAATTGAATTGTTCTGATAAGGAACTCATTCATACAGCCCATTGTGTGTTTAATAGCAGCCGAGATATTAGCGCCGGTGCGCCAGAATAAGGCCTGGTGCCGTAGCCCGGGGTGGGGGCAGTAGAGGGGGGCGGGGGGGGGGGGGCACTGCACAGCCAATTAGAAGCTGCTCTCTGTGTCCCACTTTCTCTTGCGCAAAGAGCCACTTACAGCGGTACGGACACTAGGATTTCGAGAGGAGTCCACTAGTGTGGTTTTCAAAGGATATCTTTTTAATGATGTTTGAAAGATTATTGAATAGGAGGCTTAACAGATTTTTTTTTTTTTTACAGAGGCCTTGAACAGAAATTGAAACAGAAGCGCTTCTTTTAATAAAAATATATGCACCATGATGTTTAAATGGCAATTTGCAGTAGGTCTTAATGTGGAATTAACAGTTAACACCAAAAGGGACTTTTTAGAGTGTCAATCCATGTTTCTTTAAAAGGATATTGAGGGGAAGGCTTTTTAAGTAGTTAACAGTGTGTTTTGAAAGGATTTTCTTTCAGTGGGATTTCAACCTTAGTCTTAATGACTATAAACTAAAAGACTAAAAGACTGTGAGGTTTAAAAGAAAAAAGAAGGTTTAAAAGAAAACCTAATTGCTATAGCGAGCTTGAGAACGATGTTGACATTGAGCCTTAAATGGGAGTTGACGGTGAGGAAGTTAACAGTTAAGCTTGAAAGGAGAGGAGGTTTAAATGTCACTTTGGAAATTGACAGTAAAGTTAAAAAGTAGAGTTATGTAACGTTGAGGTCTGAGGGTGACGCTGAGAGAGAACATTCGTGTTGTGAGGGAGCATAGATACGTGCTAATCCCTTAGCATGCCGCTACAGATGACACCAGCCTCAGCCTGGGCTGCCTCGGCTTTCGACGCGCGGAGTTGACCCTTCTGCTGACTGAAATATTTACTTACCGGAAACACACACACACATATGCATGCACACACACACCATACAAACACACACACACACACACACACACACACATATGCACATATGCACACACACACACACACACATATGCACACACACACACACAAACATATGCACATATGCACACACACACACACACTCACACGCACACACATGCACATATGCACACACACACACTCACACGCACATATGCACATATGCACATATGCACACACATAGACAGACACGCGTGCACACACACGCATGCATGCACGCACCCCTTTCTCTCTTTTTCTCTCTTTCTCTGTCTATTTTCTCTCTCTCTCTCTCTCACACACACACGCATACATGCAAAATGAAATTTAATTTATTATTTAAATTATTTAATATAAATTCTAAATGATCCAACAAATAATGCTTGTTTTGCGTATTTATATATTCAGTCTGTTGTATAGTAGCTGCCTTTGTCACTTCAAACTGCATTATTCTAACAAAGATGGGAGTCTTATTGATTCATTACACTGGTGTACATTTAGTGATCAAAAAATCTATCCATATAAATGACTGACTTTACCATTTGACTCTAAAATTAGATTGTGGCAGAGCAGAGTATTGAGTTTTGAACGCAGTGTTTCATTTTGCAAGAGATATGAGCTTCACGATGAAATGGAATATTGTGCAGTTTGAGTCTGCATAATTGTCAAATCTGTGTAGCATTTGTTAAATAAAAAGGAAATAATAAAAAAAATGAATGCAAATTAGCCCTAATTTTAAAACATATACAGTATGTGTCACCTGCAATGCTATAAATATTTAAATCTTCCTGTACAGTAGTCCCCATACAGGACACACACATGAGCTTGGTGCATTTTGAAATAAAAAGCAAAAAGAATAAAAACGAGAATAAAAAACGAAGTAGCCCTAATTTTAGAACACATACATTATGTGTCACCTGCAACACTAGACAGATTTAAATCCCCCTACCCTTGCTGTACTGCACACACACACACACACACACACACACACACACACACACACACACACACACACACACACACAAGCTTGGTGCATGGTGTTATCATCCGCTACTGCGATGTCTTTCTGTTTGCCGCTTTTCTTCTCCTAACCAGCGGATTTGCCATCGCTAATGCTTGTCCTTCAGTCAACTGTATGCTAATGAAGTTAATTTTGCAAATGAACCTGCGGGCTTTGAAGCCTTTCTCTTCGCTCCATTTCGTGTGCTTTTTGCTTGTTTGTTCTGTTGTTCCGCCGACTCTTTGATGGAGTCTTCTTTCCTGAAGCTCTTTCTTCTGTCTCTTTTTTTCCTCTTTCCATCTCTCTCTCTTTCTCTCTCTTTCTCTCTCTCTCTCTCTCTCTCTCTCTTTTCTGTCTCCCCTGTCCCCAGACACCTCTGCTGGAAATAGACTTACCTTTCCACAAGCAAACTCATTCCTGCGTCTCTGGAATACGTGCTCCCTCCACACACAAGCTGGTGTGCATGTGTGTGTGTGTGTGTGTGTGTGTGTGTGTGTGTGTGTGTGTGTGTGTGTGTGCGCACGTGTTCATGTGTGTGTGTCTGTGCAGGTTTCTGAAAAACCAACATATGGTCTGATTCAGCTCCAGGTCTCGTTCAATCCATTCTCTCCAGCCTGCTTCTCGTCCCTCTTAAGATGCGCTATCATTCAAAATCACTTTGGTAGAGGAAGTTTCTTATCGGAGCGGTGCAAGAGGGCCTGCTGCCTCGTCCCATCTGCTGTCATTGGGCAGATACCACTTAGTCTTGTCCTCCTCTCTAAGTGCATTGTGTTGTACTGTATTTGTGCGTTTCTCTGTTTGGGTGTGTATGGGTATGTTTTTGTGTGTACTGTATGTGTGTATTGTGCATTGCGTGTGTGTGTGTGTGTGTGTGTGTGTGTGTGTGTGTGTGTGTATATGTATGTGTTTGTTTTTGTGCATATGTGTGTTAGAAAGAGAGAGAGAGAGATAGTATGTTTGTGTGTCTATGTGTGTATTGTGCATTGTGTGTGTGTGTGTGTGTGTGTGTGTGTGTGTGTGTGTGTGTGTGTGTGTGTGTGTGTGTGTGTGTTTGTTTGTGGGCATGTGTGTGTGAGAAAGACAGAGAGAGATAGTATGTTTGTGTGTGTATGTGTGTATTGTGCATTGTGTGTGTGTGTGTGTGTGTGTGTGTGTGTATTCATTTGTGTGTGTGTGTGAGGAAGAGAGAGAGAAAGAGAGAGAGTGAGAGAGAGAGAGGAAAGGAAGGGGTAGACAGGGCGAGGAAGAGAATATACTATATATATAAGCAGAGCAGGACTAAATGGCTGCTTTAAAACATGCCTCCGCAGAAGCAAAGTGCAGACAGCCAACATGCAGCATAGTGACAGATGTCAGGAGGCATCTAGGCTGGCCCGTGTGAGAGCCAGAGACGCCGCGGTGCATATTTAATCATGTTTCTGTCCAGCTCACCACCACGCGCGATGCTCCGCGCTCCACACGAGTGCCAGAGGAACAGCTCCAGCAGGCGGTATAGTCGTGTCCGGCCGGTGCGGTGCAGCGCGGTAATCCAGGAAAAGGAACACCGACGCCTGTCCGTCAAACGTGTCTGCTGGAGCTCACTGTCAGACGTCTCCAGGGAGACACTCCCCACAGCCCACGTAACGTAACACTGACTCACAGAGCTGCTCATGCCGGAACGTTCTGCTCTTCACGTGGCTCTACTTCGGCCCAGACTTGGCCCAGGTCTGGGACGTTGTCAGCCACACCCTAATGAGTCCTATAGGAATCATATAAGATCTCTATAGCATGTATAATAGATGTCTCAAGTGCTGCTACCATCCCTGTGTAATACTTCTAGCATTTTGCCCTCCCTGTACAGTTCCTGCAGTACAATCTTATATTGCTATAGTAAAATGGCTCAAAATACTATACGATTCTACAGTATCTGTAGTACTCATAGTATTTCTGTAATAAAATGTCCCATAATACTATATAAGATGGTTAGAGTACTCTATAGTACTTCTTACCTAAGGGCAGACTTGCAGTAAGGGCAGACTTGCTTTGATCCAGCGGCTACCTTAAGCCTTCAGCTGAAAGCTTTTTTAACATTCAGTAAAAGGATGTGTTCGAGACCAATGTAAGATTATGTTTTTATGTAAGATT
>CM059273.1:21840520-21845520 GCA_030347295.1 Setipinna tenuifilis
ACACACACACACACACAACATCAGCACTGCGCCAGGACCTGCTGCATGTGAACATTACTTCTACCACAGCAGGATTAACATTACTGCACCAGGATCAACAGTCCTGGCAGTGGGACAGGTTCAGCATCGCTAGCTGTGTTTTCACTCTGCTCACTCGTGTCTGTGTGTGTGTGTGTGTGTGTGTGTGTGTGTGTGTGTTTATGGTAATGTGCCTAAGCAGAACACACACCAGTGGCCATGTTTATAGAAGAGCGAACAGGGTTTATGTGGATTGCAAGCCTTTCCCAGCTAGGAATTTGTAATGGAAAAAAAATGGTCACAGTGTGAGTTTAAAAAGTTGGATGAAAATCCTGTTTACTGGCACTGAAACAGAATGGTCCTACCTGGCCTTATAACAGGCTCAGACTCACACCGTCAACATCCACTCCTCACAGAGCGAACACCAGATACCTGAGAAAGAGCTGGTGAGAGACAGACAGTAAGGGATCGAAAAATATAGATGGGTTGAGGAAGAGAGATCGGAGAGAAGGAGAGAAATACAATCAAAGAAGAGGGTGAGAGGAAGAAATATGGAAAGGTAGAGAGGGAGTGAGAGGGAGCGAGAGGGAGAGAGAGATTCGGGGGGGGGGTGAGGAGAAACATAATGAAACGGAAGACAGCAGAAGGAGCATGAGTGTTGGAGAAGAGGGAAAAAGAAAGAGAGGTGAAGAATGAATAACGCAAAGAGAGAGAGAGAGAGAGAGGGAAAGACAGAAAGAGAGAGAGTGAGAGAGAGGTAAAGAATGAGTAATGCAAAGAGAGAGAAAGAGAGAGAGACAGAGAGAAATAATCTAATCAGGTGAATGACCTAGCAAGGAAGACAAAGAATGGATAGAAGCGATGGAGAGAGAGAGCAAGCAATCATTGGAGGAGCGAGGGAGCGAGGTAATGAAGGATGGGATGGGCAGTGGAATTAAAAGGAGAGTGAGGAATGGACACACAGTATACAGTACAGAGCCGGAGGAAGAGATAGTGGGAGAGATGGATAACAAAAGACGGATAGAGAAAGAGATAGAGAGAGAGAGAGAGAGGAAGAGAGATGAATTCACACTACACTACATACACAGATAGAGGGAGGGTTAGATGGTGTGAGAGATAGAGAGAGAGAGAGAGAGAGAGAGAGAGAGAGAGAGAGAAAGTGAGAAATTAATACACAGGACGTATAGAGAGAGAGAGAGACAGTGGGGAATAGATTGTGTGTGAGAGAAGGAAGGAGGATGGTACAGAGAGTGAGAAATGAATACACAGTATATACAGAGAGAGAGAGAAGAATAGATACTGTGTGAGAGATGGCGATGAAAAAGAGAAATTGTGTGTGTGCGTGAAAGTGTGTGTGTGCATGTGTGTGAACGAAAGACAGAGAGAGGGTAATATATGGACAGAAGGAGCGTGAGTGGTAGAGGCAGTGTGTGTGTGTGTGTGTGTGTGTGTGTGTGTGTGTGTATGTGTGTGTGTGTGTGTGTGTGTGTATGTGTGAGGCAGCGTGAGTATATATGTGTGTGTGTGTGTGTGTGTGTGTGTGTGTGTGTGTGTGTGTGTGTGTAATAATGACAGAGAGAGGGGTAATATATGGAGAGAAGGAACACGAGTGGTGAGTGTGTGTGTATGTGTGTGTGTGTGTGTGTGTGTGAGGAAGAGAAAGAGAAAAAGAGACAGAGAGGTAATATATGGAGAGAATGAGTGTGAGCAGTATCAGGCGTAGGGGCTGATCTGCAGGCCTGACAGTGCAGCTGTCATCCTATGGCGGTGGGGAGAGGAGAAGAGAGGAGGGTGGAGAGGAGAGGAGAAGAGGAGGGGAGAGGGGAGAGGAGGGGAGAGGAGAGGAGAGGAGCATAGAGGAGAGGAGGAGAGAGGAGAGGAGAGTAGAGGAGGAGAGAAAGGAGAGAAGAGGGGACGAGAGGAGAGGAGCGCAGCCTAGCACAGCAGAGCGTCCAGGAGAGCGGAGACGTCCTCCGGAGAGGAAGAATTCCCCTGTCCAATTTGTGAGAGGGCTGAATTTTACACTCGCTCACTGTGACAAAGGGCTATTGGAAATCACCACGGACTCCTCCCCAACAGAGCCTTTCTCTCTCTCTCTCTTTCTCTCTCTCTATTGCTCTCTCTTTTGCTATCCAATCTCTCTTTTTCCTCTCTCTCTCTATTCAATCTCTCTTTCTTTCTCTCTCTCTTCCTCACTCTCTCTCCCTCTTTTTCCCTCTTCCTCTCTCTATCGCTCTCTTTATTCCTCGCTCTCTCTCCTTCTCTCTCTCTCCCCCTCTCTCTCTCTCTCTCTCCTTCTCTGTGTCCCTGTCCAATCTCTATCTATCTCTTCTTTAAGGTGATATTTTTATTCACTGCTCCCCGGTTGCCATCTCCTCCCTCCCCTCAGACTTCAGGAGCACAATGAGGGGGCCTCTATTTGAATGTCAGGGAGAATTAAGATTGGGCTCTGTGTGTCCCCGTGGGCCTGCCGTACATCTGTGGACTAGCCCTGACAACCAGCGCGGGTGACCAGTTGATGGTTGTCTCGCCTGTGGGATTGAACCGCAGTAAATACTCTCAGAAGAGAGGAGGGAGGGAAGTCTCAAAGCCCCCCAACCCCCCTATCCAACATATATACACACACACAGACACACACACACACACACACACACAAACACACACACACAGACTATATATACACAAGCTCACAGTCGCTCACATTGTCTCCATGGCTTTGGCCTCATTCTTGTGTTAAATATCAATATAGGTGTGTGTGTGTGTGTGTGTGTGTGTGTGTGTGTGTGTGTGTGTGTGTGTGTGTGTTCCAAACGACAGACACAGGACAGAGTTGCATCTATTTGTAAGTTTTCTGTAAGACATGTAGGGAAAAGGTGTGTGCAGGTGTGTATGTGGTGTGTGTATGCGGTGTGTGTGTGTGTGTGTGAGTAGTCAACCCAAGGGTGTGCCACATGAAAGCCTCTGGGGAATAGGATCAGCCTGTCATTGGTTTAGTGTATCAGGCAGCTAGGCTACTCTCCAGGTGCTGCATACTTACACACACACACACACACACACACACTTCTGCATGTCAGAGCTGTGTATTCAATGCTACCAAGGCTGAGAGACCACAATAATAGGCACACACACACACACACACACACACACACACACACACACACACACACACACACACACACACACACCTGTCATAGCTGCTCTGCTGGCTCTGCTGATAGAGCACTGCAGTGTCATTCTCTGGCACGCGTGTGTGTGTTTGTGTGTGTGTATGTGTGAATGTGTGTGTGTGTGTGTATATGTGACAACCTGTCACCAGTCAGAAGGTCTGGGTGGAGTGCTTTCTAGGGGAGATGACATCTGTGATCTTTTAGCGATGCTTCTCTTTAGGGTAATGAATTCATTAGCACCCCCTTAGGGAGAGTAGGCACAGGAGGAGGAGGAGGAGGAGGGAGAGGAGGAGGAGGATTAGGTGGAGTAGGCCTGCAGCAGTGTAGAAGAGGAGGAGGAGGCATAGGAGGAGGAGGAGGGCTGAAATATTACAGGCAGCAGTGTAGAGGAGGAGGAGAAGGAGGAGGCATAGGAGGAGGTAGAGGAAAAGGAGGTAGAGGAGGAGGAACAGGAGGATAAGTAGACAGAGGAGGAGGGGGGAGAAGAGAAGGGAGAGGAGAATGGAGAAGAGGGACAGTAGCAGATAGGGGATAGGGTAGTGGTAGGAGGGGGAGAGGACACAAGAGGGTAATAATAATAATAATAATAATAATAATAATAATAATAAGAAGAAGAAGAAGAAGAAGAAGAAGAAGAATCATTATTATTATTATTATTATTATTATTGTTATTATATAATCTGTATTAATAATAATGTGTGAGCAATAATTTGTATAGCACATTGAAAAGTAGGAAGAGGAGAGAGGACAGAGAGACGAGAAAATTGTTACACCACCGCCTTAAGCAGCACAGGGAGTCCACAGAATTATTTCTTGTTATATAGCACATTTCATAGAAAGCCTGAAGCTTTACAGTGCTTCAACAGTTTGGCACAGAGGACAGAGATACCCATGGCCAGCTCTGATATAGCCCAAAGCCCAGTAGCGCCAGAGAAGGCTGGCGGGGCGCTGTGGAGAGCCCCACTAATGTCCCCTGTGGCTCCTGGGGGAGCTCAACTGTTGGGCCGAGGAGCTGGAAAAGGAGCAGAGAACAGAGCTGAGGAACTGAGAGAGCTAGTTAGAGTTAGCAACTGAGATGAGGAATAGGGAGGAGTAGAGGAGAGGAGAGAGAGAAGAGGAGGTGTTGAGAGCAGAAAAGCAGAAAGAAAGAGAAGTGAGAGGAATGTTGAGAGAGAGAAAAGGGGGAGTTAGGTTTAGAGAGCAGAGCAAACAGAGACGGCAGTATTGAGTTTGAGAGGGGAGCAGAGAGGATTAGAGAGAGGAGCAGAGAGAAGGAAGACTGAAAGCAGTTAAAAGACAAGAGTAAGAAAAGAAAGAATAAAGAATTGTAATGAAGAAATGTGGGGCAAGTCAGTATAATGAAAGAGAAACTAAAATGTGGTGCTGGTCAGTCTACAGTAGGTATCAAACCACATAACAATGAGCTTGTTTAAAATCGTGTGGCTGGCGCTGCATTCTGGACTTGAAATGGTGACTATTTTTTGGACAATCTCGTCCAAACATCAGCGTACCACATGGATGGGTGTGGTATGGTGACGTTCGGTCCAAAAATGTCACTATTTCAAGTCCAGAATGCATTGCTGTAAGCCATCCACTAGCCAGCCAGACGATGTCAAACAAGCCCAATAGTCCAAAGCCCAGGCGGAGGAGAGCAACATTGTCAGTCAACCAAGCAACCAAGCTGGTGGTGGTGGTTGGGGGGGGGGTTAAGGGATCAGACAGAGACGAGAGTGGAGGGAGGAGGGAGAGCACAAAGAGGAGGAGTGAGGAGGAGAGCAGAGAGAGGAGCAGGGAGAGCTGTGTGTGTAGCTCCAT
>CM059273.1:21860520-21863020 GCA_030347295.1 Setipinna tenuifilis
TTTATGTGTATTTACCTATGCCTACACCACTGATTGCATGTGAGAGGTTATATGTGTGATATACACATATAGACAATATATATTATATTAGATATAATGTATTCATCTCATTTTTAGAGAAAACACAAGATACTTGTGCACCTAGGAAGAGTATCTTTGGGAGAAGAGATTTAAGCCTTCCTGACTACAAACCTTATTCTAACAAACTATTGTTAGGGAGAAGACCTAGCACTTTAGGTTTTATTGTTATTACTTTGAGTCCTAAGTCAATTATCCTATTGTTGGGTTTGCTTGCTAAGTCGCAGGGTCTTGTTGGTCTGTGAAGATTTCCAGGACACTTCATCAGTAGTGTACCTCAGGATCTTTGATGTGTTTCAGGCCTTTAGTCACTGTACAAGATCAACCCTTAGCCTGTGTCCAGTATCCATTTAGTCTTTAGGTAGAATTTAGGGGGTACTGGGTCTTGATTGGCGGGTACTGTACCACCCCCCCCACCCCCCCCCCCCAATACCGCCTGTAATTCAGACTGTGCCCTCCTCCAACACATTGTGTGTGTGTGTGTGTGTGTGTGTGTGTCCTAATTTGGTGAATGTAAAGTGGGTAGTCTGTACACAGACTGCCATTGCTACCCAGGGGTTTTATACCTCTTGCTATCTAATACTATTTTACTTCTGACAACTCTCCACTTTTTTCATGTTCCATACACCACACAACTTCAGGAAGCAGAGATAGCCTGACTAGTATCAGTACAATGTGTGTATTCACAAGGAACCAGAAGTCCTGTTGTCACAGGCACAGCAAAGTCATGAGTTCATTGTGTGTGAGAGGTTATGTGTTTGGTTTGGTGAGAGAGAAAATAGCAATGGTCATTGACTAACGGGTTATCTGTGTAGTCGGCGAGAGAGGTTATCTTAGTGCTGGGCAAGAGAGGTTATCGCCTGGATCTATTAGATATAATCTAATATATACATTATATTAGCCTTCCTGACCACATACCTTATTCTAACATACTATTGTTAGGGAGAAGACTTTAGGTTTTAGTCCTAAGTCAATTATCCTTTAAATTCATGTTGTCACTTAGCACAGCAAAGTCATGGTGAGAGCGAAAATAGCAATGGTCATTGACTAAGAGGGGTTATCTGTGCAGTGGGGGCGAGAGAGGTTATCTTAGTGCTGGGCGAGAGAGGTTATCTGCTGGATCTATGGAGGAGAGAGAGAGAGAGAGCTAATCCTCCTGCCTTATCTGAGCGTGTATGGCAGCGGTGGAGATCAGAGTCTCTTGGGGATCGCTTTGATAGGTTCTCCACCACTGAGGGAGAGGAGGGAGAGGAAGGAGAGGAGGGCAGACGCTCCAGGCCTGGAGCTACTGTAAGCGAGAGTAGGGTCATCCCTCTCTCCTCTCTCTACCTTTAAGAAGCTTGTGAAGACTCTTTTTTTTCCCGAGAGTGCTTCGCTTACTAACACAACTAACCTCCACTCACCGTTTACTGTCCTGTACCCTCCCTGGCTGACCTAACTTACCCTGTGTTCCTCCGGATATCTGTAGCTTGTTTATGTCCACTTTTGTAAGTTGTTTTGGACTATGCCCTCCTCCAACACATTTTGTGTGTGTGTGTTTGTGTGTGTGTGTGAGAGAGAAAGATTGTGTTCATTTCATGCCTCTCTGTGTAAGGGCATGGTGAAATATGTCAGACCCAGTGTGAGATCTCTGATGTGTGTAAGGCCCAGATTGTTGCTGGTGAGGCCCATGTACATTTGTGTGTTTGTATGTGTGTGTGAGTGTGTGTGTGTGAGTGTGTGTGTAATTGTATGTGTGTGTAATTGTATGTGTGTGCGCGTGTGTGTTCATGTGTGTGTGTAAAAGCCGAGTGTATTCTCTGTGGATCCGACGCCCAGTGGCCTCCCTACTAGAGTGTGTGTGTGTGTGTGTGTGTGTGTGTGTAGCTAGCTCGCTAGCGGGCTGAATCCCCGGGGTGCCAATTAGCATCGCGAGACTGGTTTGTGTGTGTGTGTGTGTTTTTCCGTGTGAAGGTATCAACCCCGGCCCGTGTTCCTCTTTATTTAAAGACACAACAAACGTTATGGGGTAGCGCGGGTTCAGACAGGACAGATCCCCCGTCCCCAGACTAAGATTTATTAAGGCGGCCAGTTTGTCTCCGCAAAACTAAGATCTGCTTTTTACTTTAAGTCACTACTGCTGCCGTGCCGAGGAAACAAGGAAAGTTATACACCCCCTCAACTCCGACTCACATACACACACATACAGACACACTTACACAATTACCAGTACTTTCTCTCAGACATATGCATGCATGTGTGTGAGACAACACACACCAACACCCACGCATACGCACACGTGTACACACACACACACACACACACACAGAAATGCTGGGGTAGGGATAAAAAAGGAGAAAGGTGTGGTGAGCAAGGACACTCCAGCAGGTAGTGTAGTGTGGTGAACCACAGGAGAACGGCTGCACTAAAAAGGACTCTTTCT